>OZ012678.1:37236876-38496484 GCA_963942445.1 Argyra leucocephala | reverse complement strand
AATAAGTTGTGAGAAAGAAAGAGTGCGATATAAATGATTTAAAAAGCCATTTAATTTTTGAAATTTAATTTTAAATAGCCCACGGGCCACGGTAGAAGAGATTTCTAATGTACATGGTCGTCTGAAATCAACTTATTAAATTTATTAGGGTATGAGAGTAAAGAAATTTTGAATGATTGATTTTTTACAGGTACCTACATAACATACTATTGGTTTCAAAAACATACCTTATTTCTTAAACATCATATTATTTTCTTTTATTGTCTTATAAGGGAAGTAAATTTTTTTTTTATTTCAAACAGATTATAATTGATGTGTTTTCAATATACAAATTTTTTCAGGTATTGAAACAGGTATTTAAAAAGAATACCAAGAACCAATAATTTTTTTTTATCAATGACTCGATGCATTTTTATTTCCTTCAAAATTAAATTTTGCCATTTAATAATCAATGATAATTTATTAATTATTAATAATATTAGAATTTATAAATAGGAAGGAAATTTGAATATTAATAATGTTTTTATTGCTATGCATTTTTAAGTGTACATCCTTAAATTTTGATAACTAAGAATAAATACAACAATATTTCTTTGAGACAAAAAAAGTCGTTCGATAATTTTTTCGCACTTTGTGTTTTGAGTTTTTATCTCTCTCTTACAAATGAAATACTTTCTATTTCTTACAATTTTGGAAATCGACTTGAAAATGGTAACCAATCATTAATTGGCATAAGTGTTAGCATTTAGAGCAACGTTTACACTTAAGATTTTATTTAATAAAAGTTACTTATTTATTTATTTAAGGTTTGTTTGGCTCAAATAAAAAACAAAGATTTTAAATATGTAGAAATTAAAAATTATAAACAAATAAAATAAAAAATACAAGAAAATTAAAAAAAAAATTTACCTATTAAATTTTTAAATAAATAAAAAATACAATTAAGAAAAAGTTTAAAAAAATCTTATAAATGTAGGTAGTTTAGTATCTACTAATTGTTATTATCAATACTATTATTTATAACAATCAATATAACAACAAAAATAATCAAACACAACAAACATTAAACAAAAAGTTGAACAAATGACAAGAGTCGATTTCAATTTAAAGGAAAAAATTAGTTTCCAGCATTTTTTGTTTCAAAAATGTTTGATGATAATAGGGTAATATTTTTTCATTAAACAAAGTCGGATGTCAAAATTTGTGGAATAACGTTTACAGGACAGTCAAACTTTCAATAGTATAAACAAAATCTTGATGTCTAAACGGTACCTAATAGTGAGTACCTAATTTTTTAAATAAAAAACAATAGCTATATTAGTTTACTTTAGTTTTAATATTTTAGTGTTTTTTATTTAAAAAAAAAATAAACAGTAGGTATAGATAAATAATAAATGTACCTATGTAATATATGAATATATCCTATATCTATCAATTGATATTTTGATATTGTAGTCTTTTGTATTTTAAAATAAAAAAAACAGTAGTTTTTAATTTTTAATTTTTCCTAATTTCTAAAAAAAATAAACAGTAAGAAGCCAGTTTCCCGTCCGCAACAAAGCGCAAGATCAAACTCTCAATAGTACAACCTAGAATGCTCTAATTTTGATTTTTCACTATATATAATGGTAGCAAAAAGTTACGTAGTAACGGGTATTTAACTAGTTTTAATGGTTACTCAGTAATTGCATATCCTTTGATCGTTTTTATTATACTGATTTATTCTGTTACATTCTATAGTTAGATTCTTATTCTATATTTCTATGTGTTAGTGACATTCAATATACTATATCGATAATCTTGCAAAATTGAAAATAGCAGGTAATCCTTTTTTATTTGTAGATAACATTGTAGCAGCTTAAAAGTGGTTGTGAAAGAATGTAATATATCTTGTAGCATATTTTGAATGTAGATATAACAAAAAAAACATCGATACAGAATATCAATGATATGAAATGTGAATGATGAGTATGAATGGATGAAATTAAACAAATTAACAGTTAATCGAAATAAAATCGAAAAATATTGTTAATTCATTCAAAAATAATTACCAGATTTATTACAACAACTTGCTAGACCAAGTAGAAAACTTAAGTATCTACTTATCGTCGGTCGCAGTCTTGGTTGATCCATACGCCAAAAATTCATATTGAGAAAAATGAGTTTAAAGTTTGAAAGACTATAAAAATTAAACTGTTCGATAGAATTTTTCACTGTTCGATCAAATTTGACCTACTTATGTATATGCCCCCAACATATGTTCATGCAAATTTTTAGACTAATAACTCTGGGTTTGTTCATTTTAAAATTAAAATTAAATTTTGACCTTTGATCCATATCCAATTTTATATTTCATTGTATGACGTAGATCAAGGGTGGCGCACATGGGTCAAATAAGCAAGCATTAAATTTTTCTTGAAGTAAGAAAATTCTATATATTCACCAAAATAAAAAACATAAAAATAAAATACGATATTGTTTAATTTTTTGTTTTTATTAAATGAAACAAAAAAACATATTTTTAACAAATTTTATTTTTAACGATTTTATTTTTGTCAATTTTGGACGTCTTCGAAGTAAAAGGCTGAAAATTAAACAAATTTTTTGGTTTTGGAAGTGATGTACTGAGATGTACTGTCATCTGAATTACTTTCAAACAAATTTTCTTTGACTGCTCTCCGTTGAGTAATTTTACAATATGCAAGGGGCTATCAACCTCTTGAATGCAATCAACCTTTATATTTGACTATGGTAAGACCATTACTTGAATATGCATCTCAGGTATGGTCACCTTTTTAATCAAGTTCAGATAGACAGGGTTGAATCTGTTCATCGTGTAGATTCGTTCGTTTCGCTCTTCGTTGTCTTTCATGGACAGACCCATATAACTTACCCCCTTACACAGACCGCTTAAAACTTCTAAAGTCTCTTTAATCGTCGTGACTGATCGACGTGAGTGGCTGGTAGTATATTTGTTCACCAAATTCTTTCAGGTGCAGTTGAATCGGTTGGTATTTTAGAACACATAAACTTTAATATCAACTTTCGTTCTCTTAGATATTCGGCCCTCTTTCGTTTAAATTTTCATCGTACGGATTATGGAAAGAATGAGCCGATTACAAGAATGTTGCGTAACGTAAACAATAACTCTAATGTCTTCGATTTTCACATTAGTAAATCCAAACTAAAGAATCTGCTTTATTCAAACAGGTCATATGTTTTTGAAGGACACGTAATACATGTAGTATACGTAGTTGTTCACGTTGAATCAGTAGTATTTCATATTTTTAATATGCATAGATAAGTGTATATAAATCGTGTTAATTTTTATTAGTTTTGTTTTTGTGTCTTTGACTAATTGCGTTTTGCATGTGTTGTATTTTTATGTATATATATGGATATATATTTTTATTTTTTTTTTTTTTCTTTCTTTTTCTTGTTTTTTTTTTCAATTTCTTTAGTTTATACCTAAATAAATTGACTAATGCTTCTTCGGCATAATTTAAAATTGCAAAACTTTGATTCAGCCTATCTTGACATGTTGGAAGATGAGTCTAAACCTATGATATAATTTTTTAATTGATTGAAGATTTTAAATTGCTTCAACTTTTGACTTGTGAGCATATTGCTTATTGATTTTTGTTCCTTGATTTGCCTTGACATGTTAGAAGGCAAATGAAAGTTATTAGATTTTTAACCGTTTTTTCCGTTTAAGGATTTTATTTTTGTTTCTGTTTTTAGTATTTTATCAATTTATTACTAATTACTAATTTTTTTAATCGTGTTTACTAATCCCCCTTTTTTTTTGCTTTGCAGTTCCTGACCCAATTGAATATAGATACTTTATATATACATACGCACTTTATATATACGGTAAAATGGAGTGTATGTATATAAATAAATGTACATGAATCAAATTGACATTAAGAAAAACCGTTTATTTTGTTTTTATATGTGGATTGCAAAATTTGATAGCTTATTACATTAATAACGGTTGTGGATCAAAATTGAATTGAAAAAAAAAAAATTATAAATTAGTGATCTATGTGTTTTATACAATAACGTGGATCAAATAAGCAAATATAATTTCAATAGTGGATATTTCATATATTTTGTGATACAAATGCCAAAATTTTGGATATAGATCAAAGTTGCATAAGAAATTATAAAAAAAGTGGATGTGGTTCAAAAAGTTACCTCTCATTATCGCAAAAAGTATTAGATATAGAAGAAAACGGGTAAGGCAGAAAGAAAGAGGAGTGTTTACAAAAAAATTATGTTTAACAAGGACACTAGGACACATTGAAACAAGCATTAAAACTTTAGAAATTGATAATCGATGCGTTTCGGAAAAGACGGATATCGTTGAATGTTTTAATGACTTTTTTATAAATGTTACCGAGAAAATAGACATTCCATTTGAGCCCATTGATAATACGTATATGAATGATTTTATACCTACTGTATTTTCTAATTTTAATTTTTTTTTCCTACAAACGCAGAAGAAGTTAAAAATGTTATCCTTCTACTGAACTCAGCTGCAGCTACAGGATATGATGAGATTTTAAGGATATTAAATGGTTATCTGAACCTTTAAATCGAATTTTAGTCAAGTTTGTAAATATTTCTTTTGATACTTCTTGTTTCCATAACTCTTTAAAAAAATCCATGGTATCTCCAATTTTCAAAAGCGGTAGCAAAAAATTATGCTCCAATTATAGACAGACCTATTTCCGTACTTACCGCGCTTTAAATAATTTTCGAAACCATAGTAAAAGCCCGACTTACAAACTTCTTGGGAAATAATAATATAATCCATGAAGAAAAATATGGTTTTGAACTTAACTCCAACACAACTCCTGCTTGTCTAAGTCTGACCAATTTCATCTCAAAAAACTCTGATGACGGGAAATATGTTGCGTGTGTCTTCTTAGACTTGCAAATAGCCTTCGACTGCGTAGATCACGATATCTTAATAAAAAACTTAAAATTGATGAATTTACCAATAGCCAAATACAGTCTTTCCAGTCATATCTCTTTAATTGTCAGCAAGTAGTACACATCGGCAATATACACAGTTCTACAAAAATCGTGAAAAAGGGAGTTCCCCAAGGATCTATTTTAGGACGCAAATTCTTTAAAATATATATTAATGATCTAACAAAATTAAACTTAATAGGTTCTGTACAACTTTATGCAGATGACGCTGTTTTGCGGTACGCTGAAAGTGATGAACTTGAATTGAGGATTGCAATTGAGAAAGATCTCAAAATAATAGACGAATGTCTTGTCAAACATCGTCTGTCACAGAACCTCAAGAAAATGAAAATTATGATTTTTGAAAATAGGAAGATAAATAACTGGAAAACAAAAATGGGAAGATCACGTGGAGAACATAATCAAAAAAATTTGTCCCTACATATTTATATTAAAGAGACTTCGAAATTATATTTCTGCCAGCGGTTTATTGTTATATATTCGGTTTATTGTTCTTATGTTTTGTCAAATATAGTGTATCTTAATTCAATATGGAGCAGAGCACTTCAAACTACACTAATCCGCTTAAATATTCTTCACAAAAAAGCAATTAAAATAATTTTTAGGTACCCTCTCCTGTGTCTTGTTTCCTAGCGAACAATTGTACAATGAACAATATTTAAGTTTTAAAACCACATTCAAAAAAGAATTGTATATGATTGCATTTAAAATAGTCAATAATTATATAAAGCATAATTTCGTAATGAATAGATTAGTAGATATCCGCAGCCACAATACTAGGAATAAGTCAAATTTTTATTTAAGTCTTTTCAAAACAAATAACCAGAAAAACAATTGCCTTTATAACTGTTTAAAAATATATAATGAATTACCATCAGAATTAAAAAATATTAATAGCGTAGATCATAGATGAGCAACACGCGGCCCGAGCCGCCATTTTTGATGGCCCGCCGAACAATTTAACATAATATTTTTTATGCATGTACTTGGCGCCAAAGAGACGCATTTAAATTTTTTTTTGTTTGTAAAATAGAGATAACATATTGTATGATTCGTAGTTTCGCAGAATTGATATTTTTTACATAACATTCTTCCTGAGCAAACCAAATGAGAGCGAGAGAAAAATTCCAAGAACTGATTTTTTATAATTTAGTTTTAGTACTTTTCCTAAATTTGTGTGGTTATAATTAACCGGTAATTTTTGTGTGAAAGTGAACTGAATAAAAACTTAATATATTTATTTGTCGGTGGTAAAAATTAAATTCCATAATACTCAAATAAGTGAAAAAATTATTAGCCTTTTCGAAAATGTCTTCAGCTAAAATGCTTAAAAAGCGTAAAATAACAGAGGAAAATCGTGTATTTCAAGCCAAGTGGAATGAAGACTATTTTTGCATATATTCAAAAAACAATGCAATTTGTTTGGTGTGTTCTGAAAAAATTGTTGTTCTTAAGGAATATAACATAAAAAAGCACTACGAAACTAAACATTCTACAAAATTCTGTCACCTTAAAGGTGACAGCTACGCAAAGATAAATTAGCAGAACTACAGAAAAATCTTAGTCAGCAGCAATCCTTTTTTAAAGCCACTACTTCAAAATCGGTTAAGTCAGTTCGTGCAAGCTACGTAGTCTCGGAAATTTTAGCTAAAAAAATGAAGCCCTTTGTCGATGGTGAGCTTATTAAAGAATGTTTGGAAGCCGTTGCTGATGTGGCATTCAGGAATTATTAAAAAATTACAATCAGGAATGGTTATCGGATTTTGCATTCTGTGTTGATATCACCCACCACTTAAATGTGCTAAATATAAGTCTTCAAGGTGCAAATAATATGATTCACCAAGCATTTGAAAAAATAAAGGAATTTGATGGTAAACTTAAGATTTGGAAACAACAACTCGAAAATAACAATACGATTAACTTTCCAACATTAAAGAAGGAAACAACGGGCAATACCACAAAATATGCCAAAGAAATACAGTACCTTCAGAAAGAATTTGATGGTCGCTTTACTGATTTTCGAAAGCATGGACCTTCTTTCGCTATATTCGCTTCACCTTTTGATATAAATGTAGAAAGCTCACATGATGAATTGTAAATGGAAATTATCGAGTTACAGTGCAATAGCGATCTTAAAAATAAGTTTCGGACTGTGTACTTCCCCGTTGAGGAGTATCCAAAATTGGCTGATCATGCAAGGAAAATCAGCTGCTCAGTCTTTTCGAAAGTACTTATCCTTGCGATCTCTCTGTCGTTCTCAAAAATGAAAATCATGTAGAACTCTTCTCGAAATCGCCTCAACGATGAAAGATTGTAGAATTGATTGCGAGTATCTGTTAGCAATACACCAGGAAATATTTCAAAATTGGTGGAAAATAAGTCATGCCAAATTTCGCATTAAAATTTTTTATTTCTTTTTGTCAATACCTATGTGCCTATTCTAATAACAAATTTTTTTTCGTTTATATTTATTTACAAGGATGCAAAAATATGTTATTTATTTTATTTCTTGAAAATTTGAATGGTTATTGTATTATTTGGTTTGAAAAATAAATGAAATTAAAAAAATTAATATAATATGTATACCCCAAGTTTTTTTTTTTAAATATTAGCTTAAGTTACTATTATCAAGTTATTATTATCTTAACTATTGTTATCTATGATATTCATATTGCGGCCCGATCAAAACTTATATTTTCATTTTTGGCCCGTTTGCGAAAGCCACTGGCGTAGATGTTTTTAAAATGGAAATAAAGAAGTATATTTTGAGCCAAATTTAAATTAATTTACTTATGAATCTATGAATTTTTAATTTTAAGATTTTTGAATTTCTATACTTAAGTTTAGTTATAAGTTAATTATAATGATTCTTTTTTATTATCTTTTTCTTTTAAATTTTTTCTTTGTATCAGTTTTTTTTTCCTTTCTCATCTTTCATATATTTAATAAGTTAATTTAGTCTGTGTATTTAGATAAAACTTCTGATTTTAACTTTAAGCTTAAAATTTAAATTTTTTCAGTTTTGGTACAAATGGAAAGTTATTTCTTTTTAATTTATGTATATATTTTTTTATTTTTTTAATTGCTAGTTTTAGTTTTAAATATTTCTTATTCAAAAATAAGATCATAAGATTCAGGTCATACGGCCTATGGCCAACGTTTCCTTTAATTTTTTAGATATCTGAGCGGAAAATGTTCGGCGTGAGCAGTAAATTTACAGAACAAGATTTAGTGAGCGGAAAATTTGCATAAAAATTAATTAAAACAAAAATTAAAAAATTAAATATTTAATTTATTATATATGTAATTCATTTTTTCGTATATAATTCATATTCATAGCTAAAGTTACATATTGACTTAGTAATTAATGCATATTAATACTTCATTTATTTATTCAATTTACATTTCATAATGCACATACTTATCTTATAATATTCTTTTTAAATTTAATTATTTTAAATTTAATTATTTGGAATGTTCACTACGGCATTTTTTCACGTCTGTCTTTTTCATTAGCCCAATATTGATAAACTTCATCTAAATCTATATTTTTTTGAGACAATAAATGTGATTTTAATTACATCAAACATTCCAAATGATTAATTTCAATTCTATTTCTAGATTTAGTTTTTATAGAATTCATTAAACTGAATCCACGTTCACAATCGCAACTTGATGCTAGAAATGTTGAGCTAATGTCTAGTAAAAATTTCAGTTGATTGAATTGGTCATCTTTTAAAACGAAATTCACGAAGTTCGTGAATGTTTGAATTGAACCAGCTTTGTATTTTTCGGTCACAATAAATTTTAATGTGGTATATTGCTGACATATAGTCTCTGCCGCAGTGTTATTAAAATTGGGAATAAACATAGAATATTTTCGTACTAACTTTAGAACACTTTCTTTCCCAAATTCAAAGTTAGTAGTGTTTGCTATTGCACCAGGATCGAATGCATACCACTCTATAAAATCTTCTTCAGGGAACCTACTCTGCAAGTGTTTACATAAAAGTTCAATAAATCGAATAATTCATGTACAAAATCTTTGCCCTTTTTATTTCAATCTACTGAGAATTGTTTTTCTTAAAGAGATTTTTTTTTTGTTTTATGGATCCATTCATACATTCATCCTTTAACACAAACGAAAGAGAAAAAAAAAATAACAACAAAAAAATGAAAGTAACTAAGTTTTTTTTTCATGGAGTTTTATTTTCAAAAATTTTGAATATGTTTTTTTAATTTTTTTTTTAAATATGTTGTATACTTTGTATAAGGATATAAGTAATTTTGTAACAATATTTCTAAAAATTAAAAAAAAAACAAGTGCGCGGATTTTGAAAACCAGTGCGCGAATGATTTTTAGCGTAGCCGCGCAGCTTAGAGGGAACATTGCCTATGACTAAGATCGAAATTTAAATTTTTATTTGTAATCTTAATTACTTTTACTTTTGAATTAATAAAGAAAAAAAAAAAAAGAGCATGTTGCAAAACCCCAAGAAATGTTAATGTCAAAAATGTCAAAATGGCGTATGGATCAACCAAGCATGCGACCGACGTTATCTTGATAAATTTATTTTGATGGAGAGATAAAAGTGGAATTACTATGTGATCCAACTATCTACAAAAGTTTAAATAATACGGTATTATTAAAAAAATTAAATAAGACTTCCACCGAACACTCCACCAATTATTTCAATGATGTATTGTATGAATTTTTTAATATGATACTGTAATGTGAAAAAGTGGTATAGAAATCACTATCTGCTATTGAAATTTATTTGAAATTCAAAATATGAAAATACAAATAAAATAGCATTCAATGTGATTTTTGATATTGAGTAGCAGGCTCTGATTTCTAATTCTGAATCACAGTGAAAATATCACTCGTCGTAGTTCGATTCCAACGGATCAACATACAAAAATGAATCGGTAAAAAAAAGAAATAATAATTATTAATTATGAATATTGATATTTCAAAAACAACCTACTTCTTTCATCACTTTCTCAATTATACTATCCCTTTTTTTTTGGTTATTTAGTTCACCTACATAAAAAAATATACTTGACAAAAGTATTAAATTGATATACGATGTACGTACATAGATCTCATTATTCCGCGAATCACGAACTCAGAATAATGAAGTAATTTTGTCTTTATCATGTGTAATGAAAAAACTTATCATAACTATACTAATTTTAAGTTTTAATTAGGAAATTCATTTTATGTAAATTTTTTTTTAAGAATGTCATTTTATTCTTAACTTCCTTACTTTCACTATTCATTCTTTGAAAAAAAAAAAAACAATATTTTGTATTATAATATTTTTATACTTCCTTTTTTAAAAGGTTTCGGTATAATATAATTGCGGTTTAGAAAAAAAAAAAAAAAAAAAAATTCTATACTCTAAGTTTGAAATTTCTAAAGTATTTCTAAGTTTGTATTTTACAAACCCCCTCCTTCCCACCCCATGTTTTAACAAATTTTCCGATGCTTTTAAATTAATATTAAGGAATTTTTTTTATGTAAAGAAAATTAATGAAATTCTTTTACTTTAAATTTATGAACGTATATGTTTACCACAATATTTATACTATATGATTTATTTAAAATACTTTTTCTTTCTTTTTCTCATTTTCCGTATATATTCTTTTGTTTCATTATGGAACCTTAAATGCCATTAAGTTACAAAACGAGTAATGAAAACGGTAAGAAAATGTATGTAAAGAATGGTAATAAATGTTTCAAATAAAAAGGATTTATGTCTAATTAGCAGTTATCTTTTACATATTATATATATACATATATATATATATATATATAATATACGTGTACATAATACATATTAAGGTCTCCCTTTTTTTTTTTCTTAAATTCGTATTATAAAGAAATGAGACGTATGTAATATGTTTACCGGTACAGTAGGAATACAATAACACCATTAAAAGTTAAAATAATCTTTTTGCTAACTACCTAAGTACATCGTTTATATACACACATATATATCTGTGTACTGTATATATATATATATATATATATATATATATATAGATTCCCCCCATCTTATGGTGAACATTTTTTTTTAAATAGATTTTTACCCTACTCTAGAATTCCTACCATCAAGGTTTGTATATGAATTTTAGGTATGTAGTAGAAATGAGAATAATGATGGCTATACACAACGCACAACAAAAGCACAAAAATATTCCAAAGATTTGTATCTGAAAGTCTAATCTTGTAAAGAGTTTTAATATTTGATGTGTTAAAATTTACTTTTACCCAATTGGCAAACTGACATTTTTAATAAAAATTAAATTCAACTACGTATGCAGTAAAACATAAACCAAGTCCAACTGAAGATTATAATAATGAATATCAGTTGTAATTCATGGTGTAATTCTCCGTAAAACTATTGAAGGGTTTCCTATAGGCACCCCACGATAATCGCATTTATTGAATCAAGAGTATGCCTTGATTCCAATTCCCTCTGCTGCGAAGATATTTTTTTTTTGTGCGGTTGTTGATTTTTGAAGTGTATCATTTTTTTCTTTGTAGGGATAGAATGTCATTCTTGGGATGCTATATATAACCTCAAAGTAGTTGAGGTACTAAGAGATAATTTTAAAATTTATTATTCAATATAATGCTTTAAACTGAACCAAATTTAATTATTGACATCTGGCATTGTTATCAGGATGCCATTAACATAGACCAAAATCATGTTTTTTTGTTAAAACTACAACAACAACAAAAACTATGTAATTTGTCTGACTGGCACATTCAGCTGTCTTAATTCACTTTGATGCCTTGATTCATCAAATGCATGTTGGCATCAAAAATTTGACACAAAGCGAGATGACAATAATATGGATCTGGTTACACAGTTATGATTAATTTCTTAATTTCTATAAAAAAATTTTATATTTTAGAAAATGAAGCATTTATTCTTTTTCAACGTAATAGCGGAAGCAGTTTTCTCTATTATTTTTGTAAATAAAACATAATATATCAATGCCTACTTCCAGACGGGTCCACTTTCATCATTTTTTTCCTTTCGTTTCATTCCTCCTTTTCTATAAACTAATTTTGCGGCAGCCATTTTCGTTCATCACTTTGTTTACAAAATTTTAGCTGGTGAACGAGAAAATCTACTAACACAAACAAAAAAGTAAACAAAATAACGAACGTACGTATGTAGTACCGATAAATAAATATTTTACTTCTCGCTTAAAAGTTTTTTTTTTAAAAAAATATTTACACACACATATACAAGTGATACTAGTTTTTGATGAATCGTACGGAAGTAAGAATAAATATATTGAAAGTTGAAAGTTGAATCGTGTGGTTTCAGCCAATCTCCTTAATTTGTAAATGTTTGTTATTGTTTGTCTGAATTGATGAAAACAGCGTTGATATATTATTTAATAACCACCAAAGAAGCTATAAAAGTAAATCTATGTTCGATATAAAGATTGAAAATTCAAGACGCCTTGCAACGATTGTGAGAAGGATATTTGTGTTAAAGGCGACAACGAAATTAGTGAAAACTGAAAATATAAAATATACAAAATGGTTCATATTCAATCACATTAATTTATATTTTAAGGTATATTTATGCCATTTGGGAACGCCGTTCCCAGAACAATAAATTCTGGTTAGCATACCACTGAAAAATATCTCGAGAGCAATCAATATATAGCATATAGTATTGAGCCTATAATAATGCATATAGGCTCAATACTGATAATCACAATAAACCCATTTGAGATTGCAGTGATAGTGGAGTCAAACCTCTACCCGATTTAAATCTAACTCTAAAATAGTGTCAGAAAATGTGGCTTTAAAATTTTTAAGTTACGTTGTAAAAAGTTCTTCTTTAGAGATAGTTTCTAGTTCTACATTCACTTTTAAAATATTTTTAATGTATAACCTGGCGTGGTTCAGAAGAGCAGGCCAGGTCCTCAAATACCTCGGACATTTTCACTGACGGATCCCTTACAGCTCTAGGTGCGGGAGCGGGAGTGTTGAGCCAGATCATCGGCGGAATAGAAAACACCCTGAAAAGGGAAGCAAATATTCTTTGGGAGCGTATGGAAGGCCACAGGGTCTCCAAAATATATGCATCAAGAATAAACACCAAAATAACCAACTTCCTGCTAACTCTCAATAGAGGAGACTGGTCATAACCACATGAATAAACATATGTGTAGCACTAAGTGATGACCCAACCTGTAGATACTGTCTGGAAGAGGAAGAAACCTCCACACACGTTGTACGAGAGTGCTTAGCTCTTTCAAGGCTGAGACTCAGGCTGCTGGAAAAGCACTACATAACCTCAGAAAACTTCTGCAGGATAGATCCCCCAAACCTATTGGCCTTTATCAAAAGGGTCGACTAAGTTGAGGGATGGAGGACGGCATAAAGGGCTAAAAAGCCTACATGCCGGCTCTGACATATTAGGGCCACCTCCGTAGAAGAAAAAAAAATAATGTATAACATGTATAAAAACATACTGGCTGTTAATAAGCTCCCATTAATTTATTTTGTTATGAAAAAAGTTTTAAGTTACCATTTAATTTGAATCGGTTTTATTAAATAATTTTTAAAATCTAATGAATTCTATATCTAAATCTAAATATTTTTATTAAAAGCAAAAAATGGAATGCACTCCCACCCCAAAGTAGTTTAAAGGTTACAAGTAAATCAAGTTATTCTACCGTTACAATAGAAAGAAAATCTATTTCTTCAGTAGCCTAAAAAATCAAATTACCACACTCAACCGTTCTAGGACCGAAACAATCTTCAATGAGGAGATATCGATAGAATCGTTAAATGGTTAAAGGGCAGGCATATAAAGCTAAATGAAGAAAAATCAGTAAATTAATAAACTAAATTAATAAATTATTACCAACTATAAAGCTATAAAGACAAAGAACACAACCAAGTATCTAGGTCATCGAAGTGTCATAACAATGAAGAAAGTAGAATTAAATATGAAGTATTATAAATTGTATTGGCTTATCGGAAGAAACTCATATATGTCAAAACAAAATAAACTATTGATTTATAATGAAGTACAAAACCGGGGGTAGATGGTATTAAAACTAGGAGATACCCGACTAATACTCATATTGAATCAATTTGAATATGATATGATTGAATATGATTAATACTCATAGGCACAACAGAAATAGTGACATACATCGATAACTAACTACACATCGATCAGTCAATTGTAAGAAACTACAAATTTTAATATTTACCGTTAGAAATATGTTATTAAAAAATAGATATAAAAAAAAAAAATTAAAAGCTAAAATTTGGCTTACTGGGGAATATGATTTTAATGTATTTTCATGTGGAATTTGAATATTGTATGAAACGCGAACTAGACATCTTCTTTTATGGAATTTAAAAATTTTATTTTCAAATATTTGTGTTTATGTATTTTATTTCTCTTTATTTGATTCTTATTTTGTGTTTCATGTGCAAATGACATGATTTCCTTTTATGATTTTTGACATAAATTTATTTGAATGTTTTATTTTTTTTTTCTAATTTTTTGTTTTTATTTTTTTTTTATTTTACAATTTGATTGTTGTTATTGTGATGCCTACTACTTTTAAGTAATCCTACATTTTTTTGAATCCAAATATAATATAGGTTGTATATGACAGAAGGATATTTTAATACGAGGTATTTAGGAATTTATAACATTGGGTTCAAAGTCGAATATTGAAGTACAGTGTGTTTAATCTTCACTGTGTTCTGATGAGTTCTTCATAATATAATTTTATTGTGATGTAATATCGTGTAAAAAAAGTATATTTATGACATTTTACTTATCTAATGTTATGGTGATAAAAATTTTGTTTTATGGAAAGCTATATTTCAGGGTTACTTTATGTAATACGATATTTCAAACATACAAATATTCAATTCTTAAATACGTATTTTATTTTGTTTTTGTTTTTTAGCCGTCAAATCTAGTTTCTGATAAAATATTTTTGTAATAAGAAATAATTTTTTGAAGAGACGATGAAATGATAAAAAAAATAGTTGACTGAATTTTAAATAATCGTCAGAAGGATTTAATAACTTAATATAGGCGAATAGAAGAATAAATTTAATATACCTTTAATAATTTCGATTGTGAGATGCTTCTTACCATCATCGTTAAACTAAAATATATTTTGTTGCTTGAGATATTTAATAAATGTTTATGAAACCTCTCAATCATATTGATCAAGTAAAGCAATTTTCTTTTTTAATATTTTTATTTTATTAACATTCATGCTATACCTATAATTAAATTTTATACATTAAATTATGTACCTTTAATAATTTCCCAAGTACAAAAGCTTACCACTAAAATTTTTAAAAACTCTGTTGGCTCAAATTTCAATGTGGGAGTAGTATTCAAAGACCACGTTAACAACCTAAATCATGTAAACTGAAATTCCTTTCCCAGTGCCCATTTATACACAAATAAGATTACATACACCTACATGTAATTTAAATTTATAATGTCGTTCATAATTATCAAATTCTTTGGAATACGTACGAGTTCATGTGAATGTGTTTGTATATTATATTAAATATATGGCAATATTTATATTTTTAATAATAACACAAAAAAAAATTGTTTCAAATGAATGAATGAAAGAAAGGAAAAAAAAAAAAGAAATTAGGTTTTTAAAAATGAACACTATACCAAACACAACAACAACAACAAATAAACTGAAAAAAAAATAAACAAAAACGATAACGGGAAAAATAACATTGAAGAATAGAATAGTATGAAAAAATTGAAAGCCTACATAAAGGTGAATAAAAAAAATTGTATTTGATTAGCTTTTAAAATTAGATAACGGTACTTATTTTCAACACTGTGAAGTTTAAATTATATTGTTCTAGATGTCGCTTTATTTTTGTTATTTTAATCAAAAAATTAAATTGGAATAGAAAGTTTTAATAGATACGGAGTATGCTATAATTTATTACTTAAATAATTAATCCTTACGTTAATTTGGCACGTGACGAAGAAATATGTTGTTTATTGTAAATTGGGGAATTTTAAGTAACCGCGATCTCTTACAATCTATTGTACTTAAGAAATATATATTACTCAACTTTGCCCTTACTTACTTGTTGAGCAGTCGTTTAAGGGCCTGACGTGAGCTGTCCTCCACTGACTTCGGTCACGAATCTCTTCAGTTGGTGATTTGAAGCTTATTCATATCAGCCGATACTTCATCTCTCAAACGAAGGTGTGGCTTCCTACGACGACGCGTTTCCCGAGGCTTAGATTCGAATAGCTTCCTAGCTGGAGCATTTTCATCACTACGTTCTATTTGACCTAGCTAATTGGACGTTTTATTCTGACTTTTTTGGCTAGGTCCATGTTAGTGAATAGTTCGTCATTGTATTTTCTTCTCCAAACCACTTCGGCAGACCCAGGACCGTAAATGTGACGAAAATTTTTTATCTTAAAGATACCAAGCTCATGCTCGCTTGCTTTTGGTAATGTCCATGATTCAGAATTTTATAGAAGCACCGGAAGAATGAGCGTTTTGTATAATTGTGCCTGGATATTTTGGAATAGGATCTTTGAACCCAATTGTTTGGATAAACTAAAGTAGCAATGATTCAACGGTAATTTTTCGCTTTAAGTTGATGTTGGTTCAAAGGTAGATGAACTCCTGAACGACCTCAAAGTAATAGAAGCCGACAGTGCTGTTGAGTCCCATATGACCTTGTGAGGACATTTTAATGGTCGACAGCACATATTTAATTTTATTCTCATATATGAGAAGACCTGATTTCTCTTCAATCTGTGTAAAAGCTTCAATAAGTGTTCGTCGTGATATTACGATAATATCGACGGCATCAGCGAAATCCAGACGCTGCACCGATTTGTAAGATATCGTGCCCTGTGGGTTCACACCGGAACACCATATTAAAGAAATTTTATGAAAGCGCATCAACTTGTCGGAATCCGGAGCACGTTCGAAATGAATCAGAAATGTGCCTTCCAATCACCGCTGCACACCTGGTGTTATCCAAAATCATTTTTGAGAACGGATAAGGTTAGGTTGGAAGCCAAATTCCGATATTGATTGTATTGTTAAAGCACAGATCGATATATGCTGTCATAGGCAGATTTAAAATCGTAATTTTGTAATGCTATATTATATAGGGGGCTGGTTTCCCTCTGCAATGGAAAGTATGTAATATTATGTAATAATATTATATAACATATGCTTAAAATGTTACATTTGCCTAAAATGTTACATTTGCCATAATATTCCTAAATGAAACATCATATAGGATCATTCGCTTACTGCCATTTTCGAACAAAATATTTTTGGAGAAACTTAAAGCACTTCTAAAAACTAGTAGGGTAGTCATCAATTAGGTCTCCAAGAAAACCAGCTAATAATAGAACAAGATCGTTGAATATGTAAGTGTTTAATAAAAGCCTCTGAGAATATGAAAGTAATGTTCAGCAAAGTTTCTTCACATTACCAAAGCGTTTGATAATGTATCCTGGCATCCTGGTTTTTTTTATAATTCTAAATCTATGGGATGAGTAACTTCTGTTATACCGAGATTCGGAATACACAATTATATACAATAATTTTTTCTTTATTATTTTCATGATATATCTACTAATTTAAATGTCGAAAACTATATCCACTATAGAGTACTTCGCCTTCATAATAGAATAGTCTTATCTTATTTTTAGTGATAACCAAAACTCTCAACTATTTATCATTTATTTTATCCTAAATATAAAGAGTACTGGGCCAGGTCTAAAAATTCAGAAAGCAGTTTTTGCCTTCGTCGGGAATCTAACCTGGGACCATTCGGTTGAAAGGTAAGCGCTCTACCTACTACGCCACCCAGCATTGAAGCGTACGAAAATGTTACCATACCCACAGTACGAAATCTTGAAGTCTATTTCATTGGAAAGTAAACAACCAACCAGCTGCGAAAAATGTCAATTTATCCCTGTCCAGTAAAGAAAAATAAGACAATCTTAGACTTCTTTCGAATACAAAACTCTGGAAAAATCTGCAAGTAGTAGACGAAATACGTGTATCTGTAAAAATATTTAGTAAAAGTAAAAGCAAAGTTTTCGACTATTTCCAACAATCATAATAGTGGTTTTGTATTATAATATACTAACATAATTTGATTTTATTTTTATTTATTTTTCTTTTCTTTTCCTCTTTACCACAAAATTATTCCAATCAATTTTTTACATAATGACTACGGTCTTCTGGTTTTTTTTTTGTTTTTGTTTAAATTTGATACAATGCAGTATAATTTCAATTCATTCAATTTAAAGTATATTCGCTGCATTTTATTTCTTTAGAAAATTATTCTTTAAAAAACAGTCTCCCACTACATAATGTGACGGAAATCGGTAAAAAAAAAGAACAACATAGCAAACTTTTAGAAGATGTTGAAATTTTTTAGGTTCGTAACCAACAAAAGAATAAACTTTTAAATTAAAATGGAAAAAAAAAATCAGTTTTTATTGTTTATTTTTCACATAGTAAATTAATGTACCGCTAAAAAACATTTTTTTGTTTGCTTTACTTTTTCAATACCAGAATATGTCACGAAAACCTATTAATGGCTTACCGTAGGATATTGTTTCGTGTTCGATGTTTTCCTTAAAAGTAAGAATAACAAATTAAAGGACTTAGATTATAATTTGTAAGTCTTAAAAATGATCATTCATATCATTGTCCAGTAATGCTATTAGTGGGCAGAGACCTTAGGATTGGAAAATGTAAACGATTTAAATCTAAATTGCCACTTAGTAGTTAAAATTTAGTTTGTTATATTTTATCTTGAGTATTTCAATTAACAATTGCTTCAAAATGGTTAATCTACACTATTCAGTCAATATTTTAGCTATTACGACAAGAGATGTGATCTCAACAAACTTAAAATAAAATATTACTGGATTCATACTCAACTCAAGCTCAATTAATTACCTTAGGGTCAATAATGGCACCTATACTATTTGAAATTTTTCTACTGAATTAAGCAAAGTTACGGATGGTACAACTAAGGCTGTTAAAATATACGCTACTCTAGCCCAATTAAAAACCACAAAAACTATCTACCTAATCGCGAATTGTTACTTTAGCAAATTTGTTTTTAAATTTTAACATTTCATACTCTGTGTTGCACAATTTGCACTAATGTAATGCGAAACTCATTTAAAAACATGTATTAACGCATTTTTTGTACTACGTATTGCAGTTTGTGTTGCATCTTTGTTATGCGGTACGGAAACATATACGAAAACACAAATAGAAAATGAAGTAATTGTGGTGTTGGACTACATGAAAAAAAATTATTGATTTCCCCAGAAACTTTACTGTACTAATTTCAAGGAGAAAACAAGTCGAAGAATTAATACTACGAAGAATGGAGCCTTTCTTGCAGTTTTTTCGGTATGGTAGTAGTGGCTGCCGACAATACGCCGACACACTTAGGCCGGTGAGGTCCATTGTGATACTTTCGGTATGGTACACTGATACATAATAATTTGGTGATAAAACATGGAGCAGTGTGCTTGAGCCAACTGCGCTTAGCACACACCACAATATTTTTCAAGCTAATCATATGCCATTGAGGTATGAAAATTACAATAGCATTAAAATAGAGAAAAAAAATGCTAACATTAACTAACAAACAGGCTTTCTTAAGAGTTCAGGCTTTTTCAATTTTTAAATCAAAGTTTGTTTATAACTGTTTCAAAAGCTTAATAAAGGTAGAAGAAGAAAATTAAGTTACTATTCCGGAAACTCCATCAGGACGTGAGATACATGGAATGAGAAAGCACATATGGTTGTTAGAAAACAAGTGTGATAGGCTAATTCTTAGAATCAAAGTCTAGCATTGTACTAAATTTCCCCATTATTTATGAAATACTTACTAACATTTATTTTGGTTTGCTTTGTTCTTTATAATACATAGTTTAGAATTCTAAATACATTATTATTTTTTTTTTGAAAGACATCAGAAAGTCCATCCGCTTGTGCTTGTTCATAGTGTCGGAATCGATACCACTAAAGCCCACCTATCTTTTTCCGTTATAATCAAACTACATTAGATCGACACTTGACTTTTTTTTCGGAAATCTTTCCATAACGTGTTTAAGGAATTATTATAGTAATAGTTTCCGTGAAGGATCGCTGTCAACATAATAATTTCTGTGTGGAAATATTTCCCGTGAAGAAAATAGCCATAGCAACAGTTTCTCCCACGTAACATTTTATTGTTATAAAAACAAAATTAGTGCTACAAGACTTCTATATGACCCCCGATAAGCACTAAAGGTGTTATAAAGATGTTTTTATGGGAATAATGTGATTAATATAAGAATGTTCTTATAGCAATTGGGGGAGTTGTTATAATGGGATTTTCCGCAAGTGATACAGCAATGTTTTTATAAATCTAAAAGTGCTTAATCCTATATTAAGAGCTAAAGTGTTGTTATAAGAATAGAATTGCTGGAATAGCAGTAGTGGTGTTATTATTTTACAGTATTCCTATAATGTTACTAGTAAACTTACTGTAGCTTTTAGGTAAATATTTTGCGACGGCCATTATTTTCTACAAACGAGATAAATTTTTTTTAAATAAACAAAAACTGAAAAGTTTTATTTTGCATTCTTTTCGCAAAAATATCATCTTTACTTAAAAGAATAATTATTTAAATATCAAATTTAATGTTATGCCTTAACTAACATACATTATTAAATATTTTAAAGATTCAATTTAAAAATATATTTTCTTTTATTTATTTAAAAATTGGTTATTTTTGGAGGGCATTGTATTTTTTCGAATTATTTTTATAATAAATGTCAATGAAATTTCATTCCCAGCCAGATTTTGCATTGTGGTCACAACAATTATAAATACTAATACAATTATTTTTGACCGAAAAATATTATTTATTAGTAAGACATTGTTTATATTATTAACTAATATCTATCTCCCTTTCTCAGGAATTAAATATAAACTCCATAAAATTATTATTTGAAAATAAAAAATAATACTTTTCTCACTCTCGCATAACATAAATTATTTCAAATGAATATCATTTCAAAATAAAAACATATACACTAATACATATATACTAATCCTATAACAATATTACAGCACTTGCTCCGGTGCCTTATAGGATTCTCCATCTTAGTGGTATAACGTATTTATAAGCTTTCGCAGCAATTGCGGAGCACTCAAATTAACACTAATACTGCTATAAGAGTGTTTATAATAGTGTGATAAGAGTGCGCAAGAGTCTTATAGCAATAAAATTGTTACGTGAGCTGTGTGGGGAGGCTATTTATATTAATTTTACGCAAAAGAAAATTAATGATAAGTAATTATTTTAGTGAGGTTTCGTTCTCTTGAGTTGACAGACGTTATTGTCGATATCAAGAACCACTGGTATTTCAGGGCTCACATGAGCTGCAGTCTATGCTCGTATGTTACTGCATGTTTCCTAATCTCATCCGTGATTGTTTAAATGTGAAAACCGCGGTGGAGATCTTTGTTACGCATGTACCATGGTACATTAACTATACCACGGGTCACTTTATTTTGAAATTTCCAAGATTATTAATATTTTAACAACAATGATTGATTACAAAAACCTATACTTAACAATTGAAATATTTTTTGGATAGAAAATGGTAAGTAATTTAAAATTTATATTAAGTTGTGGCAGCGTAATTGAATTGAATAGCAATATTCAATAACCTTAGAAAATTCCAAACACGTCTTTATTTATATTTCTGCTATTACAAATGAAATTTTAAGTTCCGTTAAGATGTTGAAAAAATGTAAAACTTCACTTAATGTAAAATACAAAATACGTAACAGAAAAAAAATGCAGACTTTTTTAATATGAAATTTTTGATAGATTTTCAAGCCAGATTTTACCCTCCTACAATAACAGTTTTAAGAAAAACACAAAAAAAAAACTTCCTAGACATGAAAATTAACAAAATAAGAAAAACAAAAATCAAAAAAAAAACTAAAACGAATTTATTTTGTCGTTAATCATTAAAGTGAAAATAATTTTATTTACCCTTGAAGCAAGGAAGTTATTATACAAAGGAAATTATTATATTTGTTAATAAATATTTAATAAATATTTAAAATGAATAAAATTAAATTTTTGAAAAAGTTAAATATTTACATTTCTCTGTCACAATCGTCACTGTGTAAACGCGTAAAACGTAACTATTGAAAAAAAAAACAAATTAAATCAGTTGAATAAAAATAAAGGATTCTGAGTATTTAGAATTTTCTTCTTTTTTTTTGATTATTTTTGAACTCAATTTAAAAAATAATTACTTGCGTCCTTAATAATTAAAATTATTATTTTTTAGTAATCCGGACCAATTCAAAATTATTTGTCTTACCATGGAATGGAAATCATCTTGTAATGGTTTTCATTTTAACACAAATGATATTTCAGATTTATTGAAGGATTAGAAATATTGAAAACTGTAATATGTAAAGGATGACAATTACAATGCTATTAGAAAATATGTCAAATTATATTACAAATGTGTTTACATGGCAGCATAGCAAATTGTACTACACGGCAATGTCCGTGACCAAAAAATTCATCCAAATTAAAAATTTGTGGTTTGTGAAATTTCATTTTGACAGTTTTAAGTCAATTAAAAACGTTTTCCTTGTAGTTTTTGAATTGCTGTTTGAAAATGAAAATGTCGTATTCATTGAACTTGTTAAGCGACATTCTATATCGACAAACTAGGACGAGCTCATTGAGCTGCAGGCTTTAAGCAAAAAATCACTATAAAATCCAAATTAATAATTTGTTATATTTTGATAAACTAAACCGCTGAGGTTAGAGTCAAATGTAAGAGTTAAATCAATATGTTGTAACAGCTTTCCGGTAACTAATGCTGTTAAAAAAGTTAAGAATAATTAATGAAAAGTAATGGAAATAATTTTTTAATAAAAATATGTGCTTTAGAACTATATTTATTGTTCTGGAAAACTTCAAAGGGTGCAGAGCAAGCATATCCCTTACCATGCAAAGGATGAGTATAACTTAAATAAAATGGGTTACAATTAATTGAATACAAGAATTTAAGATAACATCAGATTTAAAATAGTACATTAAGTAGGTATACAAGTATTTATTTATTTATTTATTTATTTCAAAAGCAATGTCTAAAGAGAGTTATCTCATTACAGACTATATAAGTTTACATTTAGGTTTTTAATATAACAATAAAATATATAAAAAATTAAAATTATAAAAATATTATTACAAAAAATATATAATTATAAAACTAAATACAACTATAGAAAAAATTTCGTACAAGTATAGAAAGAATTTCTAAAATTACCTTCGAAAATTATCTTGTCCGGAAAACCCACAACAAGATGGTTACTATATAGAAGATTGCAATCGTGTTACATTTACTTGATTGTTACTTCGTAAAATGCATATTCATAGTTTTATATAGAAAAGGGGTAAACAAAAATTTGTTTTTAACCGATTTAAATATAAATTTCCACTTAGTAATCTTGAGTATTTCAATTAACAATTGCTTCAAAGTGGTTAGTCCACACTTTTCAGTCAATATTTTAGCTTTTGCGACAAAAGTTATCTCAACAAAACTAAAATAAAATATTACTGAATTCATACTCAATTCAAGCTATATTAATTACCTTAGGATCAATAATGACACCTATACTATTCTAAATTTTTCTACTGAATAAAGCAAAGTTACGGATGGTACAACTAGAGCTGTTAAAGCATACTCTAGCCCAATTAACAACCACAAAAATCATCTACCTAACCAAATCTATCTAAAACAAATTTTTTTAACAAATGATTACATATCTTCTAAGCTAGACATTATAGATATAAAGTTTGACTTGAAGAAAAAAGAGAGACCTTTCCAACAGTATATAAATAGTAGGGGGTTTTATGGTAAAATCTTGAGATATTTGGCTTTTAAAGAAAGAAAATAAAGTTGATTTTTTTTAGAAAATTTTCTACTTTGAACTACAGTATCTCCATAACGACAGCACCAATCATCATAAGATATATATATATACAGGATACATATACATATATATATATCTAATAGATCAACAGCTCTAACGGTTTATATGCAAAAACATCAAAACAATAAGGAAACTTTCAAATGTTCTTTTCGTCCTTATAGAGTAAAGTGCGCTATTAAAGATATATATTTTTGGGAAGCCGGTATGCTTGGAATATAGTCATGAGGTCCTACGTGGATACAACATCTATCTTAGAAGATCCATTTTTTTGAATTATTTAGCCTAAAACTTAGGCTAAGAGAAGTCTTTAATCTTTCGTACAACCGTACCATAGGAAAAGTTTGAAGGAGTATTTAAGAAAAAATCACATAAAACGTAAAATCTACATTCTCCCGGATAAAAAAGCAGCCATACTAGCTACTAATTTATATACCATCACATCAAAGCTAATATGGGATTGTTTAGAACTACTTGCTACAGTAAAAGAAGCTGAAAGAAAATAATGATCTAGCAAGAAAAGCATCGATACGCCTTTCATGGGACCACGTCCGTCCTGTGGAATTCCCCATATCACAGCTAAAATGCAATTAAAAGTCTGGGTAGAGTAAAAATTTGAGGATGGGCGAAAGTTCAAGAAAAAGTGTTTATGACTAAACGCTCGCTCGAGAAAACCAAAATTCTTCTAGTTCTCAATCGAAAACAGGTGGGATGGTATCTTGGCACAGATAATAACAGGACACGTGGGAAAAGCGTTTCCTGAACATTGGAAGCTCCCAGCATACCAATGAAGAATATCCTGAGTGTTGTCACAAAATAAAGAATCCTTGATGATTGAGACTTGGGTTATCGCAATAACTAACAAACACAGGTTATCCCAATAAGCCCATTTTCAGCTGCGATGATATAGGGGACAGATTTCCTCGGAAATTCATAATTTACAATAAATACGGTACGGCAAGTTCATTCTTCAATATCAACAATATTTTGAACATTTATTTATCAAAATTACTTTTCAACTGATTACATGACGAAAACTACTACTAAATAAGCGTTCTTAAATAGAATAGCTTCATTTTATTTAAGCTGTTACCAGATCATACTTTCAATTATTTTTTTTTCATTATTTTCTTTCCAATTAACAAAGAGTACTGAACCAAATCGAGGAAAACATAAAGCATTTTTTGGAATCGAACCTGGACCTCTCCATAATAAAAGTTAAAATACAGGCCCTCTACCTACTGCGCTGCTCAGCGTTAATACTCACTTTTAATTTTTACAAATCAAATACTCAAAAACTCTCACTTCTTGAAAGTGTTTGAAGGGGGACTCGATTTTATATCGTAGAAGTTTTGACTTTGAAAGAATTTCCAAAACATTCCCACGAATGTAGATATGAGGTATTTTAGTCTGTAGCGTTCCTCGACTGATTGATTTAGAGATATAGGCATTTTAGTTCATCCAACCATGTGCCAATTCCAGCAAGATATCTATAAAATATTGTTAAAATATTTACTTCAACCATACAATGATGTATGAATGCGAATTGTACATTTTTGTACTCTGCCAAGAAACTTAGAGCAGTCGCAAGCGCCAGTCGATATATTTTCCATTGCTTTATAAATATTAATCAAATTTGTAGTTGAAAAATATGTCTTAAGGTAAAGTAGCTAAACGAACCCAAACAGTTGGTGACAATACCGCACTAAAATAAAACTGAATTATGATATTGAGAGATCGAAGTATATATACCTATAATAGATGTAGTTCTTCAAATTTAAGTTACAGCCCTAATCTGGGTTAATATATATTTTTGTTATGCTCTTGACAGTAACTTAATTAAAATTACTTTTTCGTCTTTAGTTAAGTACAGTACTGCAAACTTGCACTGCAATGTCTGCAATGCTTTTTGAGCATTTATTTATCACTCGTTAAATGTGGAAAACAACTGCTATTGTTAGGAAATGCTCCATTACAGGAAATACTCTATTTTATTTAAGTTGCTACCAGATTGTACTCTCAATTATTTTTTGTCATTTATTTTATCCTAATGGTAAAGGGTAATGGATCAGGTCGCAAACCCATAATGCATTTTTTTTTGCTCATCAACAATTTAACCTGACATTTTTATTTGGTGAAAGGCAAGCGATATTCCTACTGCGCCACCCAGCGTATAAAATTTAAATATATACTAATAATAAGTTTTAATTTGGGCAAGGCAAAACTCGACACAAAGCAATTCGGATAAAAATACACTTTAACTTGTGTATTTTCTTAATAGTGTTAAAAAAGCATACAATGCTGGTACATTGCGTAAAAATTTATCAAATTTTCGTTTAACAAATTTGAATTTACTTTATTTCGACTTTGATTTAAAAATTTATTTTGAATTTTTAAAATTAATTCAAATAATAAAATTTAAGCTTTAAAACTATTTCGCAAAAAAAAAATATACGAATTTTTTGTGTAAAACTTCTTTAAAAAATATTTTCATCATTCACTATAGTTACATATACATAAAAATAGTGTTGTTTTTGTTCAATGAAAACTGAACAAAGCATATTAGATAAAAAATGTTGTTTTCATTTCAAAGTTTGATAAAAGAAACAATAACAAAAAAAAAAAACTTTGAATTTCCAGAGAATTATTTTTATTCAGAATAACTTTTGATTAAAATTCAACAATATTAAAAGAAAAAACCAAACTGCTTCCCTTCTCCCTTAACATAAAAATTTTAGTTTAAGTTTTTATTTTGTAAAATTTTTAAGCTTCAATTCGCAGTATAATAAATTTATATTTGAAAAGTAGGTATCTAAAATAATGTTTCAAAATAGTTTCGAAAACATTTAACTCATTCGTATTTCGTTACACATAATATAAATACCGTGCCAATCAAACTAAAAGAAAATCCTGAAGGAATTAAAAACATCAAAACTACTGAACTTACTAAATTATTCCTTTGTTGTATTTCTAGTATTAAGAGTCTTTAAATCTTAAAGGGTTCACATTCAAACCATATTCCAACAAAGATGGATGCTTTAACAAATTCTAAATTTTCTAAAATTATGTAGATAAATAATTTTAAATTACATTTAAATATTATTATGGTGTTGTTCCAGAACAGAATATTTACATAAATACAAAAAAATCTTGAATATTTTTAAATTTACATACTAGTAAAAAAAAAAAAATAAAAATTAAGGAGACGAGTTAAACAACATTCAATGGACTTTAATTACAAGTTTTTGATCTTTTAACTTTTACAAAACCTGTAAAAGATTCTGCTATCCTGTTGTTAATATTGTAAAAGTTTACTTAGTATACAAGTAATTTAATCGTATTCGTATATCCTTTACTATTTTTTTTTTCAAACTGGTAAAATAAAAACAAATAAAAATCCCTTACCTTGGAAGTTTGAAAAAATAGAACTGAAAAATAAACCACAGTAACTTTAGGTATTGTTTTTGTTGTAAATTGTGTAAAATAAAAACTTTGTTCTTAACTTTACTAATAATTAAGTATATATACGAATTATATTTACGTTGTAAACACTGTATTAACATTTTTAACTGGAATTGTTTAAAATATTAATGCCAAATGTTTTACATAAAAACAATAGTCTCGGTTGTCTATGCTACAACTACTTACTATCATATTCACGTAGAAAATTTGTTTAATAATCTTCCAATTAATCGTTTTTTAGATTACATTTCAAAAAAATTTTATTTAACGATTGACGATGAAATAGATTAGATAATATTTATAAAACTAGTGAATCCCCTGTGCAATTGCACGGAAACAGTTTTTTCATGTACGATTTTATATAAAAAGAAATATTTGTTTTGGTATAATTGTAGTTATTTTCTGAATCGCTTGATTCTTGCATACATATATAATGAAATTAAAGTATAATACCTAACAGTGTACTGCATGAATCCATTCATATTGTGAATACTTATGAATATACTTACATTTGACAATATACAAACAATACAATACAAAATAAAAAATAAGTGAGAATATCAATAATTATACTCATTCTGTATCTTTATATTGTATTGTATTCTTTGCTAAAATAAATAATAATATTTTCAAATATAGTGAATAGGGAAAATGTATTGAGTGTATTGAATATCTTATATATTAATACGCTTAAACGTCTGTTAAACTTTTCACAAAGCGTTTACAACACGAAGCTTTTTTCAACTAGATTAGACAACTTTATTATAACTATGAAGAATTACGATATCGCGAAAAATTTTATTTAAAGACATAAACCACAAAACGATAAAACCAAATAAAACCGAAAACAAATTAAAATTCACCTATTGAGCAATAGCATTGACTATCTGATTATATGAATTAATTTAAAAAAAAAAAACAAAGTAGCAAAGACAAAAACCGAATTATCAGAATATTATTATAATAGTTTTGTTAAAATATTACGATATTACGATATTACAGCAAAAAAACTTACCGGTAAAACAAATAGTAAATTTAGAAAATATATTTTTTACCTCACCCAGACTGCCCAGACCATGTTCACAAATTCCACAAATTGAAATTTATTTATTTTATTAACAAATAATTCAAAAGTATAAATTCAAATGCGCAATAGCATTGAGTAAATATTATATTGTACATGGAGAATCATAAACTGAAATTTACGATCTGCTAAGAACAATAAAAACAAAATATGTTATGACATTATTATCAAGTTCTAATTCAATACACGGCAAATTTAGTAAACATAAATATTAAAAAAACTTTAAAAAGAAAAATCACAGACTACCCTTACCTATATCAGAGACCCTAGCGGGATGACAATAAAACTGAAAAATAAGAGAAAAACCATAATTATTGGCTTTACTCCTAACTATAATAGTCATAAGGCGTCATATGATGACATATGATACTTCGTTAAATGGCCTATATGATTCGATATGATTTAACAAAGTCGTAACCAATCATAACCAAACGTCTCTATTAATAGTATTTGTTAGGAAGCGTTTAGACATCAGATTTTATTTCATGAAAGTTTTGTTTTACGTATTTTTATTACATTTACAAATTTTATTGCAATTACATCAAATCTTATTTCAAAAGTTTTAATTACATATCTCAAAGATAAACAAAAATAGTTGCAAAGTATATTATATTTCTTCATGCAAAATACGTATGCGTGACGAGTACTAATAATAAATACTTATAAACAAATATAAATATTCAGTGTAATTTCAGAACATTTATGCAATATAAATATTTAAATAGTAAATCAATTATTCAAGTATTATTTGTATTGATGAATAATAATAATATTTAATAAACAATTTTTGTAGTTTTTAATGTATATTTTTCAATATATTGGCATAACACAATTTGGAGTTTATAAATACCTTTTCTCGCAAAATCACTTTTTCAACTTGCGAAATACGAAAATACGAGCACTATTATTTAAAAAAAAAAAAATTATGATATTCTATAACAAAGTCGGATGTCAAACTTAAATGAACATCATTTATACGTTATAAACAACATTCAAAAACGTATAAACGCAGCCTTATATAAAAGTTTTCTTCAAAACTATTAGCGGTCAAAATTTTCAATTTGATTCTATAAAAACCAAATAAAATTATTATTTATTATTTTTTTTTTTTTTACACTCTACAGTAACTTAGGTAGAATCACCTTTTCGTGCTTAATTAAGTACGGTACTGCAATTTTACACTACAATCTACAATATTTCGAGTATTTATTTTAACAAATTACTGGCTTATCAACTCATTAAATGTGGAAAACTACTGTTATTGTCAGGAACTAAACCTTCTTAAATAGATTATACTCGCAACTATTTTTTGCCATTTATTATATCCCAATGACAAAGGGTACTGGACCAGGTCGAAAAATCCATAAAGCATTTTTTTTTTTTTTTGTTTTTTTTTGCTTCAGCGGGAATCGGACCTGGGACCTTTCGGTTGAAAGGCAGGCGCTCTACCTACTGCGCCACCCAGCGTGAAATATTGAGTATATTATAAATATTGTAAATTATAATTTTATTCATTTTTTTATAATATGTATTAAATAAGTATTAAAATGTTAAACTATTTTTAAGATATTAAATGAAGTGAACTTTAGTTTTAATTTTTTCAATTTAACTTATTTATTATGTAATAAAAAAATATTTAAAACATTGATTTTTTTAAGAAAATAAAGAAAATAAACAAATAAAATAAATTGTTTCATTTATAATGCTAATGCTAGACCGGCGAATGTTACGCCGGGAATAGCTAGTTTATTATTATTTATTATGTTTTTGAACTAATAATTTAATTTGTTTTCGGTTCCACATATTATCTATATCTTCTAAAAAAATTCAAAGTCTTCGGTCCCGAATTCTGAACCTTCGAACCTATCTAGAAAAATTTTTGAAAACTATTTATAATAATTATTAATAACATTTTGTCACAAAAGTACAATTTAAACACGTGATGTAGAGTTTCGGCCCCAATTTCTGGGACTCCGAACATATTGTCTTCATCACATTTAATAGCCATTGTACTGATGGCAAAAAAAAAAAAATTCCAAGGTCTTTGTTTCCGACACTTGGGATGCCGGAACTATTGCTTGCATCGTGCTTAAGGGCCATTGACCTAAAGAGAAGTTAAAAAAAAAATTGAAAAATCAATCCCAATGTAGCGTTTCAAAGTTCATGCTAAAAATAATTTTGTGACGCTGGTGTTTACACTATACATTATAATTCCAATCGATGTATTGAATATATTGTAAAATCGTCAATATATTCACTATAAAATTTAACTTACACAATAAATTTAACTTCACATTCTACATCATCTATTTGTGGAGCTAACACGTATTTTCAAGCTCTCTATTTAGTTTTAATTACTAATCGGAATTAGATATTACAAAGGTGTTTGATCTTGTAAATCATAATATTTTGTTAACAAAACTGCATAATGCTGGTTTTAGATGTTTCATAAATGATTGGTTTCGTTCGTATTTGTTCGAAAGAAAACAGAGAGTTGAAATAAAGGATGAATATAGTGAATTACTAGCTATAAGCAGTGGTGTTCCTCAAGGTTCCGTTCTTGGGCCTTTACTTTTTTTGATATTTATTAATTCTCTATTTCTTCAACCGTTTAAAGGAAGTCATACCGCATTTGCAGACGACACAGCTTTTACTTATTCTTGTAAAAATAACTTTGATGTTGTGGTTAACATGAACTACGATATTAATATACTCCGTAACTGGTTTTGTAAACACGAACTGATTATTAGCTCTAAGACTAAGTATATGAATTTTAATATCCGTAACGCTAATGACGATAACTATAATTTGTACTATCATTCACCTAATTGTAAAAAATATCCTCTATGTCTTAATTCTGTTTCTGATGTCAATGATTCCTCTCACTGTTTTAATAATTATCAATGTGACTCAAATTGTTTTTTAATTGAACCTGTCTCTACTTTCAAATATTTAGGATTATTGATTGATTCTAAGCTTGATTGGAGCGGACACACTTTTTACCTTAAGAACCATTTTAAAAACGTGATTCGGGAACTATACTACGTAAATCTATATAGCTCTGCTAAAGTGTGTTCAATGGTGTACTTTGCGATATTCCATTCTAAACTTCAGTATGGTATAGTTTGTTGGGGTGGTACTCACTTTAACAAGCTACAACCACTTGTAATATTTCAAAAGCATGCTATTAGATTAATTTCTAAGGTTAACCGTCTTACACACACTGCAAGCTTATTTAGTAGTTTGGGTATTCTTCCCATCAGGAACTTATACCTCTATAAAACCCTGAAAGTATTTTTTATTAAATCAGGATATCTTGATGTGAGACATACCGTTATCCATAATCTAAGAATTAATAGCAGGAATTTAGTTGTTGTACTCCGCTTTTATAAGTTTCATATTTGTCATTTCTTTAAAATTATTGCACCGAGAATTTTTAATAAGTATTTGTAAGTTTTATCTATAAATTTAATTCACATTTCTATATTCTACTTTTAATTTTAATATTAATTATTTCTTAAATTAAATTATTTTTTTATACATAAATATTTAACCAGATTAATTTTAGTATTCTATTTTTCTTTACGAATTTAGTTTTTCAAATTAATATTTACATCTAAATTTGTTACTCCACAAATATTGAATAATTTAAATTGTTTATTTCTTGTGATGGACCATTCGAAACTTGCTTTTGCAATAGAATGGTTCCTAACTATTTTATTTGATTTATATTTTGAATTCTGTAGATGCTTTTAATTTAGTACTATTATTATATTTGTTTATTTTCTATTTTTAAGTTTTGAATTTTAGTTTTAATTAATTTACTATAATTGTAATGAATTCTAATATTTAATAAAATATAATAAATGAAAAAAAAAAAAAAAAAAAAAATAAGTGAATCATATTTAATTCATATTAAGTATGTATTGATTTTTCATAAATCTAAGTGTGAATTGTTGATTTGTATGAAACAAATTCAAGTAATTCATACAAAATATTTTATATTGTATTGCATTGTATTATGATTTAATGAATGAGTTCTTTTTGTTTTCAAGTGGTATTATGCAGTTCTCTATTACCTTACAATACTTTATGACGAAATTAATACTAATTTCAATATAACTTAACACAATATTACTCTCAATGTAGTATATCGATGTATTTTAATTCGTTTATAGTCAAAAATGTTTGTTGTCACAATTCTGTTGTAGCAATAGTCAACAATTTGTTATAACCTTTATAAGTTCATACAATCAAAGTCGCTTATAAGCCACATTAAAATATAACGCCAATTTTTTCAATAAAACAAAAAACTAAGTCAAAAGTGAATTATTTTATTAAAAAACTGATTTATATTGTCTTTTTCTGTTCTTTATTACAAATATGTATATTTTGTGATTATATAACAGAATTGCTATTTATGAATAAAATAAAGTTTAAAATTGTTATACGAAAGATTTTTTATTGAATTTGAATTTGTTTATAAAGATGCAATTTTTTTTTACTACGCCTATAGTCACAAAACGGTTATAATCAGAAATATTACTGAAATTTAGCGAATGACTATAACCGCATTTTACGGTATACATTCTTTTTAATAATAGCAGAAGCAAATGAACTAACATTTATTATATCATTTTTGAAGAGTATGATCTTATCTGATTTTTGTTTTTCTGTTTTGTTTTCAATTTTTGTTTGTAATTTTATTTTTGTATGTTTTCCTATAAGTTTGTGTGTCTATTTAAAATGACAGATTATTTATGAAAAAATTGTCCATGATTGAAATTTATTTTAGAGTATAGATGTCGCTCAACTTGGAAATAACCGTCATTTATTTGGTGTAACTATTTGAAATGTTGAAAGTATTCAGCACCAAGAACTTGCTAAATTTTTAATATTTTTAAGGTGTAATTAATATACTATTCAATTATTTTTGCTTTTTTACTCACCACATCGTTCATCTTGTGTATTATATATAAGATATTCCCCACGAATATCACTGGTTTTGTTATTCATGACTTAATCATTATTAGTGCAGGCAACGGTCCATCAATAAAGATGTCTACTCTGGAATAATTAGAGACTTGGCACATCGGCAATGGTGTTGCCAATATAAATAAACCTACTATCGCACTTATGTAAATTTCACACAAACGTAATTTATAGTTAATGGGAATAAATACGTTTGTTGTTAACCGTTGATGAAAAAGCAAAAATATAAATTTTTATGTTACTTAGGTGCAATTTTCCATACACTACTAACTTTTCATCTTTCAATATATTTTTTGGTCTAATTTTTTAAATACATTCCTGCTATTATAAATATGTTCAAACATAGTATCCAAAACAAAAAAAAAAAAATATGTAGCTACTGATAATATTTATTTTGACTTATTTATGCTTAGCTCATTATCCGCTTTTGTTGTAATAATTATTTAGTATTTATTCAAGATGTTCAGATACTTCTCTTGATACTTATATTTAAATTAAAACTTTGAGATAGATTTTAACAAGTAATACATTTTACCAAAAAAATAAATAATAATGAAGTTAATCAGAGGTCTTCCAGCATTTTAAATAAGCTGAAATCTGCGATTCTTCGTCGATCAAACGTTCTTTTGTGTATATAAGTATATTTTTTATGAACACCCTAAATGCCATACACAATAACATACACATTACATACAATAATTTCTTGAGATCCACTAAATTAAATTTGGAAGACTATATTGCAATTGTAGAGTAACTTCCCCTTTCTAATAGCATAGTTCCATTTTATTGTGTGAAATGAATATCAACACTCTCAACTACTTTTTATCATTTATTTTATCCCAATGAAAAAGGGTACTGAATCAAGGCGAAAATGCCATAATGAACCTGGGACTTTTCGATTGAAACGCATATGCGCTTTATCTACTGCGACACCAAGTGTGTTATTAAATGGATGCCAAGCGTGAAAAATAGCAGAAAAATTCCATTTGCTAGATCTTGCCAAATCTTGATATTGGAAGACGTATGTTTTACCATGAAAATATTTCTTACAAAGAACTGTGAAGACGAACAAATATTGAAGAATTCAGTAAAATTATAGAGCGGAAAAAAATTAAGTTTGATTGACCAAGCTCACTTCCCAGACTTGCAGCAGTTTTCTTAAATGCAGTTTTAAAATTCAAATGTAATAAAATTAAGCCAAAAGGGTTCTAAAATCAATTAAGAAAAGCAGGATTTTTTAATTAAAATTTGAGAATGATTCAACTTCACTGCTTCAAAATCTAGTTCGGAGGAGAAGGCTTGCCTTATGCATCTAACTAGTCTTTTTCATAAAGGCAAGTATGTTGCAAATAATTTTGTTGCAAATTTAAAATAAATAAATAATACCTACAATAAAAGTGGAGCATAAATAAATTTATCTCTAAAACACAAAGCTCTAGAAAACAAACCTGACGAAAGAAAATTTTTTGTGCATTACGCAGTTTCATAATGACGTGTAGCCGATTTTGTTTTGCTTGCTTTTACTTTGAATTTTTTGTCATTGCAAATTGTTGCAATGTAGTTTATGATTGTAAGAAAATGTATAAATCAATACATGACGAGGTTAATGTATTGCATTATACGTTTCTGAAAAGACCTTAGAGTAACTTTCGCTGGAGGCAGGAAATATTATTATTTTGAACAAAAGAATTATTTTATATTGCAAATATGCACCATGATCCAATATTTGGATACATATATATATATATATATGCAATTATGAACATTAGGTAAAACAATAATTATTCAGGAATAGTTTAGAAAGCCATATCTTGCTATAACAATATGTTAAGGTCTTAAGAAAGCCAAATGAAAGCTCCCATTCTTGAAAACTTAACAACATTAACTAAAATACACTTACCTACTTCTTACAAACATCTTGTGAGCATCTTTCGAATCAAACAAACAAGCAAAATATATAAATGTTGTTAATACCTCACGTAACATTTTATTGTTATAAAAACAAAATTAGTGCTATATGACTCCCGCGATGAGCACTAAATGTGTTATAATGCTGTTTTTATGGGAATAATGTGATTAATATTGCTATAAGAATGTTCTTTGCAACTAAAAAGTACATATATTTTCTTATATTTATTTTTCAAGGGCAATGTATTTTTTCGAAGTATTATTATAATAAATGTCAATGAAATTTCTTTCCGAGCCAAATTTTGCATTTTGGTCAAAATAATTATAAATATTAATACAATTATTCTTAACCGTAAAATATTATTTATTAACTAGCTTTGTAACCCGTCATAAATGACGGAAGCAAAATAAATCCTAGTTTCTTTTTTTCTTTCATTAGATTCTTTATTCCGAAATTACAGTACTTTTGTTTATATCACTTTTTATTTATTTTTATTTATGTTTATATTGGCCTAACACTAATCTTTTTTTTTTTATATAACAGAAAAAGAAGTACCATACCAACAAATTTGTATAAAATGTTTGTATTTTTGTATGGTATACTCGTACTCACTTCCATTTAGTTATAATTCGTTAGTTGGGTTGCATTTAGTATAAATTATACCGTATTAGCGTTATTGTGGCCTCTTGGAGAGCAAATTTAAAAATGGGATCTTATTTTCATATAAATTTTGTCTTTTGTATACTGTATAGGGATCTTATTTTGCTATATGAATAAACTGTTATTATGGTACTGTGTTATTTTTAAAAAAAATATTCAAAATTTTGTATCTAAATTGGTAAAATTTACAAAAAATACAAAAACATTTTCATCAATACTTTTCAATTTAAAAAAAACAATGTTTTATTATCCGACGTAGAAGTAGAGTTTATTATCCTACTCTACTTCTATCAAGTTCTATTGATTGAACAGTGAACCTGAACAGTGAAGTAAACAGCGAAAACTTAACACTGAAAATAAAATAATATTTTTGGAATGGAGCATACAGAACATACAGAATACAAATACAGCAAATAATAAAAAAAAAACAAAAAAAAAACAAAAATAATTTATTTTGAGTGAAGTGAGTTACGCACACAATAATGACAAAAATAAAAGGTATAAGCAATAAAGTAGTATAATGTATAATATTATACAATACAAATATATACAAGTAATAAGAATAACCTTTGAGTGAATTATGTTTTTTTTTGTGTTAAATGCTGTTTGCCTTTTGGTTATTATACTATATTAAACTATTGATTAAATTTCTATTAGTCCTTATTATTATAAATCAAAAAAATTGTTTGTTTTATTTATATTATTATTATTATTTTTTATTTTTCCTTATTATTTGCGAAGAACCCTAACATTAAATTAAAAAAATATAGTTCTGCAATCAATTTTTCCTGCAAAGGTTCAGCATGGTAGACAGGGGTTAATATTTGTATACATATGCAATTTGTGTATGTGTTGGAGCGTTACGTCGAGCTTAACAAACATCCAGATAAATGCAGAATAATATATATATAATAAGACAAATATTATTTTTCATCAAATATGTAATTAATATCTATCTCTCTTTCTCATGAAATAAATATAAACTTCATAAAATTATTATTTTCAAATAAAAAATTATATCTTTCTCACTCTTGCATAACATAAATTATTTCAAATGAATTTTATATTTACTAATACATATGCATACTCATCCTATAAAAATTTTACAGTAATTGCTCCGGTGCTTTATAGGATTCTCCATTTTAATGTTATAACGTATTTATAACGTTTCACAATTGCGGATCACTTAAATTAAAACTAATAATGCTATAAGAGTGTTTAAAATAGTGTTGTAAGAGTGCGCAGAAGTCTTGTAGCAATCAAATTGTTACGTGGGACATTTAAAACAAAATATTTATTATTTCTGAATAAATCCGAAATATATATATTTACGAGAAACAAATAGAAATTGAATTTCTAAATGTGCAAAATGAAAACAATTTAAAAAAATTGCAAGTCTTCTAGAGACTAGACAAGAATTTTACAGCTGTATTAAAAATTCTCTTCCTATTACATGTCTAAAAATGAACATTTAACGCCTCTGATATAAAAGAAGATACAGTGAATATCATAGGGGACTAATTACTCTACTAGAATTTAAACCTTTCTTGTATAATGAAAGCTTTAAGTTCCGGTAGAGTAATTAGTCCCCTATGATATCCACTGTATCTTCTTATCTCATGTCAGCACAATTCACTCTTTAAAAGCTGGCTTTTATAAAGTGAATTGTGCTGACATGAGATAAGAATACATTTTTTGTACGTAAAAAAAAAATGTACACTCCCACGCCAAAAAATTTAATTCAAATCTTTAATTATAATCTCGTAATGTAAGAGTTCATTAATATCCTTTTTCTATTATATTATATCAGTATTAAATTTATTTAAAATAAATTACTTCCCAAACTTTAATAACTCTGTTACAAAATTTTATTTTTATTTTTATTTTTAAATTCAAAATCCAATCACAAAAAATTTCCAAAAGAATAAATCAAAAAGAAAATTTTATGATAAATAAAAAAAAAAAATGTTTTCAAATCCACAGAGATCAAACGACCTTGAGTATGTTGTCTACATACCAAAATAATTTTATTGTACGAAGGAACAAAAAAAAAAACGAATTTTGTTCACAATTTTGTTTGTCCTTTATTTTGAAACCATGTTTATACATACATATATGTATGGCTATGTTATGTCATTGATTTTAAAAAGATAAAACTAATGGTATCCTTGTTCGTATATTATAGAATCATAGATTTTTTTTCAAATATAACCAAAATAATAACAGAAAAAAAATAAAATAAAGCAAAGTCAGCTATATATTCAAGAATTGAAAGATGTTTATCATAAATTGTAGATTATAATCACAAAGCTAAGAAAGCAATCATATACACAACACGCAGCAGTATAGGCAGAAATATAATTCTGAATATGTCCTTTGCAAGTTTTTTTTTTCTCTACAATAAAACCACAAGACAACATAAAATATAAAATTATATCTAAAATTTAAAAATGAAATTGAAAATTTTCAATATCCTACAATGTGGGCCTAAATTTTTTGAACAGGTTCAATTATTCAAAAATGTTTGATTAAATATTTTTGCAAATAAATTGTTATTTTTTTTTTTATATTTCTATGAAACAATACAATCTGCCTCTCTTTACGCAATATGTAATGTCTAGTGGATGAAAGAACGGAATGATTAACCATCCATGCTGTTCACATTATACTCGCCATTGTATTGCTGGACTTTTACCCCGTTGCTCCAACTGTCTAATGAGTAGCTTCAAAATGCTGTAGCGCTTAAGACGATTCACCACTTGTAGCTGTTTCCAGTCTGTTTCGATGTGTACCTATATCTTGTTTTCATAAACGGAGAAAAAAAATGCGTCGGTGCTGTGCAGATTTTTTTTCTCTGATGTTTATGAACATGAAAATATCTGCAGATGAGCAGGAAAAATCTACGCAGATTTTTGTGTTCAGAAACAAAAAGAGTTTTTTATTTAGTTGCATTAAAAAGAAAACCATTACACAAACTTTTAAAATTTCGTTTAGCACCTTGCCCCACAAAATACTTTTTTTCTTCTTCTCGGAAATGAACTCGGATTCCATTTGAAGCTTCACCGAAATTAAAACTTTCACTTCTGCGTGTTAACCAAATATGTGAAGAACGTTACGTAAGTACCAATCAATATATTTCACATTTTTTAATAATTAATAAAAAATATTATAGAATTTATTAAAGATAATAATTATTGTTTTTAATAAATAACAATAGAGTCCATTTTAGTTTGTTTTATTTGTATTGCAGACATTTTTTCTACCTGCAAAATCTTACCGACGCTGACGCAATACTAATGATTACGAACATAGCGGACTTTTAACTTTAGCGGATTTATCGCATGTCTTTGTTTATGGACACAAAATCTGCAATTCTGCGCATGTTCGGCGTTTATGAAAACAAGAATTGTCTTATTTGGTATTTGGTACTGAAGCTATTATTTTGCAAACAAGTAAATATTTTTTTATTACAAGTTTTTGGGCCAATTAAGAATTTAACTTCGCCATAATAACTAATAGTAAGCAGCTGGACCTATAACTAAAAAAACATGTAATGACTAACTGGTCATAAATAAAAGCCAATGTCAGTACAAAATAAAATATTATTGTGTACATCAATTGTAATTAAACCACAATTGGATATATATGGATGGCCTATTTTATTATTTTACCAAATAGATAATTTTCTTATATGTCACAAAAATTTACCGTAGATACTAACTTAAAAATAGATTAACTTACCAAGCAAATAAGCAAATAAATGTATATCATGAATTTGATATCAAAATTTGAAATACCTGTAATTTAATATCTTGTAAGAGGATTCTAATCAACAAAAAAAAATATTTCAAATTAATAAAAACTCACTAGCACCTAGTTTTTTCGGTTAATTTTTAAACTGTTGAAAGATTGCCGGATTTGTCAAAGCAATGTCGATTTATTTGTAGACCACCCTGTCTTAACATGCATTTAAACAGTAATTTTCAAAAAATTAAGCATCTCGATCATAATCCAATCAGAATAAATTAATTGGAATAGCCAGTCCATCTATACAAAAACAAACAAAAAGTTCATAAAAGTGCCAGACTAGCTAAAATTTGGGAAAAAAGTAAATAAAGAACTAACAGATAGAGAAGTCTCAAATAACATCAAAATGAAAACAACTACCTTACCAAAATACCAAACAGTATCAAACAAAATCACAATCCATTTATTTTGTCTTAACACCGCATCAGTGAAAATGAGCATACAAAGCAAAGAAGTAATAAATGTTTGCAAACAAAAATATTTTTACGATCAGCACTACTGCAGGATTTATTTTCATAGTATATATCCCAATATATCCCCATAATGTATGCCCATATTCCAAAGCAATTGCGAAAATCGAAAATAGCTACAGCTGCTTCATCTCTGAACCGACTTCATAAAATAAGTCATTCTGGTTGTACTAAGGAATTTCTAACCAATGCTTTTATTTTGTTTATTTTAGAAAATGTTAATTCTGTTTGATTCAGCATAGGCGAATGGGGTGGTAAGAAGAATTGAAGCTTCATTTAAATTAAAAATCATAAAAGTTCACAAAACTATGAAATTTTTTCTTTTATTTGATAAAGAAGTGAAATGACCTGTAGATTTAATTTTGTACGTCAAAGACTGTGTAAATGATAAATTTTCCATTTTGTGACAATTAGGTGGTTGTAAAAAACTTAAATGTTGAGCTAGGTCAAGTGTAAACACTGTTAGCGTAATCGGCAAACTATCTCAGCTTATGATTTAGCTCATATTGGCCTAGCTCAAAAGTTTAGCTGATCGTGAGTTGAGCTTGGCATTTGAGTTAGCCCTTTTACAACCTCGGTTAAGCTTAGACATAAGAATAAAACAAATTTCTCAAAATTTTCAAAATAGTCAGTGCTGTACAATAATGATTCGAAAGTCTAATCCCAGCTATTCGAACTGTAAGAAAAAGTGTATTTAGTGCTTCAGGTAAAAGCTATGGAAACCATGGTTATGCAGTTCTACTTACTAACTTTACTTAGGTGGCCAACAAACCATGTAGATCCTGGGCCTGACTCATCAACGTCCTTCATTTTTTGCCGTTTTTGGGCGAAATTTCTCCAGTTGAAAATGCAAAATTGTTTTAAATCCAACGAAAGTTTGGTCTGTAACGACGTCTTGCACCTTCGGGTCTGGATTCGAAGATTCTCTTGACTGGAGCATTTTCGTTCATTCGCTTTAGGTATCCGAGCCACTGTAATCTGCATTTCTACTTAGTTGGATATAAATTACCAGTACTACGTATTTTATCAAATGGTAAAATTCAAGCAGAATAAATTCAAGATTATGAAAACTTACATAGAATAACTGTCGATCAAATATTTTTGCAAATAACTGTGTTTTTAAATATTTTTTTTTGATTTTATTGAAATTTAAAAGTCAGATACTCATAATATTGGCTATCTCTTCTCAAATACCATATCACTTATTTAGTTTGATGCAAAGATAAAAAAAAGTCATTTTCAAATCCATAAGTGATTTTCCCAAAAACAAAAAAAAAATCAAATAAAATAAAATAAATAAAATATAATACAAAATCGCTTTGGGAAATGAAATAAAATATTATTTTAAGCATAAAAATCATGACAATATAAGAAAGCAAATCGCCTCAAAGGATGATATGATAGGCAAAATAAATCAGAAAACAAAACAAAAATCAATAACATTCGACAGGAAAATACCTAAATCTCGACTTGTTTTTTCAAAATTTAAAAGTTTGTATAATACCAAATTGAAGCTATGGTTGTTGAAGGCTCAACAACAACATGGCAACAAATTAAAAGGACTGTAATTTTTACAAAATATTTAACATAAATGGATTCAAAATATATCTAACTTTAATTTCATATTAACTGAAAATATAAAGTAAAATAAATGTCTGTGCTGCCTTTATTGTATATTGTGTCTGCCTGTGCTTGTGCTGCCTAATTTAAATTAATTGAATAATTTTTTTCTTTATACTTTTTATTACTAAAAAATGTTGCGCTTCGTTCCTAGTTTTTAAGTTTAAGAACTGTAATTGGCTAATTATATACCAACGCATACAACTGGAACCTGCTTAAAGGGTTACGTGAGGTAGCTACGCAACGAAGGGGGTGCAGGCAATGTTAAAATGTTGCTCTTTGTTCTCCATTGTATCTATTATATATACCCGCACTAACGTTTAACACCCTAATTCATCTGTGCATCTTAACCCATATACGTGAAACATGGACAATGATAATTATTGGCGAAAAGAAAAGTATTCTAAAGAAGAATACTGATCAAAATATTTGGTCAATTTGTCTAAAACAAAATTACTTTAGTAGAATAGCAGATGAGCAGCAGAGAAACTAATTGAAGGACACAATATCTGAAAATGTATTAAAGCTAAGATGAATGATCAAAGATAGCCAAAAAATAATCAGAATCGTATAAGACTAAAGCAAGAGGTAGACTAAGATGGTTAGACGGAGTCGAGGACATTTGTCGAAATATTGCAGTTAACGCACGTAGTACAGTTGCCCGAGATAGATGAGAATGAAGGAAAATTGTTGACGTGGTTCAGGCTACACTATAAAGATAAAATTAATAATATATGCCCGTACAGATATGCACATAACACAGCAAATATGGAACCAATCTTATAAGCAAGATTCATTAATAATCTATTATGTAAAAGTTGAAAGATAAAAATGTCGCGCCCAATAATAAAAAACCTTCTTAGAATTCTATATTTATAGTTTTGTTTCCCGTATCTCTGTAAAATCTTTGTATCTGCAATTTATGAAAAAATTTTGAAATATTTTAAATTATAGTTAAAAGTGGTAGACCCAGAACTAATTTGTGTGCCCCATAAGTTGTCGATAGCACTATCCAAATTCTGCTTGCCAAGACATATTTTTGAGTAACCATTCACTATATTTATGCAGAGCAGAGAGACGTGGGTAACCTGCCAACCCACCTTTGACAAAGGATAGTATAGTATAGTATACTGACGACTCTAAAAAAATGGATTGAGTGTATTGGTGTAAATGGAGTAATTGGTAGTATATGAAGAAAGTCCATATTCATTTAAGCCTAGATTTTACTAACACAGTTTTCCAGCCCGAAGAACATGCTTTAGAACTCTATGTGCGAGAGAGTTTAAGAAGAGATTACAAAAAACATAAAATTTACATTTTCTCGGAAACAGCAGCCATACCAGTTATTAATATACCATCACATCAAAGCTAGTACGGGATGGCTTAGAAATGCTCAAAACCATGGCAAAACAAGTAAGTTCACAATAATGTGGGTACCAGAGCAACTTGGTATAACGAAGCTGAAGGTTATCTAGTAAGAAAACTATCGGACACGATTTCACAGAACAGACTTATCTGTGGAATCCTCGTGAGAACAGCTAAGATGCATTTGAAAGAAACTCAGACACGTCACCACTTGGGAATAGCGTTCTCCGGACAATAGGGGCTATCAAGCATACAATTGAAGAATATCCTGAGTGTGATCACAAAATCAAGTATCCTTAAGGACTCATAGGACCATCAGTATTAATGAACACAATAAGCTCATTTACAGCTACGTTGATATTGGGTACAGATCCCCTCCCAAAATGAAATAATCTAATCTGATCTAAATTATTGTCCAGTTTAACATGAATTTAAATTAGTATAAAAATTTACAAAACTTCACAGAAATAGAAAAAATATGGTCTTCCGAACACAAAATACTGAGTGCTGGAATTTATTATTATGTAATAATCGACATATAAAGGACATTTTGTTGTTTTTTTTTTTTTGAAAATCATCGAGATCCCTCCTAATGTTTTAGGTGTTGAACTTGAATAATTTTTTTTTTTTACAAGAATGACGGGTTTCAAAAATATCCAAAATAAAAAAAAAAAACTTTAAGGATCATAATTTTAAAAACTTTTCTTTTCTTATTTTTTTTTTTTTATTTTGTTTAATTTTTATAATTTTGAGAATAGGGATTTTCAAATGACTTCACGAAAACAACAAAAAACTGGGATAAAATAAAATAATGTTCACTTTTTAAAGATTACAAGATTTTTGGGTACCTTTTTTAATTTAACATTTTTATTAAAAAATAAAAGAATTGAATTTTTTTTTTAATTTTTCAAATTCGGGGTTAAAATACCTACATTTGAACTTTTAACATAATTTGTGATAAACATGTCCAAGGACAACATTAATGTACATTAAGGTTCGAATTTATTCAATATCCTAAGTTATTTTTTCATCCTGGTTATAATATTTACTGGATATAGGATATGTCAGAAGGAAGAAGCTTGTATTTTATTGGCTTTGAAAGATAATTTAAAATTCAATCGTGGATCTTGGAAAATTCATTCTTGGAAAATAAGATAAGTTCGAAAACAATTGCTTGTTTCTATTTTTAGTTTTTGAGTTAAATATGAAAATATTTCTAAATTAAAATATTAAATGTTGACGGACTATTTAAATTTTTATTTTGCCTTCAAATTCATTGATATTTTTTATTTAATTTTTTTATTATTGCTAGACAATAAGCTTTTTTTTTCTTTCCTTCTACGGAGGTGGCCCTCATATGTCAGAGCCGGCATGTAGGCTTTTTAGCCCTTTATGCCGTCCTCCACCCCTCAACTTAGTCGACCCTTTTGATAAAGGCCAATAGGTTTGGGGGATTTATCCTGCAGAAGTTTTCTGAGGTTATGTAGTGCGTTTCCAGTAGCCTGAGTCTCAGCCTTGAAAGAGCTAAGCACTCTCCTACAACGTGTGTGGAGGTTTCTTCCTCTTCCAGACAGTGTCTACAGGTTGGGTCGTCACTTAGTGCTAGTCTACACATGTGTTTATTCATGTGGTTATGACCAGTCTCCTCTATTGAGAGTTAGCAGGAAGTTGGTTATTTTGGTGTTTATTCTTGGTGCATATATTTTGGAGACCCTGTGGCCTTCCATACGCTCCCAAAGAATATTTGCTCCCCTTTTCAGTGTGTTTTCTATTGATAGTTTAATATTACCAACAGATATACCAACTGCTGGTTCGGGGCCATAAATGTTTCCCGCCGATGATCTGGCTAGTTCGTCAGCCTTCTCGTTTCCAGTCAGGCCACTATGACCCGGTATCCAGATCAATTGTGACAATAAGCTTACTTTAGGTAATGTATGCAAAATAAAAAAAAAAAAATTTTATGTTATTAAACTGCCACCTCTGTGTACCAGCAATCAAACCAGAAAAAAGTATTATATTTATCAAAATAAAGTAAAAATGTGTTAAAATTGTGGAAAAGCTTAGATGGATACATACTTTGTAATGTGTAGGTGTAGAGAAAATTTGTTTGTTTTACTTGTTAGACTTCAATTAGAATTGTAAAATCATGTTCCAAAGACTGTTTTAAATCTTCCAAACTCTATTACCAAAATAAGCTGACCTACATTTGCTTTAGATTTTAATCCGTTTTAAAATCTTTGAAGAGAAAATGTATTCAACTAGAAAACCTGCTGGTCCATTTATTTACAATATTGTATGATCAGTAGTGATAACATAGGCGATAAGAGGGGACGAAAGGATCAACAAAAAAAATTGAACCTACTCTAATAGCTTAACCCTTAACAGATAAATACTTTATAAGAAGTGTATATTGCTCTCAACATATATATTTGTATACATATAAATGTATATTAATTGTATGAAATGTAGTTATAGCTAAATTAATTTTGCTGAGTACAAAACATAATATTGGTGTAAATACTTTTTGTTTCAAATTGCGTCAGAAGCCAGAGACTAATAAGACTATATTTGTTTTAAATTTATTGTTCAGTTTTCAGGTCTTTAAAATTCATTTGCTTAGTATGTAACAAACTCAACAAAATGCATTTTAAGAATATAAGATACCTATAGACTTATAAGTTCTGAATACGGGATTATATAATATGACATATGAAATGATGGTTTTTATCTAATGCTTAATATATATTCATCGGGCACTGGTCATTTTAAAAACAGTTTTAATTTTAAGTTATTTTATTAAACTATGATATTGTTATCTGCAGGAAGCAAAACGCAGTGACACAAATTGTTTTAAATGGTTTTTGTATAACACCATCATTTACTAGACATTTCTTCTTGACTGCAGACTTCATAATATTATTAAATTATTGGTCATTTTACTTTTATTAGAATGTCTTGATGTCTTACACTTCCTTTTTTATTATTTCACTTGTCTAAGCTTACTTAGAACTGAGAATTTATCAGTCAGTAACCACTTGATGCAAAACAATAATCTATTTGATCGCTGGGTTTTACACAACTATTCTATTCGAAACACTACCTATACTGTGGATATCCCAAGAGCATGAAGTAGGTTATAAAAGTTCGTTCATAGTTCGCACCTCAAGAATGTGGAATCATATTCCTCCCAATATGTTTCCACATTCAATTTATAATTTACAAAAGTTTAAAGAGAATATTAATACCTTCATTCTTCAACTTCCTATTACTAATCTATCCCTCTTTTTTTCTTCCTAATTTATTCTATTCTACCATATCCCAACCAAGCGTCACGTAAGTGCTAAACGTATTTTCATATCTAACGCTTTGGCTGTTTATAAAAAAAAAAAAAAAAAAAAAAAAACAAACAAGGATCTATAGCAGCTCCATAGTATATGCTTGTATCCTAAATTTCCCTATCGAAGTAAATTTTATATTTAACATGTCTTACCAATATCTTCACTCTGGAGGTGACACTTTAAATAATATTTGTTAACAATTTGTATATTTGTCAATTTTAATGTTTTCTTAATGTTTATATTATTTTTAATATCGTCCTCACTCTATTATGTATATCATAATATGTTGATGGATCATACACTTTGGGCTACGATTTTGATCTATACTATTGTTTCATATTGTGTCCCGTAAGAAGGCAGAGACTAATGAGTTCTTATCTGTTTTGTGTTTATGTTTAAGTGTTCCGGTCTTTAAATGCAGTTATTTCCATATAGTTATATGAAGTTCATTTATTTATTTGTCTCAAAAGAGCACAATAATTGCTTGTACAGTTTTTGATGTAGTTTAAAGAACTTTTAAAATTAACCCTTAATTACTAAGAATCAATTTTGTAACTGAAATTCTGACATACGTCTGAGTGACGGAATCATTTTCAAAGTCCAATACTTACTAAAAAAATATAAAAATAATTTTTTCTACCTTTCCACGCATTTGTGGCAACGCATTTGTCCAACGCATTCCCACAAATCCCGCATTTCAATAGAACATTTAGGTTCAAGGCCTAAGGTTATTTAGCTATTCAAGTGAATTGTCCCTACAATTTTTTTTGTAATTCATCAACCTTTTTATTAAATAAACGATATTCAATAACAAAATTAAAATTACATACTATTCAATATTTCATAACAAAAAATAAACAAAAGAATAATCTTTTGCAGTTATTTTCTTAAAAAAGCTTCTAAACTGGTACAAGGTAAATTTTTTTTTACTATTTTTGCAAATTTTTGCTTATACCATTGATGGCAGACTTTTACAACAAATGCGTACATGGGATGTTCTTTTTCTCTTATGACGAGCGCATATACATGTTCCACCATAACATGTTCCACCTTTTTTCAACTTATTATTTTTCTCTTGGGGGTGCATATTTCACATAGGTATATCTTTAATTCAATAAATTGCTGATTTGGATTTTTCGGGAATTAACCGAATTATTATTTTTTTTTTAGATCTGTCTAAGCTTCATAAAATTTAATCTTGATATGTTCTTTGTAGAATTGTGGTTGCAAAAGTATTTACAAATGGATAGAAAATCGACAAACACTAACTTCAATACGTTGGCCACAGAAATAGTGGCCAGTATCCGTATATACGCAATTCCTATTTCCTTTAAAATATATAATCACGTATATACGGATACTACGTCTCAGAAACGTTTCGAAAACTTTAAACACAAATAATTTTAAAATTACTCTCTGCATTAAAATGTCTTAACACGTTTAATGTTAGAGGCTGCAAATAAATTGAAAAATTCACAATATTACAAGCATTAAAAAAAGTAGATATATTTAAGAACAAAAATGTTATTATCCGTCCGACAGACACGTGTCAGTACTTAAGGGGTTCTAGCAAGCAAATAAATACATTTATTGTAATTTTAAATGGCACATCTGTGGACGTCATTAATTTAAAATGATACACATTATAATTAAATTCAAATAAATATCTTTTAATCCCAAATTCATATTCACCGCATGATAGAATTGATTGGATCAGTTGTGTTATTTTTACATACATAAAAACATATCTATAAAATTTCTTTACTACAATTCAAATTTTTATTGAAAAACCCAACCCAAATTCAAATTTTTATTAAATATTATAGAACTTAATTTTAAGTTAGGAAGCAATCCCAACAATTTTTGATTTCTATTAAAAACCCCAAAATCTAATAAAATGATATAATTTTATTTTGAGAATTCTAAAACTGGAACTAGAACTAGTTAAGTATAATCATATTTAAAAAAAAAAAAAAAGGAAAAATGTTTATTTAATCATGAATATAAAAGAAAATTAAAGACATCACATACAGTTAATTATCCTTATCATTTCTATTTCTATATACGTATATTAATAAGAAAATAATAATATTAATAATTTTTTACATATCTGTTTCTCATCACTGTTAACAGTTTTATTTTTCCTAAGAATTAAGAAAGAGTAAAAGGAAATCGAAAAAGTATCTTCTGCGTAAATTTTTCCTTTTCTTAATAAAATTTTGTTCTTGGAAATTCTATTTTTTTTTTTTTATTTTGTATTTTCTAAAGGTCTTCTTTGTAATTATATTTTATTCAAGAACCCAAAAAATTATGATTTCTAGACAAAACCTTTTTTTCATTTGAATGATTACAATAAAATAATCTTTTGAAATGATTTTAATTAGTATATTATTAAGAAAGTTAAAAGGAATACATGTTTGTTAAATTTGGAGGAGTCTTTATTACTTAGGACAACAACAACAACAACAACAAAAAAAAAACGAAACAAAATAAATAAATTTGTATCTCTTTTAATTTAATTCTACAATTCACTTTTATGTACTTCATTTCCTATGAAGAGAATACATAGATGTGTATTAGGAAATATTTTAATTATATATTTTATAACTATAGGAACAGTAGTAGTATGGACTTATTAACTTTATTTCATAATTTTTGCACACAGAAGAATTCATAATAAAAAATAAAATTTTTTTATAAGATTTCTGAATGTAAGATTTCTATATATAAGGCATGAATGTTATTATTTCTGTTTAAAAAAAAATTAAAAATCGTTATATAATATACTAGGGGCCCCTATTAGTTAATTATAATTCAAGTTAGGGCACACACTAAATAACTTTACAGACTGTCAGTTTCATGCAATTCCTTTTTTTCAATTTAAACATTAAAAAATACTTCGAGTATGGCTCCATTTCTGCAAATAAAAAACATAATGCATACTCACTCACTTATGTTTTTGTTTTTATTTATATATTTCTGAATTTTAGCAGATTTGTATTATTTCTTCCGAAATCAAATCAGTTTTTTTTTTTTTTAAATCATCCAAAGCCTCTATATTTAAAAAGCCCCGAAACTAATTTTTGCTTCATAAAGAAAAGTTTCTGTTTGTATAGAAAAACGAAGATTTATTTTATCTTTAATTAAATCTTTTTTTAACGAAGCAAAAATTTGTTTCGGCGCTTTTTAAGTATAAAGGCATATAGGGCATATCATATCATATTATAATCAAAATCATAATAACAAAAAAAAAATATGTGTTGGTTTTCTTTTTGTTTATATTCGTCAATTCATAATAATGAGTAAAAACAAAAAAGAACAACAAAAACATTTCAGTCGTTGCTTTATTCGATATACATTCTCCACTTATAAAATATCAGTAAGAATTGATATTTGATAATGAAAATAACTGCTCAACCTAAAAAAGTACGACGTACGACGTACGACGTATAAGCGCCGTACATTGTAACGAATGGCGCTCACCGAAATCAAACGCGGCGTTTGTCAATTTAACGTGTCAATTTCACATGTTTTCACTTTTCAGAGAAAAATAAACTGAAAACTTTTAACATCTAATTTATATTAGAATAATTATATTAGACTATTATAATCATTTATATTAAAAATATATTCAATTAAGATAATGCTGAAAAAAATATCAAATCTTACCAAAAATTAAATAATCACTTCAAAATGGCAAAAATACAAAAATCACAATCATGTAAATCATGTTCATATTGCTTGAACATAAATAAACCAAAAAATTAAAACATACGCTTGTCAAAATTTAACAATATACAGCGTGTTGGCGTTGTGTATTTCGGTCACTTTCTTATAAAATGTATTATGATGAACTAATTTTGACACACGCCGTACGCCGTACGCTCTCTTATTTAGGTTGGGCTGTAAAGGTATTATTTTGTTCTCTAAAATTTTGTCTATTTTCTAACTTTTCGTTTCATATTCATTTTATATGCATTGCACATTAATTTGTGGATTTGTATATGAACGAGAAATGGAGCTATTGATTTTCTTATAAAATCGTTAATTTTATTTTCATACAAAAATTTTATTTAGATTTGTGCTTTTGTATATTATGTTTTTTCTATGATTTAACTTTGAAATTAGTATAAAAAAATTATCTTCCTATACGATGTCCTCTAACAATAAAAGTATGCCCCTCAAAGTTTGCCACAAATGATAATGAAGTTTAATAGCTTACTTTTGGACATAAGTAAGAAAAACTAACTAAATTTATCAATGTTACTATACTAACATTAATCTTTCACATTATGCATTAATAGTTATTTTATATATTTTTTTTATTATTATATTAAAATCTGATCACACAGAATGAATAAATTCGCATTTGCCTACAATTATATTTTATTTCTGTGCACACTTATAAGTATAGATAGAGGTACGCATATTCTGCATAAATCACATTCAATTCGAAGCAAATCAAACTAGACAAGCACAAGACATTAAATAATAAATTTTTTTTATTTTTATTTATTTCGCCTTAATTATAATAGGTATATTTTTTTGTTTTACTGAGTTTAATTTTAGTTAGAGCTTATACTATGTATTTACACCTATGGTTCTTTTTATTTAGCATAATTGTAATAGTAAATAATTATGAAATTATTATTTACAATGGTATGTCAGTTTTTATATTATTTTAAAATTATTTTCTCTTTTATTGTGTTGCTTTTTATTCCACTGCAAATAATACAAATAACAAAGAAAAATAATCCATTTCTGTTCCACTAATTTTTGGCAGATTTGATTTTGAATTTTGAGAGAAATAAGACAAACTTACAAAAAATGAGAAATATATGTTAGGTTTTATTTTCTGTATATTTTATAGTGGAGTCAAACAATTTTGTAATTTTGTTCCAGAAAAGAATCCTAAAATGTTTATATGAAAGTGATCGTCTGTATAGTTATTTAGTTTGTGCTCTAACTTGAATTATAATTTACCAACAGGTGCCCCTAGTATATAATATAATGATATTTAATTTTTTTTAAAGCCAAATTCAACTTTTTTTTTTACCACTTTTTTCACTGTAAAATCTACTTCTATTTTGTACTAATTAGCCCTTATTTTTCAATCCATATATATTACTCATCTATCTTATAGTTCAACAAAAGAGAAAGCTCTTTAAATGATGCTATACATTTTAGACTTTTTGTCTATTAATAAAATACTAACAAAAGGGCCTATCATGTCAAATTAAAAAAAAAACCATACATTTTTACCCCAAAAACTACATGGTGAAAGTTGTAACCAAAAATTGATTTTTGATAATTTATCGTTTTAATTTTATATCATATAAATGTTATAAGTCAAGATAAATAATAAATTCTTTAATTATTGTTATTATTTATTTATTTAGACTGCGCAACTTAATTCCAAAAAGAACAATATTTGTTAAACTATAATGTTCTATCCATATATTATTCTAAATAGATTGGAAATTGGATATTGACATTTCTTTGTATCCGATGCTTCTAAATCTTATAGGTATACATTTGGTTGGTATACACATATTTTTTCAACACATGTGGTGAAATTTATTTTACTAAAAAACCAAAAAGTTGTAGAGTATTTACAAAAACTTTATAAAAATTAAAATAACTCAATTTTTTTTCTTTTTCCCATCGATGAGGTAAAGAAAAAGGTTTAAGGCAGAGTTTCGCATTTTTGAAAAATTATCTTTTCCGTTTAAAATTTAGATGTAGTCATTTAAAATGCAGCAATTTTATACTTAAATAATGATCTAAAATCAAATTTTTAAAAAGAAATGAATTTTTGAAACCATACATAAAGTATTTGAATTTCAAATAAAAACGCCCAGTCACTAAAGGTTAAAAGTTGATCGTAATATTTATGTATTGACAGATTTCAAAACTTCCATTTTTTTGTATAAATTTTATTGAAATTAGGAATTAATTTGCATTGTTCTCTTTCGTCAATAGTTTTTATTTTAATGTATCTCTATACGTACTCATGGTAAAGCCACATAAAGTTGTCCATGGCTAAGTACTACCTCAACTAAATAAACTGCTATTTTTTTCAATTTCTGACATTTTGTCTTATTTCTGGTCATAAAAAATGGGGAATTGTCAATGTCTAAGAATAAATTCCAATTCTGTGGTAGTTGAGAATAAATATATTCCTGGAACTTCCTGGATCTATTCCTCTAAAAATGTTTAATACTTGTTCGGTAATTGTATCGATATCAGAATTTTTAGAGCAAAGTATGTACACACTTTTTTGAATAGGCAGCAAAACTATCTATTGTCCTGTAACAGGAAGTTCCAATTCCAAGAATAGATTTATCCCCAATTTCGATATTATCCTCTTGAAAACAATTTTATAATAAAAAAAAAAACTAAAAGGAAAAAAAACATGGATTTTCAAGAGAGAGAGAGAGATTATTTTTAAGTATATTATTTTTTAAAAATTTATGTGATGTAAATGATTAATCTTTGTGTTGCTATATAATTTCTGTTTTTGTTATTGTAATATTGATAAAATACTTTGCTAACGCAGCAGCAACAAGAGCAGCAGGAGCATGTCTTTCATTCTATGATTAATAAAATATGATTAAAAATCATAGGTAGTCCATATCCATTAAACTGATTTTAGTTTTTAATATTTTTATATTTTTTATTTTTTACTTTTGTCTGAGATCTGAGATTTATGGTGATAAAAAGAATACGCATATTCAGAAAAAAGGAAAAGATTAATTTGTTTTTATTTTTTATTTGAATTCGTTTCATATTAGTGATGTGCGATACTCAAAAAACTAATTGAATTGATTGATACTAGTACGTAACAGAATCAAATATATCGATGCATACAAAAATCGACTTAAATTGATTTTAATATTATAAATTTTAAAGTTAAATTTATTCCTTTTTATCATAAATACTAAAAAGTATTAAATAATTGATGAAACCACTTTTAACTTTTTATCAATCTAACTTTACATAAACTTATTTTAATTTAAAAAAAGACGCTAGCCCAGACAGTATTGAAAAATTTAAGCTGGATACGAAACGAATTATTTAAAATTTTTGTTTCCTTGTTTCTTTGCTAAATTTTTTATTATTCTACATTTATTTTATATTAGTTTTTAATATTACTATCTAAAAAAACTGTTTAAAAACTAACATATGGTGTAAAAATACAATACAAATTACAACGCAATACCCATTTATTTTGCTTTCACAAACTGGCACAAATTTTTGAAAGCGAACAAAAAAAATTTAACTAAGAGTATATTTAGCCGCTAATAAAAATACTGAATTTAATAATCATTAAATGTAAGCAAACTATCGACTATATCGAGAACCCGATATATATCGCACATCACTTGTTCATATTATAGGTATATAATAACCGATTTATTTTATATATATATTTTTATACATTTTACCAAAATCTCACATACATGCAATTGATATTTTCGAAAGAAAAGTTCTTATTCGAATTTATGGTCCTGTGTCTGACGAAGGAGCTTAGAGAAGAAGATTATAACACGGAATTATTTTACCTGCTAATAACGTAACATGGACTTAGCCAACAAAAATTAAACTAAGACCCCTTCGCTAGCTAGGCCATGCAGAGTGAATGGAAAATGCTCTAGCTAAAGAATTCTTCGCAGCCAAAACCTGGGGAATGCATCGTTGAGGAAAATCAAAACTTCGTTGGAAAAATAAAGTATTGGCGGCTTTGAAATAGTTTATTATTTCCAAGTGGATACAATCTGCTAATAACCGCAATCATCAACATTGTGCCACGATCAAGATCTTCAAGTTCTGTAGTAGCGCTCAGAAAGTAAAGAATGTAAGTTATATAAACATTCTTCAATTTGATTTATTTAACGCATTAGTCAACCATTCCAAGTTACAATAAACAATGTCGTCATACCAGATGAAAAAATAAGATGGCAAAATACAGGCGAACTGAAATACGATCAATTGTATTGGATAATTGGGCGGACATCTTAGCTGTCAACCAATAATAAAGTCTTGATATACTAATATTGGAACCAGTGTGGGTATACGATATTCAAATATGGCTTCTTCCTAAACAAAGTCATATTCAAGCTATGCAAATTTTTCAAATCATACTTTTATGAAATATTTGTCAAAACTCATTGAATGATATTTATACAGAGATTTAGAATAATATGAAATAGTAAATAATATTTACTTACTGCAAAACCGGAAAAATAATATAAAATAGATTTCTGTCAATATTACAGAATTCTTCAACATAGCATTGAAAGTACTCTAAACGTTATTGAATATTTTTGAAATGCTTCGTTTGTTACTGTAAATAACCACATAAGAATTAATGAGCGAGCCTAAGAGTATCTAAAAAAAATTGAAAAACTTAAATTAAATGAAGTTTGTTCGTCTTTATTTTTATCCTTATTTGATTTTAATTTATTATATATGTATATAAGCATATAATATATATACATATATTACATTTATTCTTTGATACACGCGTACTTCACAATATCTAAATCATAAAAAAATAAAAAAAAAATAAAAATATGTAACAAAAATAAATTTATAAGAAAATTATGTCAGATGCACACACACACACAATGTTTTAAGGATCAAATTTATGAAAATATAATTTTTCTATAAAAAAAAAGTATTAAAATTGAGTAGGTATTGTAAGAAATTGAATGAAAATATTTCTATTTATTTATTAGGTAAAAACTAAGTTTTTATTGTTAGTTCTAAGAATCCTCTTATATTATTCTTATTTGCAATTTGGTGGGTTTTATGAAAAAAGATACTAAAATGGTTCATGAACATTTTAATTTTGACTTTTAAAGATTTTGAATTGATTGAGAATTTTTCAGTATGCTCTGGATGGCAATATTATGTGTCACAGGTTAAAATTTTTGGCTCCTCTGAGGGAGATATTGTATCGGCGTATGACCTAATGACTATATCCGAAGTATAGCTGGAATTGCTAGCATTCCAAAAATATATATGTTTATTGGCGCATTTTATCCTTTAAAGACGAAAAGGACATTTGAAAGTATACTTGTTGTTTTGATGTTTTTGTATAAAAGCCGTTATATATGTTGGTCCGTTAGATCCCTTTTTCTATATAAAACTAGACATGTGCCTTTTACGAAATGACAATCTTCAGAAGTTTATTTTATTACTTTATAAAAGGCTCAACATTATTTTTTTATATAAAAACGTTTTGAAAGATATGGTAATTAGGATCTACGCCGATACAAGATCTCCCTCAGAATCCCAAAATTTTTATTTTTAAAAATATACAAAAACCCAAAGTTGAGTAGAATCTGCCCTTTTTATTGGTTCATAAAAAAAAGGTGTTTAAATTTTAGCCTCAAACCTCAAGAGTATTTTAACTACATCATTGGAAAAGATCCGGAGTATAGAAATTTTGTTTTCTAAATAACTGTAACTTTGAATGTGTATCTGAACAATGCTGGTTGGTTTTAACATATCAAAAATAAGTTTCAATATATTTCAATCTATACATTTCCTTTGTGCAGGAAAAGCTGAGTTCTATTAAAGTGAATTGATGGCTTGAAAATTATCTGAAAAAACTTTTTAAACTTTCATTTGTTTAAAGTCTTACTTATATTTTCCGGCCTTGCTCTAGTTTTAATATTTTTCTTAATCAATTTATTAATTTTTTATATAAAGTCTTGTTCCACTAAAATGTGAGCTTAAATTGACTTTAACAAAAAACTAAGTTTTATTTCTATCAAATGATGTGGCAAAATAGGTATACGAGTATTTTTACAAGCTATCTTTAAAGTTTATTTCCTTACCTTTCTGAATCATTTAACTTTTACTCTACGTCCCTTTGATCGCAAGATATGAGGTCATAAAATATGATATTAATTTTGATACTAGTTTTGTTATTTTGGTATTATTAAAAATGAACCTAACGTTTTTAACAAAAAACAAATGCGAAAGTAGAATCACTGTTTTCTTTCCTACATATCAATACAATATCATTTTTATATTTAAAATTTATAGCAGGTTTAGCACAAATTTGAAAGATTTGGTACTAAAAAATTTACTTAGGTATGCTAGATTTCTTGTAAAAAAATATTTTCTAATTTAAGATTGTAACTCAACCCCAGATTATATTACATACTTGTTGTAGCTTCCTAAAGATTTGATACTGCATACTACAAGCAGTGCAGTAGCGTTCACAAATGTTACTACAGTTACATTTTTGACATGCGAAGGATTCAAAATAAAGAATATTAATACAAATTGATATACATTTCTACTAAACCTTATACATGTCTATATATTATTTGACGTGTGACTGTACCTATGGTAATTTATATTAATATTCATGAACTGTGGGAAACTCAAAAAGTAATTTTTATTTTGTTGTTTTGCTATTTTAATTTTAAATTTTCTATGATCTATGTATATATGTATATATAATATTATGAATTTAAATAACTAAGTTTAACTAAAACATGTTCACATTAAGGATATAATAAGGACATGATACTGAACGTAATATAATATATATATAAAAAAAAAAAAAAATATTTTTAAATGTGGTATCAAAAGATGATATCAATTTAATTTTCAAGGATATCACTTTTGGTAATAATATTCTGTTAAGATAAAATTTAGGCATAATGATACACGGGAAAACTTTGATAAAAAGGAAATGTTGCGGAAAATTAAATTGTCAAGGACTTTACAAAAAAAAAAACATGTTTTTTAAATTATTTTACTTCATTTAATATTTGCGTATATAGATAGGAATTATTATTTATATATAGCTATACATTATTATGCATAATATAGAATAATAATTGTAATCTAAAATGAGAAATAAACTGAAAAATAGGTTAATTACAAGGACAAATTTTGTACTAAAATGTAATTTATTATTATTTAGTTTTGTTTTTATAATTTGTTTATTTTTTTTTTATTATAAGTAATTTTGAACAAAAAATAATTATTGTGATTTGTAAATTAAAAATTTATAGACAATAAGTTTTGAATTTTAAACAAGCTAAACAGAAAAATTATTTTATTTCATTATTTTCAAGAGTACCCTGCAGTTGTAATTGGAAGTATGACTAGGTAGGTATTATTAAAATTTTCACATTTAATGATTTAATAATTAATGAACTTGGAATCATATTCAGTGAAAACTGAAAAACAAAAATCTAAGAATTGACGGATGGTGATATCTCTTTTTGGTATACACAAAATATACTGAAAAATCATATACAATAATAATAAGTTGGTGGGTCTTGAAATTTTGTGTAACAATTTAAGCTTTCAAATGAAATAAGAAATGACAAGATTGATATGAACGTTGTGTATGGCGAAAATGTATAGGATTAATAAATTTATTAAAATAAATAATAAAAAAACAGTTTTTCATGGAACCTTTCTGAGATAATTATATTTTTTCTTAAAAACTTCAGTTTTTTATACCAAAATTTGAACTTTGTACTATTAACTTTAGACTCAAAAATAGTAAGTTTGATACAATCTAATGTAAAAAATTAACCACTTCCAATAAATCCAAACCAATCCCCAGGTTCCCATAACCACTTGCAGCCCACATCATATTTAAAAATATACAATTTTTTCCTCATAGAAATTTTTATACGTTAATCCATTATAGATATGTTATGGATTATTAAAATGGATTTTTAGTAGGAAAGCCGTAATAAATTCACCAAAATTTAATCACAATTTCAAAAAATAAATCCGTTCAATGGTCAGCACAGCCTCTAGTGCTAAGTGGAAAACCTTCAAAGAAAATGTAATCAAAGATTGACTTGGAATTACTTGTTATGGTGCTGTTGCAGTATCAAAAATGTATTTGAGTTGGTTGTATCCCGCTATGATAAAGATTGTGATGGATAATACAAACTTGGAGGGAAAACGAGTGTATTGGAAAATTAGAATGATTACTATTGGATTGTAGTATTGGATTACTCATAATTGAACAGGTATGATCAAACTGATTTTCAAACTTTTCCAAAGCCTTGCAGCTCTTGAACAATTAACTTTTTTTTATAGGTGTGTACAAATCAAGAAATGAATCTGTTATGAATCTGTTATGGAATCATAATAATATTGTCAACCAATATTTCGTGCAGTAATGTCTGCTAAATTTTTCTTAAAGATTAATCGGGTAATTCCATATGACGACAAACATGATCGAGCACAACGCCGAGCTAAGGACAAACTTGCTTCAATTAGAGAACTATGGGATAAATGGGTAAATAATGCTCCATATCTATGTACACCTTATGAAAATGTTACGGTTGATGAACAGCCTTTTGCTTTCCAGGATCGATTTAACCACAACTTCTGGAGAAACATCTGTTGAAAAGGTAAAAAAAAGAAAAATTTCATTGTGCGTTCATTGTCAAATTTGCATAAAAAAGGATTGAAAAGCAAAAGCGGATTACGAAGTGTGTAAGAAGCAATTGTGTGCATAACATAAAGATCCATTTTTTTCACAATAATCGTAAAAGTTACAATCGTGTCACAATAATCGTAAAATTTTAAATAATCAATTACTGTCCAATAAACTTAAATTTTTTTTATAGAGTGCAGAAATAAATGTTATTTTTTCTTATAAAAGATCTTCTTTAATTTACAGGAATGATATTTGCATATTGGGTAAAATATCACCCAAAGAAATTTTTATATTGGGTAAGAATTCACCCGAGGAGTGTTTTTGTAACTTTTTTTGAAAATAATAAGAGGGTTAAAGGATTTTACACTTACAATGGGTTTCTCTATATCATAAACAACGAGTATTAGGATTGTTGTATCATTTCGTTGTTTCAATAGCTTTTTACTTTACTAAACTGTAACATAAATTAGTACTAAATGTGAATTTAAAAATATGACATAATAATAAGTAAAAATTTATGGACGGTGGATTTTACAGTGATAAAAAGTTTTAAAACCAATTCATTAAGCCCATTTTTAACTATCAGTCCATTCAAATTATATTCTGTCAAAATCTTAAATTTGATTTTAACTTGAATAATAATTACTCAGCATGGGTCTATAGTATGAAAATATTTCGATATTGTTCACGTCAAAGTATTCTGATCTTTTGTAATAAAGAATGCAAGAATTTTGTAGTAAAATGAAAAAGAAAAATTCAAATACCAAAGAAATTGGAAAATTACATTTACGTTCTAAAAAATGTGATGAAAGTCAGTCATATGACTTGCTTTTCAATTAAGTTAAATTAAAATTTCTTCTCTATTTTAAATTACTAGTGAATCCCCTGTGCAATTGCACAGAAACAGTTCTTTCAGGTTCGATTTTATAAAAAGAAATATTTGTTCTAGTATAATTGTAGTTGTATAATTATCGCTTGATTCTTGAATATATATACTTTACAATGAAATTATAGTATAATACCTAATACTTTATATAAACATTAATACTAATTTCAATATAACTTAACACAATATTACTCTCAACGTAGTATATCGATGTATTTTAATTCGTTTATAGTCAAAAATGTTTGTAGTCACAATTCTGTTGTAGCAATAGTCAACAATTTGTTTGAAAGAAAGTAATAAACTTCATAAGTTCATACAAACGATGTCGTTTATAAGTCACATTAAAATATAACACCAATTTTTTCAATAAAACAGAAAAATAAGTCAAAAGTGAATTATTTTATTAAAAAACTGATTTATATATTGTGTTTTTCTGTTCTTTATTACAAATATGTATATTTTGTGATTAACAGAATTGCTATTTATGAATAAAATAAAGTTTAAAATTGTTATACGAAAGATATTTTATTGAATTTGATTTTGTTTATAAAGATGTAATTTTGTTTTGACTACGCCTATAATCACAAAACGGTTATAGTCAGAAATATTACTGATATTTTGCGAATAACTATAACCGTGTATACATGTACAGTTGTATATGAGCTAACATTTAAGTATATCACTTTTGAAGAGTATGATCTGATCTTTGTTTTCAATTTTTGTTTGTGTTTTTGTTTTTGTACTTTCTTCTATAAGTTTGTGTGTCTATTTAAAATGACAGAACTTTTATGAAACCTTTTTAAAAATTGTCCATGATTGAAATTTATTTTAGAGTATACTCACGATGTCGCTATTTTTGTGGTGTAATTTACTATTGAGTTATGCTTGCTTTTTTGCTAACCACATCGTTCAACTTGTGGACAGATATCTGTTGTGTGATCAAACTGGATAATTTGAATTTAGAATTATAATTGTCCTTGTAAGACCTAAATTTTATTTGGCTTTTTAAAAAATTAGCCTAGAATTTTTTATATTTTAATATTTAATATTTTCTGCTCATGAGCCAAGTCCATAACTTCAAATATATATACCATTTTGACATATACGCATAAATTTTGACGTTTAAATTTTTAATAGTATTGTAATACTAGAGACCATATTTATTAATCATAATTCAAGTTAAAGCCAAATTTAATGTTTTTAACAGAACAGGGATTTAAATAATATACTAAATATAAATATACATATTTTTCACTATCAATGAATAGGTATAAAAAAAAAAACAATAATAATTTTGTTAACAACTTACTACGATACACATTGGCATTACTTTGTCTATACCTACCTACAAAACCTACCTACATTTAATGATGAAAATAAAACTCATATGCTACCTATGCTATGCACCCTCTTAAAATTTGTATAAATAGGATAGTGTACTGGTGTAGATGTGGTCGCGGTGTGGTGATTTATTTTCTCTCATTTTTGGTGAATAGATTGAATAATTTTTAGGTTAAATATTGACAACTAAAGGCCGATTTTCATGATAAATTTTTAACTGATAAAAATTGAAGTTTAGAAAGAGAGGAGTATAGTATACCGTTAATGTGTATGAAGAAGTAAAATTATATGGTAACTTTTATAGATGATTTGAAATCTAAAATCTATATATGTACATAACCTTAAAATATTCAAAATGTATACAAAATAAAGGTTATTTAATTTAAGGAATCTTCCTTAGAATTGTTTAAAATTTCATGTACATAAAGTAAATAAGGTGAAGAAAAGTGAATAATAATGAATTTATCTGTGGAGAATTGCATTATATCAAACAGTTTTTTAAATTTTAAATTCACTTGTACTTATTATGTTTTTCATTTTTACATAAATATTTATTAGAATTAAAATATTATTTTTCTACGAGTATATTATACTAAATATTGAATTAAGGAAAAAAACGTATACATACATACATTCAAAAATTCATTCAATAAAATTTAAAATATTCATTCACATAAAAAAAATTAGAGTCAAAATTGTAATTAAAAGTAAATTTTTTAAATGTGTTAAATAGTTATTTTATGTTTGAGATAATTAGAATATGTATAATTTTAGTTAAATAGATAGTTAAGTATATTATACCTAAAACCCAAAAAATTAATTTTTATTTACACGCATTCAAATATTCAATGTAAAAAATTAATGTTTTTACTCAAATTCAAAAATTTAAATTTCGTTCAGTATCCAAAAACTGAGTTTGTAGTGTGCGATTTTTTTTTGTGTAAATATACAAATTTTTTTATGTTAGTGTTAAAAATATCGGCGATAATTATAGGAAACATATCTTTGCGACTCTCTCGATATTTCTTCCGATATTATTGTCATTCTCCCGATATTTTGTCATTGTTTCTCTATCGCACTTATGAAATTTTTGTATCTTCTGCCTATGCTCTAACCATTCGCCGATATATCGGCTAAATTAAAACCGGGCATAACTCTATTATAATATATGTTTATGATTATAATAATATATGATAATTCGGTGATAATCTGACTTTTTGCTTATCTTTTGATAAATTTACTTTTGGGTTATCTTTCATTACATGAAAATTAATATTGCCAGATCTTAATGTAAAATAGGTGAGCACATAATTTGCGGCGGGTAAAAATATATTTTATTTTTTTTATTTTTATTAATGGAGAGTTCTATATAAGCACGACCTCTTAAGATCTATTGTACTGTCCCGTTTATCTTAGAATTGTAAGTCTATATGTCCTTGATGAAGATATTTTATTAACATATTTTGCAACAATTTGACAATAAACTTTTTTTTTCCGCCGAAATAATCAGCGTCGGCGCTACACATTTGGTCACGCGATGCACTTTTTCGGATAGCCGCCCTAGATAAGTTCGTTTCCACTTCACCTTTGACGTAGAACTTTTGATGCATTTTTTTTTTCAAGAGGTGTCCCGCTGAGGTATAATCCTCAACAACAACTTTTAAAATTTAAGACGAATATAACAATAGTTCAAAATTTATATTTTAAATTTAATTTAAAATATATATAAAATTCATTGAACTTTAATAACAAAACCGACTAAAAATTAATCCTACGGGATTTTATTTTCGCGAAATCGTTAATTAATTCGTTGTCTTCCAAATTTTCAAGGAGCTCGTTTTCAATTGAAATGGCTGTTAATCCTACTAATCTATCTTGAATCATTGTAGAGCTCAAATAATTTTTTATAATTTTTAATTTGGGAAAGCTACGTTGTGCAGAAGTTACCATGATGGGAATTTTTGACAAAATTCTTAAAGATATAACAAGATTGGGAAATAATATTTCTATTTTTTTTCAAAAATAAACTCTAATATTTCAATAGAGGAAGTTATGTGTTTCCGAAATTAAAGTTAGAAACATTTTAAGTTCCTCAAAAGTTTAGTTCAACATTTTAAGTTCCAAGTTTTGCTCCATTTACATCAGAATGTTCACCATTTGTGAAATACTTTTCCAAAGATATGCAACAGTCAAGTAAATGATTAGAACTATATGAAGACATTTTAGGAAACTCGTGTAAAATTTGAAATATGTATTTGTTTTTATTTTCTAAAGTTTTGAGTTGCTTTCGTTTTTGTTTGTAACCGTGACCCGACAATTTACGTTTGGTTGCCATATTTAAAATTTAAAAATTGAATAGTTAATAAAATAAAATTTACTTACAATTTTACTACACTTTGCTACAAAAGCCAATATTATTATTATTATAAATCTTTAAAAAGACTATTAAATTTAAATAGCTCTATTTATTACAATTTGCACAAAATTTTAAATATTGATTTTTACTGACCTACCACAACACAGCAAAACGAAATTTTGACACTACTAATTAATTATATTAACTAAAAATAACAATAAAATAAAGTCAATAGCTATCAGCTATGTTAAAATACAAAAATTCTCTTTCTTTCGTTTATTAATTATTATATTATATACATACCTAACCTAGTAAAATCGTCAAAGTAAAATCAGACTTAGATCTTATATGATTTAATACATGATATAACATATATTCAATATATACCATATCCATTTTAAAAAAACATTTCCCACAAAAATTTCATATTTTTCTCTTAATCACTTCTCTTAAAAATGAACATGATACAGTTTAGCGAATAGCTATCCTATGAATGACACAACAAAAACAGACTGCTCCTTAAATTTTAAAATCATATGGAATTTTTTTTTTTTTTTAAGTATATAATAGAACTTACTCATGTATATGGTGCACTTTTTTGAAATTGATAAAAATTGTCTTCTATACATGATCCATTTGTTATATGAATATGATCTATTATATTGAAAGAGAAAGAGTAAATATTATAATTATGTAGGTATATACTCTTTAGATCTCGTAAATTATTTGTATTGAATGGAACAGAGAAAAAATTTTGTTCGTTAAATTTTAGAGCAATAATAGGCTTATAAAAATATAGCCCATAATACGATATTATTATTTTTACATTGTTAAGTATCTTTAAAACATATAATTTTTTTTTTCAAATTTTAAATTTTTTAAAATTTCAATATAAACAAATTTCTTTTAATAAAATATAATTTTTTTTTTGCGAAAAGTGTTTAAATCTAAATTTTGCCGCCCCTAAATTCTGGCGCTCTGTTTTACTGTCCCATCTGTGCATATGGAAGCGCCGGATTTACCTATAATTAAATTAATTCTGGTACCTTTATCAATGCCATTTATATAAAATATATTCCAATTTTTTGCGCTACCCATTCTACTAATATTTAACGTTTCCACTACGTATTTTGCAAGTCATGAAAATTTATTTTCAAAATATGGTTAAAATACACTACATTTTGATATATTCGATTGCACGACTTGTTAGTGCTGACACCGTCAAACAAACTGCAGTTCATACTAATAAAGTATACCTTGCAAACATTTTAAACTGATATTAACTAACACCCATATTATCTTACACCCATTGTTGACGAGAAGAAAAAATTTATCTCATCTCGTCTCAATATGCATTTCTGTTAGACACTGTAAGCAGCGCGATATAACATTTTATTTGTTGGTAGTACTGATAATTTTTTACTGTAAAAAAAAAATTGTTGGTATATAAACAAAATACGGTTTGTAAAAATTTTGGAAAGTATTAGTGGGTTTTAGTTTTAAAATATTTTTCAAATAAAAAACTAATATAAATATATGTATTTATGTTTTAAATATTTTTTATTTAGTACATAAACAGTAGTAAAACAGTAATAGTAATGATGGTTTTTTCTTTCAAAACAAAAACACAATTTTAATAATAATACAAAAAAAATAATGAAAAATTGTTTATTAATTTTTACTTTCGCTTGGGCGATAAATGAAATATACGTAAGCGGGCAAGATTAACATATGTTAATATTTTTGGTTTTTCCTGTATGGAGAATTTTTTGATAAAAATAAGTGGTTTTTATGTTTTTATGATTATTTCTGTATGTGCATTACTGTTACTTTTATGTTTGCTTTTATTACCAGCGAATATCTATCTTCTAAGATATTTTTTTGGAAATACCGGTATTTTAGAAAAAGGAAGTGCTACTGGGGACTTCTGTTTGTTACAAGGTACTTATAACAGAATTAGTAGTTGCAACAACAACAGTTTATCTATTTCAGTGAAATAAAAAAAAAATTAAATAAAATATATATATTTTGGAAAGATTATTTATTGAGTTTTCAATATTTGCAATAATATAGAAGAGTTTAAAATTTTATGTGTCGTTCAGGTAGGCAGGTAAGTAAATTTTGTAATTTTTAGTGAAAGTGCAAAAAACACAAAAAATTAGTGTTTTTCTTCAAAAACCCCAATTTTTTAAATTTCCTATATTTTGGTGTAAATATTAATAAATTTTTTCGAAATCAAGCAAAACTATTCAAAATGTATGAAATTTAAAAAAAAAAATGCCGTTACAGGTATATGACACTTTTTCTTGTTGAGTTTTACTATGAAAAACACAAAAAATTAAAAAAAAAATGCATACAAAAAACTTATTTTAACAGGTTAACGTTTGGGAAGAACAAGCATATTTCTCTAGATTGGTGGAACATGTGATAGATGATGAACAAGCTTATGTAGGACCACCGGAAGAAATAGTATTTGAACCAGTTGCTGGTCCCTCAAGAGTCGAAAGTGATGATAATGATGACAAACATGAAAATGAAGATTATCGTATTCCGTACAATGAAAATGAAAAACCAGATGCTCAAGGAATGCATCTTAGACATAAGTGATGGTCATGATTCTGAGCGTGAGTCATTAGATGATGAATCAGAAGTACAAGAAGAAAATAATCCCATTGTTGATTCAAATCAATATTTTATTGGGAAGGATGGCACAAAGTGGAATAAAATTCCATCAACATATCAAAGGGCTAGACAACAAAATATTTTCCGACAAAAATCGATAGGTCCGATATCCATTAACAAAAAGGTTAACTGATTGTGAAACATTTGCCGCAATTTTCAATACATCAATGTTTGACATAAATTTTTACTTTAACTTGGTAACAGAATTTTTTTTTTTTAATTTTTGAATTTTAGTATATTTCTATTTCAATTTAAAATATTTCAGAACCTTTTATCTTATTTTTCAACTTTTATCGAAATAATTACAAACATTTTATACAATACCATACATTTTGTTTGAATAAAAAAAATATTTACATATGTTAATCTTGCCCAACAATGAAGAAAAAAAATTGAATTCCCGAAAAATTGGACCTAGACATGTTTTTTCGAACTTTCCTTTATATATTCAATATTTACTAAAAAAATTAGGCACTGATCTCTGATTTCATTAAAATCGGCCAAATAATGAAGTTTTTATGCAAAAGTAAAGAAGTAAATATTAACATACGTTAATGCCCAAGTGAAGGTTAACTATTTTATTTATTCAATTTATTTATAATTAAATTTTTTGATAAAAATACTTTTTGGGGAGATACTCTATCGTTTACAATTTTTGACGAGATAAAATATGGCTATCGCGTCTCGTCAAAGGTGTAACAGAAATTACTCACGAAACTGTTCTGACATTTGCCGTCGTCGCGCGTTTGCTATCGCGTCTGTGGTGTCTTCTTAAGTACAGAGTACAAAACCTCAGAGATATTTTCACGCGATCTCGCGAGATGGGTTTAACAGAATATTGGTGTAAATTTATTTTACAAAATATACCTTACCCCAAATTCATAATATTTTTCTCTTTTAAATTCACAAGGCTTTACTATAAAACTACTTTATAAAAATAAAAAAAAATAATTCCAACAATTTATTTTATTTCTATAATTTAATCACTTTAAGATTCCAATTGCTTGCAAATTATACTCTTTAATATAATTCAAAAAAAAAGTAAGTACTTATTTCTTTGAAAAAAGGCGGAATACAAATTTTATTAAATTATTTTTCAAAAGTATATTCAATCCTAAATCCTACGAATTCCTATAAATTTTATCTAAATCTCTTCTTTGAACTTCATTTTAATTAAAACCACGAATATTTAACACATTTGCTTGAAATATGATCCTAGAAGAGTAGGTTTATCTCACATTTTTTTTTTTTTTTTTTTTTTTTATTAAAGTTTTCTGAATTTCCTTGAATTTATATAAGCGTAGGAAAAACATTTTTTTTTTTTTTCGTATATTTAAAGATATGTGCTTATAAATAAATTTTTACACATATTTTTACCCAAGCTTTAAATATATGAAATATTTATTCTTAATCCGATTGAATCTACTCTTGAAATTATTCCAAAAATAAGAGAAAAAAAAACAAACCTTAGATACCTATTATGCGGCATAAAAATTATATTTTGAATTTCTAAACTTGTACTCCTCCTATATAAATTCATATTTAAGTATTTTGTTTGTTTTATTCTTTACGTTCGACCTCTTCTTCCTGTATTTATTCCAGAAATTTTATTTTATTTGTTTTACTAGAATATAGCTATACATATATTTATTTTTTGTTCAAATTTAATATGTACATAATTTATTGTCTTGCTGTTACTCTCTCTATATATATACATATATTTGCACTACGCCATTTCCTTTCATTTTAATTCTCGTCTTCTATTTTATTTTATTTTATTTTTAGTTTATTTTTTTATTTTGTTGTCTAATTCAATGAATACACATTCTGTTTGATGCTTAAATATGAAATTTCTTTATTTTGAAGCAAGGCCAGAATTTACATTTCCTTTGTAAATATTCTTCTATTATTTTTTTTTATTTTTGTGTCCCCGGCTACAAATATTGAAAAAAAAAAACAATATTATTACAAAAAGGATTTAGTCAAATATTTGGCTACAATATAAAGTAAAATTTCATTCTCATTTTGGTATTTGATTATTAATTCAAGTACTTATATGTATATAACCAGAAGGTCTAGAGAGTTACATTCATGTATGTTGTAACCTCGGTAGAATTAAAAATAGACTCTAATTGAAATTTTTGTACCTAGTTTCATCATTTTCTTTCATCATTGTCCATAAATTTGTGCCTAGGTTAGAAAATTTTTTTCCAGCTATTGAATTAGAATTTGTATGAATTGTTATTATTTCTTACTGTCTCATTAGCCACATTCAATTTCAACGCAAGTCATTATTTTAACATTTTCCATTATACACGATTATTTATAATTAATTAGTTGTATTGATAGTCGAATTATTTGATGAGAAGTTTTTATCAGCCCTACCTACCTACTTTATTAAATAAATGCAACCTTAAGTTATATCATATTGGTTTAATGTAATTGTTATAGAAGAATATTTGCTAAATTCAATAAGAACATAATATTTCAGTCTTTTCAACTGTATTGGTAAAAAAATTGTAGAAATTTTTTATGAGGCTTTTAGTCGAATAAAATCATGACTTCAGAAAATTAGTACCGAAGTAATTTTTTTTTTTTTTTTTCAGATAGTAGTAAATCATCGAAAGAGGCTTCATGGACTACCTATTACCGGGGAAGGCAGTTTGAAGGACTGTGGGACTTTAACCAACTAAAAACTCCTATCATTATTGCAACATTAAAACTAGTCTTATAGACTAACCATTAATTTACATTTAACTCAAAGAAACTAAGATACCTTTGATCTACCAAAATCCAATAAGGTTTTAATAGATAAAAGGTTTTAACCAAACTCAAGTGGTCTTGTTCGTTTTAGTCGCTTCACAAAGTTTTGATTGTCAATTAAGCTAGAAGCTTCGGTATTGACATGTTGGATCAGACGAGTTTTATGCCGTGCAGCGCATTTAATTATTTCGTCTTTTATAGATGAGATCTTCAGATCTCGATGAATATCGGCATTGCGAACATACCATGGAGCATTGGCTATGTTGCGCAGTACCTTATTTTGAAACGTTTGGATAGTTTGAATATGGATTTGTTTAGCACATCCCATATTTGAATACCGTATGCCCAGACTGGCTTCAATATTTGATTATACATCAAAACTTTGTTATAGGTCGAGACCGTAGAATTCCGCCCAATCAGCCACTATATTTCTCTATATTTGAACTGGAATTCTTGTTTTTTGATTTTCACATGCTCTTTCCATTTCAGTTTTGCATCCAAGGTCATGCCAAGATATTTAGCTTTATTCTCGTATGGAATCACGACATCATTAATTTTAACTGAGAGAGTAGTTACTATGTTTTTATAGGTGAAGTTTACATGACTAGATTTGGCTTCATTTAATTTAATTTTCCATTTTTTGCATCAGTTGGAAATTGCGTCATTAGCTTTTTGCAGTTTGTTTGTAGCTTCTTATATAGTAGAACCAACTACCATCATCTGCAAAGGTTGCTATTTTTATATTTTCTACATCGGGTATATCACAGATGTATAACAAATATAAAATTGGACCCAGTATACTACCTTGCGGTACTCCAGCTTTTATATCTCTTAGAGAGGAGTATTCATTCTCATTTTTAACTCGAAAAACTCTATTTGAGAGATATGATGAAAATAATTCAACATAATTTTTAGGGAGCAAACAACTTAGCTTTTTGATGAGTCCTTCATGCCAAACTTTATCAAAAGCTCGGGCTACATCTAGAAATACTGAAGAACAAATTTGTGTATTTTCCAGTGCCCTTTCTATAATGTCTGTTATTTGATGTACTTGATCTATTGTTGAGTGTTTTAGCCTAACCCCAAATTGGTGATTAGGTATTATATTCCTGTTTTCTATGAGGGGTTGAATCCTTCTCAATAGTAATTTTTCAAACAACTTCGATATTGTCGGGAGCAAAGATATCGGCCTGTAGGATTTGGTATCGTTAGCAGGCTTTCCTGGTTTTTGGATCATTATTTATCTCTGCAACTTTCCATATACTTGGTACGTGTTTAAGCTTAATACAGGCATTTATTATATATACCAAAAGTGTGAGAGCTTTGTTGGGTATATTTTTCAGCACATTTGAAGTTATTAAATCAAATCCTTGGGCTTTATTTAATTTTAAGTTTTTTATTTCCTTAATTACTTCTTTTCGACTTATTAAGGGAATATTTATATCTTCATGGTTATATATTTCAGTTAGATCAATAACAGTGTTCATTTCATTGGGCTTAAAAATTTCAGCGAGATGATCTGCAAAAGTGTCAGCTTTTTCTTTATCGCTCCTTGCCCATGAGCCATTATTTTTCCTCAGTGGTGCAGAATGCACAATAGACTTATTCATTTTACTCGTAGCTTTCCATAAAGAACAATTTGTTTCTTTAGTAGCTGTTAAATTTTCTAGGTAATAATTCAGAGATCTATCATTTAATTTCTTTATTTCTCTCTTTAGCTCCTGACTTTTATTATTAAGATCCGTTTTGCTGGATGGGTCACGCGTTTGTTGCCACCTCCTTCTCGCTTTTCGTTTCTCTTTTACCATGTTAAGGATATACACCGGATATCTAGGACTGATTTTTTTTGATTTTTTTGTCTTAGTACTACTCCAAGCTGCAAATTGGACAGCTTATATAAGTTTTTCAGTAGCAGTTTCTAGTTGTTCCTCATTGTCTAATGTTACTCTTAAGTTAATTTTTTCTAGCAGAATCTGTTTGAAGCTTAACCAATCTGTAGATGAGTTGGTTAAAAATGATTTACAACCGAAGTAATTTAAAAAAGAAAATATCTACGAGCGATTTACTGCTTCAACAAAAAATTACTTATACGCACTAAAAACAATTACACAGTCAAGTAAAATATCATAGCTAGTTTCAAAAAAATTAAATCCAGATGACGTTAGAATGAAATGCTTTCGAACTAAAAGTCAAAGTTGACTCATTTGATTCATTAAAATTGATTCAGTTAACTTTTCATCAAAAAATAAAATTTACCGCACAAAAGTTTAAAAAATAAGACAATTCAGATTTCGATACAAAGTTTATATACTAGTGCGCGCATATAAACTTTGTATCAAAATTTGAATTGGCTTATTTTTTTAATTGAATTTGAATTGGCTTATTATCCCGATATGCGCTAATGTGCGCATTAGTTCCGGACTATATTGCTAAATCAATCAATCCACTAATAAAAAGTATTTTTATTAGAAGAGAAAGCTAAGGGTTTGCATATAAAAGTTTGATTTAATCTTCTAACTAGACCTCCTGGGTAAATATATAACACCCCATATAAATTCCTCGTCTTACATGAAGGTAAATACCAATAATAAAAAAATAATGCCTCATTAGCATGTAATGTACGTATTAAGTATTTGAATAGACAAAGTTAATATCCTACTGATCTGATCAGAACCGAAGATTAACATTCTAATGAGTTGGTTATACTTTAACTGAATAAATATTATTGTTAAACTTAAAAATACACACGATCGAAAAATTTACAAAGAAAAAAGTTATTAGTCGATCTAACGAAGATTGGTTATAACAGAGCAAAAATTGGTGGGCCGATTCGATTCGCACAATATCAAGAGACACATGTTGCTAGATTTCAAGAAAAAGAGCAATGTTAGTAATATAATATTTTTATAATATATAAATATTCACTATATAAACCTAACCAACATATCTAATATAATGACTTAATAATAATGTTTAATACTTATACTAATATCAAAATCTAATTCTATTGAATGGAAGCCATTTACATATAGAAATTGAAACTTACATACATAAGCTAGACTAGACACATATAAGCTGGCTAGAAAGCTAGTAAAAAAAGTAGTAAGGAATTGCGACTATTTTGTATAACAGTGTTTCATAACAAAGGACGAATTTAATTGAAGTACAGAGCAAAAATATAAACCTTGCTAAAATACAAAACCCTTCTAAGCTGATATACTATATTAAATGATAAAGCAGAAAAAATATTTCTTGTATGCATTGACAGCTGATTTCCTTATAGTTTATGGTTTTAAATTCATTATGGTTTCAAATCATTACACAGAGAAATATAAGCTATTTTGGCCATTATAATGAACACGCCGCAAATTTTCGAAACTAAAATCGAATGGAAAAAATATCGGCAGACGAAATAAATGTTCTGGCTTTTAAATACTAGAAACTGAACTGGCCGAATAACTATCAAATCATTAATTCACATAACCAGATGCCTTGAACGATTTTCAGACTTAGTAGAAAATTAATTTACCTACTTGTTCAAGAAATTTCAAGTGTCAATAAAAAGTATTGTACCCAAAATTCCAGCGTAATACTCACAGAACAGCCCTCGGTCCCATAATTTTGTAATAGGGAATCTTCGAACAAGAACTGTGAAATATTAAAATTATTTCATCAACCGAACATCTACTAAACTATGAAATACCTTACCATCTGTTGTGTTCCCACAAACATATAACTTAGAAGCTTTCAAAAGACGGGTAAATAAATATCTTCTAACCCGTAAGTCCGTAAATTTTTGTACTATCTCTTCTTTTCTATTCTAATTCTTTTCTAATTTTTTTTTATTACTCTTTACTATCTTTCTTTTTCTTTCTTTCATCTTTATATAGCTAACATTTGGCGAAGGCAGTATAATGGTCCTTCCTTATTCCATTGTTTTGTCCTAATTTAAAAAATATATATATAAAAAAAGGGATTGCTTTAAAAACAATAGTAAAAGAAGAATAGTAGAAAATAATATTCGAAAATTATGAAATAATTCTTAACAATTTTATTTTATAAAATACAGAATTCATGTTTAAGAAGATATAACTCTTTTCTAAATTAACTATTTTAATGCAATTGTATAAACCCATTTAGTTAATTAAAAATTTTGGAAGGTATATATATATAAATCCTCTTCTACATCAGAATTGAAATTAAATTTTTAAATACATTATTGTTCTCTTCTTCTCAACATAAATGAAAATTAATGTTCTGCCAAAAATTCTGTTCCCACATTTAAAGTCTGTATTTAATTTACTTATAATATTTTTTCACAGAATAAATTGAATAATAACGGTATTAATAAAATGATAAAAAAAAAATATATAATAGGATTGGTGGAAGTAGATTTTCCTTTTTGCATAATGAAAATGATTTATTTTTGCTACATTTTTGAATTATTTACGACTCTATAAATCATCGTAGGTGCAAATTATACTCATTCTGTGGATCTGTGTGTGTGTGTGTGTATCAAAACAATGGAAAATTCTAGATTGGTAAACATCTCCATTGTTTCGACAGAAATAATTAGGTCAAGTAGTATTTCTGTAGCATATATTATACATGTATGTATATATATATTATATACATGTATACACATATATTGCCAGGTATATTGAAGTGTACAAAATAATCCAAACAAATTCTATTTTTAGACGTCATGGGTAATGTTTTTTCTTATTTTCTTTGCATTATTAGCGAATTAATCAATTGATATTTAAAAGAAAAGAAAATTAAGTAAATTTTTGAAAGGTTATTTAAGTATCAGTGCAATTAACTCATTTTAGGTTTGAAAGTTGTCTGATAACTGCTCCCTTTAAAAACAGTTTTTCTAATATCTTTTCAAACCCAAAAACAAATATACTTTTTTAAAGTCACTAATTCCAAAACTTCAGAATTGTATGGTAGTACATAAGTACGTATTGTTAATGAATTCGACATCAGTACTTAATCGAATAAAGTAAATATTCATAGGCTAGTAAGTTCACTAATACGCGTAATATAATTTTACTATAGTAATCTTAAAATCATACCCAAGATAACTTTTGAGGCTCTATCAAATCGACTCCATTGATCCCTCCAGAACAAGATCAATATTATTTTATTTATTTATTAATTTATTAATTTATTTATAGCAGTGGGATCTGCAGGTAAATCTGCAGTCCAACTACAGGTCCTTTTCCCTTTCGAAATGTGGGTCTTTTATAAATTAATTATTTGGTATATGTGTAAATATTGTATATTATATTATTTTTTATTTGTTTTATTATATATATGCTTATTAATTATTATTATACTAGGTGCCCCTGTTGAGTAATTATATTTCAAGTTGAAGTCAAATTTAAAGTTTTTAAAAAAACAGTAATTTACTAAATAAAATCTATATTATTACTACAAATAACCAAAATTTAAAAAACGGTTACTTAAAAAGATAAAAATGAAGAATTCAAGTGATTTGTTTTTTTGTTGTTTTTATATTTTTTATTTTAGATGAATTTGTTTTTATGTTTTTTTTTGGCATATGTACATAGATTCATTTGCAAGTACATAATGTAAATTATAATAACTGATTTGTTTGCTTTTGTTTATTATTTTAATAAGTTCTCACATATGCACAATGTATTTGCTGAATAATAAAATCATATGAGCACAAAATTTTCAACTGTGTGCGCATTTTTGTTTTATATATACATCTTATATATTATATCAGAAGTTCATTAAGGAGTAGGAGAATCGAAATAAAATGAAACGGTGTCTACTGCGCAGGACCTTAAATGCTTGTCAATTATAATTATAGGTTATATTAGTTAGAACCGACGTGGTTGTATTGAAAACTACTTTCAGTAATTTTCATCATTTGAAATTTTTTTCGATTCGTACTCACCGGTCGTTACATTCCTATACTCGAAGGCTTTAACACTAGGCTACCGAGGCCGACCCAATATTATTTTTTTACAATACAATATTTATGAATCTGTATAGTTATTTAAATTATTAGTATATCTAATTAATATGTGGTGATTGAAATTTGATAGAACTCTTGATTGTGTTGGGTTAAGCCATTAGCTTTCCAAAATGCTATTTTTGGAACATATTATTTTTTAAACTGTTGTTCTTGAGAAGATTTCTACAATATGCTTTTTAACTGTTACTGTTTAGATTCTGTATTTGGTATCAGTATATGAATTAGTGCTTCTCACTACATCTCTGAAGTATTCAACTCATATTTTAATTTATTTTGTAAGTATGACATATTTTTTTTTTTATATTTTCAATTAATTGTTTTCCGCAACAGTTTTGATCTTGTTTGTGTTTATTGTTTTTATATCATTCTATTTCTATGAGAGATGACCCCTTGCATTTTTTGGATTTACTTTTCGTGCTTGATTTGCTTGATGCTTGATTGCTTACTCGAGCTACTTGGTTGATCAGAGTGCTGGATTTTTTCTTACATTTTAATTGTTGTCTGGCTTAACTGTTATGTTCATTGAGTTGGGAGTCTCGGGATCTATAAAATTTTTCGGATGAATGTTGGAATAGAACACACATTTAAAGGTATTTTATTTTTGCAATTTACAGTCAATATTCTGCTTTCAAAATTTCTATTACAAAACTTGAACATATATGGCTTATCTGCCCCAAAAATAATTTTCCTCTTATTGGTTGGTTCGAAATTAATCTTTTGAATAGTATATAATTTATATTTCTATGGGTGACAACTCTATACATAGAATAGAATCATTGGATTATAATCCCATCTCATTTTGATGTTATATATTATTATATTTATCACATTATAATTTTCGACCTCTAGTGTGTTGATTTCGAAACTTTTTGTTGACTATATATATTTCTTACTTAAAATTTTTGTGATATTGTTTTTGTTAACCTTGATTTATTTTCTTATTCTCGACTGTGAAAGGATCAGTGTAGGTATATTTTTTCTAATCAATGGGCAGCACATCAACTAAAAATATTTGAAGAATTTCACCAACACTGATTTGTTTTAGTAAATGTATGCATTTACTTTAATTATTTTTGGTGTAATAAATAAGCTATAATTAAAGCTAAGCCTTCTTAAATTGATCAGATTTTATTTTATTTAATTCGTTAACAGATTATATACCAGGTGTTCCAGAGCATGCGTATCTGCCATCAATAAAATTACTTAACAAAAGTTTCTTATTTTTTGTCGTAGAATCTGAATTTTCATTAAAAAGTACCCCTTCTCATTTGAAAATCTCCGTTTCGGCCAGCTTCTGCGACTTTTGGTCTTAAAAAACCAATTTGCTGCAAATTTGATAAAAATACCAACAATCGATAGAGCACCTTCGATTTAGTTAACAAACTTTTTTTTAAATTTTAAAATAACGGCTCCTTCTCTTCTTAAAAAGCTGATACGCATGCTCTGGAAAATCCGGTATACTCTCAATTATTTTTTGTCATTTATTTACAAAGGGTACTAGATTACGTTGAAAAACCAATAAAGCATTTTTGTTTTGCTTCATCGAGAATTGAACCTGGGACCTTTCGATTGAAAGGTAGGCGCTCTACCTATTGTGCCACCCAGTGCACTTAAATAGAACCCAGCGTGATTTTAAGAGGTCGCGCTTACATAGAGCTCCCCATTAAAAACAAAAAAAGTCACAAATCTCTATCTTATCTCTAAATCATTCTAACTACCTATTGAAATTTGGTGAGGGTACATATCTAACATTTATCACCACACAAAACTGTCGAATATGTTTTTGCGTTCATTTGCATTTGCTATAATTTTTTCGCTATTCTGCAGCCAAATTGTTGAAATTGTTGTCATTACATTTTTGGTATAATAAGACGGTTTAAGAAGGAAATTATCAGTACCGAAAAATTTATGAAATTCTTATTGCTCTTTCTGTAATAAATTCAAATTTTGAAGGGTGATTGGGACAAAAATATATGATTGGAGATATCACCCGAAAATAAAAAGTCCTTACAAAAATGAGTTATAAAATTTTTTATATACATAACCCAATAGTACATTTTTAATTTTGTTTTTAGTTTTCATTATCGAACGGAAACAATAATCGGCCTTCAAGCAATTGATTTCAACCTAACTAAACATAATAAATAGTTATTGAAGCGCTCTTCTTTTTTAGTTCAATTGTCAATGTTTTTGTTTTTTAACTGAAACCTGTCCTACGAAATATTCAAAATAATATTTTTTCAAAATATATTGTTCGTAATATCTTTTCTCCCAATTTGCAGATCTTCTATTTTAGTTCGCTTCATTTGGAGCTTAAAATTTTAGAAACAAAATTTTATTCTGCCGATGGTGCAACGCACTTCGGCAATATCGACACTTCGGCAACGCACAACAACCTCAAACTGTGAGGTACAATGCACTTTAATAATTATGAATGTAAATGACCACCAATTGTGTTATATGCTAATTATTTTTCAGTTAAGTTAGTTAAGGTAGTTCAGCTAGTTAAGCAATAATGACTAATAAACATATTTTTTATAATTCAATTGTAAAAGTAACTGACCGATTTGCCAATATGCTCCAATTTTATACAATTCATTTTTACTTACTGTTGTAATTAATTATAAGAATTTTTTTTATATAAAGAAATATTTTTAATAAAAAGTTTGTCGGTGGTAAACTACCGATTAAAAAAACTAATAAAAAAAAAGCTTATTTAAATAAGGCGAACCAGCCTTTTTTTCTTTAAGGGGAGTAGTAATAATTAGCATATAACACAATTTGAGATCATTTACATTCATAATTATTGAAGTGCGTTGCACCTCACAGTCGTCTTAAGCTAATTTTCGAATCAGTCGTCTTAACCTAATTTTCTTGACATCTCAAATAAAACGTGAAAGTATTAAGGTCCTGTATTAAAAAGTATAGTTAATTCACAAATTATTTGTTGTTAATTTAACCAAATTTACTTAAAAAGACTGTATTATTTTTCATATTGTATAAAAAGACAATAAAACTCACGTTTTAATAATAATTTTTATTTTATGTTAAAATGAAATTTTAAAAAAAAAAAAACATTTTTTTTTTTTTAGAAGTTGTTATTTTATGGCTTTTTAAATAACAACAAGAAACATTATTTTAATTGTTTAATGATTCAACTAACTAACAACAAAATGTTTTAAGCTTTGATTTTATTTATGTTTACTGTGTTATTAAAAAAAATATATATAAATATAATTTGCGTGCTTTACAAGTAATGTTTTTACACCATGTAAAACTCGTTAAAAAATTAAGCATCAAAATATTATATATATACCCATATAATAATAATTATCCACATCTACAACATCAGTTACAACAATAATTATTACAGTACAATAAGAGTAATAAGAGTCAAGATTATGCATTGAATTATGTTCATTATGCCTGCAGCCCCAATTCAAATTAGTAAAGAAAAGAAAAAAAGTATTATTAAGCTCTAAAATAATCTTTGGAATTAGCTGTCTGCAGTCCTTATGGGCAGACGTGATATTTTGTTTATTAACATTTTTAATTACTTTAGAAATGGTCTGTTTAAATGAATAAATTTCTATGAATACTACGTAGCCAATATATAAAATTATCCTTTTAAATTTATTTATTTTTTTTTTTTTATTTCAGGTACGAGTATATATTGAAAGAAAATTCTTATAATTGTAAAATTCCTTAGAAAATCAATAAAAATAGTCCTCGAACGTCTAGAAGGGAAAAAAATAAAAAATCAAAGGTACTCAATTAATTTTTTAAGACTTAAAGATAGCTCTTTTAAAGTGCTTAAGAACGGTAGTTATATCTTTTTAAGCTTTTCTGGCAAATTAAAATTCAGATATCAGACAAATCAATTGTAGGTAATAGAAGAGCATGTAGCATGTATTACAAACAAAATATTGTTGTAAGTACATAAATTCGACAGAGCTTGGAAAATGCGTATAGTTCGATTTGCTTTATGCCTATAAAATATTTAAGGGATTTTTTGTATCGTCTACAAAATACTGTTGGTAGAAAAAATGGTTTCGGGGTATTTAACCGGTTACTGAAATACAAGGTTTGATTAAACCAAATTCATGGTTTAAGTATAGTAGCTATTGTGGTGAAAATATATCAGTTTTATTGTATATAATAATAAATATAATAATCAACTATTTTTTTTTTGTTTATTTCGATTTCAAATGCCTTATGAGTTTAAAATCTCGTTTGTAGGCTTTATAGTTTATATACAATAATTTATATTTGTATTAATTATTCATTAAAATTTCTAAATACATTTTTGTATTACTTCTATAGTAATTAATAATTAAAAAGCAAAACTAAAATATAATTATTACATATTATAAAAGTGTAATTATAAATAGGTGCAAGTAAAAGTGGAAGAAAGAAAAAAAAAATAATAAGTGATTAGTTAAGATTAATTGTAATTCAATTTCATATGATTAAATAAGATTTTAAAAGTTTATTCTTTAGATTAGTAATATTTAATATTTTCAACGAATTATCAGTTTTATTACATAATTTGATTGCCACATATGAAGTTGTTTGCAGACCATGTTGCGATGTTGTTTTGCGATTTAGTTGAAACAAATTTTGATTCCTGGTGTTAAACTGGTGATAGTCATTTGTTTTGCTCAATGAAGTAGTGGTATGAATGTATTAATATAGTTTCCATATTTATGTTATGCATTAGTAATATGAGTTTGAACTCTATAAGATCTTTAATTAAGAGTATATCATTATTTTTGTGAATATATAATGTATTTTCCAACCAGCGATAATTAAATAGGTTTTTTATGGCTCTATTCTGAATTATTTGTATTGCTTCAACATTTTCCTTACAAGAAATACCCCCACAACTTAATGCCGTAGCTTTGATGACTATGAAACAGTGCATAAAATATTGATTTCTTTAGTTTTTTTCGCAATAAATTTGAAATTTTGTAGAAAACACCAGTAACTGTTCGTCAAGCCAAATGCCAAGGTATATGATTTCAGACACTTTTTCAATTTCATCATTGAAGATTTTGATGCTTATTAATAGCCTAGTTGAATTTTACCTAGAAATTAGGTTAAACAATTATAACATTTTTCTACGTATGATTTTATCCATTTCTTGGTATATTAAGCAGTAGTTTTAATGTGAACATCAATACTAATTTGAAAATTATTAAAACTAATAAAAATAAAACAAAAATCCACCATATTTTCCTTTGGTATGAACCAAAATTAATAATGATTAACAAAAAAAAACAATTTACTTTGCAAAAGTTTCATATTTTTTGGCGAAGAGCCCGAATTTACATAAAAAAAGTACCTTTTTTTATTTAAAAACCACGATTTTGGCCAATTTCGGCGATTTTTAGTCTTAAGAAACCCTTTTCCGGTCCTTCCCGGAAGTTGAAAATATCACCAAACGATAGAGCACCCTCGATTTCGTTAATAATTTTTTTTTAAACTTTAAAATAACGACTTCTTTCCCTCTTAAAAAACTGATACGCATGCTGCGGGACACCCGGTATATTTGGGCTAATGTATAACAAGAGCAATCGTTTTCAATGTTAACTTGGAAAATTCATTTGAAAAAATAATAGAACCTACTACTACCATATATTTTTTTCGAAAAACTGTACTTTGCCATATTTTCTAATAAAAATTCTTTACAAACTCAAAAATACAGTGAAGAGCAAACTTCAACTTATTTTAAGATTCAGTAAAATCTTAACTAGTAGAATCTAACTGAACTAATTTTAAAAATTAGGGTCTAAGGATGTTTAATTCAATTATTATATAGAAACTGATGAATATAGTTAAAATAGTCAATATTTTGTTGGTTTTTTTTCGAATTGGCAAAAGGTGATTGAAAGAGAAGCGCTAGTATTCTATAAGTTCTTAGCCGAGATAAGAAGCTTCTAGAATTTTAGTGAGACCTTAACTCACTAATGACGCCAATCTATCACTCAATATACAATCAAAACTATAATAGACTAGACATAACTAGTTGTTAGTGATAAAACAAAAGCTATGTATTTCAGTCTATCTCCGGAAATTGATTTGATTTTCCATGCATCTGAGTGTAGTAGGCATAAACTAATTAATAATGATTGTTTTTCCCAATCGTTTCAGAATTCCTTTTGTCATGAAATCGCTTGCAGTGTTAATTGTTTCAAAGTTGAAGTTGTAAAAAATTTTAAATACTTGGGTATCACAATTGATAACAATATGAGTTGGTTTGAACATTCTTTGGCATTCAAACATTATTTACGTTCAACACTACGCTCTGCTTTTCGTCTTAGACAACTTAGTTCTACTCATATTTTAAAGATAATATGCTATGGAATTTTTCATTCAAAAATGCAATATGGTATTACTTGTTGGGGTAGCATGCCAAAACAAAATAAAACCTCTACTTGCTCTCCAAAAATATGTTATTATATGTTATTGGAGCTTGCATCCAACTTTTGAGTTATTTAGTCATCTAAAAATATTGTCTGTGAATCACTTATTTTATTTTAAAACTAGCTTTGTAACCCGTCATAAATGACGGAAGCAAAATAAATCCTAGTTTCTTTTTTTCTTTCATTAGATTCTTTATTCCGAAATTACAGTACTTATGTTTATATCACTTTTTATTTATTTTTATTTATGTTTATATTGGCCTAACACTAATCTTTTTTTTTTTTATATAACAGAAAAAGAAGTACCATACCAGCAAATTTGTATAAAATGTTTGTATTTTTGTATGGTATACTCGTGCTCAATTCCATTTAGTTATAACTCGTTATTTGGGTTCCATTTAGTATAAATTATACCGTATTAGCGTTATTGAGGCCTCCGGGAGAGCAAATTTAAAAATGGGATCTTATTTTCATATAAATTTTGTCTTTTGTATAATGTATAGGGATCTTTTTTTGCTATATGAATAAACTGTTATTATGGTATTGTGTTATTTTTAAAAAAATATTCATAATTTATATATTCAAAATTTTGTATCTAAATTGGTAAAATTTACAAAAAATACAAAAACATTTTCATCAATAATTTTCAATTTAAAAAAAACAATGTTTTATTATCCGGCGTAGAAGTAGAGTTAATTATCCTACTCTACTTCTATCAAGTTCTATTGATTGAACAGTGAACCTGAACAGTGAAGTGAAAAGTGAACACTTAACACTGAAAATAAAATAATATTTTTGGAATGGAGCATGCAGAACATACAGAATACAGATACAGCAAATAATAAAAAAAAAACAAAAAAAAAACAAAAATAATTTTTTTTGAGTGAAGTGAGTTACGCACACAATAATGACAAAAATAAAAGGTAGAAGCAATAAAGTAGTATAATGTATAATATTATACAATACAAATATGCTGATACACATGTATATTGTGTATAATTTTAAGTAATAAGAATAACCTTTGAGTGAATTATGTTTTTTTTTTGTTTTAAATGCTGTTTGCCTTTTGGTTATTATACCATATTAAACTATTGATTAAATTTCTATTAGTCCTTATTATTATAAATCAAAAAAATTGTTTGTTTTATTTATATTATTATTATTATTTTTTATTTTTCCTTATTATTTGCGAAGAAGACTAACATTAAATTAAAAAAATATGGTTCATGCAATCAATTTTTCCTGCAAACGTTCAGCATGGTAGACAGGGGTTAAAAAAAAGCACCAAAGCAATTTGTATATATATGCATTTGTATACATATGCAATTTGTATATGTGTTGGAGCGTTCCGTCGAACTTACAAACATCCAGATAAATGCATAATAATATATATAATATTAAAAATTGTGGTGGTTAAAAAAATTTAAATTCGTAGTGGTTATTTAAATTCAAGAAATTCTAGTTATATTAATTTAAGAGTTAATAGTAGCTTCTATGTTACTATTCCAGTTTATCTAACTACTAACTTTCGTAATTTTTATACCGTCATGCAGACTATTTAATAAGCTCCCAGAACTTATTAGAATTCTCCGCAATAAAAATATCTTTTTAAATAGGGTTTGAACAGACATGACTTTTGGGTTTTAATCATATAGAGAAATCAAAGTTCTATTAGATATCATAGTTTGAAGTGTTTTAATTTTTTTCATAATTTATTTTTACTTTCAAATTATTTTTGGAGTGGTAAAAGCGTGGTAAAGGCTCTAGCTAGACGGAACATATGGTAACCTATGTTTCTCATACAAACTAGGAAATGCCATCTGGTAAAACATCTGGTAAGAATTCTTGGAATGGAGATAAACAACAAACTTTCGTGGCAGGACCATATTTTTGCAATTGCAAAAGATGCCGCGAAATGTTTAGGATTCTTAAGCAGAAGTAAAAAATATTTTACATCATCCAACCTTCTTCTAATATATAAGGCATACATTCGACCACGACTTGAGTATACCTCACATATTTGGGGCGGTGCACCCAACAGTAGCCTCCAGTACTTAGATAAAGTACAAAAGCGAGCCATCAAAATTATTAATGATGGAGATGTTACACAACACCTAACATCGCTGAGTCACCGTCGAAATGTAGGAGCAGCCACTCTGTTTTATAAATATCTATTGGGTAATTGTTCTGACGAAATTAAAAGTATTATGCCAAAAATAAAACCATTCCAACGAAATACTCACAGAGCAGCCCTTTCCCACAAATTTGTAGTCGAGCCTCTTCGAACCAGAACTGTGAAATACAAAAATTTTTTAGTTAACCGAACCTCTAAACTATGGAACACTCTACCACCTTATGTGTTCCCCCAAAAATACAACTTGGAAGTTTTCAAAAAACGAGTGAATCAATTTCTGTTAAGTTGTCTGTAAACCTGTGTTACTATTTCTATTTCTCATCTATTCTCTTCTTATTTTCCGTTTATGTTATTATTTATTTCCTTTGTACTTTCTTTTATTCTATTACTATTACTAACTGGTTAAAATTCTGCGAAAGCAGCTAGGGTGTTTATCCCATTATTTTGGCCATTAAAAAAAAAAAAAAAAAAAATCTACAGCTCTGTCATCAAATCCGACTCTCACCTCCTCGAAGGTAGGTAACATAGTTATCTGCCAGGTATCACCTGGTAACTTGTAAGGCTAACCAGAGCGGGTGAATGCGAAAACTTGGCGCAATATCTAAGTAAATCGATTTGGTTAGCACGAGTATGCTTCTCTATACTTCTTAGTCTTAGTTGTGATTTGATTATTTGACAATTATTAAATATAAATTGACTTTTTTATTTTTTCATTTTTTATAATGTACTTAGTATTTCATTGTTACATTCTTATTTTACTTTATTTTTAACTATAATAATATATTGTTACCCCACAACAAGCTCTACTATAATTATTGTAAATACATTTTTTTTTTATATGGAATTTAACACTGTTTTTATTAATAAAAAATACCTCTAACTATTCTCACTTTGTACATTTAACAATAATATTAAATTAGTTTTCTGTAGTTTTAAGATATAATTGAATTATTTAATTATAGTAAATTTTTTGTATATTGGATTATAAATTTTAAGACTTTTGTTTTATTGTAGATATTGAGAATAAAAAAATTTAAGCTTAAACAGTTATTTCAATTGTTTTTTGAGAGGTATAAATTGAGCTTTATACGCATCAAAATATTTTCATTCAATCAAATTACAAAAAGAACTGAATATGATTTCAAGTATTCTAGTGTTGTGGATTAAAGTCATCCAAACATCACATGCCAACATATTAAAGTAGCACATTATAATATAATATTAAAATTAAACATTTCTCGTAATCTTAGAATAATTAAAGAAAATCAATAATCTAAATTTATTTTTTTGAATCACAAACAATTGAGTTATTACAATTAATGGCTAGGCTAATTTATCATTTATTAAAAATAATTTTAATTTGATTCAGACCAGGTTGGCTCTATTTATTTTTATTTCATTTCTGCTAACTCAGCATTTTCAGAATATATGTAATTCCAAAAATTTATACTAACAAAATAATACTAAATAAAAATCGTTAAGCAAAAATAAATTATTGATGTGGAAAATGAAAAATTATATCAGAGCCATTTATTACAATAATCTATATACATATATGTGAAGTAAGTGTACCTATATACGAAATTCTATACTAATTAATTATACACACACACACACATACAAACTCGTAATAGGCATTGTATATTTTATATGATATATTTTAATTGGAAAAAATATTGTGCTGCTGCTGGTGCAGAAAGTATAATAATATAGCGATAAAATGATAGATATATTTTTCTATAATAAATTTCATCGACTGCACAAATTAATGATAAGGCGTGAGCCCCAACGTCCATTGAACTCTTTCAATAATATTCTATGTCATATAGATATTTTATATATAATTTCATATTTACTTACATTTATATGCAAATTATAGGTAGGTAGTACAAAATAATTGATTATTCATTTTAAATTAACGAATCGGTAAATTATAATCAGACCAAACTAAGGTTTTGTGGTTGAATTGGAATTTGTTTTTGTAATTAATTTCGAATAGGCAAACTATAGTGTAATATTATATAATGCAATGGCAATCATATAAAATTAATTTATTATACAGACAACAGGATATTATATTTTGAATGTATATATGAGATGAATTTAGAGTTTACTATTTTCTAATTTCGAACATACCTAGTTTAAATATTGTTTTTTTTTTAATTAAATAAATTTGTAGAATAATGTTGTCACTCGGCGTGTAATACCCCATTGTTAACTACAATAAAAAATAAAAAAACGGTTCGATAAAGAAATTAATAAGATTATGTGAATTATAAACTTTCATATAATTTTTAAAAATTTGTCTTTATTAACTTTGAAAGAGTAGAAAATCAATTTAATATATGTATATATATATTGTAGAGCTCAGAATTAAATGTTATAACCTTTTTTTTTAGACCTACACAAATTTTGTTGGTAATATCCTTGATTTAAATTCAAAAAGCAGCTTCGAATTTCTACAGCTCTGCCTGGGTTTTTGAAGACAAGTTTTTGTATTTCAAGCATTTTTATAATCAATCATAAAAATTACTTGTCACATGACTGTGTACTAAGTCATAGTCATGATTTTACTATTGTCCTAAGCTCGTAATGTTTTTCATTATTATGTGATCAGTTCATATTTTGGTTATTGATTTTATAATATCGATACCATAGTGCACACATATGCTAAGTAGCAAAAATGAAATTTTTCAGGAGAGCGTTTTGAAAGCTTACAGCAACCCAAAAACTCAATGCAATGCTGTAAATGAACAAAACGTCTTTTATTTTGTTGCATATTATGTACTCTATCGTATTTAATTAAAATTTTAATGTTATATTATTTTGATGGTTGAAAATTTAGGTAGTTTCGAAAGTAAGTATGAACTTAGCATGTTTTACATTTAACTAAATGTACTTAGCATAATTGTGCACAAAATAAAACAAAGCAAAACTTCAAAACTAATACTTCTAAAATTGAATTTCTTTACCTTCTATTCATTTTTGTTTGTCATTTTCTTTCATTTTCATTGACTCTATTTTTCTCTTTTTATGTAAATTATAATCTTCCTATAATGGAAGGTAAGGATTTATTATCATTACATTCTGGACATTGGTCCTTTTTTGAAATGAAGAAGCTCAGCTTCGGATCATACCTATGAAAAACATTTTGATATACAGAAAGAGAAGCCGGTTTTATATTTTTTTCTTTGCAAAAGAAGAGTAAAGTTGGTACAACAAAGCAATGTTTAAATCAGGATTCAAATACATTTTATTTGATTTTGCACGCAATAATGGGACTCTACTCCAAGAAATGAATTCATATGCTGCTTTATTAAAGCAACATCGTTTACATGTATTTTATTTGGAGGTTGTTTTCCTTTTTCTGCGATGTTTTGAATTAAACACTAGTTATATCATTGTATTTAAACAATGCATTGTTATTTGTACAGATAGGTTAAGTGCACTTTGCATATCTGTGTATTTAAGGTCTAAAAAATTGTACTTAACGGTACCTGTTATTATAATAACCAGATAGGGTAAGCGCACTTAGCATATCTGTGCATTTAAGGCTTGACCAAACATGTACTTATCCCGTTTGTGAACTCATTCTAATAGCCAACATTTTTATTCTACCCTTTTAATATTTTTACACTAAAAAAAGAGTAACTGGCAAAACTCAAAACTGTACTTAAGTCAATATGAAAAAAAAATCACTTAGCATAAGTGTGAACTATGGTATCGATATTTCCTAATGTTATACTTAAGCCTACACAATGCTATAACTAAGGGTCTATTTGATTTCTTCGGAGACCGCTAATCGCTGTTATGATATTTATTGTTTAGTTATTACGCAGAAATATTGTCTGCAACATGTCAGAAAATTTGTTTTTATTGAACAGCTCCTAATTAGGTACATTTTATGTTCAAACAAGTTTTGATATCTCTTCACGTATCACAATTTCTACTGCAAATTTAAAATTATGTCCAAGTGAACAGTATAATATTCTATTTTGTGTATTTATTTATTTTTTTTCTTTATTAAGTTATATTAATTTATTTTTAGAACACCGAACTGATTTTGGTGGTTTGTTTGTTAAATAGAATAAGAAAATACCACCCTTATGAATGTAAAATTAATATCAATAGATCATAGATCCATTTTTTTTTTTACTGAATTCACTTAATTCTAACGTTCCGCAAATATAATTTTCAATAAGTTTGGGCTTTAAATTGTAAGGAATGAAATCTTGCTCAAATATGTTATCATGAAAATAGTCGGTTTGTCAACATCTTTCATATTTTTTTAACTAGTATTATAAATTTTATTAGGTAAGTTTCATGCAAAACTATTATAAAATTAAATTAGAAACCAATTGAGTACAAATGACATTTCTGTACATTTGAAATTGATTGAAAAATAAATAAAAATAATTATAATAAAAAAGAATGGTTTAACCTACATACACTCAAGATAAATACTTTAATTTTCTTTTTAGCATGTTATAAAATCTGCATTGTTTATAAAATTTCTCAATTTAATTTTGGCAATCTCTCAAAAGAATTTTTAATTGAAAAAAAAAATTAAAATAAAATATTTTAATTATCTGGAGTACATTTCGAATTTATTTTCCTAATGTTAAAACAACATTTAGCTAGTAGACGTTTTTAAGATAATCGAAATTTAATCTTTGAAAATTTTTTATTCATCGATTTTCATTCAACAATAATAATACAAACTTAATAATCACATAAGGTTAATTAATCGTTATAATCCCGAAGGATAGTTCTATAAGCGAGCAGATACTTAAGTAGATACATAATGTCATTAGCAGTGGTAGTTTGATTTAAATACATGGTTTTTAAAACAAAAAATAAAGCTCTTATTAGACTTTTTTGTAATTTTTTTTTGAAAAAATGTATGTAACGGTATTTTTTTCTAACGGTATTTCTTCTGTAACGATAAACTTTTCTTGTCTTGATTCGAAGATTCTATAACCTGGAATATTTTCATCCTTCTGTTCAAGGTACTTAATTCACTTTAATTTTGAAAGTATCAAATATTTGACAAGGTTTTTTTCCGCTGCACTGCTACGCTACTGCTTTTTTTCTGTGCAATTTTTTTCCAGATAGAAGTAAATCATCGAAAGAGGCTTTAGGAAGTGCTTCTGACCAAGGAGAGCAGATTGTGGAATATTTAATATATTATTACGCTAATGATGTCTGTAAAACAATTCATATCGTTGAAATAAAGCAAACAGCATTGACAGGAACCAAAAAATTCAATGTCAGCATTTCAAAAATATTTTTTTTTTTTTTTTTTTTTTTTTTTTTTTCTCCTATTACTCCGCGTGGTAGCATAGGGCTTCGATAGTGAACCTCCACTCCTCTCTGTTGAGTACTTCTTCCTTAATATCGTCCCAGGTATAATTGTTGACTGTTAATTCTTGATCGATTGTGCGTCTCCATGTGTTGTATGGTCTGCCGGGTCTCCTTTGTCCTTGTGGATTCCACTCTAGAGCTCTTCTTGCTATATCACTTTCTGATTTCCTTAGTGTATGACCTATCCATTTCCATTTTTTCCTATTTATCTGTCTGTTGATAGGTTCTTCTCCAGTTATCATCCATAAATCTTCGTTGCTAATTCTTGCCGGCCAGAATATTCTGCATATAATTCTCAAGCACTTGTTGATGAATACTTGTAGCTTCTGTTTGATTCTGACCGAAGTGAGCCATGTTTCACTGCCATATATTAATGTTGACTTAACACATGCTCTGAATATTGTTAGCTTTGTTGTTCTCGATATTTGGTTGCTCCGCCATATCTTCATTAGGCTCCCAAATGTTCTTCTTGCCTTATTTATACGGCTGTTGACATCTTCTGTTGCACCTCCTCTTGATGTTATAATGCTCCCCAGGTAGTTGAATTCTTCTACGTATTCTATCTGTTGTCCACTCACTGTTATTGGCTCACTGTAACTATTGTTTGTCCTCATTGCTTTGGTTTTCTCGATATTTAATTCCAGTCCCGATTTCTTTGCTTCTTCCTGTAATCTGTTGACTTTGTTCTGTAGGTCCCTTTGATTTTTTGATATGAGGCATACATCATCTGCGTAATCTAAGTCTTCTAAGTTTCCGAAGAGATCCCATTCTATTCCGTTTATTCCAGTGCAAACTTCTCTTAGAATGTCGTCTAGTATTGTGTTGAAGAGAAGTGGAGATAGTGGTTTCAAAAATAATTTCAAAAATATTACCGCAAAAAATTAAGAAATAATAAAAAATTAAAAAAAACTATCTTCTAAAAAAGTCATTTATAGCAAAACATATCCAAGCTCCAAACCCATGTAGGAAAATTATATATTAAATACAAGAACCAAATAAGATCATAAAGTCATTAAATTATAAAGCTTTTTCAAATTAGAAATATTTTTTAAAGTCGTCAAAACAATTGAGATTACCCAAAAAATAAAGTTTTACCTATTGAAAACTTTTAAGTTTTCCCGGTTTGTATGCCTTTGGTTTAGGCACCACGAAATGTTTCTAATTGGTCAATTCAGGTACATATTTAAGTTCAAATTAATTTTATTTTGTAAAATAGTATGTTGACTATCATTTGATTTATCATTTCAGTTTTCTCATCATTTTTTACATAACTGTCAGTCCAAATCAAAAATAATTTTTGATATCTCACCATTTAAACTGTCATTCCATCATTTAACTATTACACCATCGCGGACTGAAATGATAAATGAAATGATCTGCAATGTCTGCATGCTACTTAAAGCAAAACATTGACACGCAGAATATAAATATTCCTATTGTTGTCATGGTGATAAATTTTGCTATGTCACCTTTGGAAATTCGCTATATTTGCTAAGAATCCTTCGGGATTAGTCCCGACAATTGAAGTAGTAGTTTTCCGCATTTAATAACTTGATATGCCAGAAATTTATTAAATAAATACCTCGAAAAACATTAAAAGTAAAACGTATCAAAAATTGCACTTGCCATACCTTAATGCACGAAAAACAAATTCTACCTAAATTATTAAAAAAAACATAAGCAAAAAAAAAATGCTCATTTACAAAAGTCCTTTCTCTGGTATAGGTAGAATGACTCTGGAATATTTCAGTTTAACAAGATAAAAGCATACCACATTCAGAGCAAATTTCCCTTGCTATAAGAAATAAAAAATCAATTAAAACACTTTTATATTATAATATTGCTAGCATCACAAAATGAGCCATAGGGTTTCGTTTGCAAATTGTGGTTCTTTTTTAATTATTTTTCTACTAACCTAACCCAAACCATCAAACTTAAATTTTCCCACTAATAGCGAATTTTAAATTTTTATCTATGTGTGTATACAATCAAAGCAATTTTAACCCACAAAAATTATTTAAATTACATCATGAACATACGTGCCTATCTAATAATACCTCCTATATGTAACTTTTATATTATTCTAAAGTTCTGAACTGGAAAATATTAATTCAACACGTTTTTCCCATCCCTAATTTTCAATGAATAAATTATACATACATAATGATTGTTTTGTAAGGACCCACAAGAAAATTTATTGTTTTATAATTCAATTAACTAAAGTATATGTATTATATATATGTACATAAATATCAATATGTATTTATTTATTCACAAAACAAAGCAGATTACATTTACACAAACATACATAATTTGTAGTTTTTTTTTTCTATAAATAACATTATTCTAGAATGTTAATTTTCCCTCAGGTCACCATAATTAATTTATTCTTTCACTTTTGCAAAAAAGAAAAAAAAAATATAAATTCTATTGATTTTTTTTTTTTAATCGTGATTATTTTTTGAGGAATAATTTTTGCAACAATAGATGGTTAATTGTATCATATCCAAAAACTTTCTACTCGTCTATATTTTTTTAAATCTCATGGTTAAAAAAAAGGATATAGAGGAAATTTTGCAACATTCAGCATTCATATTATGTAATATTCTTTTAAAAATCTACTTTTTGAGTTATGTGAACTTTAATAATTTTTCCAAGGTTCTTCTCTGTTTGATATCACCAATGACAAACACTTTGTTTGAAAATTAAATTCACACTGAATATAAGACAACCGTCTTTCAATTAAAAACCAAAAAGTGAAAATAAATCTTAATGCTGTTTTTTTCAGGTCGTAGTATTTGCAGTTTGTTAGTTAGCCTCGAACGAAATTGATCCGATAATTTTTTCTTGAATCTAATCAATCTGTCTCCGAATCAAACATTCAATAACGGGTATGTCTTGCCTTACATTTGTAACATTAAGTGGATTATCGATGTTATATACTTCATTGCAATGGCTGTGTTAACCAAATTAAAGTTTTATAATTTGTAAGAGAATAGTTTCTTGAATTCTGAAAATTTATTGTACCAAAAGACTTATTAAATCGTGAATGTATGATTCAAGTAAATAACAAACATTTGCAAGCTTTTCCATTGAATCTGAGAAGGCAAGATGATTGAATAATACAAATTATATTGAATAATACAAAGCGTATACGCTTCTTATTTAAAAATATTTATTTTGTAGACTTATACGAAGACTTATATTTACCCGGGACTATATACACGATATGCAAAAATACGGCAAAAGGTTTTTTTCCCCTTATGTACCAGATAGAAGAAAATCATCAACAAAAACTATCTTTAATCGTTCTATTTTCCGGCGAAGAACGAAGTGAAAGGCTGGGTCGATTTTAAACCCCTTAAAACACCTATACTTTTGTTAAAATTAAACTAAGTATTTTATACTAACCATTAATACAATTTTGGCTCTATTACTTCAGATACCTTTGATAAAACAAAATTCTATTAGAAATTAGAGAAAGATGAAAGATTTTAATCTAACACAGTTCGAACGATTTCATCCGTCTTGTAATCTTCTAACAACATTTTGGCTGTCAGCTAACGGTAAACCTTTATTATTAACATGTTGAGAAAGATGAATTTTACTTCCGGTACGTATTTTCATTTCACCTTTTATAATAGGGATCTCCAGATCTCTATGTATCAGCGCATTGCGAACATACCACGGAGCATTGGCAACATTCCGCAATACTTTATTTTTTAGCGTTTGGATAGTTTGAATATAAAATTGTTTAACACAACTCCATATTTGAATGCCGTATGCACAGGCTGGCTTTAAAATTTGATTGTAGGTCAAAACTTTGTTGTACGTCAAAACTGAATGTATTTCATTTCTAAATTTTGTTTTTTCTCTGAACTTATACTTTCCATCTGAGTTTTGCATCAAGTGTCATCACACCAAGGTATTTTTCAGAATTTTAATGTAAAATAACAACATTGTTTATTGTGGCTAGAATGGACGGTTCTATTTTTCATTTGTGAGATTCCAACTCCCCCTTTTGTAGTATATGAAATTTTTGTTGTTTGCCTATTTCAGTTTAGTTCTTGCTTCGTTTATATTATTACCAACCGTTAATACCGCAGTATTATCTGCAAAAGTTGCCATTGTTGCACATTTTTTAGTATATGAAGACTTTGGTGTTTGCCTATTTCAGTTTAGTTCTTGCTTCATTTATATTATTACCAACCGCTAATACCGCAGTATCATCTGCAAAAGTTGCCATTGTTGCACCTTTTATAGTATATGAAGATTTTGTTGTTTGCCTATTTCAGTTTATTTCTTGCTTCGTTTATATTATTAATATTATTACCGACCGCTAATACCGCAGTATCATCTACAAAAGTTACCATTGTTGCACCTTTTATAGTATATGAAATTTTTGTTGTTTGCCTATTTCAGTTTAGTTCTTGCTTCATTTATATTATTACCAACCGTTAATACCGCAGTATCATCTGCAAAAGTTGCCATTGTTGCACATTTTTTAGTATATGAAGATTTTGGTGTTTACCTATTTCAGTTTAGTTCTTGCTTCGTTTATATTATTACCAACCGCTAATACCGCAGTATCATCTGCAAAAGTTGCAATTGTTGCATCTTCTATCTCTGCGATATACCTGGTATAGAGTACATACAGGATGGGACCCAAAATACTCATTTGGGTACTGCTTCATGTATTTTGTACATTTTTTTCTGGAAAACAATTTTGTATTCGAACTTTTGCATTTATTTTCTTTGCACAACTTTTTTATATTGATTGGTAGTTTTTCGTGCAAAGGATCAAATCATATAGGTCTTCTAGAAACATTGCCTCGTCGGCATGTTAATGCATGTTGAAGTTCTATTATTTATACTCTTATCTGATTCATATCTAGTTTCATTATTTCATCATTGAAACAACGATATTTTAATGTTACACAAATTGTGTTAACTTATTAAAATATCTTCATTTTCCAATTTCATTTTGAGTTAATCTGTAGGTAAATTTCAATTTGTTTTTTTTTTTTTCAAAAGTGAAATATTTCTATTAAAAGTGAGTGTTAATTTCTGTAATAATCAAAAAACCCATGTAGATACCATAACCTAATCAAAACGTTAAGTTATAGTTTTCTATTAGCACATCCTAACAAATTTTATGTCTATATGTTCACAAATTCTATAACCATGTAGTATAAAATTATAAAGATATTTGTAGCCTCAGAAAAAGCGGATGTTCAAACTTGAGTTGTAAATTTCAATTTTTCAAAAAAAATTTTATAACATTTTAATGTCAAGTTAACAAAACCATGTCACAATTTTTCAACGACGACATTTTAAAATAAAAATTAAAAGAAATTATCTTCACATACCTACTGGTGAAGAAATGCTCTTACTATGAAGAAAAAAAGTCCACAATGTACTTAATATTAATTATTTTCTAAAATAAGATTTTAAAAAAAATAATGATAAAGTTTAAATTCTACTCGTCCATAGGTACCACAATTAAACTTTCTTCAATCACTTACAATAATATCTTATTTTGTCTTCTTTAATAGTCTTAGATTCATATACCATATTAGATAGCTTTTCACGTTGGATTGATCTGCCTTTTTGATGATTGTTTTGTTGACCTGCGATGCTGTGATAAGCAGAATTGGTAACCTGGTATTCGTATTTGCAATATAGTGAATATTTTTCGTGTATCTTGATATTAATAACTAGTGTTAACTTTGTGGGTTCCTTGACTAAACGATTTATGTTTGGTTATATTTGCATATCACCATATTTTATTCTGTTACTTTGTTAAGAATAAACTCTTGTACTAATCTTTGTAAGTTGTCTTTATTTTCGGAAAATCCATTATCCTTTTATTTGTTCAGGAATCATGATCTAACTTCAAATCGTTTTTGTCAAAAAACAATTAATTTAAATAATTTAAAAGATTGTTCTGGTACCTTGGCTAGGCGCACACATGCAATTTTTAGTTTTGCAACTGTTTGATTGCAAAAACTGTTTGCGCGCACACATAAGCAACCAAACTATTTGATTTTCTGGTACCGCGCAAACATAGCAATTCAACAGTTGCATTTCATATAGTTTGAAAATTAATTTTATAAAGAATTAACATGCATTTGTGCTGTTGAAATAAAAAGATGAAAAAAATTAAGGAAAAGGACATTGCTGGTTTACCTTTTATTAAGGCATAGATTAATAGCCTCATTCTGTATCTCACTCACACTCACTTTCACGTTCTTCAAAATTCTTCACTCACGCTTGAAAATATTTTATATTCTGTATCTCGAAATAAGTTAGGTGAGAGTGAATAGATATGTGATTGGAAACATACATATGTCCAAAAGGTTTGTTCAATATTATAAATAATTTTTGAAAATTTTTCGGGTTGGTTCGACGGTCCGGAAGTCGGGATAAAAGGACCTTGAACAAAAAAAAAAAAAAATGTTTTTTGTAGTTGTGTTGATACGTAATGAACAGTATTGACATTTTGATTTTTGGACAAGGTCTTCCGTCCCGACTTCTGAAACGCAAACCAATTCGAAATTTTTTTAAAAATAATTTATAATAATTATTACAAGTACAATTTAAGCACGTGATATAGAGTTTCGGCCACAATTCTTTGGACCCCGGGATATTTGTCTTCATCACATTTAAGGGCCATTGTACTAATGACCAAAAAAAAAAATTCAAGTTCTTCGGTACCGACACTTGGGATGCCGGACCTCTTGTTTGCATCGTTCTTATGAGCCATTGTACTAAAGACAAGTAAAAAAAAAAACAAAAAAATTTTTTTTCCACGTTCAAAATTTCAAACAACTGTACCTACACAAGAAAAAATAAATTGCAACTGGTTTTAATTTCGGGTTGGGGTCGAAATCTTATTTTTGAAAATCTTATTTCTGAAATTATTTGATCAAAATCTTAATTTGTATTTTTTTTTTTTTCTAAATAGGAGCACATAATTACGCATACGGCACAGTCTTATTAAAAAATGTTTTTTACCCACTTACATTTAAATACGGAATATACAAATCGATTTATCGATTGCTTCAACTAAAAGTTGCTATCAGTTTCAAAAAAATTACAAACTGTTTGATTGCTTAATTAGATGCAATTAAATAGTTGCATGTGTGCGCGGTTTCATATTATTAACTAATGGAACACAAACGGGCAATCAAACAGTTGCAAAACTAAAAATTGCATGTGTGCGCCTAGCCTTAGTTTGCCAATTATTGTTTGTAAGGTTTCCATTCACTAATAATTATTATAATTTTTGATTGCAAATGTCAATATTTCGGATGAAGGAAGTATGTTGCAATCAAATGTGGAAATAATTACTAGTGTACGGAAACCTGGCAACAATTAAATTATTAAATTTAAATTATCACTAAAAATAAAAAAATAAATTAATAAATTAAAAAATGATTCGTTTTGCGAAGGTCCTCCAAAAAATTTCAAATTTCAATTCTGTGCAATTTCGATGATCAATTTTCTGCATTAGTGCTGACTAAATAATTACTAACTACCTAACACTAACACTAACTAATTATCTTTTTATTCACAAATACATCACTATAAATTTACTTAGCTTCATGTTGCTTTTAAAACAATTTGATTTGTGATTCTATCTAAATCACGTTGACCAACTGCAGTTAACTTGCGGCCACCTTTTGAATGTTGAATTTCCAACTAAACGAGCATGTTCTAAGGATTGTAAGGCACAATCATCATTAGACCTACAATAATTTGACGAGTAAATTTCATTATGTTTACTTTCACCATCAATTTTGGTAATTGAACCAACACCAGTCGAACTGTAACGACATAAATAAATTATAAAATAAATCCTAAAATTGATGCACGTCTAATATAAACCAATCTAGATCTGTTGGTGCTAATTTTTTAAATTGAGCAATTTTCATACTATCCATTTGTTCTGGTACCTTTAGTTTACCAGTATTATACAAAAGACCACTACAGCTTTAACAATTTCATGTTAATCAATATTTTTTACTGTTACTATTGTTACTACTTTATCATTATTCTTTTAAAAATCTTATTTTAAAAAATAATTAATATTAAGTATATTGTTGACTTTTTTTCTTCATAGTAAGAGCATATCTTCACCAGTAGGTATGTGAAGATAATTTCTTTTAATTTTTATTTTAAAATGTCGTCATTGAAAAATTGTGACATTGTTTTGTTAACTTGACATTAACATGTTATAAAAATCTTGCCTATCAGAATTTTTCCGATATATTTTTGGAACAGTGATAAAAAATTAAAAGTAGGATTGTGTTAAAAAGTTATTTTTATTCACTATTATATTATGTGTTCTCTGATTTTCTGTAGCAAAGCTACAACGAGATATACGACAACATATTGAAGATGATTGAATATACCGAATAATATTAATCTATTTCAATTGTTGATAAGGTTTCCAGTTAAATTAGCAGTTCGGAGAACATAGAGATAAATTGTTATTGTCAAAATACTGGTATTTTAATTTTAGTTTTGAATGGATGATAAAGTATCAATACACTTAATATAATTTTCGAAATAACTAAAATAAGTGCATTAATGAGCTCCTCAATGTTACAACTAGAATTATAACCCTAGAACTAGAGTACCCGATCAGCTATCTTTGAGAAAAACAGTGTTGCCCTACTTTATATTTTCATCTTTAATTATTGGTACATCCTGATACCAATCCCCATAAAATGTTATTTCAAAACAACACACTTCTATTTTGGTATATATTTAAAAAACACTCACACATACACAAAATAAAAAAACAGAGAATCCATTAATCATTTTGAAACAAAAAAAAAAGATACACAAAACTTTTTTTAAAAATAAATCAAACTTTATATTTTCTTACACTGAAAAATGGATATAATAAAAAGGACACAAAATATAGTTAGTTTCTTTAGAAATATTCTATATTTATTTTTAATCCATTATTCTAGAGAAAGAATAATTGAAATTTACTACAATAGTCACATCCTTTTCCTATTCCAAACAAAAATTAAATAATAAATTTTGAAAAATTTTCTTTAACTTATTTTTTCTTCTTGAATCCTTTGTCAGTGTTTCCTACGTACAAATAAAATCAATTGAAAAAGAACACAAAAATTTATTTGAGGACACAAAATAATAGAAAGGAAGTTAGTTTTTAAAAATAATTTATATTGCCTTAATCCCTTTAATTTCATACCATATCAATTAGAAACATATAAATTAAAAATAAATTGAAATAGTAATCTTACAAAAAAAAAACATTATGTATAGAGAGAGAGAGAAAGATAGACAAGAAGATTATAACATAAACAGAATAGTACTATTGGATAAAGACAATAATACACCAATTATATTTACATCCGTTTCAAGGACATTTCATTCATTCGATTTCATCTATAAGTTATTTTAATACAATTTAATAAAAATTGTACTGGGTAGGTTAAAGCTAATCAAATGGCAAGTGTGGGGCAATCTAAAAAAATCATATAGATGTAGAGAATTAAAATGCTTATTTTATCATCTTTGTTTTTATACGTATTATATTCTTTTTATGCTTATTCCAGGTATTTCAGAAAAGCTGAAAAATATGATTCGTCAGTAAATCTATTTTCGGACAAACGCCACTTTTGTGTTTTTTGACATCGGACTTGGTCCTTAGTTTTTTTATGATCGTCTTTCATTTTTTGTGACCCGTTCTTAATTATCTATTTTAGTTTTGTAGATATGGACAGGCGAGATTCGCACATTTCCACTTTTTAAACGTTTTTGAATACAAAATTCGGACATATCCAATTTTTTGGCTGAAGTCCGAAAATTTGTATGAAGTTTTCGATAATTTTATTGTAATTCCTTAAATAAGACATTTTAATGATCCGAGGATATGGACTAAAAACTGTTAAGTTTTCCGTAAGTTTTTAATTGGTCCATTAGGAAATTTTATTATAACATTGATAATGTTATGGATATGTCCAAAAATAATAATAAAAATTGTTTTAGAAATTTCGTCCATTTCCATATATTTTGTTATATAGTATCAATTTTATATAAATATGTCTGAAACCTACGACAAAACAAATTGAGTTAGTTTTCATCAACATCAACATATTAAGCCGCCGAACGTATATTGTAAAAAACTATATAACGACAATGCATTTTAATATTTTTTTCAGTTTTGTTAAAGTTCTGAAAGTGTTAGCATTATATTTTTGGGTTGTTTAAAAAAAAATAATAATGGAAGGGGAATCATCATCATCACCGGCGTTGTCACCAACTCTTTTAGGCTCACTATTTTTATTCTTGAAATTAATTTCTGGAGAGGAAGATAATTCACGCCCAAAAAAAGTCAGAAACACAGAGAGATATTACTCTGCTGATCCAGATTTTTCTTGTATGTATGATTGTATGTATGGTGGATGATGAGTACAGAGATCCAAATTTTCTACCTGAAACCAATAGCAAAGTAGATTCAAATTTAAATTATAAGCTGTAACAATATTTTTCAATTATTTAAAGATCAGTTTACACAATAATTTTTTTATAAACTATAGTTTGTTCTTTAGATTTAGAAAATAGTTTCGATAATTCCAAAAAAGGTCCAAGGGGACCATCTAGTTCTAGTTTATGGTTAATAAATATTACTTTAGAACATTTTTATATTTAAAATGCTTGATTCAATAAAAATATTTAGAATCTGCAAACAACACATAGCCTTCATTTATCAACAAAAAAATAAGAAAACCTGAATTATGGAAAAAAATATTCAGAAGAAATTACGAAAGGCTGTATTATTTTATAAAAATTATAAAAATTAATATTCTTTACCGAAATATATGAAACCACCTTGTAAAGATATTTTGATTTTTTCTGTACAAAAATTTTTTCAAAAAAAGATAGGCAGAATATTTTTGAAGCTCTTTGGGAATTGTCGGATAAAGAAAAGACCGAATTTTACTTGAAATTTGTAAAGCAGTGCAATATTAAACGTCGGCGCAAATCCAATAGCAATCACGTGAAATCGTTTTCATTCAAATATTACTCAGCTTCATCACATAGAGTTTTTATTTTTTACAAACAAACAGCTGTGAAAAAAGCTGTTAACTTAAAAATTAATTTAAAAATTAATAAACATTACTTGTGAAATACCGTTTTTCTTTTATTTTATTCAGTTTTAACTTTTTTTATAGACTTATCTACTTTACACCACTTTAATAAAAAAAAAAAATTGTGCTAGAATCGGACATATCCGAGCAAAATTCGGACACTTCATACAATATTAACAAATTTCTTAACTCTCCATGGGATATAGCCAACAGCAAAAGAAGATGGGTTCGGCTTTTCAGATCTATCTCATCGAATCGTGGGCGCAAACAGTCATGAAAGTTTTATTTTTTTATTTAGTTTTATTTTTATACTCAAATTTAAAATAAACTTTTATCGGGCAGCTTTTTTTTTTATTATACTTAAGACCTTAAACTCGATTTATTCGAAACTATTCTAAAACGTCTGTCCGAAAATAGAAATAAACCGACGAATTATTGAGAAATTAAAAAATTAAATTTCCATATAAGCTATGTGTACCGGGTCGGCGTTGGTGCTCTCTTTCCGAAAACAGTATTTTTAAATGCTTTATACGTTTAGCTTTTGATCTTTATTTATTTTCTATATCGTTATTTATCCGGTGACTTTACTTTGCTATTCTGGTTTGGATATCTGCTACAACATAGCTCCCAGCATCATTTTTAAATAACCAAAAGTGTTAAAGACATAAAAATGGGTATTTAGGTACTCTCTCGAAAATTAAAAAACATGTCTTTTACCGTTTTTCAAAACTACTGGTTCGAACAACTACCATACAACTCATAAACGGTTTTTTGGTTTTCTTTAAAAATAAAAATTGTAGTTTTGTTTTTTCGTCTGGTGCGTACACGAATAAATCAGAAGGTTTTCCTAGCACTCAAATGGCAAATCTGTTGGCATCAGCGGAATACGTGGCAACAGTACATTGTTCCCTTGAACACCCTATTCAAAATTAATCTAGCTTCGATGACATTCTTTGTAATCTTTTAACCAAAAGCCTTGTATCGTTGCAAAGTCGTGGTGGATTAATGTATCGGAGACGAATAGATCGGCTTGCAATCTTGATTGTCTTCGTTTGAGAAGAACGAACTTGAGTAGTTTGTATTCGAACAGCTTATAATCTTGTTTCTCGTTGCTCGTCTGTTTATGAAACTTGCAATTCTTTTTTCCTCCGTGCTTCAGATGTAGGTCGACCAATCGGTTTCCGTTTGGGGGGACATGATTGTCGACAACGCTCTCATATTAATTATTAATATGTTTTATTTTTTTTATTTTTTAAAATATTTTTGTTTAGACCAGAATTTTTGAAAACGGAAAAAGACATGTTTGTTTATTTTTGAGAGATTACCTAAGTTCCAATTATCAGGTCTATAATGCTTTTATTTTTGAAATATTCTTGACAGGTACTAGAAGTTATAGGAAATCTCACCGAACCAGTTCTAATTTCGGAAATCAGTAGAAGGAGAGAATTAGTATAGGTAAGTTGGTGACGAACCTGAACTGGGTTTTTTTAAAAGGTGAAAATTTTAAAATGGAGTAATTCTATAAGAGGTGAAGACATGAGATGAAAGCATGTTCCACATTTTAGCAGTTCTTACAATACAGAACTTAGTTTTCTTACAAGAATTTGCAAAACTGGTGTTGGGGCACCAGAGTATTTCCGCGGTGAAGAAATGAGCATTTGAAGACTTTCTAGTGTTACACTTAAAATCTTTTGGAGCAAGGGTCTTTTTTACCAAGATATATATCTGTGGTAACAAGCCATAACAACTTATGTCTAAGATTGTTGTTTCAAGTAAAATCAATTTTAAGTACCAGTTTTTCGTTTTTTAAAATCACTTATTTTAAGCCAGCATTTGAAATCCAAAAACTTTATTTTGAAGTTAAATAAGCGATTATGACAAAAAAATGTTTAGGTAATATATACCCCAGCAAAAATGTGACTTATTATAAGTGATAATTTGACAGGAAATACTTTTGAAAATTTTGGGTATGTACCCCAGCAAAAATGTGGCTTATAGTTGTCAGAATCAAACCAAATTTTGACAGGTAATACTTTAGAAAATTTTTATTAAGGTAAATTTTTAATAAGCGTTTATGATATGTTGGAACAGATATAAAAGTGTGAGAGAGCTGCAACGTCTAACTGCAACTAGTCTCACTGGAACTAGTCTAACTGCAGTAAGACATCTGTTCATGATGGTGCTTGATTCGAAATTTTATTTTTACTTCTCTTTCAGAGAGAGAGAGATTGAGAGAAAGAGAGAGACTAATTAAGTATTTGCTTTTTTCTGGCAACTCTTTTTATCTGATGCCAGATATTATCTTACATTTTTTATTTTCCAAAAAAGTATATTTTTGGGTCTCACCATAATGGAAAACAAAAAAAAATATCTTTATATACATTTAGTACAGCACCGCAAATTTTCATTACAAGAGAGAGCTACGATGTTATTCGTGTATTTATTTATTAACTTTCCTAGGATATCCATTCATTGGTTCAACGCACCTTCTTAAATAGCGTTGATCCATTTTATTTAAGTTGTCACCAAATTATACTCTCAAATATATTTTATCATTTATGACAATAGGGTACTGGAACAGGTCGCAAAACCTATAAAGCATTTGATTTGAAATCGACCTAGAATCTTTCGAAAGCCAAATACTGTCTCTATTGCCCTACCCAGTGTGTCAATGAATAAAACAACAAAAATATATCTATTATTTATTTGTCACTAAACCTAACACTATAAAATTTTTGAAAACTCTATAAAATTTCAAGATTATGGTAAAATCGTAATACTTACTGAATATAATATGTAAAAACAAAAAGTCCTTCTTTGCAGATTATAAGCATTTTTAGCGATTTTTTTTTTATTTTTACTTACATATGGATAACATTTTTTGGTTAATATTTGCCATTAAAATCCAAACTAACATAATAATAAAATTCTTAGAATTTCACCTTTATATACACATACATTTTCAAATGAAAATTATTATTGTTCTAGTAGCATCTTTTAACACCCGCTCATTTTTTCAAGTTTACACTATTTTACGAACCTTATCCTTTAATTTCACACATTGGAAGCTTAAATAATTATAAAGAAAAAAAAGCAAAAATAAAAAAATATTTCCTGTAAAAATAAAACTAAGAGTTTTATTTAACTTTTCACTTTATGAATTGACCCAGAAAACTCATAACGTTAAAAGTTTTATTAACTTTCCCAGAAAAAAAAAACAAAAAAAAAAAATAAAACCCCAGTTCCAAGTTTGAACAAAAAAAGTAAAAACTTTAATTATAACCAAATATACAAAAAAAAAAAAAAAAAAAACGAAAGGCAAAATCGGAAAGAGAACACATAATACATAATAATAATGCGTTAAAAATGTCACATAATATTCACCAACCCACTATACAACCATTTGCTACCATATTATAAAATCATCATCAACATCATCAGACCCAAAATAGGGATGAAGTTTCACAGCTCTTTATTGAGTTTATTAAAAACAAAACAAAAAAAAAAAACAAACAAAATAAATAAATAAATAAACAGAGAATGGTAAATTTTTGGCGCCCATTTTATTTACCATTTATAGTTTTTAACGGTTTTATGGACAAAACTGAATTAACAGTGTTCTTTTTACATATTCAGTTAGAAAGTGTGGTCTGTCTGACTTATTTTCGTTTATAAATTTTTTATAAAATTATTTCAATTTTATAAAGTTATGTATTCCATGACGTTAAGTATGTGAATAATAAATGCTTGAATAGTTCTCGTGTCCTAACTAATTAATACTTAACCAAATTTTTTACATTAGCAAGCCATACACACAAATGCTTGCGCGCAAGTAATCGTGTACATTCCTAATGCGTGCGTGAAAGAACGTTTGTGTAAACATATGAAGAAGATTGTGTGCCCGTATTCTGTACTTAAAACTGTAAAGTTTTACTACCATACACATGCAAGATTAACCGTACTCAATCATGTAGGCGTGGAGCTTACATTTTTTGTTTTTACAGTTGATTTTTGCAATTTGTTTTTTTTTATGTTAGTTCATATTTGTTCATATTTGTTTTACCTTCATATATTTTTTACGAAGCACTTCGAAAATAATTTTACATGTTTCAGGTATAAAACGACCTAAGGCTTGAGCTGAAATGGCCATTGAAAATTTTAAGTCTTCATAGTTTCGGCCAGTTGCCAAAAATCTTAAAGTAGCTATAAGCCTTTCTTCAGCCAATATGTTTTCTCTCATTTGTGTATTTTGTTTTTGGATGTACGGTAAATTTAAAAGATTTGATACTCATTGATCATACTCATTTGGTCATTTCCTCATCCATTCTCAAATAATTATATAACTCTTCTGGATTATTTTGTCTTAACTCCTTAAGTAATTTCACGTCACTATAATTTGTTCTATTGCGAGTAAGAATTTGTGGTGTATGTATCTATAAATTGGCCAGCATATATTTTCGGCGAATAAATACATTTTATTAATATATTTTTGCTACAATTTGGCATAAAACTTTTTTTTTCGTCAAAAAATAATGCTAACTTATAATTTAAATGATTCTGGTAACTTTCACTATGACAAATGTATACAAAATGTAGTCTAAATTTTTTCGCTATAAAGTCTGCTTTAATTTCACGTTTCCACTATGTATTTTAAACATTTTGGAATAGGTCTACAAAGTCAAGAGCTTTTGAAATGCTGTTTGGAAGATGCTACATTGTAGATTATACGATATATCACTGCATTTTGGAAGTCACGGTATTTGGGTAATTTATCAGATGAAATAAAATGTATTATGCCCAAAATATAACCAATCCAGCGTAATACACTTAGGGTAGCTCGTTCCCACAGATTTGTAGTAGAACTTTGTCAAACGAGAACTGTGAATTATAAAATTCATTATTCATTAGCCGAACCTCTAAAGTCTAAACTATGGAGCCCCCTACCATCTTGTATGTTTTCACAAAAATATAACGTAGAAGTTTTCAAGACAAGACAACTGTCTGTAAATTTTATGTATATTATAACTATTCTATTTTATTATGTTCTATTCGGTTAACACAAGTGTCCATATTGAATGATAGTATTTAACTCAGCTGAGTAGGTACGGTTTAATATAGAAAATTGTTTTGAAGTTAAGTTCGTAGTTAATTATTTTGAACAATCCTCCATTGTTTTGTATCAGAGTTTTGTTTTGTATCAGAACGATACTTATTGTATTGCATATAATAACTAAGATTTTGGAATTTAGGTTCAATGAATTCAAAGTATTAATTTCCATATACAATTTATTATACGATATTAAATTTCATAGAACATATAATAATATTATATATAATAATAATAATAATTCTTTATTTCATTAATAGCTTATGAAACTACTATTAATAGCTTAATAGCTAACTTACATACTAAATTTACAAAACTAAATAACTAATTAATTCAGATTTCCTAGCCTAGTATTTTGATGAAATAGCTAGTTTCAATCTGTTATCCAAACGATAAGTGGCGATTCAATCCATTAGTCTAGCTGTGTTGTATCTATTTCCAATCACTTTACTTATCTTCTAGTAAAATAGTGTTTGATTGCATTTAATTAGATAAAAAAACAAATCAATTTATTAATGGGGAAATTGAGTATAAAATATAATAAAATAATTATCATTTTCATGCTATTAAAAACTAAAAATTAGAACAAAATTCTAAGAGAAATTATACAAATGAAAAATAAAAAGTTAAAAAAAGTAGCAAAACATTTAGAAAAATATAAAATTTTGGAATAATAGAAATTTAAAAGTATAAAAACATTAAAAACAAAAAGAAAAAACTGTTAGAAAAAAAAAATGTTAGACTAATGGGTTCAAAAGATTTTCAATCGAGTGATTATCAAAAGATAAGAGCCATGATATAATATTCTTAAGAAATCTGACTTCAACTCTTTCGCATCGATAATTTTCTGGCAACTTGTTAAATAGACGAGGCGCAGTGACAATATGAAAATGACAAAAGTGTGATTTATTGGTCGTTGGAATAGATGTAAAATTTCTGGTATTTACTCTTAAATTGTAAGTTCCATAAAGCCTAGCTGCAGTATAACCAGAATTGTTATAAAATGTTTTGAGGACTTTATAAAAATAAATATGTCTTAAAGAAAGTAATCCTAAATTCTTAAACAAAATAAAACTTGGAATTCTACGATTGATTTTTCACAGAATACGAATAGCATGTTTTTGCTTGAGAAGCAATGGTTCAATTTTATTGAAATAGGTACCACCCCAACAACAGATACCGTAATTTCATTTAGACTTAAACAAACCATTATAAACTAATTTTAGAATTGAACGATTACAGTACAGGCTGAGGTGATAAAACTGCCTAACCATATTATTCAAATAATAAGTCAAGTATCTGGTGTGCTCTCTCCAACTTAACCTAACATCCAAAGTAACACCCAAATACTTAAAACACTCAACACATTCAATAATAAAGCAATTATCAGTACAGCTCAACTTACTACCATAAATAGACAAAGACAAATCATGTTCACACATATTTACAATTTTGAAATTTCAATATTGAATTCGATAAAATTTTCCAAAGGAACATGATTAATGCCAAGGAACATAGAAACATAGAAACATAGTTAATGCTATCACTTTACCAGATATAACTGTAACAACAGCATGCACTTCCATTTAAATATTGAACAAGTAATTGGAGTAAAAAAATATTTGAAAAAATTATTACTTTCTGGTTAAGCCACAACCCTAGGATATTCGATTTTACTAAGCACTTAAAGCTCTAATCCTTGAACACAGGAACATAATGAAATTATTATGATTTCCGGATCACAAAATAAATTTTCTAAATTGCAACTCCAATTGTATTATATTTTTGTCTGTGAAATTCTATTCCCTCACTTGATAAGTATAGAAATTTCATGTATGCTCTATGTACTTGTGTATTTTTGCATTCAAAATAAAATTCCTATCTACAGAAAAACTATAACAGCAAAATTAAAATAAATTCATAAATTTTTAAGGATCCTTTTTACACAAAAAAATATAAAATAAATAAAAATAAAACGGGTCCTTTAAAATACTTAACTATAACTAAGTCGTAAAAATAAACTTTAACCTTTTTTTTTTGTTTCGTAACTCCCCCCAAACTATGTAAATCTATTATTAATATAAGAAGATGAAAAAAAGGATATTCCTTATTTCTATAAGTATTCTAAAATATATAAATTTGCAAACACAGTTTCAGAGGGGTGCTCCAAAAAACCAAAATGAAAACCTTAAAATTAAAACCTGGAAAAAAAAACATTTCAGTATAGTGTGGCGGTTATTTAACTTTCCAATTCATTGAAAATAAAACGACCGTAAATTAAAGTAATTTCTAAATTTTGGATTATATAGAAAGGTTCTTAAAACAAATGACATTGTATAGTGAAAGGATACAAAAATGTATGTGACACTATCCAAAATTTGGTACACTAAAAAAAAAAAAAAAATAAAATAAAAAAATGAAAACTATAACAAACATTTTTTTATAGGTGTTTATATTATGTCCTTATTTTATAATGTGGTAGGCCTGATGATTTATTCAAAAGAAAGTGTACAGAATTAATATAGATTATTTAAGGACGATTCATATTATATTTTTTGAAAGTATAACCACGAAAAAAACAACTAAGACAAGCATTTCTATACTCCTAAGAGAATTTAACTTTTTACGAAAACATTCCTTCAAACTTTGTTTAATAATAGGAAACCCATAGTTATATTAATATTTTTTCAGTAGTTTACCATAATGTAATATAATTTAATTTTTAATGAAAGTGTTCCGAAATTTGTCTATCACCTTATAATTTAATATAGATTTATTTCAATCAGTGCAAAATATTTAAATTAATATTCTTAAACCCAAATTTTTCAATTATGTTAATAGCGAAAATTATAACGGTGATTAACAGTTATTAATTTTAATATTTTAAAAAGTAAATTAATTTTGAAAATTTCAACTTTAAACGAAAATAAAAAATAAAACAAATTGCTTTACAAATTTTTTTATACAATAAAAATGGCCGGCTCAGTAACAAATAGATGATTTGTCTTTTTAGTAAACAACTCAAAATTTTAGAATTAAAAATATACCAAAAAGAACCGTGTTGTCATTTTATTCAAATTGTCAAATCTATTTCCATTGATAATAGGCGTTTTCGTTTTTTAGTTCAGAGCAGAACACGGACTGTCAAAAACAGATTCGTGTTTTTTTTTTTGGTCAGAGCGTTCTGAGCTTGAAATCCGTATTTTTTATGAGTTCAGAGCGCGTTCAGAGCGTGCTCTATGTGCTCGATTTAAATTAACAGAGCACATAGAGCGCTTGAATATTAAATGTCAAAAAGAGATGTTTATTATTAAAACAAAATAGATGACGCTACTATACGATAGTAAAAAAAATAAACCATTTTAAAATTTAAAACAAATATCCACAGTATATTTATACAATTTAAGAAATAATGGACGACGATATAAGCTGTGATAGTAAATAATTAATATTTAATCAAAAATAAATATTTTCTAGTTTAGACTTTTTGTAAATCTTAACTTTTGTAAATTCCAAAATTTAAAGCTTAAATTCGATATATTATGACAAATGACAATTTGAAACAACAACAAAATAAAAATGACAGTTTACTCAAATCGTGTTTTTTTATTAAATCTGAGCGCTCGGAGCTTATTTGTTCATGCTCTGCTCAGAACGTTCTCATTTAAGTTAGAGTGCGCTCAGATCTATGCTCTGAACTAAAAAACGAAAACGCCTAATGTCTAAGTTTGTGAAGATATCTAATTGTGTATGAGTATTTTGTCTACAGGGAGTTTTATAATTCCGTATTTTAGTGTTAGATGTTAGTGTTACAATATTTCGGCTATATTAGTGTACTAAATTGTACTCGATGTTATTTTCAATGGCTCTCCATTAGAGTAATTGCCTGTATGGTGAATGGAGACACCATATGCAGACGACGAAAATTGTAATTTTTTAATTTCAGCTCCAATTGAAGAAATAATCAATATTGCCCATAATATACATTCTCTATAACACCTTGTTTCTGGTGTTTTTTCTATAAGAATTTTTTAGAAAATCTATTGTGAGTTTTTCATGGCATTGAAATTTTCTTCTGCTTGTCAATATTTCGCTACATAAAATAAGCATTCATTTGAACTGGAAGATGTGACTGCATTTAGACAATTAGAAACATTTCGAGGTGACTAGATCAAGGACACAAACCAGGGAAATTTAAATTTTTTTATTATAAAGGTACTTTACCTTTTCGGTAATTTTAATTGTTTTGATGATTTCAAAAAATACTTTTTTATATTGATTTTATCTTTATATTGAGTATTTGGGCATGCACTTGGACAGGAGACACATGGAAAATCCATATCCATAACAAAAGAAAGCAACTGGGCTTGAAGTTAAGCAAATTGTATTGGATGATTGACCGCAAATCACCATTGTCACTGGATAACAAACTGCTGATTTATAAAGCTGTCTTGAAACCGATTAAAACCTACGAAATCCAACTGTGGGGAGTAGCCAGCAACTCAAATATTGCAATATTATAGAGTTTCCAGTGAAAACTATTAAGATTGATAGTTGGCGCGCCTTGGTTTTTCAATAATGATGTCATACATCATGATTTGCAGGTGAGAACCATTAAGGAGGAGATTAGAAGGTTAAGCGGAAGGTTAGCTTTTTTTTTTATGTAAATTTTATTTTTACTCACTATTTTTACATTCGTACACTAGTCTAGCCTACAAAAATTTACAAAAACAGCTATTTATTTCTAATGTTATTAACATCTAAGCATTGTACGCACAATTTCAGGCCAGATAAGATTAGCTCCACATTCAAACAGTCGCCTTAAGCGTCCTAGCATCTTCATCATAGCATCCCAGCGTCAGCTACCCAGTAGACAATAGGAACTATCAAATGGGGCCCAAGAAATACAATGGAGTATAATGTTGGCATCATGCATGATTGACCACTGGGTTATTTCATCTGCTAGTCAGTGCAATTTACCTGCATAAAAAAATTTCATACAAACTAATGAATGTCCCCTTCAGAGACAGATTATAATATTTCATTGGGAAATTAAAAAGAAAAGTAAAAAAAAAAATATTGATTTTATGATGTTTTGCTATTATTCAAATGCCCGTATTTGGTTCTTGTATTAAATATATAGTTTTCCTATATCACTTTAGAACTTGAATATGTGTTTTTGATAAATTATTTATTTATTATAAGATGGGCATAAAAATTAGTACTTTTTATTTTTTTCTTTCTTAATCGGTAATTTTTTTGCGATAATATTTCGAAAAAGCTTAACATTCACATTTTTGGGTTCCTGTCACTGCTTTTTGCTCACCGAGGTGAAAGTTTTAAAGACATTATTAGCGTATTAAAATTTTAGATAAGATCCTATTGATTTTTTTTGTTTTATATTAGGCCAAAATAATTAGATAAGCACCCTAACTGCAGTATTTAAGCCATATTAAGATGAAGAAAAAAGAAGGATAGTAATAAAATTACAAAAGAATTAAAATTTAAGGACAGGTTAACAGATATTTATTTACCCGTCTCTTGAAAACTTCTAAGTCATTCGTTTGAGAAAGCATTCATACCATATCTTTATGGTTATTCTGGATAATTTCATAAAATTATATCAAAATATACCGAAAGATGAGGGATTTCAGAAATCTGGGAACAGTATATTATTTTGTTCACACTGTGTATCAGTGATTGAATATACTAATAATTAGAAAAAAAAATATAAATACATTTATACAAAATCTTACAAATTACACGTTCTCTGTGACCACAGACACACATGCTTAGTTCTCATAAAATAATTAAAATGGCAGTTATGTGCTATTTTGAAGAACATTCAAAATCCTCTCACAACTCATAATAATTTGGATTTTGTTTTCTTTTTTCAAGTTTACAAAACTTAATAATAATGTTTTTCTACTACATTTTTAACATAAATACCATAATGTGATGTTTGGTCAAGCAAATTTTTACTTTTTTCAAATTAATATTCTATACATTAACTTTTAGTTCAACAAGAAAAAATTATCCGGGCTCTGTATATTGCCTATATACTTATACACATAGTTTTTTTTTTACAAGTTTTGCTAATTTTCATTTGAAGCCTGCCAAAAAAAATCAAACAAAAATTCATTTGAATCAATGACTTACAATAATAAGATTGAGAAAATGGTAATAAAATTTTGTATATTATAAAGTTTATTAAATAAAGGTACTTAAGAAAGCCTATTACTTGATAGGGCAAAGAAGAAAATATCATAAAAATTACAGTTAAATACCAGCAAGTACCAGCAAGTCCAGTCCAGCAAATAAGACAGTGCCAGCAAGACAGTCAACTACAAGCACAAGTTAAAAGAAAGGGTGAAAAATGGCGACATATAATAGAAGACAAAAATAGAACATTGAAGCAATTGAGTGTTGGGGCTTCGCACTATTTCAAATTTGAAAACTTTATTCAAAAAGTTTTAATTTAAATTGATTAATTTATTCTTCGGAGTTAAATATTCAAATGTTGTGTAGAAAATTGAAATTGTTAATTTATAAAATTGTCAAAATACCACATCGGCTGACTTACTGAAGCCTACGATGTCTGGCGTGTGTACAGCAATTCTAAGATTGAAATATTGCAGCGGTTACATATCTCCTATTACCCTAGACAATTTATAAAGTAACATTGAAGTATTGAAGCGATCTCAGTCGAAAGAGCTTTTGAAACCGTGGACCGTGAAATCTTGATGTCCAAATGTGAAAAGTATGGTATTATGAATGTAGAAACTGAATGGTTTAAAAGTTTCCTTCAGTGCAGAAAACAAAATACGTGTGAGGATGGTAAATTATCGGATAGTTGTTATTAATAAAGGAGTGCCTCAAGGTGCAATATCAGGAGTGCTTTTTACTGCACATAAACGATATTAAATTATGCCTCTGCAGCAAGTGCTTACAAAATTAGCCATAATTTGAATTATGGTCAATTCAATAATAATTTTTTTTTTTTTTTTTTTTTTCTCCTATTACTCCGCGTGGTAGCATAGGGCTTCGATAGTGAACCTCCATTCCTCTCTGTTGAGTACTACTTCCTTAATATTGTCCCAGGTATAATTGTTGAGTGTTAATTCTTGATCGATTGTGCGTCTCCATGTGTTGTATGGTCTGCCGGGTCTCCTTTGTCCTTGTGGATTCCACTCTAGAGCTCTTCTTGCTATATCACTTTTTGATTTCCTTAGCGTATGACCTATCCATTTCCATTTTTTCCTATTTATCTGTCTGTTGATAGGTTCTTCTCCAGTTATCATCCATAAATCCTCGTTGCTAATTCTTGCCGGCCAGAATATTCTGCATATAATTCTCAAGCACTTGTTGATGAATACTTGTAGCTTCTGTTTGATTCTGACCGAAGTGAGCCATGTTTCACTGCCATATATTAATGTTGACTTAACACATGCTCTGAATATTGTTAGCTTTGTTGCTCTCGATATTTGGTTGCTCCGCCATATCTTCATTACGCTCCCAAATGTTCTTCTTGCCTTATTTATACGGCTGTTGACATCTTCTGTTGCACCTCCTCTTGATGTTATAATGCTCCCCAGGTAGTTGAATTCTTCTACGTATTCTATCTGTTGTCCACTCACTGTTATTGGCTCACTATAACTATTGTTTGTCCTCATTGCTTTGGTTTTCTCGATATTTAATTCCAGTCCCAATTTCTTTGCTTCTTCCTGTAATCTGTTGACTTTGTTCTGTAGGTCCCTTTGATTTTTTGATATGAGGCATACATCATCTGCGTAATCTAAGTCTTCTAAGTTTCCGAAGAGATCCCATTCTATTCCGTTTATTCCAGTGCAAACTTCTCTTAGAATGTCGTCTAGTATTGCGTTGAAGAGAAGTGGAGATAGTGGACATCCTTGTCTATCTCCTATATTGGTGTAGAATGGATCACTGATCTTACCTCTGTGTTGAACTGTTGTCTCTGCATCTTCATACATCGCTTTGATGATGTTGATTATTTTTTTCAGAACTCCCTTCTTTGTAAGTGTTCTCCATATTGCGCATCTCTTGACTGTGTCGAATGCTTTCTTAAAATCTATGAATAGTAGATATAGTGGGGCATTCCATTCTACTGATTTTTCAACTATGACCCGTAAAGTATTTGCCTGGTCTACACAGCTTCGGTTTGGTCTGAAACCTGCCTGCTCTTTCCGTAGTATTGGTTCTAGTACTTCTTCTAATCTTTTCTTTATAATAATTGCTATTATCTTATGAATAGTATTTAGAACCGTGATTCCTCTCCAGTTGCTGCAATTTGCCAAGTCTCCTTTCTTAGGTATCTTGACAATAATTCCTTTCTTCCATGATGGTGGTATATTCTCCTCTATCGATGCTTTCCTGATGTGGGGTTCAATTGTTTTTGCGAATAAGTCAGGGTCCAGTTTGGCTATTTCTGCTGGAATTCCATCTTCACCTGTTGCTTTGTTGTGCTTCAGGATATTGATTGTAGCTTTGATTTCTTCTATATTTGGAGCTTGAGTAGATATTGGCAGTCCCTCAGTTGGGTAGATATTTGCATTGTCTCTGTTTCTTATGTCTGCTTCATTATTTGTACTTTCTTCGTTGCTCAGTTCTTGGAAATGTTCTCTCCATATCTTTAATTGATCCTCTAAGTTTGTGATGAGCGCACCATTTTTATCTTTAATTGGTTTGTTTTGTTGTTCCGACTGGTTTGTTAAGTTCTTGATTATGCGATGCAATTCTCTCAGGTTATGTTGCTGTGCTGCTTTTTCTGCTTCTCCGGCTAAATTTTGTAGAAATTTCCTTTTATCTCTTCTTGCTGCTCTTTTTACAGTTTTCGCTATTTCTTCATATTCTCTTCTTGATGCCATCCTGTTGTTTATCATTTATCAAGGCCCATGTGTTATCTATAATAATAATAAATTATTTATACAGGATTGTAAATTTTTTCTATTTGCTGATGATGCTCTACTTTACATAGTAAATCGCAATGTGGAGGATTTTTGCCGTAAAATAATGCAGATCTGACCAGATTATTTGATTGGCTCTGTAAGCAAAACTAAATAAATGATCATAAATAATTGTACTGACAGTGATGTTGCTTTAAATATATTGGTGGTGGAAGCATTTAAAGAGTAAACGTCATGAAATATTTAGGAGTACAGATAGATGATACGCTAAAATTAAACAAACACTCTGAATTCATAAGTAATAAAATTTCTGAAAAAAGTAGGCTATTCAGGAAGAATTCGCTTTCAACTCACGCAGAAATGTGCAAAAATGATGTATAATACTATTATTTTACCGCATTTGGACTACTGTTCATCATTGTTGTTTCTATGTAGTGAAATGGAAAAGGATAGGATGCAAGTTTTACAAAACAAGCCTATGAGAATCCCTCTTAAGATGTAGTAGAAGAACTAACCGAAACTACATTATCGGGCAATTAAAATGAATGTAACTACGCCAAAGACTCAATTTCAATATTTTGGTCTTTATTTTTAAGATCAAAAATAATATGCTTTCAGACTATTTAGGAAATTTACTAAGATATATTGGAGATACAAGTCATTACAGCCTGAGATCGGCAAATTTGTTCAGGTTACCATTGCCTCATAGGAGTAATACAAAAAACAATTTATTTCATAAAGGTCTTTAATTATTTAATCACTTACCAGTGGAAGTCAAAAACGCAGAAAATTTAGACTTAGGAAAAGTATAACAAATTATGAAATTTTTATGTTGCCTATTGAATATTCAAAAATTTTTAGCTTATTATATTTTGATTTTGTATTTAGAATTTTGTAGTTTAAATTTTTTATGAATTATTTTGGAAAATTATTCTATATAATTTTTTTAATATTGTGTAATAACCATATTAAATTAATTTTATTTTATGTAATTTGAAGGTAAATAGATTTAAAGGCTTTAAAATAGTATTACTTACTAATAAATGAATTCCAAAAAAAAAAAAGTATTTAGACTAATAGCGCTCCAAACATGATTCGTAAGTATAAAGATATTTTACATCAAGAACCACAGATGAAAACCAAACAAGGTTAGCTTGTCATTCAACTAGCCTAGCAAACGATGTATTGAATTCGAATGGTGGTAGATGATATTCTGCAACTAACCAACAGATACTAACAGAGTATAACTAGATCGTTATGTATGGATTACCATTTGGTCTCTCATCCGCAAGTCAATATAATGTTGCTTACATATTTAATGAACAGAAAATCATACAAACAACTGAATATGTTCATCAGAGATAGTTTGTAAAGATAAATAAAACAAACAAAAAATTCTTCAACCAGATTCAATCGAATTTTTTTTCAATTGTATCTTAAAAAAATATTGTCATTTTGGCTTCACTATTCCAGCTCAATTTGATATTTTTTAATAGCCCACTTGTTGACTCGTATCAGTTTTATTACAAATTTAGATTATACTCTATGTATAATCAAATCTGTCTTAATTTCCATTAACATTTGTTTAAGACACAATATATACACAACGATATCATTATCGTTCGAATAAAATTTATTTATTATAAACCTAATAAGAAAAGACCATTTTGGTTCTACAACTATTTCAAATTTAACTAAAGCAAAAAACATTTCTTTCTATTACTTTTTTATTTTTTGATTTATTTCTCTAATTTTTTCGGTATTTCTTACTTAACGTGTAAATGTTAAATTCCAAATGATTTATTGTGCATCAATTAACATTGGAATATGAAAATTAATTTGAAACGATTCCATGTGTGAAAATATTTATAAATGCTGAATGTATAATTACCAAGGATTTTATTTTCGAGTTTCCAGGCAAAATATATAAAAATAAAAAAAAAATTGAAATTCAGAAAATATTTTCTAATAATCTGTATATATATAATATAATATATAAAAATATTGTTATATAAATATAGTCAAGAGTTGCCAAATGTTAGAAATATTTTTCGGATTCTTCATAGTATACACAAATTTACATAAATATTTTTCTATTCTCTTCTTCTTATCCTACCCAAACCAAATGAAGTAATAATATTGATAACTCTTTGCTTGATTGCAAAAAAAAACTTGCATACTTAATTATATAGTTTGTTTTAAAGGTGGTGACAGTAAAAATCATCTGTTGCTATCATCATTTCTATACCAAATTGTAGAGCATAGCGATCAACTAAACCCGCTTAAAACTATTACCAAGGCATCCTAAATATACAGGCATGACACTTCGTACTTTTTTTTGTTAAGATGGCGCTTTAAATGCCATAGGAAAATGTAAACAAAGAAATTTCTTATATGATATATTTAAAAAATGTATAAAAACTTGGTGCAATATTTTGATGAATAATTATTGCACAAATAAAAATAATTCATCGAAAAAATGTTGTCACATCAAATTCATCTAAATCAATTAAACAAAGAAAATTAAACACTTTAAATTAAACATTCATTTCTTAACTTTTCATATTTTTATTTTTTTTCTATTAATATAAGCATGATCAAATTTTTTTTCATCTTGATATATATTTGAAAATATAATATAGTCTTTTAGATATATATTTAAATTATAATATATTTTTTATCTGCTTTTTTCTTCTTTTATTCTTCCCTACATTTTGATTTTTTTTCTGTATGTTGATATATTTTTTGATTTAATAAAGTTATTTTTTATTGTTAAGAAGTAAATTATAGGTATGTAATCAAGGCATCCTAAATACGTATACATATAATATAAGTAACAATAATTTAACAATAATTATTAAATCACTTTTTCGATTAAGCATTTAATAATAGAATAAATAAATTGTTTAGAAACAAATTTCGTTAATAAATTGTTTTACTTCCTCTAAGACATTTATATTTTTACAATGTTCTTAAAACATTTTTTAACAGTTCCGCGTATAATACTACACGGTTATGTGGATCATACAATTTACGTGTCAACACCAGAAAACTAGCTTTTATTTCTATGATTTATAAATCACACTTTTGTCATTTCCATAATGTTACTGCACCTCGTTTATTCAATAAGTTACCAGATTATTTTCGTTGCGAAAGAATTGAAATCAAATTTCTTAAAGGAATCAAATCATGGCTTTTTTCTTTTGATCATCACGTTATTGAAAACCTTTTAATTTGAATTTTTATTTGTAACAATTAATTGTATTGTATAATTAATTGTATAAGCTGCTTTTCTCATTGATTTTTTTTTGCATATTTTATTTTAATTTGTTTTACGGTTTTTTCTGAATTTTTTCATCATTTTCATTTATATTTAACTATATAAGCATTTTTTTTTCTTTATAATTATTCTATTTTGTTTTATTTTTAATTTTCCCTACTTTATTTAATATGATATTTCTTTTAAAGGTTCTTTCGTCACTTATCTTTGGTTAACAAATTGAACTTAACTTTTTCAACAACTATCTAGGCTAGTTTTAAATTTTTATTTTACTATATTTAATATTTTTTGTATTTATAAATTTTTAAGATAATTCTTCAATATTTAATGTAAATTAGCTTTTGGTTTTGATGAAATAAATTCTGTTTTATTATATTATTATATGATAATTGACAATAAATAAATTTAAAAAAAAAAAACTTCGAATCACTCTAAAATTCTTATATGAACTTAAAAAATTCATATAAGAAATTTTTTGTTTACATTTGTATGTGGCCTTTATGACGCGATCTTGAATTGAATGTTGCGGCCTGTCTATTTAGCAGGCCTTGCTATTACACGAGAAAAATCGTTTGCATAATCTTTAAATATCTAAAATACATATCTTTCAGCTATCTTCTAGGCTATCGAATATATGCACTAAGCCACCAAAGTATTACTATAACCACCAAGCAATTGAGTATATTATGTTTCAAACCATAATGTACATGAAAACTAACAGATATCAGTTTTGACAAGTCATAAATGTTTTCAATATCAAATTTTATAAATAATTCCCATTATCTTTGAGATATCTCCTATATAAAGATCAATGATAAACGATCAATGACCACCACACGCTGGATGGCGCAGTAGGTAGAATACCTGCCATTTTCGATTAAATCTGCACGATTCCCGGTTAAGCAAAAAAAAAATACTTTATTGCTTTTTCGACCTGGTTCTGTACCTTTTGCCATTGGGACAAAATAAATGACAAAAAATAATTGAAAGTAATCTGATAACAACTTAAATAAAATGAAGCTATTCTATTTAAGAAGGCTTAAGATGATGGCCCAATGTATAGTTTGCTTCCTTTACTTCCTTTGTCGACTTTGATAACTGAATTAAATTACATCATTTTCTATTGTACTTGACCAAATCCAAAAAGTAAATAAAGTAAGGAAAGGAAACAACGAATTGGCGAATTTTCATTTCAATACTTTGCTTTGCTTTGACAGTTTCTTGAACGTTGATTTTTAAATTTTTAAAACAACCTACTTTTTAAATTTTTGAATAAAAATGTTTGAAGAGAAATTAATTGCAAAGGTTTATAAATATAAGGATATTTGGGATAAAACCAGCCCAAAAAATATAGAAATAAATTATTAAAAGATAAAGCTTGGATTGAATTAGCACAAAACCTTCAAGAATCTGGTAAATTTCTACATTGCTCCAAAAAAATTTGTTTTGAATATTTTTATTCAATTTTAGTAGAGAATTGCAGGAAAATATGGAGAAATTTGCCAGATAAATGTGCAATAGAAAGCAAGACATTTATATGCTTCATATGTCATAATAATTAAATATAAAACAACTGTTATAATGTACATATATAATGTTAAAAAAATAATAAAACCGAATTGTTTACAAAATTTTGATAAATAACCTAACCTTTGACAAATATTAAAGCAAATTCGCAAAGTTTCATTTGGTCTACACTGACTTCGTTTACTTTGCTTCTTTCGTTTACATTTTGAGGTAAAGGAACCAAAGCATACATTGGGCCATTACCTTTAGTTCTTGACAATAGTAGTAGTTTTTCACATTTAATGAGTTGATAAGCCAGTAAATTGATAAATAAATGCTCGAACTATTATTGTAGATACTGTAATATAAACTTGCAGTTACCGTACATTATCAATCACGAAAAGGTGATTCTAGCTAATTTACTATCAAGAATAAATGAAAAAAAATAATAATTATATCTTTATCAACGACAAAGATCAGGTTCATTTATTAATCTTTCCTCTGTGCATTGGGGTCAAATTGACCTCAATCGTTCTTAAAATAAAAAAAAACTTATTTCGCGTCAATTAATTCAATCAACCAGTCTATGAAAGCCTGAATTAGTATTTTCTAAATACAAAATAAGAAAACGGGATCAAATTCGATTGTACATCAAGTTTTTATCCCCCTGTTTGAAGAAAACTATACGCATATCTTTGCACTGGGGTCCACATCACCCCACATTTGTTTCATGTATTTCCTATGAAAATTTATAATATACAGGAAGAAATCTTTATTACAAAAGTTATCTTTATTTTAATTATTTCAAAAAATTCTATATACTATATGAACTTTAAAAAAAAAGGTTATATTGGTATGGTTATTTTATTCAAGTTGACATTTAAATATAAAAAAAATTATTATAATATAAGTTGATGAACGGATTAGTATTAACTCGCGGCAGATGTTCCTTTCGCCAATATATACCACCTAAGCCAGGCAAGTATGGAGTGCAATTTTTTTGGATTTACGATGCGACAAACTAGTACCCATTAAAAGCTGAGAAATATGTAGGTAAGAAACCAACTGAGTATGCATTGAATTTATTCCATCGTTTATCTGAGCCATACGTCAACAAAGTGCGAACTATAACCATGGATAACTTCTTCACAAGTTGTATATTGGTTGAAAAGCCATTAAGAAAAAAGCAAAAACAATATATTCGTTCAAATAACCCTAACCTACAAAAAGAATTTACCATCAAAGCAGAAATCAAGAAAAAATATGTGATTTCTTCAGATTTTTTTTTTCTCACGAGAATCTTACGTTAATAAGCTAAGCGATGGACGAATGGAAGACTAAACGATGGTCAATGGTTTTATTTTTTAATATGATCGACACCGCTGGTGTTGCAGCGTTTAATTTGTATAAAATAGCAAACCCTCAATTATTCAACCAGCCGAATCGTCTCAATGTAAATTGTTCGTAAAGGATTTGGCTATGCAACTGGTGCAAAAAAATATATATAAGTCGTTTATCCAACCCTAGAACAATTAAAAAATAATAAAATTGCTATGGAGAAGATAGGGTATAAAGTAGTGAACCGACGAAGAAATAGCTTTGAATATATTTTTTAGCGTAGGATATTTTCTTGATGTTTGTTGTGATTAAATTGAACTTTGTACTTAAGTTTTGTTTAGTTTTATCTTAATTATATTTCTTTTGCTTCATTTTGTAAATAAAATCGAGATTAAAAAAAAATTTAAAAATAATTTCAAATTGTTTATATAAAATATATGAAAATATATATGGGGTCAGATGGACCCCAGTGCACAAACTATGATAAAAAAACTATGCACAAGGGAAAGGTTAAACCACCTGACTTCAGTTCTCGCCAGTTCGAGATATTGCTCGCTATAGATAATATTTTATATATTTCTGTAGATTAACACCCTCACAGATTTCAGTCCTAACAAGTCCTTTACATTTCTCACATCCATTTTTATTACCAATTAATTCATATTATTTTATTTTCCATACTTTATGTATAATAAAATTGATTAATTATTTCTAATAAATATTTAAAAAGAAAATCAAAAGTTGGCAAACCTATTAAGCATTTATATGTTGATATAACGTAAAAATTTCTCAGTTATGCTCAGTAATTATGACATTCTACAAGGCGTTTTAATTGTCTATGTAATACAGATTATGTACTCATGTATATCATATTATATATTCCTATTATTTCTAATTTTTTTTTTTTTTTTGCTATTCATGACTTAACAGTCTAGATCTCGTTTTTTCTTTTTAATTCTTATACCATTTACCGTTATATGTATATTATGTTTAATACTACATATCTACATTAATAATATTATTTAGAAAAGAAAAAAACAAAAAAAAAACTGAATTAATTTCCCTGCAGTTGGTCCTCAATATAAGACAATATGAATGTGAATAGAATAAATTTAATATGAAAATAAATGTATTGAACAACATGAAAATTCTACCTCCTTAAAAATAACAAAAACAACAACAATAGAATGAAAATATAAAGGAAAAAAATCATAATAAGAAAACAAATAGTTAATGAAAGAATTCTAATGAATCTACGTTCATTTCTTAAGAAAATCATTTGGTTTTCTGAATACTTACAGTAAAAAAAAAAGAAAATATTTTTTTTTAGAAAAATAAATAAAAAATCATTGCTAAATCTTTTATTGAAAAATATTCCAATAATAACGGAGGAAATATAATTTAGAAAAAAAATATTATTGAAATTATTGTAAGACTAAATAAACATTAAAAAATAGCAGTAGACGAAACAACTTCAAGACTACTGAACCATTTTAACAAAATGCTTATAGAGTTGTATAGAAGTATAATAACCACAGTATGTTACCGGCATGCAATGCTTTCTGCTGTGTACTTAATATTTTTGATTTCTCTGTAATTTTAATGTTTTTTTAATGACATTAATTTTCATATTAATGTAATATTTATATGAAATGGCCACCATGAAAAATGATTATATTTTAAAATGATTTATATTTTGGATGTAATATTTATACGGAAATTTTCTAGTTACAATCAACCAATGTAGAAATCAAGCATACGAAAATCATAATACTTTCTGATACTACTTCTGCATTTATTCCCAATATTATACTAAAAGCTGCCCTGAATAACCTTCAGCTCCTTAATATGATTCACATCAATATTATGACTGTAGCACCTAAAATTGATATATTAAGATCCTGTATTTCCAATACCAATGTTCAAATTCTTATGGTTACTGAAACTTGGTTAAATCACAACATGACCTCTGATATGGTTAGAATTCCAGGTTTTAAGCTTTTTAGATGTGATCGGAATAAACTGGATAGTTTTGGTAATAGAACTCGGGGAGGTGGTGTAGCAATCTATGTTAAATGTGGTCTATCTGTTAAAGTTTTAACTCACTCTGTGGAAAATGATGATATTGAATTCATTTTCGCTGAATTAAAATGTAAAAACAATGCTCTTCTGTTAGGAACCGTATATTTTCCTCATCCCTCAGCATATAAATTTGAACCTTTTAAAAAAGCTTTAGATAATTTTACTAGCAACTATGAATCTATCATCATTGGGGGGGATTTTAATGTTAATATACTTGACAATAATCATGTGTTAAGAAATATTTTCTTTCGAACTATTGAGAACTATTCATTGAACATAATTAATAATTCGGTACCAACTCGATTCGGTGAATCTTGTTCCTCTCTATTGGATTTATTTTTGACATCTACTGAAAACCATGAGCTAGTACAAAAGTTTGGACAGGTTTCTCTCCCGGGTGTGTCTGATCATGATAATATGGATAGCTTTGATGTAAACAAATTAAACAATAAATTTATAACTCCATCTTTTAACTTTACTTCATTACTATCCAATATTGAAAACGTTGATTCGTCTAGTACTTTCTCTTTTAGAAATGTCTCAAATGATGAAGTCTATGATGCTATTTTTAAGGTTAAATCCAATGCTATAGGACCAAATTTAATTCCTTTGAAATTTATTAAACTGATTATCCCTTCTGTGCTACCTTATATTACACACATATTTAATTTCATCTTGACTACTGGTCAATACCCTCTAATTTGGAAATGTGCCAAGGTTGTTCCCGTTCCTAAAGAAAATAATCCAACGATTGATGACCTTAGATCCATTAGCGTACTGTCCGGTATTTCGAAATCTTTTGAACGGTTATTGCATGCACAAATGAGTCAGTACGTAAGTGATAATAATCTCTTATACGAATTCTGATTGGAATTCAGGTTTCAGAAAGCAGCACAGCACTACCTCAGTACTCCTAGAATTAACAGATAACATTTACTGTGAAATCGATAAGAAACATGCTGTATTATTGCTTCTTCTTGATTTCACTAAAGCTTTTGATTGTGTTAATCATAACTTATTATGTTTAAAACTTAGCGCAGCTTTTAATTTTGAATCTTCTGCTACTACTCTCATTCAAAGTTACTTAGATAATAGAAGTCAATTTGTGTTTCTAAATGGTATTAAGTCTAATAATCTACCTGTTGAATGTGGGGTACCCCAAGGATCCATATTGGGTCCCTTACTCTTTAGTCTATTTATTAATGACTTACCCCGTTGTTTGTCTGAATCTCATTGCCGGTTGTATGCAGACGATGCTCAACTCTACATCAGTGGTCCTATAGCTGATATTAACCGCTCTATTGCTAAATTGAATGATGATCTTGATGCTGTTGCTTTCTGGTCTCTAAACAATGGTCTTCGATTAAATCCGTCAAAATCCCAGGTTATGTTAATTTATGTTCGTAATATTGATACAACTAATCTCCCTAATATCAAATTAAATAATTCTGTGGTAAAATTTGTAAAGCTAAAAACTTGGGTGTTGTATTCAATAAAACTCTAACCTGGAATGATCACATTAACTTTATTTCTAGAAGTGTTTTTTGTAAGTTACGAAAACTCTGGAAGTTCTCTTACAATATTAACGAGTGGGTAAAAAAGAAATTAGTTATATCTATGGTTTATGCTGGGATGAGTATGGGCGAGTTTTCCAGGCTCAAGGTTATTTTCAATGCTTGCACTCGATTTGTAACTAACCGTCACAGATTCGATAGCATCAGAGATGTTTCTAAAGTTTTGCTTGACTGTACTTTCGAAAACTATCTAAATTATAAGTACATCTGTTTTATGAAAAAAATCCTATCTAAAAATACGCCGGTATATCTTTTTAAGAAAATAACCCCTGGACGATCAATAAGAAGTGCAAATTTAACTATTCCTAGACACTCTGGTAGATTAAGACATCTATCCTTTTTTTGTAAGGACTGTCGGGTTGTGGAATTCTTTGCCGAACGTAGTCAGGTGTGAGTTCTCTATTTCTAAATTCCTTGAGCTTTGTTGGGTATATTTTAAGGAAAAAGTGTAGTCATTAATTAAGAAGAATAAAATTTTTTGTAGAATAATGCTTGTTAGGTGTGATACGTCTGAAAGATAGTTTTGTTTGGAGGAGAGATTTTTTTTTTTTTTTTTTTTTTTTTTTTTAAATTTTCTTTTTAAATTTTCTGTTATTAATTTCTTTTTTTTATAAATTATTTTCATTATTGTTAATTTCTTTAGGTTAAGGTTTAATTTAATTTAATTTAATTTAAGTTAATTTAAGAATTATGAATTTGCTACCTGCACCTACTTCCATTTCCATAATAGATTAAAAAACGTTAATTTATTCTCTTGATTCTCATTCCTTTATCCACAATTAACTGTATTTTGATTATTATTGTTGTTGTTGTTGTAAAAGGCTTCAGACAAAAACAAAATTAGTATACATATATTTTTTTAATGTAAAATTCGTACGATATAAATATAGTTGCGTTTTTCCTAATAATAGTTTGCGTTAGAAGCGCTTCTGAGCAGTTTGTAAATAAAACGAAAAAAGTTATATTTTGAGCAAAATACAACCCCAAAATTCACACTGGTTTGATGTATAATTTTTAATGTGTAAAATTAGTTTTGTTTAGAAAAATAAAATTTAATAAAAAGTAACAAAAATAAACTGAGCGGTAATTAAAAAAAAATAACAAAATTTAATTCTTCTGTTGTTTAACGAAAAAAATATTATATAATATAATTTAAATATCGAAGGGTACGATGTAAGTAAATTATTAAATTATAAATATAGAGTTAACTTATTTCTGAGATATTTATACAGTATTTATCAAATGAAAGCAGCTCTGATGAATGTTCACTACTAAATTCTTCTTCATTTTCCTCATCATCTTCGTCTGCTTAATCAATCCAAGAACGATGTAACAAAATAACAAAAATTTAAAATTATATAGAATTTATTGAGAAGTACTCAAATAATCAGTTTATTTAACCAACATTTTCGTTTGGAAAAGAAAAGAAGTTAATAACCTGATGTGTATAAAAATATAATTATTATATTATAATTTGAATAATATTTTAGGGTTTTATTAGCAACAAAAATTATCGACATAACCTTCAAAACTGAATGGCCATCTATAATTTTTTTGATTTACTCAATTTTTGACATAAAATTAATAAAATCTTGTATAGTACAAAACTTCACCGGTAGAATATTTTAAAATCTTTAGTGGTGAAGTTGAATTTTAATATATAAATTCAAAAGCTCAGAACTCCGCAAAAATACAAAGCTTCCGTAGTTGTTAACAATTTTGTGCAAGTTTGAGTAGTTTTCTCAGCTAAAAAAACGAAACTAATATTGTCTAATATAAGTTTACTTGACCTCAGTGAAAAATAGCAAGTAGCAGTAACAACAATAAAAAACTACAAAATAGTAGTTGAGTTGATTGGGCCTGGTACTACCAACTAAGCTTTCTAACTAATGCTATATCTGTTATCAACTTAAAATAAAATGGAACTATGCTATTATGAAGGCGAATTACTCTACAGTAGATATAGTTTTCCACATTTAAATTAGTAGATATACCATAAAAATTTTATAGAAAAAGCTATTGTATGTGATTGTGTATTCCAAATCTCTGTGTAAAAGCAGTTAGGGTAGACTTGGAATTATATAAAAAAAAAAAAAAACTTATCAAGTAAGGACACAATTTATCAAATGGCGAAAACGGAAATATACAAGATCAGGTCATTATAACAAAATCAATATAGTACTAACTAGAATACAGGGTAAACCTGACAGAAGCAGAATGAAGAACGAAGAAAGATTTAAAGGTGTTCAGATTTGAAAAAGCAGAACACATTATCCAAGAAAGTCATAGAATTTCATCACATAATAATATAGGATAAACCAAATCAGAGATTCGTGGAAACTAAACTCAACCGAAAGCATTGAAATATATAAAATCCAAAAAATAAGTTACTGTTCAGTAAAACCATCCCTCTCACTTCCAAGTCAAAAATATTATAACTAAAGTGAATTTATACCAACAAGCTGCAAAAAAAAGTCAAATTTCTACATATTCAGTATAAATGAAAGTAAAGCCATTTAAGATTACTATCTTCAGTCATACAGAAATCACTGAAGAAGTCTGTAACAAATACTAGACGAAATACATATATCTGTGTGATAAGTAAAATTCAATTATTCGAATATTTTCAATAATTCTGTGGTCAAAATCAATAACTGCTTAGGTCGAAAATCATTGTTTCGTGTAATTGCAATTTGAAAAATTTGCAAAATTTAAACATGTTTCTAAAAAAAATTTGGACAGTTATTAAATAAAGACTTTTATCAAAAGAAAGGTTTTTTAATGATAAATAAGTTTATGTAGGTTTAAAATTAAAAGGAGTTATTATTAAAGAAGGTATTAAGGAAAAACGGCTATAAGCGGTTATAAAAAAACAACAAAATTTTATTTAACATTCTAAAGTCGATATAAGTCTTTGTTACATAGTAATAATTTCGTATTCTCAGTATTAAATTGAGTTAATTAGCTTATTTTGACATAAGTTTCCAAAAGGCAGTACTTTTAAAATACAATAAGTGCTTAACTCTAAATAATTTTTCATAAAATATTATTTTCGAAAAGCAATAAACGCTTCATTCGATATAAGATTTTGTTGAAGTTCATATATATGGTGAATGTATGTTATTATAAGCGATATGCAATAACAACTTAGGTCGATATAAACTTAAATTGTATAAAAAAAAGTCTCTATTATAATTCTTAAGTCATTTTACGCTTTTATTGTATGTGTAAATTGCTATATTAATGACTTAAGCGATTATGTTTTCTTAAATATCTTGGAGTCTAATAGAGGTTAATACTTCAATTTTTGTGTGTATATGAAAGGCAAAATGAAGAACGTAATGGTGTTAATAACTCAATTCTTTCTTATCTCGACATAAGCGGTTATTGATTTCGACAACAGAATTATGAAAAAAAAATTTTGATTGAGAAAATTACGAAGTGTAACAATAAAACTTTAACAAAATTTATTTGATTTTCGCATGCATTTGACGATGCTAGTTGTTGCAGAATTTCTGACAAAATCATGCGGTAGTTTTGAAATAAACTTATTCAATCCGATGCACAATCGAGGCGGTATAAGAAAATTATAATTCAAAAATCAATCAGAATTGCTTCTTACAGGAAAAATACCAGAACGAAGAAATATTATGGGGAACATGTAAAAAAATTTTATTCAGCATTGGCTTTCGCTTCAGTGAGTGTTGAAATTACAAAACCATCAGATTTGCCTTTACAGGATTAGCAGCACGTAACTTGTTACAAACATGTTGTCACGCTATTTTTGAAAAACGATAGCACGCAAAATTGTTTCGCCAATTTTAATTTTGTTTCGCCACATTTAATTTTGTTTCGCTACTTTTGGCAGCACGTAACATTTGAATGTTTACGTAAGATTTGAAATGCTTCGTAAATTTTTTGTTCTTTCAATGCCAAAGTAGCGTTTCCAAGTACATTCAGCCAAAAAAAATTTGTGACGCTGGTGTTTTGTTACAAAAAAAAAAGCGTTTGCAACAAGTTACATGCTGCCACCCCAGGATTATGTTCCAAATAAAATTTTCAATCAGAATATGGATAGTTGTACATCTATCTATGATGTTTGCAGAGGCAACGACAAAAATAATTAGAAAAAGTATAGAAAACTAAACAAAAAAAAACAGAATAATTAGAAAGTTTAATAGGATAGCTAAAAAAGGTATCTAAAAGCGTATGCTTAAATTGAATGATATGGCAAGAAAAATGAATCCTTGTGCGGAAGTAAAAAATTGTGCTGTGGGTAAAATATTCGAATGAGAAGTTCTGCTACGCGCGTAATATTTCTTTAATAGTACCCGTGAAATAAGCACGATTATAAATTTTTCTGACCGAACCTATAACCTACAGAATTTAAGAATTTAAACTAAACTTTTACGCAACATATCCTCTGTATCTCCAAAAAAGGATTGATTATTGGTATTGGAGTATAGAAATTAGAGTCACCATCAATTATTATAAAAAACACTGTAAAAACAGGTTTTATCGGTAACATATTATTAAAGAGTAAGATTATAAAAAAACAAAAATGTCTGCATTTACTTTTAATATCGATCTTCCTATGAAATGCAATTACTTTTTTTGGTATTTAGGTATTGTACATTTCTACGGAAATCTACTTTTATTATGTATAGACAATTTAAACGTAAAAATGTACAAAAAATATTTTCCAGAATACTCAGCTTTTATTTTTGTGTTATTGATTCAGAAAATAAATTTCAAGTTTCGTAGAAAATTTTCAATAAAAATTTAATTTGTAAGTCAATCTCTAGTTACCTAAGTTATGGTTAAAAATAATCGGATCATATAAAGCAAAATTTTGATATTATACCTTTACTGTGTCATGAAGAGTCATGAAGTGGTATGAGTTGGCAAAAAATTGAATTGTTTTCGATTTTTTAAACCATTTTTTTTAGAATTTCAAATATTATTTCACAACTGAAGAGAATTACAAAAATATTTCGAAAAATTAGTAATTCTGCGTCAAAAGAGGTATATAATATATATATATATTATTTATAATAAATTTCTGATTAGCATTAAAATCCCTTTTCTCCGAAATACTTAACCAAATTTTCTTTAATAACAACTATACGACATTATTTTTTTTTATTTGTTGTATAACTGTCAAAATATTACTAATTTATTCGCCATTTTTATCATTAATCGATTTAATAAGATGGAGTCACATATTATAAAATCCGTTAATACAGAATTTTCTTTTTATATTGCGTTCGTTATCTTCAATAAACGTAATCAATAAAACCATTTTTTTTATCACGCTTTATACCTACCTACATACTTCTCAGTATCCAATATTTTCAAATTCAAATATGTTGGACTTATGTAACAGAAAATAAAAAAATAAAATAAAAATAGCACTGTTAACACATTTATGGTACTTTTTTTCCATTTCATTTCATTCATAAAAGTAAATTTTATTTGAAAAAACAAAATTAAACAAATTATTGTTCTCACGTTCAATCCCAGAATATCGACCATGTACAGAATGAATGGTATGGCATGGTATGGTATGAATATTGTATATACATATTATAATGGTATGTAAGAATCATTCGAACTCTAAAGGGGACGTACATATACTGACATGTAATTTACGAGTACCCATGTGGAAAATGAATATTGACATTGTCAGGATTAATGTTACGATTATTGTTATTGGAATTAAGATGTCTTTATGTACATATTACATAAAACACATATATATATACAAACATCCACGACAAGTTTATTTGTTTTTATTTATAGCATTCATAAAAAAAAAATTAATATGCATTGGGCCCATACATAATATGTGCGTTAGTATAAAAAGGATGATAAACCAACACCAAAAAATACTTATATATGTATAAGTATATTTATTTTTATTTGATATCCTTAAAATGGAAAAGGACAAAATGTGTGACATACATACTACATGGTTATTTATTTAATAAATAAGAATTATTAGATTTAAAATGTGTAAAGCTAAGGTACCTAAGTTTTAACTTTACAGATTTTTTTTTATTTTTTTATTTTCGTCCTTGACGAAGGTTGCTCAGAGCATATGGGGAATTTTTATTTCAAATTTAATTAAATTAATCTGATAAAATTCTATTATTGTGTATAGAAATTGTTGCAATATCGTCATTGAATAGAATCAATATTTTGAATTAAAATAAATGAAATAGAATAAAAATTGAACTTTAAAGTTTCAGATAAAATAGAAGATTAAACTTTAATTTATGAACCGAAGAATACTAATATTAGCTTTGAAAGAAAATATATGATGGCTGACAGTAAAAACTTAATCTCATATTCCATCACAATAATTTCATTTTCCATCAGTGTTTTCAAAATAAATGATTTGAACAATTAATACGTAATCACCTTAATTGTCCTTTAAAATAATGTATTCCAAGGTAAATTAAAGTTCTATGATAAACATCTACTAAAATTGAAATTTATATTTATGGAAAACTAAAATATATAATTAGAATTTTCAACATTTATTATTCATGTTTGTTATATCATTTATTTGAGTTCATTAGAAAAATATATTAAAATGCAAATCAAAATTGCTATACAGGTTTATTTTACAATCTCATACAAATAAAATGTTGTGTTGTTACTCCTTTTCGCTTTTTGTCTACTTGGATACATTATAGATATAATGCAGTTTAGTTATTATAATTTTTTTGGATAAACTGCATTTTCATTTAGCGAGTTTACTATATTAAATTTAACAAGTACATTATATAATTGATATAATGGAATTGGATGATTTACCAACTACATTGTTTATATGTATTTCCCTAAAGTTAAACTAGGTAAGTTCTTTCTAGCATTAAAGATATGCTTTTTCAACCACGTAGGTTGAAGCTTTAGCTGGTGATCCGCCATAACAGGTTTAAACAACCAATAAATTACTTGAGATTGCATAAAAAGGCACAACTTAGTTATAATTGTCTATTCAAAAGTGTTTTGCCACAATCATTTCCATCTAAATATCACATCTGAAATAACTGCAACAAGAAAATTATAATATTTTGCATTTCAACTCCAGTTTTTTGTGTTCACTGACTTACAAGACTAACAAGAATAGTATAGTCAAATTAGTTATGTACTCACGTTAAACTAGTAATTAAATGTGAACTGTTACAAACATTACTCATTTTATCCCATCTATTATGATTTTTCATAGAGATCTATTTTAATAGCAATATATAGTTAACTTGTAATCATCAGTTAAGTAATTTTCAAATTTACTTGCGATAATATTAAGGGTTTTTCACAATATGTAATTATAAAACTCTGATTTGAATTTAATAAATTATTCGATTATTATTGAATAATAAATTATTATAATATAATAAACGTCTTTGTGGGATTTAGCATTCGACAAGCATACCTGAAAAATCTATTAATTTTTTTAAAAACCATATATGAGTTAATTTACATCATTATCGTATATTGAGTAAGTTATATTTGCGCAGCAATTTTTCCACACATTTTTTGATCTTACCAGATTTGAGTAATTTCCCAATTTTTGATATAATTACATTTAATCTGTAAATTGAAAAAAATTACGGTATAAATATCTCAAATATTTCACAAACTATTTTCATTATTATTATTTTAAACTAGCTTTGTAACCCGTCATAAATGACGGAAGCAAAATAAATCCTAGTTTCTTTTTTTCTTTCATTAGATTCTTTATTCCGAAATTACAGTACTTATGTTTATATCACTTTTTATTTATCTTTATTTATGTTTATATTGGCCTAACACTAATCTTTTTCTTTTTTATATAACAGAAAAAGAAGTACCATACCAATAAATTTGTATAAAATGTTTGTATTTTTGTATGGTATACTCGTACTCACTTCCATTTAGTTATAATTCGTTAGTTGGGTTCCATTTAGTATAAATTATACCGTATTAGCGTTATTGGGGCCTCCGAGAAAGCAAATTTAAAAATGGGATCTTATATAAATTTTGTCTTTTGTATAATGTATAGGGATCTTATTTTGCTATATGAATAAACTGTTATTATGGTATTGTGTTATTTTTAAAAAATATTCATAATTTATATATTCAAAATTTTGTATCTAAATTGGTAAAATTTACAAAAAATATAAAAACATTTTCATCAATAATTTTCAATTTAAAAAAACAATGTTTTATTATCCGGCGTAGAAGTAGAGTTTATTATCCTACTCTATTTCTATCAAGTTCTATTGATTGAACAGTGAACCTGAACAGTGAAAATAAAATAATATTTTTGGAATGGAGCATACAGAACAATACAGAACATACAGAATACAGATACAGCAAATAATAAAAAAAACAAAAAAAAAAAAAATAATTTTTTTTTAGTGAAGTGAGTTACGCACACAATAATGACAAAAATAAAAGGTATAAGCAATAAAGTAGTATAATGTATAATATTATACAATACAAATATGCTGATACAAAATTATGTATAATTTTAAGTAATAAGAATAACCTTTGAGTGAATAATTTTTTTTTTTTATGTTAAATGCTGTTTGCCTTTTGGTTATTATACCATATTAAACTATTGATTAAATTTCTATTAGTCCTTATTATTATAAATCAAAAAAATTGTTTGTTTTATTTATATTATTATTATTATTTATTATTTTTCCTTATTATTTGCGAAGAAGACTAACATTAAATTAAAAAAATATAGTTCATGCAATCAATTTTTCCTGCAAAGGTTCAGCATGGTAGACAGGGGTTAAAAAAAAGCACCAAAGCAATTTGTATATATATGCATTTGTATACATATGCAATTTGTATATGTTTTGGAGCGTTCCATCGAACTTACAAACATCCAGATAAATGCAGAATAATATATATATAATGATAGACACTTAAAAGAAGACGTAGCGAAGCGAAATATTATTCAAACATTTTTAAATTTTAATTTTTTAAATTGACAAAATTTCACCAATGTAGGGTTGGCAGAAGCAGCTACGTCCAAAAATAATTACGTAAATATTCTGTAAAAGGCGTACAGCTTTGATTTTGAATCCATCTCTAAAAACATTCATAAATGTGTGGAATTTTTTTTTTTTTTAATTATGACACCATCCCGTATTTATAAGTATACACATACATTTTAAACAATGTATATTCTCAACTAAACAATGTATAGAGAGTGTTTTTTTTCCCCGCCAAAAGTAAATATAAATTTAATTTTTTAATAAAATAATTATTACATATGCGATTGTTGTGTAAGATAAATCAATAAAAAAAAACTGATAATATGGTGCCAAGAATTGACAAACCAATTGAAATTACGGAAAACAATTTATAGCGAATTTACGGTGCCTAATTATGTATTTCGATCGATTTTAATCGAATTTATCGTTCATCGTTGTCGTTGGAGTTATTCAATTGTAATCGTTAGTGTCATTATGTATTTCGATGAAAATTTGATCGAAAGTATTTAAAAATGCTGCCATTACTAAATTCAAATCTAAGATGAAAATGACATATGTTCGATTGTTTGACTGTCAAATTCAAATTATTATACGAAAAAAAACCAAACAAAAGTGTTATATTTGATATTTTTAAGTTGCAAATAAGTTAGAAGTGTTTAAATAAAATATAAATTATAAAATTATAAGTTTTTATAAATAAAATGATTTCAGCAGAGTTAAATTTTTCAATTTCTGATAGTACTGAAAAACGCTGTCAAATTGCGGAATAAAAAAAAACGAACATATATTCGGGATTATTTTAATACACTGGATTTGGAATTATTTACATTATTCAAATCCAGTGACAAATTTATTTCAATAAAAAATAATTATGAAGAATAAAATAAAATACATACTTTCATTCCAATTTTTAAATTTATTTTTATTCCAAAAAATATCCATAAATATAAAACAAAACACCACTCGTCCAAGTGTCACTCTCATATTTTATCCGTTCAATTCAAAATTAAAATAATTTGTTCAAAATTTGTCTTTCGATGTCTCGATTTGTGATAAAATTTTACATCGATAAACTTTCGACAATCTCTGAACGATATCGAAATACAGAATGACAATTTTGCATTTTGACATTTCGTTCGATCAAATCTTAATCGTTATCGAAATACATAATAGGCACCTAAACATGTTTTTTTATCAAACTTCCTCGAATTTCAAGAATCGGGCAAATATTAGTCTTATTTTACTTATGTGAAAATATTTAAATATTTATTTATTAACAAGTTAACGTTTGAAGAATTTCATAAAAGAACTCGAATTACGGGTGGAACATAGTTTCAAATGGTAAGATAATATTGGGTTCAGTACACATTTGTAAACCAAAACCTTACGTTCAAGTGACAGTTATTATGTCCTTTTAATTAACTAATATAAATTTTTGAACCGCCATCATATTTGCTTCTATTTGTTTGCAATATGTTTTGTCATATTTTTCTCTTTTTGGTTTATAAAAATATGTAGATGTGGGTATTGGATATTCACTTCGAACCAATTGCAGTACCAAATTATTTACTGAATCCATTTTTAATAATAATTTGATTTTATAATTTTAATTGATGGTGAACAAATTTCTCTCCTAGTGTTGAAGGTAATTTTGTTTGGCTTCTATCCCCACTTTTTTAACTATTTGTCAAAAATTTTGTTGGATTTTTATAGATGACATTTGATGTAAAACAAACAAAAAAGCTGCTACATTGTATTGTATGCGAAAATTGCAACTAATTCAAAAATGTTTTTATTTTGTTTTGATTTTTAAAATATTGACCGATAGTCGTTAGTGATAGTGGTAAACAATATTTTTTTTTTTAAATTAAAATTTGTATTATTTAAAACCCTTCTGATTTGTTTTCGAAATAAAACAAAAAAAAAGCCAAAAAGGTTATGCAAAAGTTTTCTTAAGCAATAAAGTTATATTGATAAATCACAAGTGGATCTAGAAAATATTAAAAATTTTAAATTGCTTTGTCCAATAGAGATTTAGTTTATATTCAAATGAATAAAATGATAATTTTCAGATATGAATTTTAATGCCTTTGAAAACAATTCCCATTAGAAAAACATTTCTTTACAATTATTTTTCGGGTCAATAGATTGAATTCTCAAAAGTTTAAGATATGCTTAATATCATTATGAAAGAAATATTATGTAAATTTACCTATAGTTTGAATTTTATTAAAATAATATTTTTGTTATATAGTTATCAAAAGGTAAATTTCATATTACAAATTTTGTAGTAAGACCAAAATTATTTTTTAAATTAGAAAAATTAAAAATGCAAAATTTATTATTTATTAATAAACTATGCTAAAACAAATCAAGATATTTTCTATTTTCATTAATCACAACAGATTTGAATCAGAAAAAATAAGGTTCAAGTATAATAAATTACATAGCCGCCTTTCACAAAAATAATGATCTAAAATTATCTCAACCGACCAGTTTTTTAGATTTTCATATAGAGTAAGAAGGGGTACATTCAGTGAAAATCCAAATCGAGGTAGTGCACTGTATTGAATGAAGAAATACCATCAATTAGTTATGAAATGCCATTCAAATACATTTGTTTTTTTAAGTTGAACTAGATTTTTTTTTAATATAAAAAAATACTCAATTTTGCTGAATGTGCTCCTTAAAATTCATCAAGTACCACTTTTTTTTAATTTGTATAATAAATATTAGTAAATAATCAGTTTAATTTTAATTCAATCTTTTTTATTAAATAAAAAACAAAACAAAAATAAAAAATTAGGTGCGATGTATGTGGTGGAAAAAACCAAATAACTATGACATTGTCACGAGAGTAGTTGACCGATTCCAGGCTGCAGTCATTTTCATGATTGTCAAGAAATACAAGAATCGAATTTTCCTTCAAATTTCAAAGCACAAGAAGTATTTCGAAGCACAAGAATCGATTTTGTATTTTTCTTAATGTGTTTTAAAACATCGATTAAGAGCTTCGATATCATCCACCCACTTTTATTTACCAGCCCTTGTGAACCTGTAAAACATCCATTTAGAAATATTTCGTTGAAGCGTACACGTGGAAAAACATAAGCTGAAGCTTCCATTAGCATTAAAAATACCGACTAGTGTTACCAAAGTTCCTCGTTCGGCTGATGATGCTTGAAAAACTGCTGGTTGGCTCTTTTGAGCAAGAACCTAAAAAACTGGAAGACTTAAAAGGTTGATATTAAAATATTATATATCACCTTTGGAGCCTCTAAAACTGTAGATATCGGAGTTTTATCCAAATTATATGTCTTTGGCTTCAAATGAATATTGCTCACAAACTTTACGCAAGTTTTCCTAAACAATGTCTACAGCTAATTTTTTAAACCCTTTAATTCTTGTTAAAATAGTTCTTTCTGGCTTTTAGGGAGTGAAAATATATTATTTCATTTTAAAAATTCATACATCCAGTCTTTACTTGCCAACTTTTTTAAGTCCCAATTAGTTGGACACTTAATTTGGTTTGGAACAGCATATTCATAAGCAAATTTTTGAAAAACGTTATACGATAAGCCGTATTGATATAAAGCACACTTCTTTATATAATCAACCAATTCACTCTCTTGATATTTAGTAAATATTTTTCTTGCGGTATATTTCGATTGAAAACATTTATTTGTATACCTATACAAAATCGTTTTCATTTCCTGAATCTGAATTATTACACGTATTTAATTTCTTTAATCTTGATTGTAAAGCTTGGCGTTTAATATTGTATTTTCGAGCTGCCGAAGATAAGCTCTCTGGTCTATTACGCACATCTGAATTTGCTAATTTTATACTAGCTTCATCAATATTGATTCGGTTGGTTTTTCTTTTATAATTTCGAACCATACTACAATTGTTTATAAACGCAAATAAAAACATTTTAGAATATATATATATATTTAGAACAAGTAAATGGAAAACATAATGGGGTACATTCGGCTATGCTGAATCTAACCCAATTTAATTTGCGGAATGTGAACCCCATCTTGTGTTATTTTATATTATAATAAAAAATTTTGTAAAAATTTAAACAATTTAATAACAATGTTGAATGTGCACAATTTAATAATTGTGCCCACTCTACCCTATAATAAAACGCCAATGTTTAAATGAATCACAATGGATTTTCGGTACCGAATTGTATCATTCTAAAAAAAACAGGAAACCTAGTAGTAATAACAAATCTTTTATAAAATCAATCTCGGTTGAAGAAAAACGAAAAAGTTGAACGGATGCAATCAAAAACTCTACGAATAATAACTCTATATGACAAGTACTAAGACCCTTGGTTATAATATTATTATTCATAAAGTTTTGATTATACATTATTTGGGATAGAAAAACTTGAGTATGTAAAAAACGAGATATACAAATAGATAATAAGACTTTGGGTTTTTGTATAGTTTTATTGGCAGAAATATTACAACCCATATTTAAGTTTTTTTCCGCTTTGTAGTAAAATTTTTAAAAAATAACGAAAAACGCATATTTTTTTCTTATTACACAAATAATCAATAATTATAATTGACAAGCATTTAAGGACCTGCGCAGTAGACACCTTTTCATTTTAACTCTCTTCTCCATAACGAACTCTTAATATATAATAAGTAAGTTGTAAATAAAACAATAATGCGCACACAGTTGAAATTTTTTTAATCATATGGTTTTATTATTCACCAAATACATTAAGAAACAGGTAGAAGCGAAACAGAAAATGAGAAGAAAGGTATTTATGTTTTTTAACGAAAACATACTAATTCCAAAGCTATTCATTAAAACATGAGTGTTTTCTGCTTTGTAATGAGAAGTCTATGTCAGCACGTAAATTACTGTTTTTTTAAAAACTTTAAATTTGATTTCAACTTGAAATATAATTACTCAACAGGGGCCCCTAGTAATTATTAAAATACATAAATTTTATAAAAACCGATATTTCGGCAATGCTTTGTTCAGAGTATATGTGAAGAATTAAATTCAATTAAGAATACATTATACTAGGGACAATAAAATTAAAAAATTAAATTTACTTATTTTCTACCTCATAAAAGAAGAGATTTACATTTTACTTGTATCCATTTCCGTGATCGTTATTTTGGAAGTGTAACTTAACGAAAATGTTTCATTTGCTGATGTCAATGATTTCTTTGATTACTTCTACGTCATCTATGCTTATGTGATGTTCATCGGTAGTGATGTGTTATGCTACTGTTGATCTAAAGTTAGATTGTTTTGCTGTTTTCTTACCAATTTTTTTAAATCATACTGCCACTAATATTCTTGTCTGTGCGAAAAACAAACATCTTCTCACATTATTGCAGGTTATTTTCCAAATTCCACTTTTTTCTGTTTTCATATTTTCTTTCGTGCATCCTTGTGAGAAATTCATTAAAAAGTTTTTATGTCAAGATGTATGTGACTTATAGATGAGTTGAAATAGTAAAATAGTAAAAATTAGAAAAATTTAGTTTCGCTACATCCCCTCTTAAATACTAATCATTTAAAAGAGTAATAATGAAAATAGGTTTTTTCTAATAGTTCAGATATTTCTACCTCATGGTTCAGATATTTATAGATTAAATATAATTTTTTTTTTTTTTTTTTTTTTTTTTTTGCGTGGATTGGTGGGAATCTTCATAGACACAATGAGCCCCGTAGCTTCCATTGTGTGCCAGATTTTTACTGACTAAACCACACCCCTCCCATTAATACTAGTCCAACGGACTAACCATTAATTTATTGCTATTTTGATTTTCTTAAAGAAAAATTTTACGAAATTCTATCGTATTAAATCTAGTGGCTTAGTTCTTTTAAGCCTTCTGACATCATTTTGATTATCTAGCAATTGAGTGGCCTCAACGTTAACATGTCCCTCCAGACGAGCTATATGCTTTGTTGCATATCTTTTTATTTCATTTTCTATGCAAGGAATTTTTAGATCTCTGTGCAAATCACTGTTGCGAACATACCAGGGGGCATTTACCATGTTGCGCAAGACTTTATTTTGGAATTTTTGTATACAAAGTACATGTGTTTGTTTGGCACATCCCCATATTTGTATGCCGTACAACCATATTGGTTTGAGTATCTGATTATATAACAAAATCTTGTTATGTATAGGTAATTTAGAATTACGACCTAAGAGCCAGTACATTTCTCTATACTTATTTTCAAACTCAAATTTTTTCTTTTTAACGTGCTCTTTCCATCTAAGTTTGACATCTAATGTCATTCCTAGGTATTTAGCATTGTTTTCTTGGGGTATATTGACCCCATTCAGATTTACCAATGGTGGTTGATTTTCTAATTTTTTATTTGTAAAATTTACATGTACTGATTTTAACTCATTGAGTTTAATTTTCCATTTCTTTGTCCAGAGGTATAGCTTGTCGCTTGCTCTTTGCAATTTAATTGTAGCCTCGTCAATATTTGATCCTACTGCCATCAACGCAGTATCGTCAGCGAATGTAGCTACAGTTATATTTTCCATTTCTGGTAAATCATTGGTGTAGAGCAAATACAGTATGGGACCCAGAATACTACCTTGAGGCACACCCGTTTTAATATCTCTAATAGTAGAATACTCTTCGTCTTGTTTTATTCTGAATAGTCTGTTTTCTAGATATGATGAGAGTATATCTACGTATTGTTTAGGTAACATATTGTTTAGTTTATTTATTAAGCCTCGATGCCATACTTTATCAAAAGCTTGGGCTACATCTAGAAATATGGTAGAGCATACTTTCTTTTCCTCTAAAGCTTTTTCTATTATGTCTGTTATTCTATAAATTTGATCGATTGTCGAGTGCTTAGATCTAAAGCCAAATTGATAATTTGGAATCAGATTACTATTTTCTATGATCGGTCTCATTCGAATCAATAATAGTTTTTCAAATAATTTTGATACTATTGGTAGTAATGATATTGGTCTGTAGGATTTGACCTCATTTATGGGCTTACCTGGCTTTGGTATCATAATTATCTCTGCTATTTTCCACATATTCGGCACATACCTTATTCTTATAGCAGCGTTTATAATGCGTGTTAGCATTGTCATAGCTTTTTTCGGAAGTTCTTTCAGGACTTCCGATGTAATTAGATCAAAACCTGGAGCTTTTTTATCTCTGAGTTTTTTAATTTGTTCCACTATTTCACTCTCTGAAAATGGTGATATAACATTTTCTTGCCAATTATTATTTTCTTCAGTGAGATCATCCGAATCTGTCTCGTCTGGACAAAAAATTTCTTCAAGATGATCTGCGAATGTTTCAGCTTTATTTTTATTATCTCTCGCCCATTCACCGCTTTTCATTCTGATTGGCGGGATTTGAGAGATCGAGGTTTTTGTACTCTTTGTTGCTTTCCACAACGAGTAGTTATTTTCTCTTTTAGCTGATAAATTTTTTATATATTTTTCAAAATTTTCATTTTTAAGATCTTTAATTTTTCTTTTAAGATTCTGAGTTAATCTATTTAGCACAGTTTTGTCTGCCGGATCACGCGATTGTTGCCATCTGCGTCTAGCTCTTCTTTTTATTTTTATCATATTTAATATTTCTCTAGGGTAGTTGAATATAATGATGATTAAATATAATGATGATGATAAATGGTACACAGTAGAAAAATTAGTTATATAAAGACAAAAATTATTAAAATAAAATTTAATTGGTCATAAACATTGATAAAAGAGGTATATGTTGCTTCCGAAATATTAATATTTGTCAAAAACATATACCAAAAACTTAGTGAAACAAGGACTTTTAAGTAAAAATTCTTTAAAAAATAAATTTATAAACTCTGTACGACCATTATAAGTTCTTTGAGTATTGAATGGAATAAATAAATAATTTAAATTGAAATAAATTTAAAAAATAAATTAAAATATTTTTTAGAACAAATTTTTACAATAACTACATAATTTTGTCAATATAATTTATACTGTCAGATTAATGCTTAGAACAAGTACATCACACGTCTATTACTAGAAAAAAGATAACCACATTTGATTGTACAATTTAATATCATGATCCAGTATGGCTAGTAAAACACCGCCACCTTTGATTAGAAAAATGTTAAAATAAACTAAACCAGATAAATGTTGTTAGTAGAAAAGTAAAAATCATAACTATCTAATGTATAGTATAATGTATATATTACTAGGGGCCCCTATTGAGTAATTATATTTCAAGTTGAAGTCAAATTTAAAGTTTTTAAAAAAACAGTAATTTACGTACTGACATAGACTTCGCACGATACAGCAGAAACCACTCGTGTTTAATAAAAAGTTTTGTGGTTAGTAAGTTTTATTTAGGACACATAAATACACGTCCCTTATATACTGCTTCGTTTCCAATATATTCCCTTTAGTAAGTGGCATTTAGTGGATAAAATTACTAGAAATAAAAAATTTTGTCATTAAAGAGGTATGTATATATATACCTACATAATACATAATTTTAATAAAAACTATATTATTACTACAAATAACCAAAATTTAGGAACAGTTACTTAAAGAGATAAAAATAAAGAATTCAAGTGATTTGTTTTTTTGTTGTTTTTATATTTTTTATTTTAGATGAATTTGTTTTTATGTTTTTTTTTGGCATATGTACATAGATTCATTTGCAAGTCCATATGTAAATTTTAATAACTGATTTGTTTGCTTTTGTTTATTATTTTCATAAGATCTCACTTATGCATAATGTATTTGCTGAATAATAAAATCATATGAGTACAAAATTTTCAACTGTGTGCGCATTTTTGTTTTATATATAATCTTATATATTATATATATATTAGAAGTTCATTAAGGAGTAGGAGAGTCGAAATAAAATAAAAAGGTGTCTACTGCGCAGGACCTTAAATGCTTGTCAACTATAATTATAGATAATACATACATTATAAATACATTAATTGAAAATACTTCAAAAAGTTAGACCGAACTAAAAATAATCGAACAGCCATTTAGTTGGTAGCTGAACCGAAGTAGAATTTCCCCTAGAAAAGGAATTGATTTGACATTAAGGAGTGCTCAATTCAAGTAAATTTTTGGAACACCAGGAAGCGAACTTGTTCAAATCCTTTTACAAGTTTAATCAATCCAATGACGAAGATACAAAATTGAAAAGCGTTGAGTCATCTGCAGAACTAAGAAGTTTAGAGAAAGCTTAAACATACAAAACGATATAAACAAATTTTCTGAATTTGCTCAATATTCCAATTTAATTCGCTTAATAATAAAAATATGGGAAAATCCTATAAGAGAGTCTAACTCTCAAATACTTCAAATAAAATAATGTAATGGGCTAACATTATTTATATTAGATAAATACCAAATCATTTGTTATAGATAACATATCCAAGCTTTTATACATTGTATATATCCTTTAAATTGCTATACTGATTTAACAACTTTAATTCATCAACATTTACATTAAGTCTATAGAATATTATATCCATACCATTCATATTATATATATATTAAAAATTAATTGTGTTGGTTCACTTGACCAGTTTAAAAAATTTTCAACAAAAAAAACAAAATAATTGGAAAGATTTTTAAATAAAAAAAATATTTCCGGAAAATTCCAAAGCTAAAAAGGAAATTAAGTTGTATGGCTCTTAATAAAGATATTGCAGAAAAGAAATTTGAGTTTTTAGAAAAATCAAAGTTTCGTTATTTTCAGTTTTTTTTTTAGAAAACTGGTATAGAAAAAAATAACCAACAAAATTTTGGAGTACACAGAGAATCATTAATAAATTTGTAATGATTTTAGTAATAAGGAAAAAAAATCGTGATTATTTTTTATTTTTTGCACTTACAAAATATATTTCCTAACTATTCGATTTGTTAAAAGGATCTGTGGTGGTTGAGATTTGTTTTTCTTTTAAAAAAAAAAAAAAAATTATTAAAGAATATTGTACAAGTAAAAAGTGTTTTGCAGTTAACTTTTACAAGTAATGAGAGTTAAAAATAATTAAAATATTTAGATGAATATTATTGATTCTACTATCGTGTTTGTAATCATGAACTTTTTATTTACAAAATTACTTTTTTGTCTACTAAGAAGAAGTAGTAATAGTTCAAAAAACTGCTAATATCCTATTTATACCGCAAATTTGCAAATGTAACTAACTTGTATGAAGTTCAATCTACAATTCAGGAATATAAAATATTGTATATGTAGTCATTAAATAAAAATTTCGTTTTATGTTATTAAAAACAATTAATTAAATTAAAATTTTTTGCACAGGACCATAATGTAAAAATTAGAATGCATGAATATGGCATAATTTATAATGGTTGGCCAGTTCAACTAAAGATACCTAAAAAGAAGAATATAACAAATATATATAAATGTAGAACGTCAGTATCACAAAATTCAAATGGGAGGCTAGTAGTTAAGAATAAATATGCCTATTACACTATGAATAATAAATTATATTAAGTTAATTACTGATATTGTCAAGGAAATTTCCGAAACTATGCAGATCCGGTTTGAAATCGAATCGGAAGTTTTGATCAAAATAAATTGTAGCAAATGGATTGACTTTTTAGTCCAATCCTGATAATTTATTTTATTCCCTTATCATGAATCGAACGTATAAGTAGGCGAATTCGCTGTCATGCGATCATGATTAGAGAAGCAAACGTAATACATTGAACGTAATGCAAAGAAAAATGTGTAAAGTGACAACCGTAAAACAAGAACAACAAATTTTTTTCATAGTTTTTCCAGTGAAAATAGAGGGTACATTCAAAAAAAGATGAGATTATTTATTATTATATCAAATTTATGAATAATATAATAATAATATGATATTGTTTGAATCTATAAGAAAACAAATAAAAAACCGTTTGATAAACGGAAAAAGGGGTAACGGTTTCGGTTGGTACAACCCAATTAAATGCATTTGAGATCTTTAAAACTTGAAGCCATAAATCAGAATTATAGTTTTCCAATTATAGTTTTCTTACTATATTTATTTTTCATTTGTATATTTTTTAGATCCTACTGTTCTCGTTTTTATACTTAGACTCTATTATTTAATTAAATTGTAATTAAGAACTTCTACATTAAACTGTAATTCAAAATAAATCTTCATGTAATATAATTTCAAATATAAAAATTTATAATCTTAAAAACTGTTTTTTTTTATTTATCCTATTTTTGATTTATTTTACAAATAAAATCTTTAAATCAATGTCTTCTAATCTAATTCCAATTCATTATTTTTCATTTATATTTCACTTCATTTAAATGTACTCCAAAATATTTAATATGCTATCTAAAAACTTTTATAATTTTTAGAAACAAGTGTGGGTACTGTACGTATAAACACATTTACTCTTTACACTACATATCGTCGATTTATTTCTATTTTCGGACAAACGTTTTAGAATAGTTTCAAGTAAATCGAGTTTAAAGTTTGAAGTTTAATAAAAAAAAAACTGCCCGATAAAAGTTTATTTTAAATTTGGGTATTAGCTTTGTAAAATTTCAAGCTATAAAAAATAAAACTATCATTACTGTTTGCGTCCAAAACTCGAGGAAATAGATCTGAAAAACCGAACCACCTTATTTTGCTCTTGGCTATATCCCATGGAGAGTTAAGAAATTTGTTAACATTGTATGAAGTGTCCGAATTTTGCTTGGATATGTCCGATTCTAGCACAATTTTTCTTTTCACTAAAGTGGTGTAAAGTAGATAAGTCTATAAAAAAAATAGGTTAAAACTTAATAAAATAAGAGAAAAACGGTATTCAACAGTAATGTTTATTCATTTTTAAATTAATTTTTAAATTAACAGCTTTTTTCACAGCTGTTGTTTCGTAAAAGATAAGGTGGCATACTCTGTGAATATTCGGTGAAGCTAAGTAATATTTGAATGAAACGATTTCACGTGTTTGCTATTGAATGTACGGCGACGTTAAACATGGAAATTTCAAGTAAATTTTGGCCTTTTCATTATCCGACAATTCCCAAAAAGCTTCAAAATATTCTGCCTCTTTTTCTGAAAAAATTTTTGTACAGAAAAAATTAAAATATTTTTACAAGGTGGTTTCATATATTTCGGTTAAGTATCTTAATTTTTATAATTTTTACAAGATTAACCCTAAAGCTCATAACATGAGCCTATCAGGCTCATTTTTTTTTTCAAAGCTACATGTTTTCTAAATTTTTGGTAATATTTCATTTCTTCTTTCTAATCTTCATTTAGGTCAATATTTACATTTTACAATTACAAAAATACATATTTTTTTTTTTTATTATTTTATTTTTGCTTAAAATAAATACCACGTAAATTCATAACATGAGCCTGAGAGGCTCTCATATAATATTTCATAATAATTTCTTAATAATGCAAGTTTTGACATGAATAAATGATGATGAAGTGACTGATGACATAGAATTCGATGATGTGGCAATTGACTCTGAAGAAGATCATTTATCTGAAGCTTCAGAAGCAGAAGATGAATTAACTTATGATTCTGATAATAGCGGGGAAATTATAATTTCTCATAGAGAATTTTTTGCAAAAAATTGTAAAAAATGGGCCGAAAGGCCATAACGCTTTGTCTAAATTAATAGTTTGCGCTGGAAACCACTTGCCGCAATTGCACGCCTTCTTCGAAATCAAATAACCAAAGTTATCGATCGCTTTAGGAGCCTATGGTTCAATTATATTCAAAGCTATACCATAAGCGTAAGCCGCTTTGACGAAATTTTACGTTTTATTAGATTTGATGGAAAAACCACAAAAAGTAATCGACGTAGATTTTACAAATTAGCCCCAATTCGAGACGTATTTGAAACAATAAGTAAGAATTTGGGAAAATATTATATACCTTCAGAAAATCTCATCGTAGACGAACAATTAATGCCAACATATGCAATCAAAGCCTGACAAGTATGGTATTAAAATTTGGTGGCTTTGTAGCTCTCAGACGGGAACCTACTCAAAGGAATTCCATATACTGGAAACAAAGATAATACCAGAGCAACAGGACTTGCTCAAAATGTAGTGAAGAATTTGTGTACACCATATTTTGAACTGGACGGAATATTTAAATATTAGCTATTTAGGACGGAATATATAGCTATTTCACAACGCTAGACTTGAAAAAAGTTTGTTATCTAATGGATTGATGATTGTAAGAACTTTAAGTCGAAATAAAACTTATATTCCAATTAATTTTCTCCCACGTAAAAATAGAGATCAACATTATTTGGCAAAAAAAAATTCCAATAAAAGAAATTTATTTCTAAGAGCTCTTGCTGAAAGTTTAATAAATTCTCTAATCAAAAAGCGTGCTAGTACTAAAAAGCTGCAATTACCACCATCTCGTACTGCAATTTTAAAAACGGTAGCGTTTATTTTGTTAATTTTGTTATTTTTAAACATCTAAAAACTAATTATTTGTAATAAAAAGTTTAAAATTTAATAAAAATTATTTTTTTCTATTACATTATAAGGTGAGTCGGCCAGGCTCATGTTATAAATTTACGTGACAAAATATGTTATGTGGTTTAGGGTTAAACAGCCTCTCTTAATTTCTTCTGAATATTCTTTTCCATAATTCAGGTTTTCTTATTTTGTTATTCATCAATGAAGGCTACGTGTTGGTTGCAAATTCTAAATATTTTTATTGAATGAATCATTTTAAATATAAAAAGGTTCTAAACTAATATTTATTCACCATAAACTTGAAAGTTGAAAATTTGGGTCTTTGTATTTATCATCCGCTGTAAAAAGTAATAGTAATTGCATATTGTAATTAAAATAAAAAATATCATACAAACATATACATATACAAGAAAAATCTGGATTAGCAGAGCAATATCTTTCTGTGTTTCTGACTTTTTTTGAGTGTGAATTATCTTCCTCTCAACTGCTAAAAATTTCGTCTTGCATACTTAACATACACACAAATTTTTACAAGGAATTAATTTCAAAAATAAAAATAAAAACGGCGTTGGTTACAACGCCGGTGATGATGATGATTCCCTTTCCATTATTATTTTTTTTAAACAATACAAAAATATAATACTAACACTTTTAGAACTTTAACAAAACTTAAAAAAAAAAAATTTTAAAATGCATATTGTATTTACATAGTTTTTCACAATATACGTTCCGCAGCTTATGTTGATTGCTGAAAACTAGCTCAATTTGTTTGTCGTAGGTTTCAGACATAATCCACATAAAATTGCTACTATCCAAACAAAATATATGGAAATGGACGAAATTTCTAAAATAATTTTTATTATTATTTTTGGACATATCCATAGTATTATCAATACTATAATAAAATTTCACAGTGGTAAGTGAACCAATTAAAAACTTACGGAAAACCTAACAATTTTTAGTCCATATCCTTATTTAAGGAATTACAATAAAATTATCGAAAACTTCATATAAATTTTCGGACATCAACAAAAAAATTGGATATGTCCGACTTTTGTATTCAAAAACGTTTAAAAAGTGGAGATGTCCGAATCTCGCCTCTCTATATCTACAAAACTAAAATAGATAATTAAGAACGGATCAGAAAAAATGAAAGAGCATCCCAAGAAACCTAAGAACCAAGTCCTAAGTCAAGAACCCCAAAAGTGGCGTTTGTCCGAAAATAGAAATTTACCGACGATATGTATGTGTATTTTCTATTACGTACATATATATTAAGTTATATGTTTTTAGAATTCAAAAAAATAATAAAATTATAAAATATAACAAATTAAATCAAATTAATTACCAAAAAAATTTTTTAATCAAATAGATGTAGTATGTAGCTGCACTGCTGAATTACTGCTGGCTTTAATTTTGAATTAACTGTGGTTGCACTGTACTTATAAATTACTGATGGTTTTCATTTTTATCTATGATGGCTGTGCTTTTTAATTGTCAGGGTCCCGAATTATTTAATATTGTAATTATCTTACAACTATGCTTTTGTGCTTATAACTATATATGTATATTACGTACTGTAATTACTATTTTTTATTTAATAATTCTATCATAAATCTTATTTGTGTTTAATTCCATATACTACTGGTATATACTGGTATATTACCATTTATATAAGTATTATTTATTTTACTACTACATACTATTTAAATTTATAAAAGATTTTAATTCACTGAATAAATTCTAAAGTTGCTTACAAGCTATTATACTTAAAATTTTTGGTGACCCTGACGTGATCTGAACATGCATTATTAGCATTGAAGAATTATTATTAATTTATTTATTCATCTATGTACTGGTTATAGTTAATAATATGATTACAGGTATGGCTTGACTTAAAATTCAAGTCAAAACAGCAAAAAAACACAGACGTAGAACTTTATCAAGAAATTTCTCTAACTCCGTTGCAACAAGCTGTCGATGTTCTGTTCAGAACTGTTCAGAATAGAACAAAATATTAATCCGGAGGACTGAGAATTTTCACGCGCCCTTAGTGCTATTACAAATTCAAATCAAAGTAGAAAAGTAACATCAAATAAAAAGTAACAGTGAATGTATCCCAAACAATCGAAATCTGAATTCAATACATTTCCAGTGATAATTTTCTTCAGTTTAAAATCGTACTGCATAGGCCATATTTTACTATTGGTAATATTCTATTTGTTAATTTGAGGCTTTAGTTTATCTTTTATTGAATTCAGAATATAAAGGAATGCATCTTTATTCAACCGAAAGTTTTTTATAAGTCTTAAAATATATTTGGTAAGATTTACAATTATTTGTAATTAACTACCTATACATTCACACGTAACATTTTATTGTTATAAAAACAAAATTAGTGCTACAAGACTTCTATATGACTCCCGATAAGCACTAAAGGTGTTATAATGTTGTTTTTATGGGAATAAATGTGATTAATATTGCTATAAGAATGTTCTTATAGGAATTGCGAGAGTTGTTATAATGGGATTTTCCGCAAGTGATACAGCAATGTTTTTATAAATCTAAAAGTGCGTAATCCTATATCAAGAGTTAAAGTGTTGTTATAAGAATAGAATTGCTAGAATAGCAGTAGTGGTGTTATTATTTTACTGTATTCCTATAATGTTACTAATAAACTTACTGTAGCTTTTAGATAAATATTTTGCGCCGGCCATTATTTTGTACAAATTTTTTTTAAATAAGCAAAAACTGAAAAGTTTTATATTGCATTCTGTTCGCAAAAATATCATTTTTACTTAAAAGAATAATTATTTAAATATCAAATTTGATGTTATGCATTAATTAACATACATTATTAAATATTTTAAAGATGCAATTTAAAAATATATTTTCTTTATTTATTTAAAAATTGGTTATTTTTGGAGGGCATTGTATTTTTTCGAATTATTTTTATAATAAATGTCAAAGAAATTTTAATCCCAGCCAAATTTTGCATTTCGGTCACAATAATTATAAATATTAATACAATTATTCTTAACCGCAAAATATTATTTATTAGTAAGACATTTTTATATTATTAATCATTTACACACAAATATAAAAATATGTAATTAATACCTATCTCCCTTTCTCAGAAAATAAAAGTAAACTCCATAAAACTATTATTTGAAAATAAAAAATAATACCTTTCTCACTCTCGCATAACATAAATTATTTCAAATGAATATCATTTCAAAATAAAACACTAATCCATGTATACTAATCCTATAACAATATTACAGCACTTGCTCCGGTGCCTTATAGGATTCTCCATTTTAGTGCTATAACGTATTTATAACCTTTCGCAGCAATTGCGGAGCACTCAAATTAACACTAATATTGCTATAGTAGTGTTTATAATAGTGTTATAAGAGTGCGCAAGAGTCTTATAGCAATAAAATTGTTACGTGGGTTATGCTATATCTGGTAGTTCTAATGGGCTTAATTTCGTTCTAATAGTTCACATTTCTTGTTGATCCTACTATGTTAAAAATTATCACCCATATTCTGTCAGACCCATCACGCGAGATCGCGTGAAAATATCTCTGAAGAGATAGTTTTGTATTCTGTTAGACACCACAGACCCGATAGTAAATTGCCGTCTCGTGGGTAATTTCTGTTGGATCTTTGACGAGACGAGATAACAATTTTTTATCTCGTCAAAAATTGTAAACGACAGAGTATCTCGCCAAATTATCCAAATTATTTTGTGTTTTTTTATCAAAAAATTGAATTGAATAAATAAATTGAATAAGTAAAGATTAATAAACAATTTTTCATTATTTTTTTTTGCATTATTATTAAAATTGTGTTTTTGTTTTGAAAAAAAACCAGCTTTCCTATTACTGTTTTACTACGGTTTATGTACTAAATTAAAAAATATTTTAAAACATAAATATATTTATATTAGTTTTTTATTTAAAAAATATTTAAAAACTAAGCCCCATTAACACTTTCCAAAATTTTTATAAACCATATTTTGTTTATATACCAATAATTTGTTTTGCAGTAAAAAATTATCAGTACTATCAACAAATCAAATGTTCTATCACGCATTTGTCTCTTACAGTAGTCTAACAGAAATGCATATTCAGCGAGACGAGACGAGATTAATTTTTTCTTCTCGTCAACGATGGGTCTAAGTACAGAATATGGAATATTATAAATTGTTGTTGTTGTTTAATAATATAAATTTTATTACTTTATTATACATGCGAACAGTCCAGTCCAGCTTTCTTATTTTAATAGAATGAAAATTAGATTATTATTATTTCATTTCTTGATTTAATTGAACTAATACTAATTTCATATATGTAGGGTTACACTTGAGATTTCCATCGTACTCGATTTCTAGCTGATAAATTTCAGAGGCAATGTTTAATTTCATTTTTTACTGTTTATACTGTCTAAGTAGGGGATTAGCCTACTGTAGAAGACCACTTTTGATAACTCTATCATCTTATAACTCTATTATGATAACTCTAACTTTTGATAACTCGTTGCTATGTTTAATGGGTACGTCATGCAACATATTTTTGTCAGTTGTTGACAATAGTGTAGTTATTATTAAGTAGTGTTTATCAAATATTTATTTATTGTGTTGTATGAGATATATGAGTATTGATATAGATATTGATATAGATAATATTTTTAGTTATAAAATATTAATTATTCTTTATTGATTATAAATTTTATATATATAATATTTTTCTATTTTTTTAGTTATATTTTATGCCCCCACGGGAATCGAATTCGTGACTACCCCATCGTAACTGAAACATTTCTGTGCTCCAACCGATTAGGCCACGGAAGAGATCTAGGATATATGTAATTTGTTATAAAACATGTTGGTACATGCATTTACTGTATTTACCATCCATGGGCAAGCTATTTTAACTATTTGTCATGCTTTGTAAAACTAAAACTATGTATTAACCGTAATTAGACTATTGTTCAGTCTATTTATCTTTGTCTATTATCTGTTGATTACTAGATTCGTACAAACAAACAACCATGAACCATATTATTCAAAATTTTACGCTAAATGCTTTTTTTTTCATTACTATATACTTTCCTTCTGTGCAATCCATGGTACAAAATTATAATGCTTCCTCCAATCGAAGTATTTGGCTTCTATACTTTTTTGAATATGGATTGGAAAATATGACAAATTAGAGTAAATTATATAAATATTTTATTTATAAATGCACCAATAGGATACCACAAAGGACATTAAGGTCATTTCACATATGAAATTAGATTTTATTCTCATTTGTTTAAAACTAATCTGCTAGATTTTTGTTTGAGTGAGAGTTTTGTTTTTCCAACACTACTGAACTCATCAATAGGCATTACAATGTTGAAATTACACAGACCATTCCTTATTTCCATAATTTCATAATCGAAATTAATCTGTAGATTCCAAAGAAAACAATAAGTGAGTTATAAAAACAAAACAAAATTCACAATTTTTAAAATAACATATTCAAGTTATGTTTTATAAGTAAAGCTTTTGTTGGCTATGTTGGACTTAAAAACTATATTAAGATTTGTGATGTGTGTGATGATGGGTATATATGGTTGTTATTGAAAGTAAATTTTAAGAGACTTTATTGACATAAGTCTCAAAATAAGGATTATAAAACTTAAATTTCATATTGAGCGAATAACAGAATATAATTCAGCTATAGAAGTTTTCGAACTCTAAATACATAAAGTAGTAAATCTATAATTATAATTGACAAGCGTTTAGGGACCTGCCCAGTAGACACCTTTTCATTTTATTTCGATTCTCATACTCCTTAATGAACTTCTAATATATATAACATATAAGATTGTATATAAAACAAAAATGCACACACAGTTGAAATTTTTTTTAGTCATATGATTTTATTATTCAGCAAATACATTATGTATATGTGAGTTCTAATTAAAATAAAAAACAGAAACAAAAAAATAAGTTATTATAATTACTTGCAGTGAATATAATGTACATTGTACATGTCAAATAAAAAACAAAAAAATCAAATTCATGAAATTATGCAACATCTATAAAATAAAAATAAAAAAACAAATATATGCATCTAAAATAAAGAATATAAAAACAACAAAAAAAAACAAATCACTAGAATTCTTCATTTTTTATCTTTTTAAATAACTGTTACTAAATTTTGGTTATTTGTAGTAATAATATAGTTTTTATTAAAATTATGTATTACGTAGGTGTAATGACAAAATATTTTATTTTTAGTAATTTTATCCACTAAATGCCACTTACTATAGGGAATATATCGGAAACGAAACAGTATATGAAGGACGTGTGTTTATATGTCCTAAATAAAACTTACTAACCACAAAAATTTTTATTAACACGAGTGGCTTCTGCTATATCGTGCGAAGTCTATGTCAGTGCCAGTGACGGGGCGTGGAATTTTCAACTGGGGAAGCCCTATAAAAGGAAGTTTTGGCTTTTCTTTTTCTATTGAAATTTTTGCTAATTTCAACAGTCAAAATTGTTTACATCTACTTCTCAAAGTAGTTTTAATTCTGTTTAGGCAGAAGAACGATCGCTCAACTGAGGTAGTTATTATGAAGTGTCATTATAAATTTACAAAGTTGGGAATATTTAAGAATTCTTTAATTCTGTTTCAATTAAAAATGTTAATATTTTGAAACTACTGTTTTTGTTATTAAAATTTGATCTGAAAATATAACATTAATTTAAGCTCTGACTTTAAGAAAGCAATGTAAAAAAAGTGTGAATATGAATTTTTTATATTGATATTTTAAAATACCTCGTACACAAATTAAAAGATTTTACTGAAAAATGCTGATTACATCGTTTTATTGTTGTTGTTGTTATTAGAGCAAGCACTGGTTTACCATCTTTAACAATTAATAATTTTTCCTCAAAACTTCAAACCGAAAATTATTTTTTCTTAAGCTTTCAATAACTCAATTACAATTATCTATTTTAATTATTTATAAATAATAAAAAAAACATTTTAATTTTTTACGTTTGTTAACAAATTATTTGAAAACTGCATAAAACAAAATTATGGCTGAAAATAAACAATGTAGCATTCAATAACAAAAAACTACAGAATTACTTAACACATATCAATACCATTCTCTAATAAAACCCAAAACTACATACATTATTTATATAAATATTAAATCTCATTTAAGTTAACAACCACAATAATGCACAAAATTAATTCATTCCTTGCTACCTTTTTTATTAGTAAATTCATTTTGTGTTATGCGATATTTCGTTGTTGTTTCCCTAGATAATCTATATTCTATCAGATATTTTCTAATTATGTAAGGTAGATTTGGAATGAATATCAGCCACTCATTAAATTTTTTTTCTTCTAAGATTTTATTTTATTGTCGCTTCATTTATTATTTTGTTGTTGTTGCTAGGAAACTAAATAGAGACAGAGACAGTGTGCTTGAGTGTATGCATATTGTAAATGAGGAAAAGAAAACTGAGGATATTTAATTTGTCATTATATTTTTATGCAATGTATATGTATTATGTAAAATTATTATAGGTTATAGCATATTGGTAAGATAATAATGATTTTTAATAGGCATTATTTTCAAATATTTTAAAATTGTGGTTGTTAAATATCTCTTGTTGGCTTGTGTGATTGAAAGAACAATAGAAAATATTTAATGATGTTTATATATAGGCATTATTTTCTAAACATACATAATGTAGTTAATATCAATGCATATAATTTTTGCTTGAAATTTTTTTTTCATTCGATTTGAATTTTTGTAGTTAAGTAATTTTTATATTAAATTAAATATAAATTTTATATTAAGCTGTAAAAAATAATAATTAATATTTCATTTGGGGAAGCACTCATTCAACTCAATATATGGACGCTTCGTGCCTGGTCAGTACGTAATACTGTTTTTTTAAAAACTTTAAATTTGACTCCAATTTGAATTATAATTACTCAACAGGGGCCCCTTGTAGTTGTTATATAGATATAGTTGTTGTATAGATTGATCTGTAATTATTTTTCTTAAGCTCAAGAGTAGACAAAAAACTACTTATGAAAATTATTTGTATTCGTTCATGTCAATCTAATAAAATTGTCTTTTAACATTAGTCGTTGCGCAAATTAGTGGTTTTATGAAAAAAAATGTTTTTATTTCTATAAAAAAATGGCAACAACAAAGGCAGACTAAACTTCTACAGAAAAAAAACAACAAATCGTCGTTGTCGTAATAGGGTTAAAAATTATTGTTTTAAGTTCCACATTGCTTGAATCAATTATTGTGTATTTTGAATTTCTAACCTTGCCGGTTTTCAAAAAATTACTGTCAAAAACTTAATTAAAAATAATCCTTTGTAATAAAAAAATAAAGACATTTTAATATTTTTTCTACCACCAAGCTACTTCTACAAAGTCAATCATAAATCAATTATAATCAAAAAGGTATAATAAGGTAAGGTAAGGTACATTAACAATATCGTTTTTGATTAAAAGAAATTTTTTATAATTATCCTTTAGAGATTTAATTCTTAAAAAAAAAAAAAAAATTAGTCTTTATAATAATTTAAGACAAAAATTATAATAAAATAAAAAGGACTTTTAATTACGTAACCGTGGTTAGTAATAAAATTTACAAGCAATTTAAGAATTCTTATGATCGTTTAATTTTTTTTTTTGTTTTCCATAATAAAAACCAGACCTCAAACCTTTAACTTATTCGCAAATTATTTTAGTAAAATGTTAAAAGAAGAAAAAAGGATATCTTCTTTATCCTACCGTTGAAATTAGAAAAAGACAACGAAACCAGTATAAATACTTAAAATGATAAAAACAAATTTAAAACTCGTGGCAAAATATTTTTTTTTTTTTTTAAATTCATTACCAACATGAAACCATAATAAATTTTTGTTTTTTTATAAACTCCAATTTAAAAAAAAAAGACAACAAAAACAAATTCTATTGTTCTTAAGTACGTAACCTACAGTTCCCAGTACATTAAAATTACAATAAAATAAATAAATTTGAATTTATTCTTCGAATAAATTCTAAAAACATTTTCAAGAAGTCTCGTGGACCCATAGAAATAATTTTCATGAGAAATGACATTAGCATTCTTTGTCTAATTTTAGGTTTACGAAACAATAATTCGATACGAACAAACGCATACAAACCTCACGTAAATTTTTTAACCCTTAAGTGAGTGATAAACTATAATAAAAAATATTAATAAGAGATTTACCTCCGAGCGCTTTGGTGTGGTATACTGATGGCTCGGAGAGAAACCCAATGCCGACATATTTGCACCAAGACTAAGCCCGACATTTAACACATACCCCACTGTTTTTCAAGCTAAATTTTGAAGTTAAATGTTGAGTGTTTAATGTAAATTAGCTTTTGGTTTTGATGATGATAAAGTATTTTATTATTATTATTAAAACGTAGGCCATTGAGGTATCAGCATTACGATGCCGTAAAATAGAGCACAGAAAAGGGCCAACATATATAGATAGCCAAGCTGCTTTAAAAGCTCTGGCTGATGTTTATCACAGATTATTGTCCATGTAATTTCATAGTTCCAGAACGTCATAGCTCGCTAAAGACATGAATCTGAAATTGGCATTAAAGCATTTCTAAGACAGCAAACGAGGAGTGGAGTTACAATAGATTTTAAAAGGTGACGTTTACATTTAATATTCATTCAACTTGCAGATTTGCAATAACAATTTAAATGTGCCAATCTCACTTTTTTTGTCGACTTATTCCTGGTCTTTAAAAGACTTTACGTAACAGAAAAGTTAATTTCTTTAAATTAAACGTCCTTTGAGTCATCTCATATAATTTTTTTTTTGTAACGGTTTAAGTATTTATTGAATCTTTCCATTAGAAATTGACAATAATTTAGCATTTTGACTTATTTTAACAAGTTTATTCAAATCCTACATATTAAAGGTGAAAATGTTTAAAATTAAAGGTGACACCTACACTGCTAAGGTGCTCCTTTTTAATCTGCTCGCTGAAGGTATGCATAAAAAATTTCGCGCTAGATAGTTTGGCCAGTATAGTTCCTTGTTATAGTCTTTGGAATTCATCCCGGACCATAGGTTTGTTTAGATCGTTGTGTATGTTGCAATTTTTTACGTACCAACGAGCTTTAGTAATGATTCTTAGTATTTTTGATTGTAGTCTTTGTATAATTTCCACATTACTTTGAGAGGTACTTTGCCATAGTTGACAGCCGTATGACCAGATTTGTCTCAAGATTGAATGGTATGAAAGAACTTTATAGTCAACATCGAGAGGAGAGTTTTTGCCAATTAGCCAGTACATACTATTAATTTTTAGCTTAATTTGTTCATGTTTCATTTCTATATGCTTTTTGCAAGTGAGCCTTCTATCAAGATGGACTCCTTTTACTTCCTTTGCCTGTGAGATGGTGATTCCATTTATTTTTACTGCGGGACATGTGTCTTTATTTAGAGTGAAGGTGACCTGAACACTTTCATTTTCATTTATTTTTATTTGCCATTTACTATGCCAATTTTCAATAAGTTAAATATGATCCTGGAGATTTTTGGAAGCAACATAAGCGTTTATGTGTGAACTCAAGACAACCGCATCATCTGTAAATGTGGAGGTTAGTATTGGCATACTATCTGGTAGATCGGCAGTGTAGATTAGATATAAAAGCGGCGCGAGCACACTACCTTGCGGTACACCAGCTTTGATAACATGTTCTTCAGTTAAATAATCATTGTATTTTACTTTAAATCGCCTATCAGTAAAGTGTACGAATTGATAATTTGATGAAATTCAAACGTTAGATTAGTTTGAATTTTAAAGTTTAGACCATCATGACCAAACTTTATCAAAAGCCTGTGCGACATCGATGAAGACGGCTGAGCAAAATTCTTCTGTGCACCTGCTATTCTGTGTACCTGCTCTATTGTATAGTGTTAGGCATGAAGTCCAAATTGATGCCATATAAATGAGTAAAATAGAAAATAGCAGAAAGAAAAATCTCCTCGCATCCCACGTAGATAACTACAAGCAAATGTCTGTGATGAATTCAATATGTATCTGGATCATCGCAAACTGAGTAAATATTACTTATTATTATTTAAAACATAATTAAAGTTACAACAATAATTAAAAAAATTAGTAAAATAAATAAATTAGACTCATAAAAAATCAAATTGGAATGAAGAACATTTTCGCATACCGCTTTTGAATGGATGTATAAATCTGTTAGGTCGCTGAAAATTATGTTTGAACAATAAGTATATGTAACTTAATATAAACGTTACCAAATAGGTTGTAATAAAAAGTGATAGGGAAAGTTGTTCTTTCATTTCCCCATCACTGTATCTGCTGCTACCTATGACTTATCACAGCACCTCGTGCTAACTACCTGTAACTGTCCAGTCTTTGATTAACTTCACTCCAGAACAATACTACCTAGACTAAATAATGAAAGCTAGAAGATCTACATCAATAAAACCAATCTATGAGCATCCTCTACATATATCTAGCTTTGTAGTTATTCTGGCTTTCAAAATTAAAAAAAAATACCTTTAAAACTTGTGCTAACTATAATGACATAGAACTACATATGTCGTGGCATATGTCATATTTCGTATATGGAAAATAGATGTAACTGCCGATAATCGACATATGCGGCAATTATGTTGAATTTGACATTTCGTTAAGTTTTCGTTAAACATAGAATTCTTATGTTAAATTCCATCCAAACCGAATCCGAATGTAATTTTTTGTTGTTGTTGTTTTTCTAAGAAATATTTTCTTATGTTACTATGTCATTATGGGTCGACATATGCTTTGACAGCTTCGTTAGGCAATTTGACATTTACATATGTAGTTCTATGTCACTATAGTTAGCGCATTAATCTTTTGACCGATTTCGAAGTATTTTTGCATGTTTTAGTGAATATTCTAAACGTTACATATAGAACCATATAGAACATTAAACAAAACTACAAATTTTTCTACAAAATATTAAATTTATTTTTATAAAACTGTCAAAATTAATTTATTTCACTGTTACAGCATTAGAAGACACTGTATAGGTATAGTTTTTTCGTCCATATATTTTCTAACTGAGCCGATTCAACGGCTCACCTACCTTTCGCTAAAACTGGTAGACGAGAACAAAGCCAAAATTAAATTGTAATGCCCTTTGTAATCTTCTTTATCTGCTATTGTTAGGAATACCAACTAATAAGGAGAGCATAACTCTAATCATTTTCTTTTATCTGAAACAACAACTCTACGCCCAAACACATCTTATATAGTATAATTTTAAGCGGTAAAGACCAATTTAGTACTTCGACAGTAGCCGCAATCTGCAAGTAATTTTCCATCATTCTTTTGATTATGTTTTCATCACTTTTCTCGTTTTTTTCTTTAAATCCTTTAATCCCAATTGTTGGAGAATAAGACGGTCACCATTTGTGTGTTTGTAAAAAACAAAATTACAATTTGTTTCAAACCATCTCAAAATGTGTAATCATATTGGCATACAAAATGTTTCTGGTATATCAAGGAAAAAAATTCATATCTACAGAGATGACATAATAATCCGTTATTCGGCTTATTTAATTTTACATACAAATATACACATTCATGTTTTAGTCATAATAAACATGAATATTCACGAGGTATTCATGTTACAAAATTAAGGAAGAAGAAAGGGATTGATGGAATTTTTTTTTTTTTCATTTGAAAATTGAAATAATAACGTTAAGCCATTTTTCGGTTGTCGCTTACATTATGTTGCATTCTGCCTACGGTTTATTTGTGATAAACGAAACTCTCCTACCCGGAAGGTTGGAATCAATTTAATCAGTGTGGCTTGTGGTGAAGCAAAAAAGGAAGATTAACTTGAAATTCGTAAAATAATTGTGCAAACTTAACTATAAATACAGCTGTGTTACGTAATGGAAGATAAAAAGAAAAAAAGTTAATAGAAAAAAATTTCACAAAAAAAAAATGTAGGGTGAGAAAAAAGTAAAATCAAGGCAACAAAAAATTATTGTCATTGTAAGTATAGCCTACCTTGTGGCTTGTACAAAAAGGATTATTTTAAAACACAAAAAAAAAAATGATAACAGAAAATAAAAATAAAAAAGTTTACATTTATTAAAAATAAATCTCAACCAAAATTTAATTTTTTAAAATTTTTAATTTACCTGATTTTTTTGCAGATTATTTGCATAATCTAAATTCTTGAATATTCAACTGAACATAAATAGTCGAACGAGTATTTTAAGCTTCTTTTTCTTAAATTTGTTTACTTTTACAGGTTTCCGCAGCATACGCTGTGAATGAGCTTATTGAAAATTCGCGAACATGGGATCAGCATTTCTACAGATTACTAGCAAAATATGTTCAAAAATATAAGAAAAAAGCGCAGATCATTTGGGGTATCAATGTGAGACCTCCAATTAAAAATGAGATAAAAGCAGTAACTCTTCTATTAAAAACAATAAACATCAGCAGGAGTAGACATGCGGTACCCGTTGAATTTCTGAAAACTGATTAAGATGTATTTTGTTACCTTTATTCAAAAAAATATTCAAATGAATAAAAGAAAGTATTTATTATTGAAATACCAAAGAAAGGAATTCCGTACTTGGCGAGGTATCAAACTACATTCAAAATGAATAGCTAAAACAACACTCGAAAGAATTAAAAGTAGAATAGAGTCTACTCTTATATGATGACCAGCAATTTTTCGCAATGTGTATGGTCCACTTCAAACAATTAGGAATAGTTCTTCAATAATCCACTGGTTTCATGGCACCGCTACATCTCATGTTTTTAAATTGTGAGAAAACCTTCCATAGAATAAATCGCAGGTACATTTAAGAATTATTAAGTAAAAGTTGAATTTAAGAAAAAATTATAGCCATATTTAAAGAGCACAAAATGCAAGATGATAAGTCTTACATCTAGGAGAGCTGCCAAATTGCTGCGATTAGCATCAGTTGGGAAGCCAATTAACGCTGCATTTTAACATGGCTTGCATTTATATTGTTTTTAATAGTAACAGTAAATTACAATAAGACTTTCCAATTTAAATGTCAAATCAGTCTTCTAGTATGCCTGTCAAACATGGAGAGTTTCAGCTAACATCACCAGGAAGCTTCAATGGCATATTACTAAGTACTTCCAGTGCATTATAAACATTTATTGGCTACAAGCCATTATAAAAAGAAAATTTTGTGGCAAAAAAGAAATAACGAATTGATAGACATCCGACAAAGAAAATGGCATTCGATCGGATATACTCTGAAGTAATCTAACAGCAAAGCAAATCGCAGAGCAAAGTTTCGAATAGAACCGTTAGGATATACGACGAATCGGGAGATAAAGAAATATGGAAAATACACAGAAGCAAGCCCCCAACAAAGAACGTGGCCGTAGCTAACGGACGATGGGAGAACTTTATTTCCATCCCGAATATCACCAGAGTCAGCAGAATATAAATGATCATTGTACATACAGAATAATAATAACATATCAAAATTAAAGCTTTTCCACACCAGTGTGTATGTATGTGGAAGACTTTAAAATAATAAAAATACATTTTTATTCAATCTGTTGTTTTAAAAATTATTCTGAAAAACGAATTTTAATAATAAAAAATATTAATTGAATATTAAATAAAATATAAATAATGAAATATAAAATATGTTAAATTAAATATAAATAAATTAAAATAAATTATGTTGAAAAATAAATAATTGAAATAATAATAATGTATAATATATATATACAACAACTATATATTATTATTATGTAGAACAATATTAATATATTAAAAATTAATAAATTATTTTAATAAATAAATAATCTATAAACAGAAAATACAATTTTATTTTCAAAGGATTATAATATTTCCTTAAGGATAATAATTATTTTAGTAAAATATTTATTTACCTTAAAAAAATAATAATAAAAAAAAATCATATTAATAGAAAATAACAAAAATAAATTTTATTTTTTACTTGAATTACAACTTACTTTTTTTTTAAGAAAGACCGGCTGAATTTATTTTTAACTCTATTGAATTTTTTTATGCCCGGAAACTCCCTGAAAAATTTTAAATTACAATAACTAATTATAATGCCTTGTGGTCAAAATATTATTTTTGAGTAAAATAAAAGAAAATTCATTCTATCGTTATAATAATTTTTAATGAATATAAATTGAAGGATAATAAGAGATGAAATTAATATTTTAATTGAAAACTGCAGGTAAATAAATTTTTAATTCATAATTCAAAATATATGTAGGTACCTATTTCTTCTAGAAAAAATTATTTCTAAATTTTTAATTTGGATTATTCAAATGAAATTAATTACAGTGTAAATTCGTTAATTGATTTTGGTAAATTGATATGAGCATGTAATACCCAAGAAGTCAACCATATAAGCATACCAAAACCTACCTTTTATGAATTTAATTTCTATTATAATATAACTAGAGACCTGCGGCGCCTTCTACATTGCGATGTAGCTGCACCTGCTGTAGTAAAGCAAATCAGACCTATTTAATTTACTTTTTATAAATAATTTAGAAAGGTAAAAAATTTCGATGCTTGAAAAACTTATGATTTTAATATTTTTTTTTTAATTTAATAAAAATGTATGTACATTATACATATACATTAATACATATGAATGTATTTTTGCTACATTAATACTTTCAATTATTATGTTTGTTCAATAAACTGTTCCAGAACGCTTTAGAAAAATTAAAATCTGAATTTTTGCTTGAATTTTTCTAATGTTGCTAAGTGCTGCATATGTTGCAAAAAATTGATTTATTTTAAAACATATTATTGGAATTCTGATTTTGCTGACGGCAGAAAGATGTAGATATAGACAAAAATTTGAAAATTATTACATTTTTTTGTTACTATCGGTGGTTGCCGCCTCAAACCCCCGCTCCATATTATTAAAACCCGAATTTAGCTGACGACAGGAAAAAAAAATTGTTATTAAACTATTTTGTAAAATCCGGACGAACTAATTTTATTTCATACATACCATCGTCCTAAAATCCTTGATTAGTAGGTAAATATATGTTACTGAATGAATTGGTTATATGGTATTGGTATATAATATATATATTCATTTGTATACTGTATACATAATTTGTATGCTTGGATTTATTCTAAACGATTTCGTGTTTTGTTGAAATAATTGAGAAGAGAATAATAATTAAAAATTAGTTTTTTTTTATTAAAAAAATATTTTTTCTTGTTTATAAAAATTAATATTATAAATTTTATAATATAATAACAAAAACAAATATTGTTTTAATAAAGAAAAAAAAATTTAACTCAACAGAGAATTGAAGGTACAGAAAATTTGCGATATTAAAATGACGCTTTAACCAACTGCGCTAATAACCGATTAAATTTAATTCATTTAAATGCAAACATAAAATAAAAATTTATTTTGATCCACACAAAATGCAATAAAATAAAATGAGTATCTATACCCAAATGGGATATATACGTACAATACAAACGCATACAATCAGAGTACTCGTAAAAAAGGAAATTGTATATATATATATATTAGATGAATTCTCAGAGAATGCGTATTCTACTCTAATATTATTATTGTGTGTTGTGTAAAACCAATTCATGCAGGCTTTTTGAAAGCAATTTATATAAATAGTATTAGAAGTATATATATAATCATTTCTAACCCATTTAAACCAAATCATAGTTGAATGATATCTGTAAAAAGGCAATCAAAACTATAGTGAAGCGTTCCAAAAAGTACAAGGCAAATGGATCGGAATCTTCGCTGGCTATAAAGTTGCTAGGAACAGCAAAATAATTATCAATCAGCAAAAGCTTCTCTGCAACCAAAACTTGACAAAATGTGAAAAAAATATAGTGAATTCAAATAATCTGGACAACAATTTTTATAAATGCTAATACAAAGTAGTCAGACAAATTACAAAAGCTTAATAATTTTAATTATCACTTCAGTAAAATTGTTCAACTATTAGCTGATCAAATAAAAAAGGAAACAATAATTGCTAATTCTGAAACTAATATTAGATTTAAATTCAAAACGGTCAACTTTTGTGAGATAAAGAAATGCATTCGGGAATTGAAAAATTCCAACGCGGCTGGTCCTGACAGCATACCAAATCAACAAAAGTATTTAAAGAATGTAAAAATTATAAAGCAAAGTAAAATGTTCATCGATCTTCAAAAAGCTTTTGATTGTGTGGACCATGAAATTCATAATTATCCTCAATGAATTTTAGCGAAAACCAGGTTATCTTCTTCAAATCTTATTTGTCGAACCGTGAACAAAAAGTTCGAATTAATGATAAACTAAGCAAATCGAAAACAAATAAACCTACTCTCTTCAAATTGTATATCGATGATATTTCACGATTACCTCTTAAAGGATCAATACAGCTATTTGCTGGCGACGTGGCGCTGAAATATTCGGAATGTAGTGAGTAAGATCTGAAAAATTACATTCAATATGATTTCACTGTAATTCATAAATGGCTTAATAACTACCGTCTCCTGTTAAATATAAAAAAAAAACAAAATCTATTATGAGAAAATAAAACGTTTTCACAGAACTTTGGTATTTTCCATAATAACACCTCAATAGAAATAGTCAAAAACTTTAATTATTTAGGATTAATACTAGATAGCAAAATAAAGTGGAACGAGCATATTGTTAAGAAAATAAACCCCTACATTTTCATTTTAAGACGACTACGGACATACTTCTCAAAAACGGTATTACACATTATTTATTCCTCATATATTTTGTCCAACATAACATATCTTAATCCGATGTGGTGTAATGCCCCACAAAGAGCTCTAAACAGAATTGATGTACTGCACACAAAGACTATTAAAACTATACACTATTATCCAAGATTATTCCCAACCAGGTCTTTGTATTCAGATCAATATATAAGTTTTGAAAATATCTGTAAGCGGGAATTATACACCACTGCTTTCAGAATTGTGAATAATTTAATAAAACATCATTTCATTTTGAATAGAATTGTTGATATACATAATTATAATACTAGAAATAAGGCCAATTCTTATTTAACACTGTTCAAAACTGATAAACAAAAAAAAAACTGCTTTTATAATTGTCTGAAATTGTATAATGAACTGCCAGAAGAATATAAAATTGTTAATAATATTTTTTATTTTATTTTAATATTTTTATAAAAATTATTTTTGTAAGATATATTGTAGCACATTTAGTTTAAGTAATTATTGCATTTTTTGTTCTTTTATTTTCTTTTCTTTCTTAAGTACAATATTAATTTTAAGCATAAGTCATTAATTAAGTATTTAATTTTAGTATTTAAAAAAAATTAATTTTTTATTTTTGAATTGATTTAAACATGAATTAAACTTAATTGATTATGAATTGACACTGAACTAAAAAAAAACTATGAGACCAAACAGCTTAGGCTAGGGTCTATAAAAAAAAAAACCTAAAATTTTTGAGAACTTATATCTGTATACCTATACATATTAGTTTATTTACCATTAAGTTATGTTAAGTTTGTGTAAATTTTAAATTGAATAAAGAAAAAAAAAAAAACTACAAAACAAAAAAAATTACTCCAATATATGAAAATAGAGACGAAAATGGCATCTATCGCAATACCCCCAATCCTCATTTAGGTCCAACACTCTTTCGTGTGTTACATAAACGAAATTGCTAACCTAGAACTGCAAAGGAAAATATTTATGTACACTGATGACTTAGCAATTGTGTATACCAAGAATAACAATAAGGAACTAGAAAGTAAAATCAACCTTAATAATAAAATCTTATTTAAAGTATAATCAACAAAAATAAATTAACGGTGTAAACGCAAATAAAACAAAATATATGTTATTGAAATCGCCAATCGGTTAAAATTGTTTAACAATTATTATTCAGGAAGTTGATAACTTTCTTGGTTTGATAATTGACAGCGATATTTCTTGGAATGTACAAGTCATTGAAGTTGAGGGTTAAAGAGCAGCAGCAATACTAAAAAAAATATCATATAATTATACCACATACATTAAAAAGGTTTTATTTCACTCAAATATAATATATGGACTAATAATACGAGGAACAAAGTACACTGCAAAATTTAAAATAATTTAAACCTGGCAAAACAAGGCTATAAAAAACCATTAACAATTTAAATATTAAAATGTCTACTAACCGTTTATATGAGAACCTTAAGATCTTACTGCTGTAGGATCAACTAAAATTAATACAGGTAAGTCATATATACAAAATAGTACACCAATAAATAATCACCAACACAACATTTCAACAAGGCTCAGAGGTTCATCAACATAATACAAGAAATGCGTCTGATTTTCGAGCAAAAAGTGGTATAAGTTTATTCATTTTAGGACATCAGTTAATGAATTTAATAATATAATATAATTAAATCTACATGATATAATTTCTCAATAATTATTTTTAAAATTTCTCTATTTCGTAAATATTCTATATCTATATTCTTATTCTATATTTACTTACTATGCTTTCTTTTTTTTTATAATATCATATTGCTATTTCTACTTTCTACTTGTTCTTTACTATGATGTATATTTAAACTTTAACTAGGTACTAATAATCAATCTGTATGTTGAGCTAACGATCTTTCTGAGAATAGAACAAATTAATAAAATTAATAAAAAAAGGTTGAGACAGCAAAATAATTAATCTGACACATTGGAATCGCTTCTGTTGGGCCCTCGGCATAACTATTAAAAGTAACTTTTTCGCGAGTCATCGTTTCAACGCTGATTACTAGCAATAACTCTATCGTTTCAGATTTAGTCAATCAAGCTAATTTATTTTCTAAACGCTGGGTGGCGCAGTAGGTAGAGCGCCTGCCTTTCAATCGAAAGGTCCCAGGTTCGATTCCCGACGAAGGCAAAAAAAAAAAAACAATGCTCTCTGGATTTTTCGACCTGGTCCTGGTCCTGGGATTTTTCGGTCCTGGTACTACTATGATCCTACTAAGCTCAAAATTCTTCATAGGATATATTTTAGACCTCGTGATGTAGTGAGAGTGCAGAATATTAGAAAAACTACCGATCCCGATGGAATTTCAGCCATGCTTCTCAACATATCGCCTATCCTATTTCGAAACTTCTGCGAAATTTTTTTTCACGTGCATTCTCGCCTGGTAAATATTTCAGCCAATACAAAATTACGCATGCTTCTGCAATTCCCAAAAAAAATTAAAACTGCGAGGCCTCTAACTACCGACCTATTGCTATTACTTCGGTTCTTTCCAAAATAATAGAAATCATAATAAACTAAAGGCTATTGAGATAACTTAGTAGTTCGCATATTATAAATGATCGCCAATACGGCTTTAAAAGCCAACTTAACCTCTCTCGTTGTACCGGCCTCAAAAGCCATTTTAACATTTTATTCAAGGACAATTTATTTAGAATTAAAACTGTACAGTACTGCAGTTATAAATTAAACTACCCCACACATAAATAATATCACATACACTGTACTGTACTGTACTTTACCGTTCCAATGTCAAAATTAAAGATTGTCAGATGTTTTTATATCCTTATTTCAAACTATACTCTTATTGTAATTGAAAATTGCGTCCATTCATTTCAGTTCAACAAATTTGAAGGTTTTCATGTTTTTAAATTATTATAAGCACTATGTTATTGTTATTGAGTAACAAGCATGTTGTAGAATTAATCTGATAGTTTAGTCCTTAAATTGTTGAATAAGGTGAATTAAATGATTATTTACTTTTAAAATAACTTAAATAATTAAAAACTTTAATTTTTGAATGGTTGTAAAAACTTTTTGAAAAAATAAAAATGTTTTTTAAATTTAAATTGAAATTCATTTCCATTAAAAATTTTCTTTATAAGTATATAACTATTTCTTTTTATTTTATTTACTTGTTCAATTGTGTAAAAAAAAAAAAAAAAAAATTCTTAAAAAAACAAAAACAAAAAAAAATTTTAATTTTAGTAAAATGTTGGCAAAAAAAAGAAAAATATACAAAACTATGTTCGCAAAAATATATTCACATCTATATTTATAACACAGTAAGTATATATGTGTACAAAATTTCATTGACCTAATTCCTAAAAATGAATGAACGAGACACAAAAACAAAACTTGACTACCGAAGGACGCCATTGTGACCACAGAGTGCATTTCCCAGTAGAAAATATACTTAAAATTTAAATCCCCAAACTTATACCCATACACATACAAAAAAAAATAATAATAATTATTCTTATGGTATTAAAATCAGCCCAAAAATGTAAGAGAAATAAAAATAATAAAAAAGAAAATTTCCGTAAATACATCTGAGTTTCATAATAAGTTTTATTTTGTTGGTTTTTCTATTTTAAGAACAAATTTTCGATTGGGATGGGATTCATTTGGTGAAGGAATATTTTTTTTTTTTAATTCAAGACTCGTCAAAAATTGTTTTTAATTTAAATTTATTTAAAAAGAGGGGAATTATTCACTATTTTTAGGTTTTAATTTAAAGTGATTAAAAAGAGGGGAATTATTCACTATCAAAACAAAAAAAAAATATTACATTGTTATAATCAGTATAGCCAACTTTAATAATAAAAAAATCTACAACTTTTTAAGTTTAATAGTTTTTGATTTTTCACAATGTTCAGTTTTAGTATAGATATATATTTTATTTTTAACAAACTGATGTACCTAATATACAAAATCGATCGTTCCCGTAAGATAATTGAAACTTGAAAAAATGCATATTGCCTGAACAATGACTCTAGTTTACAGATAAAACTTTAATGCCCAATTTCACAGTGAAAGCTTAAACTAAGCTTTTCGCTTAAAAGAGGTTTAAATTGAAAATTCAATTTCACAGTTGACATTTAAGCGAATAATTAAACCACGCAGATCGGGGGCTTATCAGATAATCAGATGATTGAAAAATTATTTATGTATACTGGTCATATAAATGAAAAGTAATTTATAAATTTTTTTAAAAATGTTTTAATAGAAAAACTACAGCGTGTGTGAAAACATATGTGAGAAATTCGAAAAATTAATTTTTATCAACATAATTACCAGTGTAACCAACATAATATTATTAAAATGACAGCCACTTAAGCTTACTTAAAATTTCAACTGTCAAACTCATTCTAAATATTTTTGAGCTCAACCGATGCTTATCTTATCCTATATGTTAAACTACCACAGTGAAATTCACCTTAAGGGCGTTTCCGAACCCTCTTGCACTTGCACTTGATACTCACACTTCGCACTTGCCCTTTCCGAAAATACTAATTTATCCCACTATTTTTATACTAAATTTTGATTCGGATTTAAAAAGTTATGACAGTACTTAGGAGTAGAGTCAATATTGCCTTAATGAACATTTTTTTAGCATTTTTATGTCAAATTTATTTTGAAAGCAGCAGAAAAATACTTTTTTCTAAAATTTTACAATCTTTATAAACTTATGGCTATGGCAATATTGGATTAAAACAGAATCGGACAGAACAGTTTTGGTTTGGAACAGTTAACTGTCAAACACTTCAGAACCACTTAGAACAGAAAAATCTACTGAACACTTTTTTTCTATCAATTTGAACTTTTTTTGTTCTAATTTTTGGTTATTCTCAAATTTCTTTGTTTAACTGTCAAAATTTACAGAAAAACAACAACAAAAAAAGTTGTCCAAACTCAAAAAAATTCCGAACAAAAAGACCAATTTAGAACAGTTTCGTACAATCTAATGAACACAGAACAGAACACTTTTGGACAAAAAAGTTCAATTAACGGAAACTAATGAACACAAAAACGTGTTCTTTTTTACTATAGAACGTTTTAAAACATTCTAGAACAGTTTACTGAATACAACAAAAATGTCTAATATATTTATACAAAATATTATTACAAAAATTATTGTTGTTTTAAAATTAATATTTAAAAAAAAAAGACCCTACGATGTCTAGAGACAAAATTAAATATAAGTAAAAAATAATAATTCTTAAATTATATTCGTTTTTTATTTTAAATTATTGTTACACTTTTGTTTTACCATATCTTTAGTTACCATTTATTTTATAATAAATAGTCTTTGAATATTCATTTTAATTTCTTTTTCAAATTTAAATTTTTATCTTTCTTATTTTAGTTTTTATTGCGATATTTAGTGTGGTAAAAAAACACTAAACTATGACAGTTAATAAAGTGTGATATGACAGGCTTAGTGCGAGCTCATTTGAGCACACTATAGATTTTTCGGAGTTTTTAAGAATATATTTAATGCGATTTGACAGGTTTAATGCAATTATCAAGTCAAAGTCTGAGAGGTCCGGAAATGCCCTAAATAATGAATGGTCCTATTGAAAAAAGTAAGTTAAAGTCAATTAAAAGTGGAAGCGAAAACCAATTATAGGTAAAGGAGTATTTCAACAATAGTGTTTCGAAGCATTGTAAATACAGGTTCTTCTAGTTTGAATTTGAATAGTTTCAAAACTCATCATATATAGATTTCAAAGAAACCAATATGTGAGTTATAAAAAGCAAACAAAATTTGAACTTGGTAAAACTAAATTATTTTTAGTCTATAAGTTTAAACATTAATCTATTATTATAGATTAAATCAGAATTATATGAATTAAAGAAAAAAAAAACATTTTTATTCAAAATAATAAACACAAGAACACATTTTAGACAACTTAGTTCATATAACACCTTAGTTTAGTAATCAGAATGCCACTTGAAAATCGTTTTTTGTGTAACTGATCACTTGAAACCATTAATGACAGTTAAAGTCTGTAATCAGAAATACAAAATGTAGTTAGGTAATAACCTAATATTATTTATTTAGTTTTATCGTTTAAAAAAAATAAAGTAGTAATCAAGATAATTATGATTTTATATTTATAGGTTTTTCATTCTCATCATCACAACGCTTTTTATGCTTTTTTCAATGTGTTCGAAACATATCAAACTGATTTTTTGTTACCATTTTTTCAATTGATATGCCAAATGTAAATTATACTACATAAATTAATAAAATAATAATATGAATTGGTAATACGACAAAATCCTGTTTTTCAAAATCCAAATGCGATCTGCTAATTTTTTAAAAGTCTTGTGTTTACCTGCCGTCTGCGAAAACAGGGTTTCAATAAATAAGTAGCAAGAGTTTGGAGGTGGCAACCCCTGCCTTTAAAAATAAATTTTATCTTTTTACTAAAACCTGGCTATTTTCCTAAAATTTGGAGATTGTCGCATTTGTATTTTGTTGTATTCTGTTTATTTGGATTTTGGAATTCTGGATTTTGTCATTTGGATTTAGTCCATTTGGATTTTGGCATTAGGAATTTCATGGCTAATCCATATAAATAAAAATTTTTACTTAATGTTTTGCACCCTACAATATATCAGTAATTTAGATACATGAATTTACATGTACATACATTGCTTATTTTTGGCAATATTGAAAGTAAAAGGAAAATCAAGCAGCCATTCTCGAATGTGAAATTTCGAGGTGCAATAAACACTATAAAAATTCTGTTTATTCCATAAATAACGTAAACTTATCAAAATAAACATTTCAATTTATTTCGTAAACATCCTGAGAAAAAAAAAGAAAAATAAAATCTGTCTAAATACATTAAAAATGAAACTGAAAAACAAATTTACAGATCTGTATAAAATAAACTTAAATTTTAAATTTTACCGAGCTATAAATCCTTACTAAAATGTCATTGTATTTTGCAACTGGATTTTTTATTTTCCTACATTTTATTGTTGGTGGTCTTATCGTATACACTGTATAATAATAACAGGCGACTTACTATTTTAGTTGTAGCTAATGTTATTTTATTATGTCTCTGCACAACAGTAGGTAAAAAAATATATAATATAATGTATTTTCATTTCAATTGATATTATAAAATTAATTTTACGTTTTCAACAACCATTCAATACATAAACTTAATTGATATAAAATGTTTAATAATTCGGAGTACAATCATTATTAGTAACTAATTTCAATAGAAGACCCAGTTTTTTAATTAATTAGTTTTGCACAGTTATGTTCTTACAGTAATATTGCAGTTTTAACAGCGTAGCCCTGAAATCTCAGATATAACAGATCTTCAAATCAATATTCCTAATTTTTGTACTGTCCAATCCTATTATGTTCAAATTTGAAATCTGAGTTTACTTAAATCTAATGACAGAAGTGCCAAAAGAGCTTAAATAAAAGCATGCCTTTCGATAAGCGTTGCTCTTTGTTGTGATCAAGCAAGACAAAACTAAGCGTAGTACTCCGATTCTGTTTTTTTCTGAATTTTTGTATGTTTTTGGGAAAGTTTCATTTAAAACCTTAAATTTGCTTTGGGCAGACTTTTTAATTTTGAAAAATCTATTCCTTTTATTAATATATTATTTTTAATATCTATAAAATATTTTTTTTAAATTTTTGTTTTCATTTTCAGATATTCTTAAAATTTTTAAATTAAATTTTTTCATAAATTTTTTTGTATGTTCGTTGCTATTGAATGCATTTCCAAAGAATTAAGTAGCCTGGCTGAATATACATACAACTAAAGTATGAACTTCAAATTTTAAATAAAGTTTAAAGTACTTGATTTGAAACTAGAAAAATTATATTTAAAATTCATAATTTAAAAATTTTAAATTGAATTTTTTGAACAAAAAAAAAAATAATATTTAAAAAAGAAACAAATCAAAAATATGATACATGAATTGCAGAACATCTACTGCTTAAATGATAGCAATTATGGTATCGTCCTAACATTGAACTCAGATGAATTTCTACAGTCGATTGCAGAAATTTTGTTACACAATAAATTTTTATTATTATAGTGAAGTTAAAATTCTTTTATATTAAAATTAACCTACCAAGCAAACGATATTAAACAAAATCTAGTACCGAAAGATATATAAGGTATAAGGCTTTTTGATTAAAAATATTGTTTTTGAATGCGCAGTATTTCTTTGCTCAGTCGATTTAAACGAAAGAGTTTGATAGGATACAAATGAACTGAATACCATGAAAAATTACAGAGCACAATTAAAAATTAAAAAATTTTATAAAGTGTTTGAGAGAAAATGTCCCGGTCCTGGTAGACAAAGAGATAATGTAAATGTTTCAAAGAATATTTGAAGGTTAAAAAAATAGGCTAAAATCGAAAAAAAATTTTTGCACTCTACCTAGACCAGTCAATTCATCATCATCATCTTATAGCGCTACAGCTCTGGGTGAGCTTTGGTCTTCATCACTATGCTCCTCAAAAAAGGTCGATCTTGTACCCCTTGTCTCCAATTTGGGATTTGTAGGGTTTGAGCATCGTTTTTCTCGTTGTCTGCCCATTTGCCTCTTGGTCATCTACCACGATCATCTTGATCATCTACCACGGCTGCTATCAAATTTTCTATTCAGCACCACTGCTTTTTTCGACTTGACTTTTTTTGCGTGCATTCGACTTACGTGGCCAGCCCATCTTAGTCTTTGGGCCTTTGCAAACCGTACAATGTCCTCACTATCAATCATACTATTGAGTTCGCTGTTGCTTCTGATTATATATTCTCCATTCTGGAATCTTTTTGGGCCGAGTATTTTTCTTTCAAATATGCCAGAACAAATCATCAATCACAAATAAGGGCAACGGAAATGAGATATTTGAAACAAGGTTCAGCAGGCTTCTGTTTCATGGCGACGTAAACGTAAATTAACAGGACTAATCCAAATAATAAGTCCCATAACCCAAAGAAGAAGTTGAAAAACATGGAAAACATTGGTTATTTAAATAGTACTCTTATATCTGGCCTGATACACAATTTTAATTTTCTAAATATATAACTTTAATAAATCGTACAAACACATATGACAAACAAACTTTGCGTTGGCTGGGAAAGTTGTTACAACAGCTGGAATTTCATCAGATCCAGTAAATTAGTTTGCATGAAGCTTTGTCAATATTTTCAATATAGATCTTCTCCTGAAGCAGATTTTTCTAATTGAAAAATCTAATTGAGGTATTGTTGGTGGAATAAGAGTTGAATGAGTAAGCTACGAGTTAGTTTCAAAGATTTTTACAAACAAGTTTGTCTTACCAGTTGGGTCCATTACGATTACATCATCATGAATCAGAGGCACAAAAGATGATACTGGAAAGTTATGCATAAAATTTTTAGCAAAAGGCCGGAAGGTTTTTGCCTTAATCGACGGTTGTACATGCCTTTGCAGATTGATGATATTTTTGTTGATATCATTTTTTTCTAGCAACATTATAACTTTTCTTTGAGCTAGCAACATTATAACTTTTTTTCTTACTTTCTTGTAAGCTTCTTCTTTGTCTTTAATGGCTTCATCAAATGTATTATTAAACCAGGAGCTGAAATTTGTTTTTTAGAAGTGTTATAAGAATAGGGAATAAACGTTTTCATTTTTAGTAGTATTATTTAACCAATAATATCCATGGCGAAATCAACATTTGGAAACTGGAAGAAGCCAAGAAAGTTTTTACCCTTCTTCTTAATCAGTTTTTTTAATTATTATGTTTGTATATATATGGGTAGTTGTGAATAACACAATTTTGGCAGCCACGATTTTTGTACCTTTCCTGTTTTGATGTAATGTCATCTCCGAAATCAACATACTAATTTTTTTTTGTTAGGGTATATAAGTAATGTTCTCCAAAAGCACATCTTAATCATCTCACAGTTTAAAAATTTAGTTTGCACACTGATTTTATTCGTTGTTTGCGATTTTGAACACCATAAAAGAGTGTTAAGAAAACGCAACAATGAAGGATAGAATATAAAGTAGTTCTACACAAAATAATACCAATTTAGACAAACTGAAGGTATGGGAATGTATTGATCAATGAAATATTAATAGGAGTATTGAAATATTACAACGATTACAATCTAAAATATTGTATTAAAAACCATAAGAGCTGCATTATGGTAAAATTGTGTCACAAGTCATTTGTGTCAAGTAAAATGCTCATTTATACATTGAGGAAATCCGCAGATGGTCCAAAACTGTTTTCAGAAAATATTTTTATTATGAGAACAGTTCAGCAGCTGAGCAGAATCAGAATGTTTCCCTACAATAGAAATGTACCATTTTACAATTTACGATTTTTGTAACGAACCTCCTTATATTATATTTTCCAACTTATCTATCAAATCTCCCTAGGATCACATTTCCATCGTAATCCTATTTTCCGTAGCGAAATCTGAAATTATTTTGTATCAAGAAAGTGTGTAAAAAATAATGTTAGGTGTAGATAATGCGTTATTCGATAATTCGTTATTCAAAAATGCATGCATGTGAGTACACGTGAAAATTTAGTTCAGACTAAGGCACAGATATATATATAATATAGTTCTATGAAAATAGCAATTTAAATGAGAAATAACAAGAACATTGAAATGTCCCAATTGGAAGTTGTTGTTTACATGACAATTTGGTTATTTTCACTAATAAAGCCATTACTCGAAATTATTAATCGCTGAAAATTTATGTATGATTTAGCTGGAAACTATAAATCTACACAACCATTTTAAAAAAGAGTTTTACAATAGCACCTATTTAACTGAATAATAGTGTTCTTCTCCTATTGTTGGTACTCCTATTGAAAATTTTTAAAAACCTTATCATTTTTCTATCTAAAAACTTTTAACTTCAACTGTATTCAAAATAAACTGTATTTAGTCCTTTAGAAGTCATGTTGTTGCATTTGAATTATTTCATAATATATACATTCTATATATTATAAAATATACTTTTGTAAGCAAAATGGCTTGGTGGTTACCAAATAAATAAATAAATAAAATGTTTTTATTGGATTAAAATCTTAAAAGTATTTTACGAGTAGAGCAATAATTGCCAATATAAATTGAATGTGGCAAAATAATTCAAAAAAATATATTCGATTTACATTTTCAAAATCACAATTCATAAATTTGAATTTAGAATGAAAAATAGCAAAACATTTTATTACTTATATAAAATCCAATATAAATATTTAGAAAATACATTTGGCAATTTACTGATCTTACTCAAAACCTATTATTAATATTTATTATTGTTGGCAGGTTAAAAATGTTATGAAATATTTTTGTCAATATTGCAGATTGGAGATACTATGGGAATCAAATATCTACTTTTGGTTAATAAATATTAAGATAATAATGATTGAGAATATGTACATATTCATTTGCCAAAAAAATATTCAATGTGAAATTAAAGTAAAATATAAAACCTTGATTCTTGACCCAACTCTATTATATTTAATGATTAGAATAATAGCCATATAGGAGTACACATTTTTAATTTTTCCAGAAATTTTCAAATTAGAAAAATTTATATGTTTATATGATTGTGAATGTTTGTGATTTTGAAATTAAAAAAAAAAAATTTCAAAGATAAATTTTTACGATTTTTTACATCAACAGCAATAAGGCGAAAGAGAAATTTGCCAAATGACTCACTCCTGAACATCATCCTTAATAAAAAAAGGAATAAAAAATTTTTTTTTTAGAAATATTTGCCTTCAATTTAAGCGTACTAAAAGTACAAAAATAAACTTTAGAACCGCAGCTTGACATTTTACGGAAAAAGCAAATTAGCCGGACTTTTTACCAAATCTCTTAATCTCATCTCAAGACTTCCAAAAATTTCGGCTAATTTGCTTTTTCCGTAATTACAATCATAACTTGCTTTGAAAACCTTATATCAAGCTACGATTCTAAAGTTTATTTTTGTACTTTTAGTACGCTTAAATTGAAGGCAAATATTTCTAAAAAAAAAATTTTTTTTCCTTATTTTATTTTCGACTTTGTAGTGAAAATATTTTTTTAATGAAAAATAATATATTTTCAAAGAGCCACACATATAATCAAATGGCACTAAAATTCACTCTAACGCAATTTGGTTATTATTGCTCATACTTCAAATGTGTAATTATATTTTATATTACTGTAACAAATTTTATAAAAATATGTATATTTTTAAAGATTTTTTGGAGATTTTTGATTACATACCTTTTAATTTTTTAAATTACGTATTAAAAAATTGTCACCAATAAAAAATTACGCACTTTATAAAAAGAAACCCTGTTAAATACAAAAAATATTTGACGTAAAATCGTAGATAAAATCTGAGAAAAAGTCTGAAATGTAAACACTCATCCGACTTTATCTACGATAAAATTCGATTTTGTCCGACGTGTAAACGCTGCCTAAGCATAAATTGGCATATAAAAGTATAATATATACATGCATAAATCGAAATTGAACTTTTTTTACATGCGAGAAGAGTAATTTGTAACTGAGTGATAGATAACTGATAGGTTCAAATTTTGTTTTTTCCATAAATAATGTTTTCATTTTAATTTCAATTAAACTAAGCCATATGATTATGTATGTAACAAATGCAACCCCTATATGACACATATACGTAGATTTGCATATACTTAGTGAGAGAAAGAGAAATAATAAAAGAAAGAGATTAATAAAAGAAACAAAATTAAAAGCACAAAAAAAGTACAGTAATAATAATGATTGAAAATAATTGAAAATGATTAAAATATAATGATAATGATTTTTTATATTTTTTTTGTTTTTGTTTTTTTTTCTTACCCATAGAATTGTTAATAAATACAGTGAATTTAAAGAGAAACCAAATTTTAACTTTATCAAATATCCATATTCCATTATTAGTACACACACATATGTAAATTTCACCTTTGTTGAATGCAAAGAATATCTATAATCTATATTAACAAGAATACGCACTCCCATTTTACGACAACCTAATTTTTAAGAAATACCGAACTGAGCAAAATATCATTAGTTAAAAGAGGTAAAATTTACATTTACTTATCGTATACCAAATTTATTATGAGAGAGAAAAGGTACAAAACAGATGTTTGTCTTTTCCTTTATACTGTAAAATAATTTTGCGTTCTCATTATTCTCCTTTGGATTTGTTTACGTTTCCTCACATTATTTATATGAGGCAGGGTGGCAAAAAATGTTAGTTCTAATTTAGTTTGTTCCCCTATACGAGTATTAATTCTGATCTTTTATTATTTTAATATTTTCGTTTTAAACATTATTATTTTCGTATATACCTATTAAAAATATTAAATTATAATTACATTACAATAATATAAAATATTATTAATATTTTTGTCAGTAATAATTTGGAGTTACAAACATTATTCTTTTTTATTAATTATATTAGTAAACTTAAATATTTATTATATTGGTATACGATTATTAAATAATACTGAGGACAACATCTATTTACAAATCACAAAACTTAAAGAATATGATAACGCTGTTTTAGTTAGGTCTCCTAAAAATCTTATGCATAGTTGATACATTTTAGAAAATAATATTGTTAAATATTTCAACGAAATTTTTGTCGAAAATATTTTTAAAATTATTAACTTTTTTTTATTTAATTTCAGCCAAGTGTTTTTGTTACTCTCTTTTGTTTACCATATTTTTTCTTTTTCTTACACGTAAAAATCTTATTATCGTCTAATTCTGACAATGTTTATCAAATTTGCATATGAATTTGTGTGCAAACAAATGAATACATACATGTGTTCATACTCTTTTTATGGATATACTTTGGTTAAATGGTTATTGAAATGGGTATTTTGTTGAATTGAAACAAATTGAAACAAACATATAAAGTCCAAGGCAAGTTAATTAAGGCAAATATAATAAAATAAAACAAACCTTAATAAAAATAAAAATAAACCACAGAATATGGTCACTTCAATTATAAATTTTTTTTTTTTTTTTTATTAAACTTTATTTTACCCATTGTACAATCTTATAATTACTTAGCCTAGATAAAGTTTAGAAAAAATAGCTTTGTGATATTATTATTAACATGTAAAGTAATAGTGTGCTTTTTATGTTAATTTATGTTATATAATTATTCTTTTTATTTAGTTTTAATTTACTTAAGTTCTTATATAAATCTATTGAAAAAAACCTGGGATGTAAAAACCAATATATTCTCGTATTATTTAAGATAAAACTTAACCTAACTAAACCTAACTAAAACTGCTTAAACCTAGTTAAAACTATACGTATTTTCCAACCACCAATAGTATCTTTTTATAAATTTATCTTTGTCCGGTATAGACATGTCATATCTCAAATTTTCTTCATTAATGTTGCCCGGGTTATACTCTATAATTTTACATGTAGCCCGTCTACTATAGTGATATCCCTACACTATATATCCCGTCACTATATTAGACGGGCTACATGTAAAATTATAGAGTATAACCCTGGCATGATTTTGGTTTTGAATATAACCATTTTTATCCAAAAAGATAAAGAGCTCAGGGGCTATAAAGCCTGTGAGCATAGTCTTTTTAATGTACTCCTCGTTGTGGTAGAATATATGCGATATTAAACCATTTTCTGGACTTTTTTGTGCTCTGTCATAATGTTTTCGAATCAATTTTGTTAGAAAATAGTCGATTCTAATTATGTTTGCTTCCTTGTACAAGTATTTATTGGAATGGTAATGTTTATAGTCTGAATTAGGCTTTCTATAAATATTAGTATATACTCTTATACACTTTCTTTCAAATTTTCGTAGTTTTTCCATTAAACTTGCACTGATGTTGTACCATATGGGTACACCATATGCAAGTGTTGGTCTTATTAATGTCTGATAACATATTGCCTTTAGATATTGTGTATTTTATATACTCGGAATAATTCAGATTACGGTGAAGAAAAACTCCGAGATATTTCATAACTTTTTTGTTTGCTAGCGGTGAGTTATTTGGAGATTTTATAGAAAAATATTTTCAATTTTTTTTTATGTCTGAATTTGTTTTGTCCACCGTGTTACGGAATAGTACGGTTTCGCATTTTTTAAAGTTAACTAGTATCCATATCTTGCAGTAGTCCAAAATAGTATTAAACATTTTTTGAGCTTTGTATAATATACAATATTAACTTTGCTATCCGCAGAATAAACTATTATACCGTCCGCAAAGGCTAATGCAAAATTATTACCTTTTACTTTATCTAATTAGTGGAGCAGATCTGTTATATAGATTGAAAAAAGGATTGGTGCGTTAACTTGCTGTAAACCGTTTTCGATAGGGAATACATTATCCAATGAATTTTGTTGATAGTAGATCTGAAATTTATTTCCATATAGCATGCTTTGAATAAGCGCAATTAAAAGTAATAGAAATTCATATTTTATTAGTTTGAATATTAAACCGTCCAACCATACCGAGTTGAAAGCCTTTTTCAAATCGACCAGACAGGCACCTACGCCATATTTTTTATTTATGAACCAGCAGATATCTGATGTTAATTTGGTTATTGTATGAGTAGTTCCGTGCTTGTTCCTGAACCCAAACTGGTTTTCAGTTATAATATTTTTTGACTCTAGGAAATTTGAAATTTTGTCGTTAATGAGTGTTTCGAATACTTTACTGATGTTATGCATTCAGCTTATTGGCCTGTAATTGCTAGGGTCAGTTGAGTCTTTGCCTGGTTTTTTTTAGCAATATAGTTTTCGACACTTTCCATATTTTCGGAAAATACAAATTATTAATTGCGTTGTTAAACAAAATAACATATTTTGAAATTATTAGACTACTTAAATTTTTTAGGACTACATCAGGTATATTATCGACACCAGAAGAAGTTTTATTTTTTAAAGTACTAAATTTCAACGAAAGCTCTTCTTGGTTCGTGTACTGGCTGTATTCACCTCTTGATTGTGATGCTTTATTTGTGTGGGAGAAATTGCAGAGAGCAATGATATTTCTTTGTTTCAATTATAAAATTATGAGCGAAAACTGATTTTAAAATAAACAAGCTAAGCAATATAACAAGAAATAACAAAACTGCTGTTAAATTTTTGGTCGATTTTTAGAACTCACAGATGTATTAATAACAAGTTATAAAATACAATAGAAAAAAAATTATAAGTTGTAGGTAGTCTAACACTGTAAATACCTACAGATGAGTTCAAGTCGGGTTGTGATGAATGAAACAACCTCTTATCGTTGAACAAAACCATATAATGTTGAAAATCTTACTACCTATAAGAACAATTAAAATCGTTCAAGTTAATTGTTTCCGCCCTATGCCCCACGGATGGGGTTGCAGGACATTGATGACGAAGCTAATTGTTGAGAAAGTTACAATTAAAAAATTTCATAACATTTTGAAAGTTCGCTTTTATTTAAATTACGTCTAAACTCTAAGTCAAATTTTTGGTGCGTTAGGATATTATTTTTTCGTATTAGTGTTCTTTAATTTCTGTTGAAATAAATTTTTAGTAGGAACTGAATAGTTTTGAATCCTTTTATTAATAGTGTCCATATAGAAAAACTACCATGTAATGTAGGTTTAACTTAATTATTCAAACACAACGTTTCAGATGTGGTTTGGATTTATTATCTTCAAAGAATCAGAATTATCGAGCTATTCCCGGCACAACATTCGCTGGTCCAGTCTTAAAAGAATTTTTTTTCTTTTCTCTTCATTTAAATATTTAACTTCATTAAAATAAAGTTTTTTATTTTCGCAAAACAATTAATTTTTCTTAACATATAGTCCAGTTTAAGCACAACCATTTTGTGGCATAGTTTTCTTGTATTTTATTTCTTTCTCTATTCTCTTTATTGGTACTCCCGTGGAGTCACAGATGTACAACTGTCTATTCTGGCTTAAAATTTGCTTTCCAATAAAACGGAGCCAAAATGTCGAGATAAGAAGGATGGTAGTTTTGTGATTACAGTACCAATTGAAGAAATAATCAGTATCAACTTTGATTTGATGTCTATAATAACTTGCTTCTGGTGTTTTTCTTATAAGAAGGGTTCTTAGCAAGTCTAGTGGATTTGCAAAGTTGACAAAGTAAGACTTACCACCATGGTAACAATAGCAATTTTTTTTTCTACTTGCCAATACTTTGCTATAAAATAAACATTCATTTGAGCTTGGTGACCATAATGCAAAGACACAAACCAGGGAAATTTAAAATATTTTAATTGGTACTTAATTTTTTGGGTAATTTTTGTTGTTGAAAATACTGTAAAAAATGTTTCTAATTTAAAAATGCTTCACATTTTATATATTTTATGATGTTTTGATATTTGGTTCTTGTATTAAAAATATGGATTTAGAGCTAAGATATGTTTTCTATAAAATGTTTATCTGAAAGTTGGGCACAAAGTATTTTATAATTTTTTTTTTTCTTAATTAGTAATTTTTTACGGTAATTATTTTAAAAATCTTCAGAAATGAATTTCTAGATCCTTGTCACTGCTTTTTGCTTTAATTCATCGAGATGGAAAATGTATACGTGAAGTGTAATTCTACACCCTCTAAAAATTGGAGATAGTCGAATATATCATGAGCAATACGATTACACCGCTCTGTTTTCAAATTTTGTATAATGGTCTTTCCATCAAACACAATATATTTTTCTTCAGTCCTACAGTTTGTTTTTACTCTGAAGAATAATGTTAAGCTTATTTTTGGCCAGATAAAGCAAGAACACCAAATTTTTTTTAAATTTTTTTTAAAGTGTTCTTGAAACAAATTACCTATTTATTCTAAATTTTTTAATGTTTCTTCAAAGATAATACCATAGCTATAACGCAATCGGTACAAAACTTATTTCCCGATGACAGCAAGATGATTGAACTGGTTCAAGACCTTTTGTCATCTCGCAAGAGAAAATACCCTGAAAATATGTCTGGATATATAAAAAAAATAAATAAATTACTGATTCTGTGATCAAGTTTACCTTTTAATTCGGTTTCTTCGAGTCATATGTCGTAATTTTGTTGCCACTCATGATGCCCATATTTTCTTCAACCATCTAAGATAAATCTTATCAATACAAATGTTAATGCTTATTACATATTTTGTTATAGTTGGAGCTGTAGGGGCACTGATAGTAGAACTATTGTGAATTATAAATATTTTTCTATTATAAGCTTTGCATTAACTGATATAAATTTTCATTTTTTACCTAAATATTTTTGTAACATGGACTTTATTATTGTTTGACTTTCTGAAGTAAGTTCAGTAAATTTCACTTCGTTATATTTGAGTTTTAATTTATTTATTTTTAGCATTTGCAATACAAAATAAACCAATGGATATCATTGTTACTTTTGTACATAATATATATATTTTGTAAAATCAATTTTTTTTTATTATGATTTTTAATTGTAATTATAATAAAATTGTATAAGAAAAAAAATATAATAAAACTGAATTGTCGTAAAAATCACCGCAACACAATATGTTACTTAGATTTCACTTAATAAATACACACACATACACACATTCAGATACACAAACCAATATTTAATTTTACAATATCAATAAAAATTTTCCTAATTTCTTAATATTTATATACATTTACGTAATTTCCGGTAATTTGATTACCACCCCCATCAATTAAAATATTTTAAATTATACACCTGTATACATTAATTAGTAAAGCTTTCATTCATAATAAGAACAATAATAACGACGATAATAATAATAATAATAATTAAACAATGAAAAAATAATCCAATTTAAAAAGTAATTATTTTTTACAACCCTTCCTCTTACAGATGTCGTATGCTGCCATCTAGGTCGTCAATGCTAACAATTTAATAATTATATTAAACGTACTAAATTCTTCTACAGATAATTGATTAGGAATTTTGTAATTAAAACTGAATCATATTTGAGTGATTTAATTTTATTTATTTATTATTGTTATAGATGTGATCAGAATTTTGAAAATGATAGCAATATTATTATATACACAATAATATTATTGTATATACTATTATGCATAATATATACATATATACTTCGAATATACAAACAAACATATTATATCTTATATAATATAAACATATTATAAAATATAAATTAATAACAAATTGTGTAATTAATATTAAATGAATTTGGATTAGAATATTTTCCTTGTTTATTTATATAAAAATATTTTCCCTACTTTGATTAATAGAAGTATTGAAATTATGTATATTATGCATACTCGTATACATATCTACATAGCTACTATGTAAAGTAAGATCCTAAAATTAAAATTATTTATTCTTATCACAAATTCAGTTTTAGATTTATGGATGTTTCAATAAATTAATATTAATTGATTTCAATAATAATTATTAAAAATTTAAGTATTTGATTATAATCTTTGTAGACATACAGTTCAATTGTTGTATACATATTAACTTTGAAACAAGTTAAAGTCATCGGACTTGTTTATTCTAAAAGAAAACATTAAAATCAAAATTTGATTAATAAATGCTTTAAATTTGTATTTATTATTATAATTTACATTTTATCATGGTTCACAACCAATTAAATAATTCGAAATTAATGTCATATTTCTAACAAACGTTTGTGATTATCACTCTCCACCATATAATTTTGATAAGGCGAGCAATCAAAATTATCAATAATGAAAATGTTACACAATAAAGGTGCATTTTAGCTAGCCCGATTTATTTTTTAATCAGCATTTTAGAAAGAGATAACATGAAATGACATTATTTAATATGACAATTCAATATGTATGACAAGAATAGTAAACGTAATAAATCAGGAATATTTATCGCTGGCAAAAAAAATTGGGGTTATTTTTTAGAAAAATTTGGGATATTTTTAAAAAATCGTGGAAATGTTATTTTATCATACTTCGATGAATAATTTTGATTATGATTTTTAAAAATTGGTCTTATTTCCTTTACATCGGCAACATTTTTAAGGTTAAAATTAAAACTACTAAAGTGTTATCATTGTACATTTTATTTTTTGAACGGTAACATTGAAGAGTATTCAAATAAAAATTTGTTTTCATTTCAAAAAGTAAAATGGATGAAAATAGTCAAAAGAGTGAAAAAGAAAAAGTCAAAATAATATGAAAATAGAAGTAGCTATGAACAAATAATGTCTTCTTTCTTTTTTTTAAATTTCAAAACAACTATACTAACTAAACTACATAAACTAAATAAATGTTGCCGCAGCATTTGAACGTCTGCATTTTTTGGGAAATTATTTTCAACTGTCTATTTTTCTCTTTAAGTAAAAACTTTAAATTCTAAAATGCTTTTTGCAACATTTCTAAAATGCAGTTTAATTCAGCATTTCTGAAATGCTGATTAAAAAACAAATCGGGCTAGCTAAAATGCACCTTAATGGATATCATTTTAAGGCATTGCTGTAATGTAGGAAGAGTCACCATATTTTAAAAATATCTGTTGGGTAATTGATGCCAGACGAAATATTCTCCTTAAAAAACAAACATTTCAACGTTGGTTGATTATAGTGTTATTCACAGATCATCCCGTCATCCTTTATATGGAAAAAAAACGTATTTCAGCCTTAACATCAATATTAATGAAGATATAAGTCTTTTGAAGTTTTCGAAAGTCGATACTAAGTTGAAAACCAATAAATAAAATTTAGTATGAAAAAATCGTATTAAACTCTAATAACGGAGCTTTGATAGCTTAAATACGATTTTTCATACTCAATCGTACAATGGGTACGTATATTACGTCTTTATAAAAAGATTAAGGTCCTGGATTTCAGTACCTATAAAGTCACCCGTCAGAAAAACACTCGTAGATGAGTATTCTTATAAATAGGGTACAGGTACAGAGAATGTGTACGAAAGTATCATTCTCATCGCTGCCAGTTCAACAAAAGTGTTGTCCATGCCATCTGGCATGTTTACCAATGAGACAATAATTCATGCTAACTCCTACCATTGTCTACATTCAATCACGACCTAGTTCACTCAATCAAGAGATTGTTAAAATTGAAAACTGAAAGTTGTCTTGTTAGTAACAAGCTAACAGCATTCGAACCAACTCTCCGGCTTCAAAATGAAGTTATTTAGTGACTCAAACATTTTTGGAATGCGAGTGAATCAAAATATGCACTGAAATGAAGATATTTTCGATATTACGAAAAGCGTCACAAAATGTTTGGGTTTTTTGAGTCGCTTCAAAGTTTATTTTTCATCTCGAGACCTCTTCAAAATCTATAAAGTATATATACGACACAAGCTGGAGTATAACTCACATTTATGGGCAGGTGCACCAAAAACTGCTTTAAATTTTTCGGACAAAGTTCAAAACCGTGCCATTCGTCTTGTAGGCGAGATATAAATGTGACCTCATCTTTCAAACCATTTGGTCATCGTCGTATTGTTGGAGCACTTTCTCTATTTTATAGATATCTACTTGGTCTACTTAGTGTTGGCACTTGTTCCGAAGAATTAAAGTCACTGCTTGATCGTCTCAAGAAATTCCATCGCATAACACGAGAGGCATCAAGTGCCGACCCTTTCACAGTGGAAATTTCGAAATGATTTAATTAAGGTTATGGAAATTCTTTTATAGTAAGAACATCTGGATTGTAGAATCGCGTCCCAAACGAAGCATTCCCAGTGAGATAAGGATTTCTTATTTATGATTTACAGAAATTTTATTAACAACATTGTTCGCTCGCTCCCACAAAACTTTTCTTCTCCCTATTTCCTTCCTTTCGTTTAACTATCCTTTCCTTTTTCAAATAATCAACGGTACGCAAGTACTCAAAGGTTCACAACCTAAGTTTTGGCCATAATATAAAAAAAAAAAATATGTCACATTTTTTAACCCCAGTAGTTTAAGACCCCTAAACTATATTTTTATATCATATTACTCTAACAATAAACTTTTTTCTTTTTAGCGTGCATCAATACGAACAAACACAGGCAAAATTGTACAAAATATAATTAGAGAATTATTCTGTTCACAGCCTTTCAATCCAATTCAGTTTGCGCAATCTGTCTCTGAAATATTTTCGCGGACCACAACTTTTTATTTTACTAAGATATCTAAATACTCTTCATACTCAATTCCATTATGAATTGTTTTACATCATTTAAAATTATTCTTGGTGCACCATAATTTTGTTTTTATTCATTTATGATAGACAACAACCAAAAGTTAAATATAAATTTAATTCTGCCGACGAAAAAAGAAACTCTGTACTTACATGGGTGACGGTGAGTTGCGGAAATTTGATAAATTAATATGTATGTATGTTACATGTGGTAACATATTTGAAAATGTATTTAGTTTCGCTTCGTCTCCTTTTAAATATCTACCATTTAAGATTAAATACAATGAATTACAGATTAAATATAATGATTTAAAATCTATTTTATAAATGTCAAAAATGAAGTGTTTATAAAAGAACATCCCATCTTTGGGGCACTCTATATATTCTGATGGTGAGACCAGAAAAAAATATAAAAACATTCTGTATTATGGTTAAAATAAACATGGTGTGACATAATTATGATTATTGTATACCGGATTTGCTTATTTAAATAACCGTTAAAGAAACAATAATAATTGCACAAAAACTGATATAATTTTTTTTTTTTAATTCATCGCAATCAATCAACTAATTGGATAATTGCGAATACACTACTTATCTTCTTAAATAATAAATAACTTCATAAAAATTCTTCTTAAATCGTGATGACTCCTGATGATTTACTGACTGTTTCAAAAGTTCAATAATTTTTGTTTTATTGTTTTCATTATTTTATTTTGATAATTTCATCCCTGACTTTAAAAACTTCTAATAATAAGAACGAAGGAATACACATACACAAATAAAATTCTATATGTATAAAGACACAAAATTTAATGGCAAAAGTTTTGTTTTTTTGTTAAAGGAGGAAAATATTATCCTTGTAGTTTGGATTGAACTTAAAATAGAAATTAGAAGGTTTTTATAGAATAGCTTTTTCGGTTACAATACTTCTTTAACGCTGCTTTTTGTTTTCAATTAATAAATCTAACCATCGAATCGAATAAAGGCTTTACTTGATTGAATTAAAGATGTTGTGTGACTTATTGTAGAACTAAGTTACCATCAAAGACTAGGTCGTTATTAATTGAAGTTTATTTTGATTAGATCATTGTTTGGCTTTTGTTATATTTTCCGTTAATTATTTTAACCATAAATCAATTGGTTTAGAGAGCATTTGACATTATAGAGGTGTTTGAATTAAAATATTTAACCTATGAAATTAATTACGTTGTCATCAGCCTCTGTTGTAAAGATTAAAAATATATCATAAGGTGCGTTATGTCTCCAATAATATCGATTCGATTTTTCGCAAATTATATTACAAAATTATTCAGTTCGTCATTTTAATTACAAAACTTCTTACTTCTTCTTTCCCTGTAGGTTTTTGAAGAAGCTCAAGCATCTTTTATATTTCTTTCAAAACAGGGTAATTTTGTGATAAATTAAATTGGAATCTGCAAAGGGTTTTTTGTTTTGCAGATATTCGACCAAATCGTTGGTAGTTCTTTTAAAAGTTCTGCTCCATATTATGATTGCTAAAAAATCTGCAGTTGTTGCTGACTAAATTTGAAATTTATATTAATTATTATATAAGATACAGGATTCATAATGTTTCCTTATGAATCTCTAGTCTGTATAGCGAAAACTTTAAATCCATAATTGGTTATTCGAATATAATATTTTTCTTAGTTTTCAGTACGACTTACATGTGAGGTTAAAAACTTTTTAATGTTAGATATTTTGAACAAATTCATTCAACCATGGGATTTAAAAACTGAAACGAAAGAACAAAAGACGGAAAGGATATGACATTTTTTTTTTTTATGTTTTTATTTTTATTTTGTCTAAAATAAATTTTTGAAAAACATTTTAAACTATTCACAAAAAAAGGATAGAATCAATGTGGCGCCAAAATGACTAAAATATGAAAAGAAAGTTGGTCCTCTTATGTCTAGATAAGTAAAAAAAAATGTGAAAAATTTAATCCTAAGAGATGAAAACAATTTTTCGTAAAATAAAGAGAAAGAAAAAGAGAGAAATACAGAAGAAATGTATAAAAAAATGTGTTTCACCTAAAAAAAAATTCAATTTACGTAATCTCAATTGCCAATTATTACAAATTTTATTTCACTTGAAAGAAAAATTTATTAAAATGGAAAATAGAGTACGTATGCCAATAAAAATGTGTAATAATAAAAAACAAGTGATTAAATTTTTTTAAAAAATGCTCGAAATTATTCATTCTATTCACATATGGGGAAGATGAAAATTAAAACTTTAGCGGCTATTCAACTTAAGTGGACGATGGACATTTTCCAAAATTCAAATATATGTAGATTTTATAGTTTTTTTTTAGTTTTACTCTATTATGAAATCCTTTAAACTTACAACTCCAGGTTTTGTTTTCTTTTATGCAGAGTTCTATGTAAACGAGACCTATTCATGCTTATTAACAATTTTTTTTCCTTCTTCACTCCATTTGGCAGCATAGTACTTCCACAAAGCTTTTCCATCTGATTTTCTTCTTCGCTAGGTATTTAATTTCCCTCCATGTTCTACTGTTTTTATTTATTTCTTTTGGGACTGTTTTGCGCCATGTTTCCCACTCAAGGTACATCTGCATGCTTATTGGTTATTTTTTGATTCCATTTACCCAGAGTTAATTTTTTCTAATTGTTCTGGGCCAGAATATTTTGCATATGTTATAGAGGACCCGCATTTTCTTTATATAATTCTACTTTATCAGCCATGTCTCGTACCATATAATAGGGTTGATTTTACACTGACCAGAATATCTCTTTGAGGAAATTACCCATGGTAGGTCCAAACTAAGAAGTCCAAACTTAATTATTCCAAGGCACACAGGAAGATTAAGAAATTAATCCTTTTTTGTAAGGGCAGTGGCGTTATGGTTTTTCTTTGCCGAACTTTTTCAAGTGTGAGTTATGTAATTCTAAATTTTACGAGCTTTGTTGGGTGTACTTTAAAGAAAACTTGTAGCCATTATTAACTTTAATTTTAATTTTAATACTGAGAATTATTTTTTGAAATAATGTTTGTTATGTCTGTTATGTTTGGAAGAAATTTTGCATTCAAATACATTTTAAATTTTATTTTATTTTTTATCATTATGATTTTTTTTTCTTTTTCTATTTGTCTTTTGCTTTACTGTTAACTTCCATAGATTAAGTTAGTTTAAGTACAATGAATTTACATTCTTTTTTATCATATACCCTTGTAGAGACTTACCGTCTCATGTATATGTACATAATGAAATATATTCAAGGTTTCGTGCACCTGGGCATGTTAGGTTGTCTCTACCCAGCTACAGACTTCGTGATGTAGGTAAGTAGTAGTAGCGGTTGACAGTACGCCGATACATTTAGACAAGCAAGGTTCATTGTAATACCACCCTCCTCGCATAAGACTATACTCGTTGAACTATTTTAAGCTTTTTACAAAGCTGCGTTGAGTTCTTTGATTTGAGTGCCTTCACGATCACCCGGCGAGTTCGGAAAGAAGACTTCTCGCTTCTTTGTGAAGCAATCGATTGCAAGTAGCTAAATGTGCATTCAGAATACTCCTTTCCAGATGTATTTCCAAGGTGATCTGCAGTTCAGCATATAATTTCAAACAAAAACACTAGGATTTAATTTTTGGTTGTACAGTCCTCCGGTTGCATAGTCTCCCGGTGTTTTCATTACTTTACAAACAATAGTCTTCGCCTTTAAATTCCACTTTCATCTCTTCTCCTTAGAACAGGATTTGTTATTCTATAGTCAGAATTTCTTTGTTTATTCTCGGTTCAATTCAATTTTGAAAACTTTATTATCATCGATATTTCTGGGTTGAATACCAGGTTATACCACTCACGGTTGTAATGGGATCTTCATCTGTAATATTCTGGTATTGGATTGATGATTCATTTTAATAAATATTTTCTTTCAAAGATGTCGCTAGTTTTTTTTTTACTTATAATTATAAGATTTCAGCTGTCACAGTTATGGCACGATATTGCACGGTAAGGAACGCAATATGACATATCTTATTATTCTCATTTTTGTGTCTTTCTGAATATCTTTCAAATCTATTACCAGGAGTACCATGAACTATGTCTTATTCGCTACTAAATGCTATTTTGTTTTATTTCGCTAATTAATTCTCATTTTTAAACTATTTTCCCCAATAAAATATTATATGTAAAATTTGGCACATTTCCTTTTTATTGCATTTGATGTGAATAAAAATAGGTAAATTTCAAAAGTGAATTCCATTCTGCAGCTTATAAGAAGTTATCTGCATATTCAATGTTATTTTTATTATCTATCGCTATAACATACTGTCACCTAGCTTTGTTGTCAATAATTGTTCAAAATAATGACTCGAACTGTTTTTTCCTATGTTTTTCGTCACTTATAATATTTCTATTTTAAGCTTTGTATGGACCTGTCCTTGAAGTATATACCCAGTCTGAAGTTATTAGTACCCAGTTATTATTTCTAAAATTTCGTTCATATTCATTCAGCTTTTTTAAAAGCTTTTTCAGCGTTTGCATAATATAGTACGTGTTAAGAGGTCTATTTGGGCATTCAACGTATTAGCGTTAAGGGCTCGTTTTATTTTTATATCTTCTCTGCGTTCTTTACCAATTCAATACAAATAATCTTAGATTATGCGTGGGCTTCTAATTGTCCCTCTCTAGACTTATTCCTTTCCAACGTGTACATCAGTCAAGATTAATCAGGCATATGACAGCTTTTTGAAAAATTATTTAACACTCATCATTATACATCACCGAAGCCTTTCTAATTGATTCAATCTTGTCCTTGACATAAGATCAGGTTTCAGAGGAAAATAAATTTAAGGAAATAGAATGTTAGCATTTCGCTTAATCTCCGTTCTGCGAATGATAAGTCATACCATTTTATTTACTTGAAATGCAAGATTGACAGATTACAGTCACAAGTTCTGGATCAACAGAGTATTTTTTATTAACCCTTCCACACATACTGTAGCAGATTTGCATCATGTTCGTTTTTTCTCTGTAATTGCGTGTTAAAACTTCTAAAATTCATTCCGATTATTTGGTTTAGGGAACATTCTTAATCGATTGCAACTTTTAAAATTTTGCTTACTATAATTTAGTGTGTGTATAATTGATTGATTTGCGTTGAAGGGTCGAAAAACTGCGCAATAGGAAAAATCTTATTTATAAATGTTTAAGTAAGAGTCGAAAAAACAGCTCAAAAAAATGTTGTTCTTCTTATCTTATCTTTCCTTCCCATGATATTTTTTTTGTAAATCGGAACGTAAACACAGCTGTGAGATTAGAGTGTATGATGCATATATGCTACAGTATGCATTAAGAGTTAAATCAAACATGCATATACAGTAATTATGTTTACGCGAATTGTTCCGAAACAACTGGGACATAAAGTATTTTTGAATGATATTATACTGCAGTTCTTCTAGTGGTTGATTTGGCTAAAACAGGAATCTTTTCTTTGGGCACCTTACAGAGGAGTAGATTACCCAATTGTAAATTTCCAAAAAATAATTAACTAAAAGTACATAAAGCAGGGGACAGCTTTGTAGTTTTTGACAATATTGATATCGTAGATATTTGTGCGGTAACCTGTGCGAAAGGATAATAAAGCTATTCTTATCAACATTTTCCAGCTTTAATTCAATAAGTTCTACCTGCTTCTATGCTTTGATCGAATAAAAGGAATATTGAAATTATATGTCCAATAATGCTAATGAATGCTGTCCAATAATAAATTTTATTTGTTTCAATAAAATTTCAATTTCAAGAGTTAAAAAACAAAATAAAAAATTTAAATTTAGCTACTACTCCTGCCAAAGGTTGAATTTGCTTTTTAAATAAGTTTTGGGTTTCAGTTAATTTAAACCTACTCCAAAATATCTTTTTCAATTAAAAAAGAAAAATCATGCATTTAAGGGTTAAGCAGAAAAAACTACGTATATGCAAGACTGAAACTTGATCTGGTTCAGTTATATTTTACGAACATTTTGTGTATTATTTTATGTTGTTTGTTACAAACCCATATTATGAGTATAGCTGTGCACTCTTAAGTCAGAAGTTATGCTAATTTTAGCAGCGAAAAAAACCAAAAATGTTAACAATACCAATTTAATCATATATCTATTTTTTGTTGGGTCTGTGCACGTTTTAAATAATTTTTATTTATTATAAAATCATATCAAACATTACCATTTTAGTGTAGATGAACTTTTGTAGAACTGTTGTATAAATATAATGAAGATGATGTAAATAAAATTTTATTCTAGTAATACAGCACTTAATTTCATAAAAATAGTGAATCGTTCAATTTATTACTCTCAAATACATGATACCATCTATTAAAGAAATAATGTTGACATATGAATTATATTTTATGTATCTAAAATGTATTTTTATAATATAATCCATAAATTAAGTTCCTACGATAAAATATTTCCAAAGTGCCATTTCAATTAACATATAGAAATAAATTCAATATATTTTGTTGTTTATTATATTTTTTATTTTTAAAACTATTTAAAAATCACCATCATCTCATTCAGTATATCAATTAATGATATAAAAAAATATATATATATCTATATAACCAGTAATTTTAAAAACTCATTCACATAAAGTGAAAATTATTGTATTAAAGTCGTCAAAATTCTATATTAAAAAAATATTTGCCTAATTCAAGGCCATTTTATTTTGTAAAAATTTGCCAGCCAACATAAAATTCTATTTTAAAATATTTTTATTATTTTAGATAAGTAATTGACTTTTTCCAAAGTTTATTAGTTATGTACACAAACATTTTTTATGTAGTCTATTCTCTACAAAAACATATCATGGAATGATTTTTGTCAGTTGAAAACGTAATAAAATTTAAAGTTTTAGTGTATATGGAACCAAAAATAAAAGTAGTAAATTTAACAAGTTTTGACATAATAGAATACAGTAAGTAAAATTGAAATAAATTGTGCCAAAAAAAAAAAAAATAACAGAACATTTAGATTATTGTAAGTGGGTGATGCAATCTTAGTGCAATTTACATTATCAAAATTGTCAATTAAATTAATATATATAAATTTTAAAATAATTGTATATACTATATACTCATGCAATCATGAAAGTGATATATTTAAAAAATTGAATAATGTTTGGTCATTACATCAGGGTAAAGTTTGTTTGTTTGTGTATAGCCAACATAAATACTCGTCCATAGATTTAAAGATAGAGTTTTTGTACACTTGTTTATGATCAAAAAATAAAATGACGGTTTCGGGTTACTGCCACACAACACCTATACCTAATATCCATCCTGATTTTCTTGAAAAAAAACAGTTGTGCTCCAGATATGAAAACTTATACATATAGATATAGCCTATCAAAAATAAAGAAACACCTATTTTTGATAGGCTATATCTATATGAATAAATTTTCATATGTGGAACACAAGTGTTTTTTTCAACTGCCATACAATTCTTAGCCAATCCATCAAGATCCATCAAATTTCAAAACCCAAAGTTATTACAGATCTGAAAATTTTATAACTAAAATAAAATTTAAGTAGACAAAAGTAATTTTAAATTTACTTTTTTGTGTGTTTATAGATTCCAAAAACATCAGTTTAGAGTATTCCTTGATGAATTCACAAAAATTTTAGATGAGGAAAAGACAAGGAATCTTTTTATATTAGGAGATATAAATTTAGACTTATTAAAGGAAAATGTTGATGTTTCAAATCTACTAACTTTGTGAGCATCACATGGTTTAATTTCGGTAATAAATGAATCAACCAGACCATCTTCGGGTAAATGCTTAGATGACGTTTATGTTCGTCTATCTAGACTAGAAATCTTTTACAAAATTAATATTGATTTAAGTATTACTGACCACAGTATGACAGATTTAATTACTGATAAATTTTTTGAATTAAATAATAAAAACAAAGGGTCCGTTAAACAAACTAAAATTGATTTCAGTAAACTGATTTCATGTTTGCAATATAAGTTTTGGGAAGAAGTGTTTGTAGAAAATAATATTTCGAAATCGTATGACATCTTCAGCCAAATTTCTATCTTTTGTACTATGTTTGACTAAAACAACATTTTATTATTGAAGCTATGATCTTCTAAACCAAAAACGCTTACGCGGGTGAATTCAATATAATTCTATAACATCTTACAAGAACCGATTCCATTCAGGAATATTGCAAATATCAAGTGCAATAGAAATTTTTATAGGAATTCAAAAACGGATAGTGACGAAATCTTATTTTTTGAAAATCTTATATTTTTTCTTCGAAAATCTTATTTTTTCCTGTAAAATTTTTTTCTCGTCCATATTAATTTTTTTTTGTTGTGAAATTTAATTTATACACAAAATGGATTTGGTACAACAGCCCTTAAATGTGATGAAAACAATAGGTATGGGTCCCAGGATTTGGGGTCGAAACTTAATATCACATGCTTTCATGCGTTTCGTATACGTTTACTTGCCGCTGGCAAAAACAGGGTTCCAATAAATGTGTAGGGGGGGGGGGGGGTTTGGTGGCAGCAACCCCTGACTTTAAAAATAAAATAATTTTTTTAAAAACATTTTTTTACTAAGACTGTACCGTTTACTTGCAGTCAGAAAAAACAGGGTTCCAATAAATAAATAGCGGGGGTTTGAGGACGACAACCCCCGACTTTAAAAATAAAACAATTTTTTAAATACATTTTTTACTAAGACTGTGTCGTATGCGTTTACTTGCAGTCGACAAAAACAGGGTTCCAATAAATGAGTAGCAGGGGCTTGGAGGCGGCAGCCCCCGACTTTAAAAATAAAATAATTTTTCTAAACACTTTTTTTTAATAAGGCACAGTCTTATGTATGCGTTATTATGTGTTCCTATTTAGAAAAAAAAAATACAAAATAAAATTTTGATCAAATAAGATTTTAAAAAATAAGATTTTCAGAAATAAGATTTTCAAAAATAAGACCCCAACCCAATCAAAAACTAGTTTTGAAAATTATATTTTTGTTGAAATTTTCCAAATCTGGAATCATGTTTCAGATTACACAAAATATATAGAAAAATATGTATAACTAACTATTTCAGTTCCAAATAAATCAATTAAAAATAAACAATTCCAAAAAAAATAATTGTCGAAAATAGTCGAATACTTCCCTTTTAATTTTACTGATATGCTTATCAAGTACAATTCGAGTACAAAACACTGAAGAACTCTGCAAGTAGTAGACGAGATACACGTATATCTGTATGATAAGCATATCAGTCAATTTAAAAGGAAAATATTCGACTATTTTCGACACATTATACAAAAATTTCATTCTAACGCTAGAAAACAAGTTTTTATAAAAAAAAAATTCCAAAATAATCAAATGAATAATAATCAAAATCTTATAATATAATACACAAGATGGACGACGTGGCGAGTAAAAAAGCAAGAATAATTGAATAGTAAATAAACACCGCAAAAATATTAAAATTTTAGCAAGTTCTTGCTCTTGTTCTTGCAAGTTCTTGCAAATGCTTAAAACATTTAAAATTGTTACACCAAATAGTGACGGTTATTTCCCAGTTGAGCGACATCTATACTATAAAATAAATTTTAATCTTATTTAAACTTATAAGAAAAAATACAAAAACGAAAAATCAAACAAAAATTGAAAACAAAACAAAAAAAAAAATTAGATCAGATCATACTCTTCAAAAATGATACCTATAATAAAATTATGTTAGTTCATTTGCTTCTGCTATTATTAAAAAAAATATATATACGGTAAAACACGGTTATAGTCATTCGCTATATTCCAGTAATATTTCTGACTATAACCGTTTTGTGACTGTAGGCGTAGTCAAAAAAAAAAATTGCATCTTTATAAACAAAATAAAATTCAATAAAATATCTTTCCTACAACAATTTTCAACTTTATTTTATTCATAGATAGCAATTCTGTTATGTAATCACAAAATATACATATTTGGATTGAAAAAAACTATATATAAATCAGTTTTTTAATAAAATAATTCACCTTTGACTTATTTTTTTGTTTTATTCAAAAAATTTACGTTATATTTTAATGTGACTTATAAACGACGTCGATTGTATGAACTTATAAAGTTTATTACTTTCTTTCAAATAAATTGTTTACTATTGCTATAACAGAATTGTGACTACAAACGTTTTTGACTATAAACGAATTAAAATACATCGATCTACTACATAGAGAGTAATGGGATTTCATTGTGTTAAGTTATTAATTTCAATAGTATTAATTTCGTCATAAAGTATTAGGTATTATACTTTAATTTCATTATATATATATATTTAATATATATTCAATAATCAAGCGATTCAGAAAACAACTACAATTATACCAAAACAAATATTTCTTTTTATATAAAATCGTACCTGAAAGAACTGCTTCTGTACAATTGCACAGGGGATTCTCTAGTATAATATATTGAAATTGTATTTTCAAAATATCTATTAACAACAAAAACATGAAAATATCAAAAACATTTCAGAGAACTTTAATTTAATTATTTAGTTTAATTTCATATCCATACTAAGCATTTTAAATTTCATGTAAATTCAATAACAATAAAATAGAAATAATTTAAAATAATTAATATTTAACTAAGCAAATGTTTCAAATTTCTTGGAAATTCAAAATAATTTCATAAATTGTAAAATTTTTAAAAACATTTTTGACTAGAATTTCTCTTACTTTTATGCACTATCACACATACACACACATGTTTGCATGAATATAGTTATTTTAAAGTAATCATGTTAAATTGAATTTACACAACTTTTACAATCAAAAATGTTTGAAATAATATATAAGTTAGAATACACATGTATAAAAATAAATATATTATAATTTCATATATTCCATTATAAATACCTTTCCACCCTCTCTTATTTATAAAATATTTTATCATTTACTCTTTTGTATATGAATTTTAATAATATAACGATTCAAGTATTAAAATTTAATTTAAAATTAAATTTTCTTTCAAAATTATTGTCAAAATATATTATTCATATTACATACTCATTCATATACATATACAATTATATAATATGAGTATATAACACATTTAAATATTTTAGCATAAATTCATATCATAAAAAATTAATTGGAAAATTTTGTTGTTAAATTTAGGTGATTAACCTACATTATACTTGTTAGGGATTGGAATAAAAATCGAATATAAATAGAATAATTTATTTAAATTATATTTTAATATATCAAACTGTTCTGATATTCGAAAAATATCAAATTTTGAGCTGAAATAACTTTTAATTCGAATTTTTTTGTTTTATTGTTTTTTGTGATTTTTTTTGAAAAAATTAATTCTCTAGAAAAATTTTTTTAATAGAAATTTCTAATTTAAAATACAGCCATACTGAATACACTCAGCGATATTGAACAACAAAGAGTAAATAACTAGTATAGATTGAGAATAAAAAAAAACTTATATACGATTTTTTTAAGTTTTTGATATCAGCTCTTGAATTTGGTTTTAATTTTATTATCTTCATTTCATACTATAAACTCAATTTAAGTCAAATAAAACTTTAATGAGTACGATGTAAAAATATATCAAGTACTTAGACATAGAAGGCACAGCTGCAAGCACATTATCATTAGGTTACACAACATAATATACAATATAATTGACTTACAACTAACCATTAAATTAATTTATTTTATTGAACAACAAAGCTTAGTCAATAAAATGTAAATTTTTGCAAGTAGTTGATAATAAAAATTCAATCATATCAAAACAAAAACAATATGAAATATCAATTTCATTTCAAATTATCATTCTTAATACAATTAAAATATCTAATATTTCCTTCCACTTAAACACCACAACAAAATTTACCTGATAAAAATAACTGTCATAAAAAAAAATTTCATTATTTTAGTTAAACCAAATTTATTTCCTCTTAAATTTATTTAATTCTACTGTCATTTAACATAATTATAAATGACGTATACAAAATATACTAATAAAAATATTCGTTCGGTTCAAAACATTCAAAATTATTTTAAAAGGTTTATACCTACCTATACACGAAAAATGTGTAATAAAAGGAGGTGAAAAAACCACTAAATTAGGAAAAATAAATAATAATAATAATATCCTTTACTCTTCTTTTATTTTTTTTATTTTTTTTTTTTTGTTTGCTTTAGTAGAACGTCTCACATAGTAATGGGTTTTATTTTAATAATTACATTATTATAATGAAATGTGAAGAAAATAATTTTGTAACATAAACATACCTCAAAGTATACATAATATATATATATTGCAATTATGTATGTATGTATATGAAATTATAATAAAAGGAAAATTAAATTTTCCGTTTTTCCTCGTTTATTCCGGTGTATTTGGGTTATTACTGTTAATAAAGTGAATAAAGTGAATAAAGTGTCATAATGTGTTTTATTTGAATGACGAGACTTTTTAAATAAATCAAATTTACTAGTATGACACTTTTTTCTAAGAGGTAACATTTTCTACTCATTCATTTCTATTGAATTTTATTCTATAGTAATTTTGAAAACTGTGTAAGTTTTAGTATATTGAGGAAAACATTTGATAAGAGTATCTAAGTAAGTCAAAGTCGCCGTTCTGCAGGAGATCGATTTAAATATTTTGAAAAATTTTAAGTGTATTTACGTAACTAGGTTTTAATATAGAGAAATAACTTTTATGACAAAAGATGCAGATTTTAAAGATTATATTAAGGGCTTATAAGTTAACTTATACAAAACCTACAAGTTTGGGTGGGAGATATTAAAAAAAACCATAAACTATAACGGACATTTTTCAAAAGATCCATGTTTTAACTCTTCGTACAATAGATATTAACAGATATTGTGAAAACTTCTTCCAAAAAAAATGTGGTAAGTATATATTTGCAATATACTAGATCGTATTTTTTCTATATTTAATGTTATAAGTAGGTATACTTACCATAAACGTTTGGAATAAAATTTTATTTGTTAAGAAAGATTCAAGATTTGTCAAAATCATTAATTAGAATTGCCTGCATTATATGACCAAATAATAAAACCAAAAACGAATTCTAAATAAAAAAAAACTAGGAGTGGTTTTATATGTACTTCAATACTATAATTATCTAAGTTCACTTTAATCAACGTCTTACAAAAATTTAACTTCTTCCGGATTTTCATGAGTATACTCTAAATTTTCATAAAAAGTTCTATATTAAGCAGGGACTATATTTTAATAGTTCTAACAAATCTTGATATTTTTGAGATGATATTTTTAATGCTCCATTTACAATACTAAAAGCTTTTCGTTTAACAGTCGAACAATTATTTTACGTTGTGTATTAACGTCCTTTTGATATGAAGTGATAGACGAATAGTTATCAGTTTCTAAGGAATATTTGTAAAATAACTTGTTTGAAAAATTTTTATCTGTGTTTATTTGTTATAATGTCGTTCCATTTTATTTTTAATTTATCATAGTTTTTCTGGAAATTTACCGTGTTCCTAAAACAAGCAAAATTCAAAAATTAACAATAGTCATTTCGAAAACTTCGTAAAATGGTTCTGTCACCTTGCAATAATTGTGAATATAATTGAGATAAAACCTACGTAAAGTTTTTGATTTTTTTTTTCCTTTTCTCTGTCAAGGAGTGCATCCCCTTCATTTTAAATGTATCCTTTATCAAAGAATACCTGTATAATTGCTAAATTTGTAGCTTGAAGAATCCAATTATAAAATACAAATAAAAATTTATTTTTGTTTTGCTCTGGGCAGTTATCTGAATAAAAGTAAACATTTTCACCCCTTTTTATGTGACTAACCGATTCCTTTTTTGTATAATTTCTGATAATATTCTTGAGTGAGCTGACCTCTCTTATCTCCCAAAATATGTTCCATTTTGGTACTCTTTTGGAAAAAGTAGTATCTATCATTTGGCAATTTATGTACTTAAAAGCATTTTTATATTTTTAGAGGAAGTTAAACTTTATGATAAAATACAAAAAATCATATCAAAAACCGTTATCGTCAAAATTCTCCAAACTTATTTATCGTAAGAATTATACATTTTGACATTTTGTGGCAAAATAAAGATTTAGAAGACAGTTTTTGAAGTACAACCGAAATTGCTTGTCGCTATCTGATTTAAATTGTACATTCGTTTATGACGTAATCTGTCATAATTTTCGAAGGAAGTAACGTATCGCATTTATACAGTAGATGCGTCCCGTCATTATCTTCAAAATAAACCAATTACTCTTGTATATCGTAAATCGATTTACGATATACTAGAATGAGCTGTGCGATTCATATTCTAATTAAATTGTATTTTGGTTTATTTGCAAGTATATTTTTGATCAACAAATTAGACATTGCAAGATAATGTTAGGTGCAAGAAGACCTTTTTGTTTTTAGCATATCGTTTTTTCAATATTTTCAGAATATTTACCTTAATTATTTTTCTGTGTATGCAATCGGTATGCAAAAAAATGGAGTATTTATAAAATTTGTATAAAATGTAGGGAAAAAATTTTTTTTGTATAAATTTGTTGTGAAATAAAAACGATATTTTGAAAAGGCGATATTTCGAATCCAATCGGTTTTATGTTACAATAATAATTATCCTTACCAAACCAAATTAAATAGCTAGTATTAAATTCATAATAATTAAAAAAAATTAATTTCGAAATTTTGAATATTTTATAAAACAGATGCAAACCATATTAATTTGATTATTACGATAAAAATGATATTCTTGTACTAATTAACAACCGCGGCAACCAAAAGCTATAAAATCTATCTTATTTAATTTCCACTAACTTTAACAATGTAAATAAAATGTAAGGTTTAGCTGTCATTCTATCTAACGATCTTCTTGCGAAGGCATTAAGCGATAAGCTCAGACTACAAATTTAAACGATAAGCTGTGAGTCACTACACCTATTCGAAATATTCAGAATATCTATATCTTATATATATATACTAATTTTGTTTTTGTCTGAAGTCCTTTATAACAATAACAATAATAATACACTATGCATGAAAGAATTAGATTTAAGTAATTGGCTATTATTGAAGTAGGTAGAAATACTAATGCATTATGAGGAGAGATGACACACATTAACTTTGCATTGTTGTTGGTGTATTAAGTTCTAATGTGCATACTTTTTTAACTGCATCCGAGCTTTACTGGATTACTAATAGCATTATACTAGTACCTACTAATTTTGTTTTGCTGTTTAAAGCTTTTTTCTTTGTTAGAAGCCTTAATGACCAAATATTACAGACTGATATTCATAGCAAATAAATTTTTTATACATATTCATAATCACACAGAAACAGACAGACAGCAAAAAATATCAATTCTAACGCAATTATAACAACAACAATAATGAAAAAAAAATCCAGGACGAAATATTTTTTTTTCTCATTTTGTTTTTTTTCTTCTTATCTTACTTATTTTTTGATACCACTTTTAAAACAATAAAATAAATGCCTAAGCTTAAAAAAATTGTACATGAACTGATGTGATCAAAACAGAAAATCGATTTAATACAAGCCTTTACCTTAGTATCTTAATTAAGTACTAACAGAAAATAGAAGGAAAGGTAATGTATTGAGACAAAACAGAAGAGTATACAATGTTTAATTGGTTATCACATCATGTGTGGCTGATTTTGATGAATCAGCAAGGAACAATGTGAGACCATATTATGTTCACAAAATTCAGACTTCCAAACTTTACTACAGCTGGAGCACAGTGGCACTATACTATCAATATAAATAAGTATTTATATTTTTTAGGATTAGTTCCTTAATTCAAAAGAAAAAAATCCTTTATGGCTTTTGCCACAAAAAAAAAATCCACAAAAAACGATCCTTGTTATTGCTTTTACGCAATGCACTTTATTATGTCCGGCATTTTATGAGAAGGTATGAGTTAGGAGAAATTTAAGAGTTGGATTGAAAATCAAAGTTCTACGCCTTTTACAGAATATTTATATAAACTATTTTTATGCATAACCGCTGTTGAATATAGCAAGGATATCTAATTTTGCCAGAATTATTTTGCCACAATTTTATATATTTTGAATTTATGGATTTTCTTTTGTGCATTTCGGTTTGTGGATTTGTTCACTATCCCATTTTTTTTATTTTCTTATAACTAGCCAAAACGTAAGAATATTACTTACAGCATTTACGTACCGCTTGGGTTAGCACACGACATGGTATAATAAGGAGAATGCTATGAGATAGATTAGTTGGAAGCTGAAAAACAAGAACAAAAATATTAACATCTTTAAATTTTTAAAAACTGTATATTGAATGTGGAAGGACATCGGAAGGAGAATGATTTTACATTCTTTGGAGTTCGAATTTCGAACGAATTTCCGAAACCTGTCTTGTGCTGTCTCCGTATTTCCACAACCTCGGGATGGACATTTTCGGCTGCTCTTGCTTCCCGTTGTAATTGTTAAAAAATTTCTTTTATCAGACTTCTATTACATATTGCTTGGTTCGTTACCAAGAAAAATAATCAGCCTTTAAGCCTTCTTCAAAGCAACTGAACCCTTAGTAATGAACACGACACAAAAAACGATTCCTTTCTCTCACGACTGATATTTGCTCTCACCACTCCTCTTCTCTATCACCACTCATCTCCGCTCTCACCACCCCCTCTTGCTCTCACGACTTCTCGTTACAATCTTCCTAAATAGTATATCAGGAACCTAAATAATATGCCAATTAAGGACAACTTGACGTCTTACACAATAACTTGAAGACCTCGAATACGAAGATAATATCCGTCTTCACTCGCACAAATTCAGAAACATGCAAAACAAACTAGAACACCTGTAACATTTTTCCAAACATGCCGAAGAGGAAATAACCCTAGAAAAAATCAAAACTATGAGATTAAATAACATAAGAATAGAAAATCGAGAGTTGAGAGAAGAACAAATAGAATTTGTAAGCATCTTCTTCTACTTAGGCAGTGTCATAAAAACCAGTGGCTAGGCTCAAGAAGAGATAGAAAATAGGTTTAAAAAAGCAAGAAAAGCATTTGGAAGATTGCAACGGCATGGAGTAACAGCAAAATATCCAGAGCAAATAAACCTAGAACATTCCTGTTTTGTATAAAATCAATACTAAGCGGCGAAGAAACCGTATCTATTCAAATCAAAAGGATTGAAAACGAAAGAAAGTCGTCAAATAACATCGCGCGAATGAGCCGAGAATGGAAACCGCAAAGTATAAAAAAAGCCTGTTCACCCAAAGAAAATCTTGCGAAGAACCATAAAACAGAACCTAAAAAAACAAACATAACGTGACAACAAGCGAAAACAGCAGCTACCAATCAAGTACGATGAAAGTATCAAGTTCAATCCCTACTATGCTTCAAAAAGATTAAGGAAAAACAAAACACTGAGAGAACTCAATCAAAAAACAGGACGTTAATTTTTTTATTTTTATTTTATTTATTTTTTTTTTTCTAATAGTAATAAAATGTATTTATAATTATTTAATAGCTATACTTTTTTACACAATGAATTTAGCTTTTAAAGTTCTAAAGTCAATTAGAAATTAATTTGTAAAGAATTTCATATTTCTTAATGAGAAATCCTTTTGTTCATTTATTAAAAAAAAATATCTTAATACATATACGATGGAAAAAAAAATAAAAGTCAGCAACACCCATTAAATGTCCTGAAGTGAAATTTCAAATTACATTTTCTATATTAAACATTTCTAAATGCACTCTTGCATATCCACATACCAATAAATGAACAACAACTTTTCCTGAATAAAATGTACCACAAGAAATTATAATGGTGATACATGCTTTGATATATATATATACATATACCTATTCATATAACATAACATAATAGTTACACACACCCACATTCAATGTAAACATTGAAGTGAATTTAATCCATTTTCTTTTTACATAAATTTGAATCCATTTTTGTTCTACTACATTTAAATTGAATTTCTTAAAATATTTTAACTCCTTCTTAAATCAAAATAAATATATGATATATATATAGATATGTATTATATATATATATGGAGATAACATTGTACAAACATGCAGGAAGTTGTACAAATTAAGAAGGATTTATGTCAGTTGGTCACATTAGAATATTCTGAATATTAACTATTTTGTTGTAGGTATGGTAGACGAAAGGATAAAAGTAAATTTAAGTATTCATGTTTGTCCAAAACGATTCACTGAATTCTTCAAAGTGAAATTTTTCATTATAATTATTATTAGGTGATATCAACTATCAAAATCTTTAATCATTCTTGTTCATTTGAATAATATTGTATCATGTTCTGGTTGAACACTAATCCGTATTGGGTTTATTTATACAATCGGAGTAATTTGATAAAATCTTTTATATTTAAAAATAATTTTAACAGTAAGGTATAGATATATTGTGGTGCATGCACCTACATACAACATAAATGATTAGATTTCTAAAAGATTAGATTTTTCTTTTTTTCTATTTTTTTTTAAATAAATTTTAGTTTGCAGGATTTTACTCTGGAGCGTTGTTTAAAATTTGTACAAATAGAAAAATTCTAAGAACAATCCTTAGAGTTCACAGCTGTAAAGTGTAATTTGTCGATATTAAATTGTAGGAACGGTTTTTATTAGAACAAACACATAACGATATTTGATGACATAGTGGACAAAATTAACAGGTAACTCTAGACCTGTTACTATCAATTGAATAGGAAACACGTATGATTTTATCATAGCAAAAGATTAAATAACTTAAATATGCCTAGCAAAGATGCCAATAATATGCTGATAAACAATACAGTAAAATCCTGCAAACTAAAATTTATTTTAAAAACAAATAGAAAAAAGAAATATCTAATCTAATGTCTGTTGCACAACCCTTCAATGTGAATCCAATCCAAATTTACATTTTATTACTTATGTATTTTGTATACTTATGTTTGACAAAATATATATTACTTTATTTTAAATAACATTGATCCTAAACTGATCTTCAACTTATATTATGATAAAATATTAACCAAAGCCAATTCTTCTTTAGGTTTCATTAAACGATAGTCTTAAAATTTTCTGACCCCTACTTCACGAAACATATTTATGTTACATATGTAAGGCCAACCCTATTATGGAATACAAGAAATTTATTCAAGAGAACCTAGATCTGACTCTTACAGGGTACTTCTTTGAGAGATCATATCAAATCGATATTCCGTCTAGGGAAAGTTGGAAGAGTAGCAGAGGAGGAGGATGAAACTATCCAACACCTACTCTGTTCCTGCCCTGGTCTCTACCATAAAAGGAAAATCCATTTAAGAGCCTTCTTTCTGGACTCGCTTGTAGATCTTGAAAACACTAGTATCAAAAAGCACTGCGGCTTCATTAAAAGCTCGAATTGGTTCAACAAGTAGGGTCCTACTCGAGGAAATTTTCCGTGGTATCACAATGGACCTCACCGGTCTAAGTGTGTCGGTTGCTACCTACCGAATCGGTTCAGCGAAAATCTTTACGTTTCGCTTTAAGTAATTTTTGTTGCATGATCCTTTAAGACTTCCTTCCACCATATTCCTTCAGTATTAAGCTCATTGACTTATAACAAATATATATAAATGGCTGATTTGAGCCATTGCCCAATCAAATTCAGCAAGCTTGCGTCTAGTAATAAACGTATGCTATTTCTTAAGCCTTAATCTGACAGTAATAAATAAATAAGTCTATGTATTTACTTTGAATTTTTTTCGATAACCAAATTACAACTTCCAATGCGCAACAATAAGGTACCACCATTACCGAAAAAATTCAAATATAATTCTATAAAATAGCTACATAAAGATGGCTTTACTGTACGATACCACAGACGAAAGCCATTTTTATCCACAATCAAAGAAATTATTTTATAGGTGGATTGAACGAAATATTACTGTGGGCAGCTATAAATTAGCTCAATATATGCTAAATAGAAATAATACGTTATAGGAAAATTATAACTTTTACGATTACATAAACTCATAAAAAGTAAAGTGGCGTGAAGAAAAATAGAAATTTTCAAGAGTAAATAAATTTTCTTTATAAAAATACTGGATTTTATTCGAATTTTAAGTCATATCAAATTTTTTGTGCAAAGTCTTTTTGCATTATTGAAAGTTTTGTATTAAAGGGAATGGTGAATAGACCGACAAATAGTTAAAATGATAGTAGAAAAAGAAATAGGTTACATAAATAATATGAATATAAATAGTAGGGGCCCCTGTTGAGTAATTAATATAATAAAAAAGGCCCCTAGTTAAATAAAATAAAGCTATTCTATTTAAGAAGGCTTAGTTCCTTACAATAGTAGTAGTTTTCCACTTTTAATGAGTTGATAAGCCAGTAATTTGTTAAAATAAATACTCGAATTATTTGTTGATATTGTAGTGTAAGCTTGCAGTACCGTACTTAATTAAGCACGAAAAGGTGATTCTACTTAAGTTACTGTCAAGAAGATAAAAAAAAAAAAAAAAATTATATTTCAAGTTGAAGTCAAATTTAAAGTTTTTAAAACAACAGTAATTTACGTACTGACTGACATAGACTTCACACGATATAGCAGAAACCACTCGTGTTTAATAAAAAGGGTTTGTAAGTTTTATTTAGGACACATAAATACACGTCCCTCATATACTGCTTCGTTTCCGATATATTCCCTATAGTAAGTGGCATTTAGTGGATAAAATTACTAAAAATAAAAAATTTTGTCATTAAAAAGGTATGTATATATACCTATATAATATAATACATAATTTTAATAAAAACTATATTATTACTACAAATAACCAAAATTTAGAAACAGTTACTTAAAAAGATAAAAATGAACAATTCAACTAATTTTTTTTGTTTTTGCTTTTTTATATTTTTTATTTGAGATGAATTTGTTTCTTTGTTTTTATTTGGCATACGTACATAGATTCATTTGCAAGTACATAATGTAAATTATAATAACTGATTCGTTTGCTTTTGTTTATTATTTTAATAAGAACTCACTATACATAATGTATTTTCTGAATAATAAAACCATATGGGTAAAAAGTTTTCAACTGTGTGCGCATTTTTGTTTAATATACAACTTATATATTATATTAGAAGTTCATTAAAGAGTAGGAGAATCGAAATAAAATGAAAAGGTGTCTACTGCGCAAGTCCCTAAATCCTTGTCAATTATAATTATAGATAACAGACTAACACAGCGAGGTCGCTTTGTAATTTAAACAACAAAACTTTATTTCCATTGGATATACTTTCTGAGTGGAATTCAGAAATAAATTATATTTAATTACTATATTTTAAAATGAATTCATGAAGTTATAAGAAGCTAAACAAATAAGTTACATTGTATTAATAACTGGTTCATCATCAATAATTTTATTTAATTGAAATTTTAATAAAAACAAAATAAAGACAAACGCATCCAAATTTTCTTAAAATAATCTTTTTCCTCATCCATCTAAGGACCCTTGTATTTTCAATTAATTCGTGAATTTGTTTAGTGTACTGGATTATAAAATACATACATCCAATTATTTGTTTACATAAAATGTTCGAATAAACCGTACAAATTCAATAAACAGTAAATAAAATTTTAACATGACAAGAAATAAGCTTCACATACTAACTATATATAAGGTATTTAACAAAATAGAAAGAGAATATGATTTGTACAGGGTGTACATTTTTAAACAATACAAAAATTTAAAATGTTTTATAAATTGTTAATAAATTAATTTATTTAAAATAAGGTGTAACGGATAACAACTAAAATGTTAGTTCTAGAACTTCAGGGTAAAATTACTTAAGTCAAATATGGCAAAATAAAATTCCACTTAAGTCATTAATTTCACATATCAGTTGAATTTTAACATTAACATTTAACATTTAAGGCATTACCATCAAAGATATTTTAAAAATATATTTAAATGTTATAACTTAAATCTATATTTCCCCATTTGAATATAAAAGCACTTTATTTTATTTAAGGTTTAGTAAAATGGATTAGTGACTTAAGTATAATTTTTCCAGGATGCCATAGAATTAATACAATGTATTTTTACAAAATAACTTTTGATCTTGTAATATGATTTTATTTTATTGAATCTCTTTATTTTGTCTTTTTTAATATAGTGTTAATCAATACTTCTTTTATTTAATTACATAAATATAAAAGATAAGCAAGATAAATCTTGCAAATTTAAAAAGCGTGACAAGTAACATTTAGTGAAAATTTAAATGCCTTTGTTCATCTTTTGTTAAATTTTTTGTAAGTCAACTAACATGGTTGGATTTTAAATAGTAGGACTATAACTGTGAATGTCTTGAGTTTGAATCTCGCTTCTGTATATAATGCGATATTTATTATTCAATAATATAAATTGACAATATTTTATATAATTTTTTTTAATTACAGTATTTCCAAGTTCATGGGATGAACACCCTAACGGCCTTTACACTTACATCTGGCATACATTATTACATACAATAGTTCTTTTACTGAGCCCTTTTACGATATATCTAATAATTCAAATGTGGAAAACTATTTCCATTGTAGATTAACCTCATCTTAATAATAGCATGGTCCCATTTTATTATTTTACTATTAACCAAAACTCTCAACTATTTTATATCATTTATTTTATCCCAAGGGTATTCGACCAGATCAGAATATCCATACATAAGGTTTTTTTTTGCCCTAGAACGGAAATTGAAGCTGAAACCTTTTGATTGAAAGGCAGACGATCTACCTACTGCGCCAACCATTGTGTATTATAATAAAATTCAGCTTTGAAGAAGTTATACTGAGCTACAACAGAAATTGTTTAGCCAAGTAAATTGACTTGCTTGCTATCATAACTCATAAGGGACTATAAGCCTTCTTAAATAGCATAATTCCATTTTTTATTTAAGTTAATACCAATTCTGCTGTCAAAAATTTTTATAAAATTTCATTATTTTGTAGTACTCTGTCAACACATATGAGAGTTATAAAGGGGTTAGGAATAAATGTAAAAAAAATATCAATCATCAAAAATTCCTGCACAACCAAAGGTTGAGACGAGAAATCTTTAATCTCCCTAACAACAGCAGGTCCTTCTGGACGTTTGCTAAAAGCGTTGGGTAAAATTTTTGCAAATCTTCATTTCCACCTATGATTGATAATAGGACAATTATATCAGATTCTGTTGGAAAAGCTAACCTTTTTACAAAATCCACACTTCCTAATGCAGCCCAAAATCCGCCAACAATCCCTGTTGTTAATTTTTCGCTTGAAAGGATATACTTCAGAACAAGAGCTGTAGTAAAAGTCTTGAAGAATCTTGATATAAAAAAATCTACCGGTCCCGATGGTATACCTGCGATTGTGCTGCGACACATTGCCTTCGCCATTTCTAAACCTCTGCGCAACTTATTCTATTTATCCTTTTCTTCAGGAACTTACCCGTCCTATTGGATAGTAGAGGTATAATTCATGATAGTCAATACGGCTTTCGAGGTAAGCGTTCACCGGTGATCTCATGACATGCCTCTGCGAAAAGCTTAACATCAGTCTTCATCAATCTGGTGAAGCTGCTGTTGTAGCTCTGGATATATCTAAGGCTTTTTATCGAGTCTGGCATTCTGCTCTTATAACAAAATGCAATGCTGTAGGCCTCGGTCCAACCTTTTCTAAATGGATTGAAAGCTTTCTCTTAAATCGATCTATCATAGTTTCAGTTGACGGTAGTTTTTCCGACCAACTTCAAATCAATGCTGGTGTTTCACAAGGCTCCGTCCTTTCACCCACTCTATTTCTCATTTTCATTAATGACCTTCTCAAATTAACTTTCAATCCAATCCATAGTTTTGCTGATGGCAGCACTCTAGTAGCATCATATGATTTTCTTAAAACAAATAATGCTACAGCTTCAGCAGTCAACTCCAAAAGAACAATGATGGCTGGTGCACTCAATCACGACCTAGCCAAAATTGTCGACTGGGGTAAAGCTAACAGAGTCGAGTTTAACACTTCAAAAACTCAAAGCTGTTTTGTTAGTAACAAGCTAACAACATTCGAACCGATTCTCCGGCTTCAAAATGAAGGTATCCAGCGACTCTCTATGTAAGTAATATGTAATGATTTGCGAATGATAAACCCAATGGTAAGTTATCCATGACAATCTGATTATATTATCCATATAGTATCTGTTCGGTAGTTGCAGAATGTTATGGCACCATTTGAGATCAACAAGTTGTTTGCTAGGGTATATGAGAATCTAATCTTGTTTGGTGTTTGCAGCTAGCACTTCTGATTTAGAGAGAAATACTTTGGAAGTATGTTCCACATTTTAGAAGTTCTTACAATAAATTAATTTCCGAAAAAATTAAAGTGTTTCTACTTTGAGCCACCTCAGTGTTGCGCTAGAATTTTTTGAAGGAAGGAATTATTAATTTTATTTCAATAGAACAAAATATCTATAAAAGAGGGACAGACCTCTAACATTTCGGCGTGGGCTAAGAGGATTAAGGGTTTTCGTCAATTGAGCGTAGAAGTCGCCAACTAAGGTAACATAGTGAAGTTTGGGGCATGTAAGCCCAAATGGGAGAATTGTATTTCATCTTAGGTCGGATGTAACTCATTGGATAAATATTGGACAGATCCCTTGAACCCAAAACCCAAACATTTGGCAGTATTTTTTTTATATAAAGTATTTGGCTATATAAAAACTATGCTCATTCCACTGCATTTTGTGGTTTATTGAATGCATAAAGTATTAAGACTTTCGGACCGTTATAGATTTTCTCATTAAAATAGCAGGGTTGGGGCGGGTTCATCTGTTTTACACGATATAAAACAGCTTTGAGTTTTGGACGTGTTGAACTGAACTCAGTGTGCATTGCCAATATCGGTTTTTATTTATATATTTTTTATTCAAAACCGATCAGAAAAAAACATGAATACATAAATGCAGAAATGAAAATAGAAAAAGATTTTGTTTTTTTACACACTTTTGATAAGTTAAATTACTAATTCATTGTATCATACGTTAATCAACCAACTGAACCAACTTAATTTGTTTCGTTTCTCAAAAAAAATGTTAATCAAACTGAAAGAAAATGTTTTTTATTGACAATTCATTTTTACCATCATGATACCCTGTAATATAACTGTTTTTTAACAAATATGTTAACAGTTAAATGAATTTTATAATAAAAATAACAAGGCAATTTTAAAAGTAGAAATTAATATTTGAATTATATATGTAATATCGGAAAACAAACTCAATTGATTTTCGAAATTACTTTAGGGTGCTTATCAGTGTAAAAGTTAAATTTCATTTTCCTTTCTTTTCACCCATCAAAATTCTAATTTTCTTTTCATCAAAAATTGAATTTTCACCTTTTCTAAAGTTTACATTGAAATAACTAATATTACGTCATCCAATTTTTATTCACTTCATACTTTTATTTTATAGGTACCAGTGTTATTATTAGTCCTGAAAAAAATTAGGAATACTATATTTTCCTTTTATTGGAAAATTTATACGCATTTTCTTTCCTAAACTCTTTCCTGGAATCGTCTTTTTAATTTGAAGTGTGTGTGTTTTTTTTTTTAAATAAATACCAGAAATGAAATACAGATGAATATACACATTTATATACTGATAATTTAATTTGGCGATAAACAGGTATTACGATCCGGAAATATGACGAATAAAGGAAATATTAAAAATTAAATTGGCTATTGTTAAAAAATTGCTTATTTTTGTTGTTTTTTTAGATTTCCAAAAATAAGAAACATCTAAGTTAATTATTTTTGAGAAAATTTTTGAAAATAATTCATTGTCACGTTGAAACATTCAAAGAACTGGCATAAAAAACCTTAACAATCAATTATTGTATATATCCATCACGTGCGGTTTCAAGTGGTCCAGAATTTTTGATCGAACTGCATCTAGTACGATTATATGAATTGCGTTGTCTACTCTTAGTTTCACTATCTTGCCATGTTCAGTTATGAGAGGTTTACGGATGCTTTTTATTGATTTTTACAACATTTGTCTTTTTTCGATTAATTTTCAACGTTTTTATACAATTATTTTATTGATTTTATTGATTTTTATTTATACAATTTGTTATTGATTTGTGTTATACAATTAAAAATTACTTATACGATATATATTATATGACTACATTATTTGAAGAATTCGCCTCAGGCATCTATTTACAGCTGTGTTTGTATACTGTCATTTATACTTATGCTAACTTTTCAAATTGATAGACTTACAGATAGACTTATAAATTTATAGAGTTAAAGATAGACTTCTAAATTGATAGACTTACAGATAGACTTATAAATTGATAGAATTATAAATTGATAGACTTATAGATTTATAGACTTATAAATAAATAGACTTATAAATAGATAGACTTATAAATTGATAGACTTATAAATAGACTTATATATAAACTTATACATTGATAGACTTATAGATTGATAGATTTACAAATTAATATACTTCTTAATTTAAGAGAAAAATAATTTAAACTTACATAATTTAAATTTTACATTTCCCCTTTTTTATTTCTTATCAATATTCTATAATTTATACATACATTATGAATGCGTAAAAATAATGAGCTATATTAATGAGGCTTATTGAATTATAGAAACCTCATTCGCTACTAATCGTTTTATTCTCTTTTTTTAACGATTATAAACGATAGTCGATTGCGACGATGACAAGAAAATGAAATATGATATATATGAGTGAATAGCTATATGATTAAATGAATATTGTATATAATAATTTATTGTAAAGAAATTTATTTAATTTTTTTTAGTCTGCATCCGCAGTTCAACGAGTTTTTTTTATGATGAATATTTTTTAAATACTTTAATTTTCAAATTAAAATATGAAATAATGGATTGATAATACGATTCATGGCATTGCACAATACTCTTTTTATATTTATTTTTGTTTTTTTTTTTCACATAATACGCCCTCAGTCCCTCACATTAGATATAGAGTGCAAAAATTGGAAAATCGAAACAATCAACAAAACAACCAATAATATCAAGTCTGCGACTAAAAATCAGACAGCTACAAGCAAACATATAAACATCGAAACAAGCTAATAAAAGTAAACATATAAACATTGAAGCAAGTTGACAATAAAGGCAATCACACCACAGTACCTAATTATGTGAACTTATAGAAGAAGGTTTGGCATTAACTATCGGAAAGTCTGAAAAATATTAAAAAACAGTCAAAAATTATTATAATAACAAAAACAATTTCCAAAGCTACACCAATTTGACTTTTTCTTATAACTGACACTGTCTTATTAAATAATGCCATTGTATCAGTTTGACACTGTTTCACATTCTTTACTGAATATTATAAAATTAACCTTTATGACTGTGATATTAAAAATTTATTACAAATTATCCAATTTTTATGCTGTACAAGGATTCGAATATGATTTTGAGTTAACATATACCGATACAATCTAAAATGTTGATAGAACTGTTTTTATATCAATTGGAAAAAAGGATGTTAAATTTAATATGTTACTTTATAGTTGTATTCTAATACATAATACCTAATAAATTGATATTGTTTTTGTTCAAATCGCTATAATAAAAAAAAAAAAATTATAACAAAACTTTATAAAGCAATTGGGATTTTACTGTGATAATTCTAAAAATATTCTTTTCAAAATTTAATATTAGAAATTTGTATATTTTTAAAAACTTTTATTTTTCTATAATTCAAAATTATGGACTATAAAACCCTTTCTAACCCATACATTTAAAACTAAATAAAAAAAAAAAACTTTTTATTTTTACGAATTTCCTTTCTTTCTAATCCATAAAAGTTACATTTATTTCTCAAATATTTGAAACAATTTCCCATACAATAAAATAAATCCATTTACATACAAAAATGTTAAATTCAAATAAAAACAAAAAAAAAAAACATGAAAATAAAAATGTTTGCCTAGGTTATCCTTTTTTCTTCAATTGTTTATCCTTATTTAAAACTATATTCTAACATTCTATAACAAAAACAATCAAACAAACGTTTCATTTTCCATTTTCATTTTCAGATAAAACTATTTTGTTATTGCTATAAAAAGATCAAGAAATACAAACTAAAATGGTGCGCCCGGAGGTGATTTAGAGCTAGCAAAAATAAAAATAAAAAATAAAAATTTTTAAAACTTTTAGTTTTGATTTTTTTTCCATGTTTTATTTGTTGGTTTTTGTTAAAAAAAAAAAAAAAAAAACAAACAAAATGTTTCCAGATTGTTTTGGTTAAGAAAAATATTTACAATAAAAAATTTGTGGTTAGAAAATGACCTTTAAATATTTGTAGAGGGTAAAAAATTGTTTTTATTTTTTAATTAGGTGCCATTCTTTTGGGATTTAATAGAATAGAATTTAAGGATGACGATGTTATCCAACCATTCTGAAATAGATTATTACTGCATAATGCATATATATTATTTTATATGTTATTATTTCAAGATAATTTACATTTTATAGTTGGTTAATTAGTTAAGTAGTATATAATATCTCGCAATATTTAATAATGTCCAAGTATATCTACAAATATTTGCTAATTTACTAGATATTAGCATGTAATTGTAGATATACTTGGACATTGTATGTACTGAAAATATAGTAATATCTAATTTTTCTCTTGTCGATTTTTTGCTATAAGTCTTCGGGAACTTCACATAATATAAAATATTGTTCAATATATTGGTCAATTTTGTTAGAAAGCTTTTGGTAAGTAAAGAAATTATTACCTATATTACCTTTTATGAATAAAATTCGATTGTTATATATATAATTTTTTGCATTTATCTGGATGTTTGTAAGTTCAACGGAATACTCCAACACATATACGAATTGCAATATATATACAAATTGTAACATCATGTAATTGTCATAAATATAGTATCTGTTTTTTATTGCTTATATATGCCATCTGTCATTTGTCATTTGTCATTTGTCATTTGTCATTTGTCATTTGTCATTTGTCATTTGTCATTTGTCATTTGTCATTTGTCATTTGTCATTTGTCATTTGTCATTTGTCATTTGTCATTTGTCATTTGTCATTTGTCATTTGTCATTTGTCATTTGTCATTTGTCATTTGTCATTTGTCATTTGTCATTTGTCATTTGTCATTTGTCATTTGTCATTTGTCATTTGTCATTTGTCATTTGTCATTTGTCATTTGTCATTTGTCATTTGTCATTTATCATTTGTCATTTGTCATTTGTCATTTGTTATTTGTCATTTGTCATTTGTCATTTGTCCTTTGTAATTTGTCATTTGTCATTTGTCATTTGTCATCTATTATCTGTCACCTGGTCTCTGTTATCTGTGTTATTTGCCCATCGTTTCATAATGATTGTCATGTCATTCAAGTGTTAAATATAGATGGCGCCATAGAACTTTTTACTTTTATTATGGCTTAATTAATTTCATTTTACAATTTGAATTTTAGAGTAGAACGCTGCTATGATTGTAAAAATATAATATTATTGTAAGTTTATATTTTATAGTTCGATTTTGTTTTCATTAAAAATATTATTTGAATTTAGTATTCCTATATTAATTTAAATTGAAATTATCTTTTTGACTAAGTTATATTATAATTAATTGAATACAATATAATGTCCAATGATGGCAAATAAGATGTCGTTAAAATGATCGAGTAAATAACCCTTAGGGAATTGAAAATTTTGCACTTTACTACAAATATTCTGTTTATATGGTAATTAGAAGCGTTATAATACAAAAATGAAGGTATGATAAATTAATAAGCAAATACATATTTTTCTTAAACTTGAAATGAAAACTCTAATGAAGGAAGAAATGCTAGAATTTATGTTGCTTCCGTCATTTATGGCGGGTTACAAAACTAGTTCAATATAATGTCTTGTAGATAACGAATGGTTCAATATTCATTGCTTTGCCGAAAAAATTAATTCAAAATGATGCACCGAATACTATATAGATTAATAAGCTTTCAAGTTCTAAAAATATATTTTTAAATAACTTAACTAACAAAAAATGTTAACCAAAAATATGAAAGCAGACAATTCGGCTTTAAAACAAAACAATTAGGAATGAAAAAAGAACTCTTTTTTAATATTTAAACACTAGTAAAAAACTGTGGAGTAGTGCAAAATTGTATAATTCTGCTTTCTAATTTTATAAATATGGTTTCAATCTTAAGTCGTGGTTTTGCGTGAATCTTTAATAGCATTTCGAATACTTAAAATAACAATAAATATACATATATATATATATATATATTATATAACAAACGAAAATTTTCTAGAATTCTCTCGAATTAATAAAATAGTATGGAACTAGATTAAATGTTCAAGTGCATATTTATTCTGTTTATACTGTTATTCTGTTTATGAAAGTGATATGTTTTACAACAACGCCAGTATTGAAAAACTATTTTCAGATTCTTAAAGCCAATTATTTATCATTTAAAGGATATTTTAAATAGAACATATAGATATATATATATATATATATCTATAAATTATATATATACAATACATAAAATTTTGCAATATGTTATTTTATTAGCAGTCGTTTTTATAATAAAATGCCTTGGACATACTATAAAAAGTTCAACTTAAAATTAGAAATTTATTTTAGTGCAGAAGACACAAAAGTCTAAACAAAGTTAGCAAATTAAATATTTTTAAGAATAAATAACAGTAAAACCACCATAAAAAATTTGTTTAGAATTCTCTACAATTAATAAAACAGTGTAGATTAGATTAAATATTCAATTGCATATACCCAGGATATTCAGTGTCGGAATAAGGAATCATATGTATTTGAAAATCAATTATACAATTTTACTCAGAAGAAAAATTACTTAAGGTATTGGAGATTTCAATAACAACATTATAATGGCAAAATTGAATCAAAAAATGAATTGGTTATTAGCTATCAGTGTTATTAATGCATTTATTTTACTTAAATATGATAATAAACCGGCTCCAAAACCTAATACAAAATTAAATAGCAGAAGAGAAACTGAATACAAATGAAATTCAGTCAAATTTAAAATGTAGAAATGTGGAAATATTAAAAGTGGACAAAAAATTTATAAAAATTCTGATTTTGAAATAAAAATTACACAACAACTTTTTAGTGGGGGTACTAAAGCCAATGATGAATTTGTTTTAGCTTGAAAAACAATAATAACACAAAAAATAACAAGCATATCGTTCCCGTAATTGCAAACTATTTAATTTGCCAAATTAGCCAATTTGAGCTGACATCATAATTTTACATGTTTATCTAAGTTCTTTACAAAGTCCCGACTCTCTATCTTGTCTCTGAATCGATGTAAATGCCTATTGTAATTTGGTGAAAGTATACATATTTAACAGTTATTACAACAACAAACTGTCAAATGTGTTTTTGGGTTAATTTGCTTTTGTCATGTTTTTTCAAAGTGCTAATATTCACTTTGAAAAAGTAGCGAAAGTGTCAGATTAATGTCTTTGTCGTTTTGAATTTTTAAACTAAAATTAAAATTTATTTAATCTACACTCAGTAAAGTTACGAATCAGTCTCAATTATTTTATTTCTACAATAATCCCTAGCTATGCGTAATAAATAGCTACTATTATCTTTTTAATCTTATTTAGAAATTGTTTTAAAATGTTTAGCTCATTTTATATAGAGAACCGAATGAAAAATATGTTGTTCCAACATGAAAAATGTCCCGTTAGAAATTGCGATTTGCAAAGAATAATGAACTTATAAATAGATTTTGTAGGTGTTTTTTCGGTATTCAGTTTATAAAATTTAGTTTTGATCGATTGATCGATTGATCGATTTATAATTAACCCATTAAAGGCCACACGAGTTCTGTTGTTAGAAAAGTAGTAATTTTATAAAAATAAAACAAATTTGATGGCACCAAATCAAAAAAAAAAATTAAAATAAAAAAAAATTCATTTATTTGTCTTTTAGAGAGGTGTGCCAAATTTGGTACACTGGCCAGTTACATATGAAAATTTTTAAAACAAGTTTTTTCAATGCATAATGTTTTTGTACATTTTTCACATTGCCAAAATCCGCGTTTGTGACAAATAACACATCGAAGCCTTTTTTCTAATTTTTTTGGAAAATGATTCAACCCATCCTTTGCTAAACCTATAGGACCAGGCGCTGACTTTGGCACTTGATAAACATTTTTCTTAAATTTTAGCAAATAATACCTAGTTATGTTTCTTTTAAAATTCAGCAGATCCAACTTTTCACCCTCGGAAAAGAATATATGAATCTTCCAGGCATTTACAACAGCTGTATCCAACATGGTTGTGAATAGTACCCACCACCACTTTTTGCCCCGAATTGATATTCGATAATTTGACAGAGCCTGATCATGGGCGTCTACACCACCCATCCCACTATTGTAATTTTTATATACAGCTGGTTGATCAACATCAACTTTGGCTTTAACTGAAGAAGACCATCTTTTAACTTTTGCTACTGGTTCAATATAGCCGCAATTGGTAATAATCGTACATGGTTTATTATCATTCCATCTTACCACAAAAATTTCATCGTTTTTTGAAAACATATATTCAAAATAGCCTCGGTTTTTCTTTTGAAATTCTTTAATTGAAGTAATTGGACATTTTTTTGTTCGATTATCCCTTAAAGTTCCTGTAGCTCTGAAACCTTTTTCTTTTAAAGTTTGCATCAAACTGTAGCCCGAAAAAAAATTATCAAAGTACAAAATGCGGCATGATGGATTTTCTATTTCAGAGATCAATTCTAAAACAACTTTCGCTCCTAAGGGTACTTTATCTTTTCCAATATTTACTTTATTCTTACCACAATAAGTATCGAACTTGTAACAATAACCAGTGCTACTTGCTAACATCCAGTTTTTAAACCCAAAGCGGATAGGTTTTCCCCTTATAAATTGTTTTCCACTATGGTGTCCAAAATATTTTACCATTCACTCGTCTATTGACAAATCTCGATGAAAGTATCCCCACTGGCAAAATTTTTTACAAAGCATGTTCATTAGCGGCCTCACTTTATACATTCGATCATTTGATTCCTCGATTTTAGAATTGTCTGCTAGATGTAAGAAATGTTTTATTTCCTTAAACCGATTTCTAGACATACAACCAGCTACCAACTCTGAACGAAAGTCTTCATCAAGTGACCAATAATTTTCTTGGCGTGGAAGTTGGTGGTAACCTGTAAACAATAATATTGCTAGAATAGTTTTTAATTCGTCACTTGTGATTTTGAAATTATGGTTATTATTTTGCGAAGCATATATAATGGTTTGTTTCACAATTGATTCTATAACTTCTTTATCAAAAAATTTTTCAAAAATTTTTTGTGGAGCTAACTTTCTTATTTCTGATTGAATTTTTTCCAATTTTTCTGTGAGATCTCCAATATCGTCAGTAAAATTTGAATACTCTGGAAATGTTTTTACCCATTGGAAAGGTGCTGATTTGTCTAATTTCTTCTTCCGCAGTTTTTGTCTTTTTGAAGCTAAATCTTCATTATCACTGTTGTCACTGTCACTATCATTTATATCGTTTGTAACAAATATTTCTATTGTGCCTGGAATATCATTTGGAAGCTCTCTTGTAAACAAATTATTTTCCTCAATATCTTCTTCATCCGTTACAACATCAACAGGTGGAGGAACAATGACACAATCTACTTCAGTCAGTTCGTTTCCTATTAAATTATCCACTAACTCCTCCAGTCCTTGAAAATCATTTTTTCCGTAAAACAACTTCTTCGCCATTGCTATAAATTGCCTACACACAAACAATAATTTTTAATTTTTTTTTTTCATATGTGGCCAGTGTACCAAAATTGGCACACTAAACTTTATCGCTTTCTAAAACTTACCAATTCCAAAAAAAATTGATGAAATTTTCAAAATGTTTATTGTTGTTTTTAAAGATTTATTTTCAAATTTATTTTTGACACTTACACTACAATACCTTAATTTTAATTTGGTTTTGTACTTCTCACTCTTACTATAAGTCGATCACTAAAAAAAAATTAAAAAACTATGAAACAAGAAACCTTCTAATTATATAAGTAAAACTCTAAATTTGGTTCTTCCCCAATTTTTTTTTGTTAAATAGGTAGCAAAAAACAAATTATTATTAAAGCATTGCCAGGGATAAGTATAACCAGAGAAATAAGGCTAAATTTGACTGTGCCAAATTTGGTACAGTGGCCTAAAATGAGTTAAATATCAAGTAAAAATCTATAAACGAGATATTTCTAAAGAATATGAATAGGTTCAAAATTGAAGCCCTTTCACAAATAAACTTATTTAACTTGTATAATTAATAAAATGAATTGTTATGTTTTGTTTATTATTCGTTTTTGGAGATAGGAATTTGAATTGTTGTTTTTAATTATTTAAAATGTTTTGGAATAAAATTTATTTTGAACTTTTCTATTATATACTTTTTACTATTTTTTTTAAATATTAATTTATAAGTTTTTCAAAAATTATATTCAGATCAGAGACTTTATATAAAAAATTTAACTCGAAATATTTTAGGAGCTTTGACAAACTCACGAAACTGCAATTTCTTTACTTTAAACAAATATTTTTCACACTTCAAAAATAAATCAATAAATTACACGTATTAATAATGAAGCCTATACCGAAAAAACCAAAGCGAAAAGTATAAAACCTGATTTTACACGAAAAGTTAAAGTTTGTTTTTGTCATCCTGAAAATTATAAAATTTACACATTCACGAGTTTGCCATTGAGGGGACAACATTATACAATGTGAAATTTATTTAAATAAACTATTAAAACTATAGGTATGTTTCACAATTCAATTTTAAGTAAATATCTTAATCGATTTCGGTTATTACACCACCATCAGAAGATCATTAGAAGATATTTATTTAATAAAATTGTGAAACATACCTTGAGTTTTAATATTTATTTAATTTTGATAATACTTCACCTATAGGGCCTACAGCATATTCCATAAATTATATTGAAATTTATTTATATATCACATTATCTACATATTACTACGCAGTTAAATTTGCATGTCCTTTTCTCTTTCGAGCCTACTATTTTGTTTATTTTGTCATTTATTTTATTTCAATTACACAGGGTATACTAGGTCAAAAAACCTATAAAGTATTTTACTTTTACCAGTAATCGAACTTGGGGCCGTATAGCTATATGAAATTTTTACAAATTTTATTTTCATACAAAATTAGCGTTTAATCACAGAGGTGAAAAAAATCATACTACCATAGACGTCACATAAATTTTACACCTTTTTTTAGTTGTGTTGTTTTGGACATATCAGTTAAGCTAATTAATCCAAAAACTAAGTAGGAATTTAAAAAAATTAATTAAAAATAGTTTATTAAAATTAAAATTCTAATTTTTTTAGTAAATTAAATTTTTTTATGATGAGCCTCCAAAAGTTTTAGCATCTTATTTAAACCGATTTTTAGATTTAGATTTAGATTTATTAATTTATTTAGTTTTACATGTAAATATATAAACTATTACAATACTACTTACAATATTTTTTACATTCATTTTAATTTATTAAATAAGATGTTTTTATATTTTTAATAAGTTTTTTTTTATACATTTCAATACTAGTTTCAGTTTTTATTTCCGGAGGTAAATTGTTAAATAGCTTTAACCCTTCATACATTAAATTCTTTTGAGCCAGATCCGTTCTAAAAAACTGTAATCTGAAGTTGGAGATGTTCCTTAAACTATAATGTTGAACATCACCTACATATGTTAATTTTTCTGATAAATATATCGGCATCATATTGTGCTTAATTTTGAAGATGAGCACAAGTGTATTAAATATTAATCTTTGTTTAATATTCAGCCAATTTAATGATTTCAATATATTGTCTATATGTGTTAATCTATAACATTTCAAAATACTTCTCATATTTTTATTTTGTAGCTTTTGCAACCGACTTATTTGTTCATTATTTAAAAATGCTGTTAAACTCGAATATAGTTCAAAGTTAGGCTTAATAATTGCATTGCATACTGATATTGCACATTTTTGAGACATTTTATCTCTGATTTTGTTGAAGAAGTATGTTTTTTTCGAGATTTTTTTGCATGTATATAATCAAGATGCTTATGAAATTTTAATTGATCATCTAGTATTAATCCTAAGTACTTGATTTCGCTTATTTTTTCAACAGGTTCATCATCGATTTTTACTTGGTATTCTGTACTACCATTAATTATCATGAACTTTGTTTTATCTAAATTTAGCTTTAATTTATTCATTCTTAGCCAATTGTTGACTCTTTCCAAATCATTATTTATTTTCTCTATGCAATCATCAGCTGATTTTCCTGAAACATATAGAAGTGCATCGTCCGCAAACAGGATCAGTTGCGCAAAAAATTACAGCTATCTCCATATCATTTATGTATATCAGAAACAATAACACCCCTAATACAGATCCTTGTGGAACTTCCAACAAAACTTCAATTGCTTGTGAGACTACACCGTTGACTTTAGTTTTTTGACTTCTATTACTTAAATATGACTTAAACCAATTAAGTTCTATATTTTCAACGCATACTGCTTCTAATTTCGATAATAGAATATTCCTGTCTACTGTTTCAAATGCTCTTTTTAAGTCAAGGAAGACCGCTACTATCGTTTGTTGTTCGCCTACAAGCTGTTTCCAATTTGCTACAATCAGATTCAGAACTGCTTCACAACTGTGGTTTTTCCTGATTGAAATTTAGATATTAAATTGTTCTCATTCAAATACCTTTCAAGTTGAATATATACAAAATTCTCAATAATTTTTGACTCTATGCTTGTCATATTAATTGGACGAAGTTCACTGCAAATTTTTGTGTTTTTTACTTTTTCTATTGGAGTTACTACTGTTTCCTTCCATGCTTCTGGATAAATTCCCATATGTAACGAGCCATTTATAACTTCAATCAAATTATGTGTTATTAAGTTAAAAACATCCAATAACATTTTACAGTTTACATGATTAAAGTCCTTTTTATTATTTATTTTTTTTAATATACTTTTTAAATCATCTTCCTCCATTGTTTTAAAATTAAACTGATTTGTATTATTTCTTAATATTAAATTTTGTTATGGGTATGTTTGGAATACTATTATTAATTTCTACTACACTATTTACAAAGTATGTATTAAAATTTGTTGCTATATCCATACTGTTTTTATAAATCAAACCATTAAATTTGACTTCCATAATGTTATTTTTTTTTTCTTTTAGTACTAGCGTTTTTATTGTTTTCCACATTTTCGATTGGTCCTTGCTCTTGAGAATTTTATTACTTATAAAGTTATTTTTAGTCTGATTTAGCTGGTTTTTATATTTATTTCGTATGATTTTATATTTCACCCAGTCATCATAAGAATTTGTTGAAATTGCTTCATTATATTGGTTGATTTTTCTAATTTTCATATTACGAAGAGAGCTATTAAACCAAGGATTATTTTTATTATTTATCCTAATCGTTTTCACAAGGTGTTGGCTATACTATTTCGTAATTCATTACTAAATATATTTGCTTTTTCATTTACACTTATTGAATAATATGTCGACATTATTTTACTACCAAAAATTAAGTTACGAAACCTTCTTTTATCATAATTAAGATATGTAACAGTATCTATGTTTTCACTTCCACCATTGTCCATTATAGTAATACTAATTCCTTGATGATCACCAAATTTTATTATTTTCACAAATTTCAGCAGTTATCTTATTTCTATAATTTGTTACCACATAGTCGATCAAAGTTTTACTAGTATTAGTTATTCTGGTCGGCTCATTTATAATTTGTTTAAAATTTAAATCATTGAAAATTTGCGCAATACTTAAACGAGCCCACATGATTTAACAAAACCCAAAAGTTTTACAAATATACATATAAAAAATTAAAACTTTAAATTATTTAAAAAATAAAATAAAAAATGAAAAAACGTAAACCTGACAAGACTGCCGTAGTTTCAATCGAATCTAAAAGTTATATATATATATGTAAAAGTTACATAAACACAGAGGTGACGTAATTTTTACCCTTGTACGTAAATTTTACGTCACCTCTGTAACCAAATAAAAATTAGTTTTGTTTGAAAAAAAAACGTAAAAATCTCAAAAGATTTTCCTTTATTTTATAAACTAAAAGAGTGTTAAATAAAAATAACATAAACTGTAAATTATACCGGGGTCTTCCCCAGCATGCCTCATCATCATCATCATCTTATAGCGCTACAGCTCTGGGTGAGCTTTGGCCTTCATCACTATGCTCCTCTAAAAAGGTCGATCTTGTGTCGCTTGTCTCCAATTTGGGATTTGTAGGATTTGAGCATCGTTTTTCACGTTGTCTGCCCATCTGCTTCTTGGTCTTCCTCTACCACGGCTGCTATCGGGCTTTCTATTCAGTACCACTGCTTGCTTTCGACTTTCGCTCATTCGACTTACGTGGCCAGCCCACCTTAGTCTTTGGGCCTATGCAAATCGTACAACGGCCTCACTATCAATCATATTATTGAGCTCGCTGTTGCTTCTGATTACATATTCTCCATTCTGTAATATATTTGGGCCGAGTATTTTTCGGAGAATTTTTCTTTCAAATATGCGCAGGCTATTCTCCTCGGCCACGTTCATAGTCCATACCTCACATCCATACGTCACTATGGGTCGTATGAGAGTTTTATATATTGTCATTTTGGCCTTTCTTGATATTAATTTTGATTGAAGCAACTTTCTGTTTGCATAGTAGCATCTATTTCCGGCCTGAATTCTATTATGAATACAGCATTGCATACTATTATCACTTCTTATTGTTGCTCCGAGGTATGTAAAGGTTGTAACTCCTTCAAAGTTGTACTCTCCAATTGTTATATTCTGAGTATTTCTTATTTGTTCATTTCTTGACATTTTTAGATATTTTGTCTTGCCTTCGTTGATTTTTAAGCCTACTTTTTGTGTCTCCGCTTCTAGTTGTACAAATACTTCTGCCATATATCTGTAATTTTTTGCCATGATTACTATGTCATCCGCATATGCCACTATTTGTGTTGTCATATTGAATATACTGCCTTTCTTTTCTAATTTTCCTATGGCGTAATGTAGTCTAAGTTAAATAATAGTGCGGATAAGGCATGTCCTTGCCGTACTCCCGTTTCTATTTTAAATTCACGGGTTATTTGGTTTTGTATTATAATTTTAGCTTTTGATTCATGCATTGTCATTATGATGAGGTTTGATAATTTCTGAGGTATTCCCAAATGTCTTAGAGCTGTTAAAATTATGTTTCTATTTATGCTGTCAAATGCTTGCTTGAAATCTCTATTCCCCAGCATGCATATAAGCTTTTTAACAGAGGAAGGAGGCGTCATTTTAGAATTTAAAAAAAAAAAATTAACTAAATCGAGGGTACTCTATTGATTGGTGATATTTTCAACTTCTGGGAAGGACCGCAAATCTGGTTTTTAAACCCAAAAATCGCCGAAATTGGCGGATATTGAGATTTTAAAATGGGAACAGGTACTTTTTAATACAAATTTGGATTCTATGTTAAAATATAGGAAAGTAATCGATTTCTATTTTAAAAAATAAGACCAAATGTTGCTCTTGAAATCAAATGCTAAAAAAAAAATTCTCATTGCTTTTAAAAAAAAAAACTCACATAAACACCGACATGACGTAAATTTTCTCTTTGAAATACTTACATATTTACAGACGTAACGTAAAAAATCTTCTAAGAAAAAATAACTTAGTCACAGAGGTGACGTATTTTTTACACCATTTTTCCGATTTCTTGTGTTAAACTAACAAAAAGAGGTATTAACCAAAACTGACCTGACAGGTAAAGATAAATAAAATATGAGATTAAACAAAAAATTGCTTGGCTTACCGCGTTTTTCAAATAAATGTTTGAAAAAATAAATTTCATCGACGTAAATTTTAGGTCACGTCTGTGATTAATTAAGGTTAGAACGGTTTACTCATACATTAATTTTAATGGTTACTCATTCACTTATTTCTCACTCTCTCTCATTTCACATTTCTCATCACTGGGTTTTGTAAAAATACAAAAAAAAGAAGACTCAAAATGTCACTTGCATTACATGAAAACTTTATTAACAAAAATGTCCTATTTCCAAAAATTTAATAATTCGTTTCGTCAATTTCGAATACAAAATTTAAAATCTTAATTCAATATCTTTCGCGGGGTTTACTAATGTAGAAAGAATTTGTATCAGTTGTAAATCATTTAAAAATTTTATAGCAAATTACTTATATGTATTTTTTATACTTATTAAATTTTTTCCATTTTAATTTTTTTTAAATTTTATTTTCAATCAATAAATTTATTTAAGGTTTTATCCTTATTTTCAAATATTTTTCTCAAAACTTCCATTCAGTACATAGCCATTTTGATTCCAAAATAAATTTAATTATAAAATGTCATATTTTTCTTATTCGTTGTCATAGGCTATAGTCCTATTTCATTCATTACATCACTGACAAGGTTCTTAGCATGTAATAGAAACATTACCCCAATAACTTTTATAGTTAAAAGGTCCTGAATTATTAACTACAAATCAAAACTATTTTCAAAGTAGAAACTCTAATAAAAAAAAAACAAAAAATAAATAAAAAACAACAAAAATAAAGTTTTTCTTGTGAAAAGCTAAAAATTTACCTTAGACATTAATCATTTGGAACATAATAAACAACTTTATTTTCGGTTATTACCAACTTAGTATACGTACCTTACCTATACCTATCTTTATCAAAAAAAAAAGTATTTTTGTGTTACTTGTAATAAAAATTGTTTTTTTTTTGTTTTGTTTTTTTTTGTTTCTTATTTTACACGTATCCTGTTTTTGATTTCATTTTATTTTACATTAAAATACTTTTTAAAAAATTATCAAAAAAGTTTTTGAAACTGTAATAATAATTCGTTGTCCGTCTTACTTTTTTTTTGAAAAAAAAAACTAGAATAAAATATTTCATTTTAATATACGGGTATATGATAAAGTGTCGGAGCTTTGAGGGAAATTACTATTATTTCTCTGAATTTTACTGACTTCAAATAAGTCACATTATGCAAAAACAAAAATGGCAATTTGAAAGGCTTGACATATTGTAGTGTGACCTATAGGCTATATGTTAGTTCCTCCAAAATTGAATTAACTTTGATTTCCTTAAACAAGTTTGTGTTCGAATACTTGTACCAAACGATCAACATTCATTTATTTTCAGTACATTGTTTTAGTATAAAGTTTTGGTATCTTTAAATAAAAATGCAATTATTATTGGGAGCTTAATCTCGGATTAATCTTCTTCGTTTAGTAGTTTATTAACAACTAACTTCTTGCTCTATACTACATACTACAATTCAATACTTTTGTTAAATGTGTGGGTACAGCCGAGGAGTATGCTGCTAAATTATGTAACGTACTATTTTCATGCTTGCTGCTAAGTTCTATTGTGCTGGTTTGGTTAAGAGGACTGAAAGTAATGTTTCCCACCTTTCGCAGTTGTAAGCGAAAGGTTTTTTTCCATTATATAATTTTAATTTTAAGATATTTTAGTTTTGCCATATTTAGCTTTAATTTTCTACTTTACTATGTATGTAACAATATTTTATATTTTTAATGCCTGTATTTTTGCTTGCAGTTTCATTCATCACATATTCTAATGAATATCCGAATGATTCTATATTTATTCTTATTATTTTTATTTAGTAAATGTATATTTTTAAGTATTATATTTTACTATAATATGAATAAATGAATTAAAAATCTAAAAGTATTTTAAAGACATTGATTAAGAATTTCAAATACATATTTTAGTTTATTTCGCTACTTGTTTTTTGATTCAACAATGTAACAGTACCTCTATCTCATGCCCATGGTCAGGAAATAATTAGCCAATGGACATTTTCCTACAATAAATTTAGCAAATAAGTGTAAATTAGTTCATCGGAACCTATTGAACCTATAATTTATACAGTTTATAACACTAGTTTCAATAAAAATTTCAAATTCTGTTTGTAAGCATAATATTAGAAAAAAACACACAATTATCACGAGTACCATAAAAAAATACATATAATGACAATATAATTATAATTTACAAGCATTTAAGAACCTGCGTAGCAGACACCTTTTCATTTTATCTCTCTTCTCCATAATGAACTCTTAATACATAATAAGTAAGTTGTAAATAAAACAATAATGCGCACACAGTTGAAAATCATATTTTATCATTTTTACAAATCATTTTTAATCATATGGTTTTATTATTCACCAAATACATTAAGAAATAGGTAGAAACGAAACAGAAAACGAGAAGTAAAGTATTTAGGTTTTTTAACGAAAACATGACTAATTTCAAAGCTTTTCATTAAAACATGAGTGTTTTCGGCTTTGTAATGAGAAGTCTATATCAGTCCCTGCAAATCCCTGTTCTTTTAAAAACTTTAAATTTGGCTTCAACTTGAATTATAATATTAATCAACAGGGACCCCTAGTCTAGTTATATAATTAAAATTATAAGTGGCGCAAATAGTCAATGGCAGAAACAGGCACCGTATGACAAAAGGAGCTTGATTGATCCACGTAATAGTATATTCGCCAACGATATACGATAAGGCGTTTCCACAATTAATTGCTAAGTATCACTATACAAAAACAACATGAAAAATTAGTATTCCTTCTGAGCCACCGAAGTGCGCATATCATATGAGGGTAAAATAAAATAAATTAAGTTAATAAAAAATTAATCAAAAAGATGCAAAAGTATTTTTAATATAAATATTTTACTTTCTTAAACTAAACCAATAAATTGAATCCATTTATGGTTTGGTTATTGAAAAATCCTCACTAGCTGTAATTATCACTGGAAATAAACATTGAATCCCTACACAAAGCACTTCAAAAAGTCGGTTTTTCTTTAAAGTATTTATTATTTGCGAAAAAACAACCAAAATAGAACAGTGACCTGGAAAATAGACAACGAATCGAGTTCAAACACAACATATACCTACAACTGGCATTCATATATTTTGAGACGAAAAAATTGGTTAAAAACGGAAGCCCATATAGATTGTATATAAGTATAGAAGTATTATAGTTATGTAAAATCTCATATCCCATTAAAAGGAATTAAAACATTTAATCAGAAGATAAAATCTAACGTTACTAAGTTGCCTTTACAAAATATTATTCAATGTTGTAAACTTCAGATTGGCTTATCTATATAGCTAAAGAACTGGGAGAATAACAATGCGGATTTCGAAGCCAAAGAACAAAAATTGACCAGATATTCGTCATAAAACAAAGTATGGAGAAATGTTATGAATCGGACATAAAGCTTCACATGCTCTTCATAGACTTCAAATAAACCTCGGACAACATAAATAGATACATTTTTTTAACAGTTCTGAGAAATTTAGGAATACCTCAGGAATTAACATACCTAGCCATAATGATTATGTACGAATCAAAAGCTAAAGTTATAATATAAGATCAAATAACCCATGTAAATTCATAAAAATTGAAATACTACAAGAAGAGGCACTATTCACATTATTATTCAACTTAATACTTCTCTGCAACAAAAGTAAATTAGAAACGAAGGGCAAGATCATCAACATGACAACATAAATAGTAGCATATGCGGATAATATAGTAATAATGGCAAAAAATTACAGATGTATGGCAGAAGTATTTGTGCAACTAGAAATCAAGATGCAAAGAGTAGAACTAAAAATGAACGAAAGCAAAACAAAATATCTAAAAATGTTAAGATAAAAGCAAATAAGACGTTATCATAATATATAACAATCCGGAGAGTACAACTTTGAGGGAGTTACAAATTTCATATGCCTCGAAATAACAATAAGAAGCGATAATAGTATGCAGTGTTGCATTAATCACAGATTCCAGGCTGTAAACAGAGATTACTATGCAAATAGAAATTTGCTACAAACAAAGTATATGAGTTTGTATCATGAAAAACAAAGATGTATGTATATGGATGCAAGCTATGAATGTAGCCTAGCAAAACAGCATACTTTTTTATTTTTGAAAAATAAATTCTCCGAAAAATACTCGACCCGATAATATTGCAGAATGGAGATTATATAATTAGAAATAACAGCGAGATTATTAATGCAATTAAAAATTAAGACATTGTAAGTTTTGCAAGGGTTTGCAAAGACTACGATGGATACGCTCGCAATGTAATTAGAATTTATAAAACTAGAAAACAGGCAGTGGTGTTAAATAGAAAGCTCGAAAGTAATTGTGGTAGGGGAATACCAAGGAAAATATGGGAATACAATATTCAAAATAATACCGAAAACCCCTCAAATCTAAAAATCGGAGACAAGCGGCCCAAAAAAATCTAGAATCTAGAACAGAATCTAACACTTGAAAATTATCCTTCATTTTACTTATCAAAAATTATATTATTGGCAATCAAGTTGACAAAATAATCCATTACCGTACTCTTTATAAAATTTTTCTCCTTCATAAAAAATATACACGTTTGTCAGCTTTCGAAAGTGATGTCCTGGAAAAGATTGAGACGAATATAAAAAATAAAAAAAAAAATTAAAACAACTTTTTGTGTAAATAAGGTTGAAATACCATAAATTTTATATCTCACCATATGCTAGGTAATATTATATATATCTGGGTTATATTTTTTTCTTATTGTTTTTTTTTTTTTTTGTAAACCGTGAAAAATGTAATCAATGTGAGTACCGAAACAAAATGCTGACGTTTTATTTAAGCTTACAACTGTCGTATATAGAATATGTAATATATATATATATAATAAATAATCTAAAATAAATTATATATTACCCAGAAATTATTTGTGTTCGGATGATTGTGTCTGTGTTGGGTTTCTTACTTTATAACACAAAACAATGAATTAAATCATTTCAAAATAAATATACCTAGATACTTGAAGTTATTTTCCTGGACTTGAAAGTTTTTTCGTTAAATTTGTTAGGTAAACATTATATGAAGTTAATATAAGTTTGTACTGAATATGTGTTTTTTGTAGTATAGAAGGAAAAAACACGTGACATAAACAAAAAACAATAAGTAAAAGAGATTTATATTTGCAAAATATTTTTGGTAAGAAATTCTGAGAGTCCTTCAATTCCAAAACGTTGGTACTTCTATGTAACATATATTAGAAATTTGCCATATTTATCTAGCTATATATATAGATATAACGAAATAACGTGACATAAAAATGACATTGAAATTGTCTGAAACAATTTATTGAGTCATCAATTTAAAAAGCAATTTATTTCGATTTGTTTCACTTCTCCATCCTCCTCAATCATTTTTTTTTTTTTTTAATTTATGACAGTTAATTTAAGAAAGTCTATTAAATTGGTTATATCAGCACTAAATTACATATTAAAGAAAATAAAAAAAAAAGAATAATTAGAAAAACATTTTGTTGGTAGTTAAACAACTATAGTTTGGGTTTTTTTTTTTTGTATTTAAGTTTAACGGAGTAGTGCTTGAGAGATTGGTTCGATATTCTGACAGGGTGTTGAAGAATATATACGGTTATACTGTATGCTAATATCTACAACATTTACATATAGTATTAACTATCTATTCCTGACGTAACATTCGCCGGTCTAGCTTTAAAAAATATTATTATTTCCTCTTCATTTAAATATTCAACTCAAAATAAAGTATCCTCATTTCTGCAAACTTCTTCATTCTTAGCATGAAATGAAAAATGTCACGTTAAAACTTGTGATTTGCAAAGAATAATGAACAATATAAATAGATGTTGTGGGTGTTCTTTCGGTATTCAGTTTATAAAATTGAATTGTGATCGATTGTGATCGAGTTATAATTAAATGTCAAGTTAAAATTTATAAACTTTAAACGTTTGAGTAAAAATTTATTCCGATTAAAAATTTTAGAAATTTTCATTCATTAAGTTTACCAAATTCAGGTAACGAAAAAATTATTATTAATTAAAAATCGAAAGCCCTGTAAGGTTATAATGTAAGGTTGCAATAAATGATATGTAACATATATAATGAAAAACAAAAAACAGGTGAATTGTCAGTTATAGAAAAATACCAACTTGACATTCACATAAAATGAAAAGAAGCTGCTCGTAACTTAAAAAATATTCAAAAGGAAAAGAATCAAAAAGATAATACACTTTTGCGTTTAAATTTGATTTCCAAGCCGTTTTGATTACCCCTAAGGGAGCTACTAGTCCATTTTTCTACGTAAAGCTAGCAGTATATGTTTTAACAGTATATAATTTGGGGGATGCTTAAGTAGAATGCTTTTTCTGGGATGAGACCAAAGGAAAAAGTGGAAGCATTGAAACTTCTATCAGCATATATAAATACATTATGCAGTATCCTGAAGTAGAAACTGTATTTATGATGTCTGATAATTGTGGAGTATACAACAGAAAAATACTAAATTTGTGTGTATGTGTTTAGAGTCAGTTAAGAGACACACACGTTACGTTAAAATAATAAATCACATACATTTTATGTGACAGAAAAAGCTTCATAAAATGCGATTCAATACATCAAAAAAAATTTATGACGGCAAAATGACTTGCGGTGTGTACTCCAGAAGAATGGGTTCAGCAAATAAGAAATTCACGGAAAAATCCATCTCCGTATAGCGTTTCTTCGATACCACACACAGATTTTATAGACTATGTATAATTCAGAGAAAGTTTTTTATAGAAGACGAAAACAACACATTCATTTCAAAATTTTTGTTTGGTTTCAGTATTCGAAGGTCACCCCCGGATAAATTGCAAAATAAAAACTGATTATGAGCAAGTTTTTATACAATACAGTTATACAAGCAAAGGAGAGGTTACCCTTCGAACTTACAACAAATACGAGCCTATTCGATAAGATTTTCAATATCAATTGGATTTTTCAATATCAATGGGATTTAGAAGAACTGTGCGATGAATTGCAAATTGTCGATCACTTATTTTATGAGAATTTGACGCCCTCTGATTCAGTAAGAGATGCTTTTGCAATAACAGATATTTCTGAAGAATCCGATTATGAACAGCTTTAAGATTGAAGCCCTTTCATAAATAAACTTATTTAACTTTTATACTTAATAAAATGAATTGTTATGTTTTGTTTATTATTCGTTATATAGATAAAAATTTTAATTGTTGTTTTCATTTATTTTTATATAAAATGTTTTGGAATAAAATTTATTTTGTATTTTCTATTACAATACAAAATAAATTCTATTACATTCTATTACTTATATACTTTTTACTAATTTACTAAATATTAATTTCAAGTTTTTCAAAAATTATATGTAGATTCGCTACTTCATGCAAAAAATTTAACTCGAAATTTTGAGGAACTTTGAAAAGCTAACAACAGCAAACAACTAACGAAACTGCAATTGCTTTTCGTCTCTTTCGTAAATCTTTGCTTTACCCAAATATTTTTCACACTTCAAAAATAAATTAATAAACAACTATTAATAATGAAGCCTATGCCAAAAAAATCAAAGCGAAAAGTATAAAACCTGATTTTACACGAAAGGTTAAAGTTTGGCTTTTGTCCTCCTGAAAATTGTGAAATTTACACATTCGCGAGTTTGCTATTGAGGGGACGATATCTATTATTAAAATTTCCAAAGTTCCAACACTTTTCTACTAAAATGAATAGCAGGCAAAAGAAATAAACCGTCTATTGAATTCGATTACGAGCTGATTATTTCCAATTCGAGATTTTAAATTTATTCTTGTCACTTTCATATTAATTTCAAATCTAAAAACTTTTGACATGATTTCCTACTACTCTGTGAAACATAATACTGATAAGTACAATTCAATGGCTGGTTCGAAGTTAATATTAGAATTTTTTTTACTCCATTGTTGTGGCTGCATCTATGTAAAAGAAGGACAGATTCCTGTATAATGCTTTTAAAGCTATACCCAGCCTGAATGAAACTCATCGTTCTATTGCGGTAAATATGATATTCTTGGGTAACAATATTGTAGTTCCAATTGACTTTTTTAATCGCGTAGTTTGCCTTTGGTAACAAGCTTTAAATAATAATATTCTACTAAAAAAACAAAAAAAAAAACAAAGAATGGGTTTGCCAAAACTGTGTCATTAAAAGGCATTGACGTTGTGGTAATTTTAAGTAGTAATTGGTCTACATACCTATCCATCCAGCGGAGGTAGTTATTCTACATAGCTTAACTAGAGAAGTCGCTACAATTACTAATAGGGCCTTTTTGACTAGGTCTGTTTATGGACTTAAATAGTTGAGCGTTAAATCTTATACCCCAAACGTCAATTAATATTATTTCCCCACTAATCCCTATTGTCAGCCATTTGTCAATTAAGAATTTTCCTTTTGAAATTATTGGTAAATGCATTGTTATTTTCTTTTTGTAAAGTTTTCGGTCAAGATCCTATTGAAATATAATATGGTATTTGCAATAATTGTTGCTATAAGTATATTATAAATTTCTATATAGAATAAAATTACATATTAAAGTCAGTACACGCTAATAATTGTTTCATTCAACAAAATTATATAACAACTTGGTATTGAATACTCAGGACTTCTTTATTTTCGTCTACAATATAATTTTGGATATCTGGCGTGATTTCGCATTACATTTTTTTTTGTAATGTATTCTTTCCTCAGTCGGGTGCAAAATACTGAAGAGGGTCTGAAAGTTGTAGACGGGATAGGCATTATGTGTCTGACAAGCATATATAGTAAAATTATAAATGGAAAATATTTTCAAAAATATAATGTTGTTTATGATAACTGTATAGTCTATTTGAAGAGTCGCACATATCAGTTTTCCTAATTCAATTATTCCCGTTCAATTTTCTATCACCCATATTCTCTTAGACCCCCATCGTTGACGAGAAGAAAAAATTGATCTCGTCTCGTCTCGCTGAATATGCATTTCTGTTAGAGACTATAAGCGGCGCGATAGAACATTCTTTTAGTTTTGTAGTACTGTCAAAAAAAATTATTGGTATATAAACAAAATATGGTTTCTAAAATTTTTGGAAAGTTTTAGTGGGGTTTAGTTTTAAAATATTTAAAAAAAATATATATAAATAAGTAAAGTTTTATTTTTATTTTAAATTAGATTAATATTTATTTTTCTGTTATTTCAATTTATTTTAATATTTTATTTTATTATTTGATTTTATTATAATTAATTATTTTATATTTGTTTTCTTTACTTACACAACTATTCAGTGTGACTATCCAACGATATGTCACGAAAACGAAGGAGGCAAGTTTTTCTTCGGATATCCCTTTTATAGATTTTGGTTTTCCCCAACGCTATTCCGGATATCACTGAAAAACTTGGTTTTTATATTTACCGGCCAACAGGCACGATAGTGGATTCTTTTAATTGCTTCCACTATCGTCCGCTATGTGGCGGTAATTACTGTTATATGCTTTATTATAATAAACAATATTATTAGTATAACAATAATATTATTGCATATTTATAGGAGCTTAGTACATAAACGGTAAACGGATAAACGGTAGTAAAACAGTAAGTAAAGCTGGTTTTTTTTCAAAACAAAAACACTATTTTAATAATAATGCAAAACAAATTATGAATTTACTTTACTTAACTATTTTATCTATTCAATTTATTTATTTAATTACATTTTTTATAAAAAAAAACACAAAATACTTTGGCGATATACTCTATCGTTTACAATTTTTGATAGATAAAAAATGGCTATCGCGTCTCGTCCAAGGTCTAACATTTATTACTTACGAGACTGTTTTGACATTTGCCGTCGCGTCAATGTGTTATCGCGTCTATGGTGTCTAACAGAATACAAAACTATCTCCTCAGAGATATTTTCACGAGAGCTTGCGAGATGGGTCTAACAGAATATGAGTATATATTTCGCATCCACGATAGCGAGCCAGATTTGCTTTGTATTTTGCCGGGTATAATTAATTCTTACAACTCGTATTTAACACCGCATTGGTGGAACTGAAAAATAATGTTTTCTACCATTAGATTATTAATATTGAATATACACTATGTCTTAAAAATTTTCTTAATTATTGTATAAATTTATATGGTGGTCCTACTTGATATTTCAATTCGTTTCCCGTTATTTTAACTGTCTAAAATAAACTTCCCAGCTATAAAAATTTAAAAAAAAAAAGAGAATCATTTTTTTATCATAGCGTTGTCATTGATTGATTTATAGACAAGGTTTTCTCAATAATTATTCACCTGAAAACGAATTAAAGAAAATTAAATTGAAGAAAATAGAAAAGAAAATTCAAATTTTCATTTCTTTACGTATAAATTTTATTCTATTTACCGCAATTAATTTGAGAAATTTCTAAAATCTTCAAGAAATCAACAAAATATATACCTATATACATATATTTTTATATTTTTTTGTTAAATTGCACATAATATATGTAAATTGTGAAATGAAACATACTTGGAAAATCTTTTTCTATTTGATTTTATATAAGACGGAATTATACTCATCGGAAAATACGGAAAATTTCGTCTTTGAAAATAACTGAGAGAAGAGAAATAAAATTTTCTATTTGTGATTATTTTATTTATTCATATTATTCTTCATATATATATAGGTAGGTAGGTACTGTTTATTTTATCTTTGGCATCATTCTTATATCATACATGATAGTTTTGAAAAATGAAGTTTTCTTCATTTATCTTTTTTTTTCTAATAAATTATTTATTAATTTTGATTTATAATTTAAAATGAGCTTCAAAGAAATTTTTGTTAGAGAAAATTATGTGCATATTTTTTCTCAATTACGTTCTTGTTTAATATTAAAATTTCATATATGTATATTATTATGTATGTAGTTATGTATATGTGTATATATTAAAAATTGCATCCAATCAGAGATATTCAATAATCAGCCTAATGATTCATATAAATCTAAAATACTTGAAAAAAGAAGAATAACTAGAATAAATTTTGAGAAAACTAGAATTTAAATTTTTTTATAAAATGAAAATTGTAACATATTGAAAACTGTGCCTTATTTTCTACTTGCATAATAATGTGTGGAGCAATAATTTTTTTCAGCTATACTAATAGGCTGTTATGAATATTTACAAAAAAAAAAAGAAGCTCTCTAAACATTGTAGTCTGAAAATATATTTTTTTGTTTTATTATTTGAGCATATTTAAGCTGTATGGCACCTATGAGTATTCACCCATATGTGATTAAATATTCAATTTTAGAATTTAAAATTCAATTTTATAATTTACGAAGTAAAAAATATTGTTTTATGTGCAAATCAGAGGTTATTCTTCTTTTTTATTTTTATATTTGAGAGAAAATTTTAACCCTAGAACACTAATTTTAATTTGTTATTACTTTATTAAAAGACATTGTCAAATTTCATACAAAGTTTTTTGTCTCATCATTGTGTGTATCCAATATGCTAGGAAAAATAAGTCAATATTTCGAACACCAACCCGCGATGTATGTACGATGTGCCAAATTATGTGAGTCGTTTACTTTTCAACTGAAATATCGCAGATTTGATTTTTAATTAAATCAAAATAACTTAATAAATTTTTTTAGCCTGGCCCAGTGCTCTCTGCTATTCGGATAAAATTAATGAGAAAAAAATATTAAGCCCATACACCGAAAGAGAAATGAATTTGAAGGATTGGCTTGAATATTAATACGCAGATACACTAATCTTATTTATACTAATTTTGTTTTTGTCTGAAGCCTTTTATAACAACAAATAATAATGAAAAAAAAACAGTTAAATTATGAAAATTGAGAGAATAAATGAATTTTTTTTTAATGTATTATAGGAATAGGTGTAAGTAGAAACATTGAGTAAATATATTGTATATAGATTGTCAAAGCTAGAACAAAAGTGTAAACCAATTTTTGCGATCGATTTGTACTTAGAAGAATAAGAAAAAACAAAACATAAAAGTAATAAGAAAAAATTCACCATTCAGAATTATGGAGACAAAATTTTTCTTAACAAATTTTATACTCATACTTACTTAAATTTTTTTATTTTTGTTTTGTAGGTTTTAAAGTGTTTTGTATGTAGTAATGTATCATATTAATGCAGTAAATATTATATTATGACATTATCTGCATTATCATAGCAAAATATAATATCCATATACCTACATTTAGTTGTTATATACGTATGGATATATAATAGTCACTACACATTTACTCAATGGTAGAAGTAAAATGTAGTGAAAAAATAATATTAATAATATTAATGCATTATGATGAGAAACTTTACATTATTGTTGGTGTTTTGAGTTATAATAACTATACTTTTTTTAAACTGCACCCAAACCTTACTAGATTAGCAATGGCATTATACTAGTATATAAATAAATAAACTTAGGAAATTAGCTCTTAATTCTTAGCTATAAAGCTGAAAACACAAGCACGACGAATGACGAGTGAAGAATAACCCACCACACTTAGAGACCCAATCACGTTCAATTCGCTTTTTTGACACACTTCAAAACTAATAAAACAAAAACAGAATAAATAAATTGTCATTTAGTAGAAATAATTTGATTTCAATAATTATTTTAAAAAATAATGATTCAAACCAAATTATTTCTTTGCAAAGTGGATATCTTTCATCTAGAAAATGGAGTGAAATGTAAGTGATTTAAGTTCAATAAATCAATTTGGAGCAATTCATAAGAATGATGCAAAATGCAATACAAAATGTTCAAAATATGACTAGCCAATCAAAATCCTGTTAAAAAAATATCATTTCCAATCACTTACAATCCATTTTTCTTATTGGACAAATTTTTGTGTTTTCAAAATTTATATATAAAAAAAATGGAGGTAAAATTTTAAAAAACTTAATTTAAAAAAATTTTATTTGAGTTTAAATTTTAAAAATGTTTTATTAAAACAATTTTGTAACTTAATTTATTTATATTTTGAACTGACAACAACAAAAACAAAAAATGACATCAAGTAAAACCAATTTATGTTTTTATCACTGAATATTCGCATTCGTCGACGAGTAAAATAGAAATAGATCTATTTTTTGAACGTGAAACTTTGGTTATTCGTCACGATTTACATATAATCTCATGTATTTGAACGCGAAAAATTCGTGATTCGTCGTGATTGTGTTTTTCAATGCTGGAGCAATTATATTTAGTATTATATGAACATTATTTGTTTTTCTAAAGCTTCTGCATTCCAGATTTATAATGAATGTTTCAAAATACGATTGATAATTGATTACTATAGTAATTGAATAAAATTTTCCTGTACCTGTCATTGCTACTTTTCAGATAATTTTTTTGTTGGTACTATCACTTAGTGGTTTTTCTTTAGTATAAACTCTCACAGAATCTATTAGTATTTTTCGTGTGTTGGTTATAGTTTTTAGCACACTATGTATTTTGAAATCTTCGTAGTATTTCCAACCTCACATTACCGGTGAAAATTATAAGTTATAGAATATTTGGGCATATAATAAAATAAGTGGAAAAGTCGTATTAAAAAAGCATGTAGCTCTATAATTAACCAAAATATATTCGGTGATTGGATATGTTTATTCCATAATTCACTAAACAAAAAATTACTAATTTGTAAATATCTTATATATTAATACGCTTAAACGTCTGTTAAACTTTTCACAAAGCTTTTACAACACAAAGCTTTCTTCAGCTAGATTAGACAACTTTAGTAGAACTATTACGAATTACGATAGTGTGCAAAATTTAATTTAAAGACATTAACCACAAAACAATAAAACCAATTAAAACCAAAAACAAATTAAAAATAATTTAAAAAAAAAAAAAACAAAGTAGCAAAGACAAACACCGAATTATCAGAATATAATTATTATATCGATTTATAAAAATAACTTTGTTAAAATATTACGATAAAACTTACCAGTAAAACAAATAGTAAATTTAGAAAATATATTTTTTACCTCACCCAGACCATGTTCACAAATTCCAATAATTGAAATTTATTTATTTTATTAACAAATAACTCAAAAGTATAAATTTAAATGCCAGTAGCATTGAGTAAATATAATATTGTACATGGAGAATCATAAACCGAAATTTATGATCTGCTAAGAACAAGAAAAACAAAATATGTTATGACGTTATTATCAAGTTCACGTCAAATTTAGTACACAAAAAAATTTTAAAAAAATTTAAAAAGAAAAATCACAGACTGCTCTTACTTACATCAGAGACTCTAGCGGTATCGAAATGAAAAAATTAAATAATTTTTATGATTCTGTTCATAAATCTTTGGTAAAATTTATTTTTCAAAACAATAAAAACTGAACACCTAATAAGAGAAAAAGCATATTATTGGCTTTACCCCTAACTGTAATAGTCATAAGGTGTCATATGATGTCATATGATATTGTACGACAACATGAAATTCCATTCAATCAACTATAATAGTCATAACATCATTCGTTGTCTCTTCAAAATCATTCGTTAAGTCATAAGCATACGAGAAGAAACGTACAAATCATAAGCAATTTTGACAGCAATGTAAATAAATAAAAAAAAATTTGTAAGCAAAATTGAAAATGGGTTTTTTTTTTCTTTTAACTAAGAATTAAATGTTAAACTATTTTTAAGATATTAAATAAAGTGAATTTTAGTTTTAAGTTTTTCAATTTGTAACTTATTTATTATGTAATAAAAAAATATGTAAAACATCGATTTATTTTAAGAAAATACAGAAAATAAATAAATAAAATAAATTGTTTCATTTATAATGCTAATGCTAGACCGGCAATGTTACGCCGGGAATAGCTAGTATACTTTAAAGCTGTTATGAACCGAAAAAAAATTTCAAATAATTCAAATATCACAACATCGTTCAACATTGGTTCTTAAAAAATAACTTACACGTGTTATTTGATCTACAAATACCATCTAAGCAGCCATTTAGTCTAAAAGAAAATATTCTTATAAAAATGAATATACTTGATATTGACTTATGGATGTTGGTAACCAGATTTTTAACATTTTATTTAAACATTTTTTTAAAAAAATTAAAGACTCTTGTTAATTTCACAAACTTATTTTATTCCGACACGTGTTTCGACCTTTCGCTTATAATCATGAATCATAAATGGATAATCATGGACATAAATAATTTTGTGAAATTAACAACAGTCTTTAATATTTTTAAAAAATGTTTATAAAATTTCACCAAGAGTGTACAAGTGAAAGCATAAAAGCTATTTTATTTAAATATTTTTCTATAAGAATAACTTTAAGGAGTTGTTCCGGATTCTCAACACTATACTTGAATCCATCAGTATGTATTTGTAGTATTCATTTACCAGTATGTGTTTGTAGAGTAGTGTTCAACAACCTATGCAATTCATAATTTTTACTTTGGTTGTTTTTATAACTAATTAAAGGATGTTAATATAACATCTGTGAGTTATAAAAATCGACCAAAATTTCTAACGTTAAAATATTAAAGACATCACAAATTGATTGTGTTGAATTAGCTGAAGATGAAAATAAATTTTGTTATATTATTACGTCACGTTATATTATTTAGTATATTATTTAATAACCTACCTATAGTGAAGAATTCAAATTTAGATTCAGTGGGTGTTTGCCATTCACTATATCCAAATGTTTACAAAACATCAACCTATTGGACTATTGTAGTTTTTAATTAATTTCGCTCTGGCTTCAACAAAAAATATTAAAAGATACTACATAGATATAATATAGTATTGATTGAGGACCGCTAGATAATATATACTGTGTTTGTATATGTGATATACAAAAACATAAAGGATTTTCTTCAAAAGATTATTCTTATTGTATTTTATAGAAAATTTTCTATATAAAGTCTATCTTACCCTGCAGCTATGAAGTTATTAAAAAAAATTATTTCTATATATTGATATATGATATATATATATATATAGATGATGTATTATATACAACTATTGGTTATAGAGAATATTTTAAAAAGTAGATTTTATATTATATTGTGTATAGGTATATGAATACAGAATTTTAAGAAATCAAAGTTAAGAAAAGTTAGAAATTTTACAATTGAATAAAATTCTAAAGAATATTTAAGAAGTTATTTAAAAAAAAAAAAAATTGTGGTATATTCGGATTGAACCCTGATTTTGGTTTATCTAATAAATATTATTTGCATTTAATAAAACAATTTTAGAAAAATCCAAGAAGTCTATTGACTCGGAAGTATAAAAATGAAAAAAAAAATGTTTTTTTGTTATAGATTAAAGTTTTGTTTCAATAATCGGTCTTATAACATTTATAACTCTAGAGTTGGAAAATTATTCAAGCATAATTTTAAATTAAGTTTAAATTAAGTTTATTTAATGTTATTGTATAAATTAGCTTAATAATAAAGCTTATGCAATAACATTTTACTAAATTAAAATCAAATCAACTTATACTTAACAACTTATTTTTAAACCAATTTTTGGCGTTTTTTTTTTTATTCTTTACATTTTGTCTTGATTTTAAATAAAGGAGTTATAGGTGGGTAGATGACATCAGAGACCACCCCAGTTGCTTCTGGAAAACCAGTTGGTATTTAATTGATTTTTTTTTGATTCCATTACTTGAGTGACCAAATTGTTGTTGCTGTTTATTTTAAAGTATACCCTTCCATTATTAATCTCACCCGGAAATTAGTATACTAGAACCCCCTATGCGATTCAGAATGTCGATCAAATCACGAATTTTGTTTCCTGTTATAAATTCTATATTGTTAGAAAAAGCGTCACATAACTTCTGAAGTCTGATTCTACCTAACACTTGGCTGCTGCAAAGGGAGTGTTCAAGAGTTTCTGTCCAATATTTATAAAATTTTCAAGTTCATATTATATAAATAACTTTGTCATCAAATAAATTGTTGTATATAGAAATTATCAATAAAGAAAAAAACTATATAGAAACGACCTTCTTCAATCCACATTTAGTTTTACTGTTAATGAAATAACAAACAGTATACACAAAGTTATAAAAAAGGTACAAAATCGATTTAGGTTAAATAGTTTAATAGTTATATATGAACATTATATGAAGTTATATACAAATAAAAAATCGATTTATGTATAGGCTATGTAGAGTCATTTGTAATATTGAATATCAATTGTGTTAAGTATAATATCAGGTTGTTGAGTGAATACAGAAACAAAATAACAGAAAAAAAATTATTTTAAAAAGGGGTAGTTTTAACTTAAAGATACAATTTAAATTTTGCTTTAACTATTTATTGATACTATAAAATAATTCATATAAGATTATAAAACTTACTATCACAATAATATTTTTTCGTTTGATCTCTTAAAAACCTACAGTCAAATAGGTATACATTTTTTTAAATTAATTTTGAACTACTCGTCAAAATATTGATTAGAATTATTATTTTTTATTGAATATAATTTTAATTATATACAATATAGTAATTTACAAGCATTATACGCCAAGGCAATTGGCTTTATTACAAATTTTACAGAATACTTAAAATTTTTCTACAACTATAAAATTATTTAGGATTCTGAGGGAGATGTTGTATCGATGTATTTTGCCATTAAACCTCCCCTTTATTTATACGCTGTTGGAAAGGTCTCATTTTTTTCTATTACTCATACATACTTTATGTTTACGATGAACAGTTTAGAAGATAATCATTTATTAAAAAAAAATTGTTTTTTTTTTTTACCCTTTTTCTATATAAAACTAGGGATGTGCCTTTTATGAAATAATTTTATTCAAAATGTGAAAGTGGCTCAATTCCGGGCATGGATCTTCTGCCTTTGGTTGTTACCTTCGCCGTTGTCTGATACACGCCATGCTTCCCCTCTCTTCTGTCCCCTACCCATCCTACTATACCGGGTTAGAACCCGATGGTTCGTATGGGTTGCTAGGGTTAACAGGAGTCACCACGTGAAGGTGAGAGTAGAAACATAAGGTGGGAGAGGCTTAATGGCGTAAGCTGGATACAACGACCATAAGAAGCCACCCATCACCACCCATTAGACCCCCAAGCTTTCCTTGGGATATGGATATTAGGTCCTACACCGATACAACATCTCCCTCAGAAGAGCCATTATTTCTGAATTACAATTGACCATTCTTATATGCGATTGAAAAGAGGTTGAAATAAAGTTTAAACGATTTCTAACTGTTCAATTTAAGATATCATCGTTTATTTTATTTATCGTTTATACCCGCGAGGAATTGGTGTCACAGTCTTAATTGACGACGTGTGCGTGATTTCAGTCCTTTGTTTTGCCTTGCCGTTATGAAAAGGACGACTGTTTACAAAATGGTAATATACTCTAGCAAGGGTAATATTTTATTGATACAATTATAATATTTCAGGACAATTTATCAAACACATTCGATACCCTTTTGGAAGAATGTACTAAGCGACATATTTTTTGTTTGTTTTTTGTTTGTTTGTTGCTCAGCACATTTTTGTTACTATAAATATTAATAATGTATTAAAATGTCGCTTAGTATAAATTTTTTTTGCTTATATGAGTAAGCAAAATTATCCCCTCAAACGTATAACTAAGACGTTTTCAAGAGACGGGTAAATAAATATCTGTTAACTTGTCCGTGAATTCTGTACTAACTATTCTATTCTATTTTAATTCTTTTCTAATTTTTTTACTCTTTACTATCCTTCTTTTTTCTTTATCTAAATATGGCTTAAATTCTGCGAAGGCAGTTTTGGTCTAATATAAAAAAAAATAATTTTTTTTGTTATTTAAATAGAATAATTGGGATCAGACGAAACTGCGGGGCTTGGTTTAAGCTTTAAAAATAATGTAAAAAGTTAATTTTGAAAATTTTGTCGCTTAGTATACACTTCCGAAAAGGGGTCGATATGGATTATCTCTAAAGATTATTTTTATTATTTTAATCGATATTTTAAATTTGGGCAAATAAAAATCTTCTTGTCTTAATTTTGAATTCAATAATACTTATTAGTTTTTTTTTCTTCTAATTTTCTATTTTTTTTTTTTTCTATTTTCAATATTATTAATTTTTGCTTTTCTTTAGTAATATCCAAAATAAAACTGTTTCAATATTGAATTTCTTAACAAAATCCTTTATTCAGTATCATTAAACATATTTTTTAATAGCCTAAAGCCTTCTATCTTCAATATTATTATATTTAAAAATATTTCTCACTCTCATTTTCTTTCAAACTCAGTTAAGGAAAGAAGAAAGTTTTTACTTTTATGAAGTTATAAATTTAATATATAATGTAATATATATTATGTATATTTTATATACATATAGTTATACTAAGGTGTCCTTAATTCTTGCGATTACCTATATACATTTTCTGATTGAATACCCACACATTTATTTGTTGCCTACATTTTGCCAAAATTTTCACAATTTTTTTTTTTTTTACAATTCTTTTCTTTTGCGGTATTTTCAAACGCTGTTTTCTGTAAAGCGGTAAACACAATTGCGACTACCGACGATAAATTCGCAACGAACAAATTAAAATACATACGCTCTTACGTATATGCTCACAATTCCAACTGCAATCGCTCAACCACATTTTCGTTGTCGTCGCTGTCGCTGAAATATTGCGAAAAAGTATCTCTGTTACGAATTTTTGAGATTTCTTTGTCGAAGCCTACTTGGTGATTAAGATCATATTTTATATTTTATTTTTTAAAGTTTACAATTTACAAAATTTATTGACTAATATCAATATGAAGACCAAAAAACTATCCGCAAACACATAATCCCAAAAAACCAAATCCCCACAAACCCTCAACAACAAAAATCCCAAAGTTTTATTTTTGTTGAATGCAAAAATGGAAATTCTTCTTCCAGAGTTTAAACAAAAAAAGGAAAAATTTTCAATTACTATATTATTTTTGAGTATTTTGGCTTTTTAGAATTTGTTTTGGGCAGTTTGGGATGAATATTATTGAATGGGGATAGATTTTAAAACCCGAACTTTGTACCCAACTTCTCTATTATTTTTGGAAGAAGAATTGTTTTACTGAAAAATGTTTGTTCTAATTTTCTAAAATTTTGATGGTCGGGCGAACAACTTCCGAATTTTTAATTGATTGAAGTAATATAAAAAAAAATCGTTTTAACTGACCACACTATTGAAGAAAATTTAGGATTTTGTTTTATTTCAGAAAAGTTTTAACTAAAAAAATTATGAAAGTAAAATGATTTAAAGGTTTTAAAAAATTTATATTTATATAAATTTATTTTGTAAAAATTACATTTTACCATGAGTTTTTTGGTTAAATTTTATAACTCACAGAGGTCTTATTGACATATTGTAATAAGTTATAAAGTCAATCAAATTAAAAATTAGGATTTGTATAGGTAGTCTAACACTATAAATACCTACTGATGAGTTCTAGTAGTGTTATGATGAACGAAACAATTCCTAAAAATAATTTTGTTTGTTAAAAAAATTTATTTAAAACAAATTCAAAATTTTTAAATTTAAAACTTGTACCCTTTAAAACTACTAAAAGCTAATTTAACAAATGAGCTTAAATGATTTATCTTCACTAAACTATAGTGTGGTAAATTGGAAATATTGTGCTTTAAGTGAATCAATAACAAATTGAAAATAACTACTCCCACACCCAAACTATTGAAAGTAGGTGTTTAATCCTAGAATAAAAGCTGATAATTACGATTTTATCTATCCACCTACACAAAAAAAAAATATATCCGTTATGGTATGACATTACCTTTATCAAAATTATAATATAGTAGAACAAATCAAAGATAATATTATGTGCCTAGGAATAAATTAAAAAAAATAAAACAAAATTTACATTTCAAAATATGGAACACCCTAATATACATACATACATACATATCATCTACATCTAGATATACACCTATACATACTATATATAAAAGCAAATTTCATTTCTTTTAGCTTCCGGTATTATATTTCGCCAAGGGACAACACTTGTCAGTGGTAGGTATTCATTCTGAAGAACAAACAGAATTGAAAAAGTATTTTCATAGAAAAGAACAAAGAAAATACAATAAGAAGTTAAAGAGAATCTGGGATAATTTTCAAATCTCAGGAAAAAATAATTTTAAAAGAGCACACTGGAAAATAGAATTTAATGGAATGTCATTCAAAAATCAGCCTATCCAATTTAGCTTTAGAGAGGAACAAAAGTGTATACAAAAAGGTAAAATAATATATAGGAAGGAAAGAATAGATATATACTAAAGCTTGAAAACTCTTAAAGTCTTGTCATTATATTTAATCACTAAAAATATTTATTTATTTTTTTGTTTTGTTGTTGTTGTTGTTATTTATCATTATCCTTGAAATATTAAGGAAAACCCTTGAAACAGATATAGAAAATTCATAGATGATGATACTCAAGATAAAAACTAAAGATATAACGGTTTAATATTTTAACAATAGAAAATATTGTCCTGGTTTTGGACTCGTCTTATTATCTGCTAAGTTGAGAGCACATAAAGAAAAAAAACTGATTGTTAAATGGTGGTAAAATATTTTATAATAGAAAATTTAAAATGCCTATATACAAGTATATTATATATAAAGTTCTATCAAGCTATGTTTTTGCACTATAATGCTGATAATAATTCTTATGTGTGTTTGTATACATAGTCGAAGACATTGTAATCTTTTCTAGTATGGAAAATTTTTTTTCTGCTGTGAAAGGTGATAAAATTATTTGTGTAAGTCAACACTTAATAAGAATCAAAAAGAAAAGAAAAATTAAAATAAAAAAAAAAAACATAAAAAATGAAATATGTAGCAACAACCATAATGTCCTTTTTTTTATATTCCTTTCTGTTCTTTTGTTTATAGAGGAGCTGTGACTGATTAAATTATTCCTTGCGGACCATTTATTTTCAAGTATTCTATAGTAAAATTTTGTATATCTATGTATATAGATGTTATGTTTAATAATAATTGTTATTGTATTTTAATTAACCAAAAAGGATGAAAATGTAGTTGTTTTCAACTTTTTTATTGATTTTTTTTTTTTTAACAATATGGTAAAGAAATAATTTACCACAATTGGAAAACTTCGCGATAGAGCAATAGAAAGGTATTGGCAATAACAATCATAAGCCAACTTACCTTACATAATATGGTTTAGTTTTATTTTATTAATATTTACTAATTTGACTAATTTTGTATAACTTTTTCGAATAATTCAGGCTTTAGATAGATTTATCAGCACAAACCAGTGGCTTGACACAATTCCAAATAAAATAACTCAATGGGTGTTATGTTGCCAATCTTGAATTCCAGTTAATTAAAATATTTCTCAAAATAATGTTACCACCAAGTCTTGCTTTCAATAAATCAAATGTTGCGGTAGCAGTATGAGATGTAGCACCATGTTGTTGGAAGTAAAACATTTCCTGGTCGATACCATTAAAATTTTTAAATAAAACATCATTAATTATTGAACGAGCACCATTTACTGTATAACATTAGCCTCAGCAACGTTTTTAAAGTAATATAAACCAATGATGCCTGTTTCGCGTAAATCATACCATACACTAAATTTTTCAGGATGCAATGCTAAACATTTTTCCTTCTGAATAATTGCATATGGAATGTTTTCGCTCCATATATGGCAGTTTAACTTGTTTACGGGGTTCAACCAAAAATGATCACTAAACATAATTTTTCGATAAAAATAAGTGGATCAACTTCAACCTGTTCTAAAATCCAATTAGCAAACAAATGACGCTTATTATAGCCGCTATATATACTTCATTTCTTGAACCAGTTGAATCTTTTATTGGTGTAGACCAAAATCTTTACGCAAAATTTTCCATGTAGTAGTTGCACACATTCCAACTAGTTGTTGTGAACGTCGACGAATATACAAATTTGGATCTTTATTAACATTAGTTCTTACAGCACCGATACTTTCTTCTGTACCTTCTTCTGGTACAGTTCTTTGTCTTGTTGTTGTTGTTGCATCGAGCAGAGAAAATGATGTACGAAATCTATCGATAATTCAACGAATAATGTGCTCTGATGTAGATTTCAACAATTTGTAAACGTTGTTGCGGCGTCAGTCTGTCCATGGTGATTTGCCAATGTTTACTGAAATGTAATATGAAAAAAAAAATTGCTTCAATCTTCATTAAACACAATTTAAAATTTTACCATTCTAAAAAAACATTATGTTGCATAATCAATTGTAACAAGCTTAGTAATAGATGACTGTTGTGGCTATTAATCTGATTTTTGTGATAATTGTAGTTATTAATTCAAGAAAGCAAAAGATTTTTTCTTACTAATATTCTTTAAAAGTGTAACCTCTTCCTTATAGTTATTGCAGTTTCTTCAATTTAGCCAATTTGATGTTGTGTAGGCAGTCAATCGTTGATCTTCTTTTCGGGATCATAATATTGTTCATAATATAAGAATACCATCTTAATGACATTTCCAGATTAAGTGAAATTTTTTCATATTCTTTTAGAGAAACGATTTAAGGATTAAATACACTTTATCCTTTAAGATATAGAGCACCACTAAAATTCTGACTGTAAAAAAAATAAATGTTGAATTAAGTAACATTTAAAAATCAATGAATTTCTAACATTCAATGAATTAACTAACATTTAAAAAATTAAATACGTATTTGTACTGTAATTTATAACGAAACCAAGTGAAAGTGACATGAATATATGGTGTCAGTTTGAAATCCCGAATCAGAGTTTTAATATGATACATTTTTTTAATGACATAGTGCTAAAGTTTGAAAATTTTGTAAGGGCTTACTTCAAGCAACTAGAACATGCTAAAAAACCCAGAAAACTATAATATTACAGTAGACAGTCCGACACTCAGTAAAAGTTAAAAAGAATGAGAAGACCTGAATGACCAAAATAAATATTTTACAATGCATAAAATTAAAATTATAACCATGATCTTGTACGTCCGAAATGCAAAAGATTATCTTCTAAAGCAAAGAAATAAAGAAATTAGATTTCTATTCCAATCCAACTTCTTTTTTTAATGATGGCACTGTTGTACTGTTATGTACTCGATTAGATTAAATTAGATTAAATTAAAATAAAACAAATAAGGTTCTGCAGGCTTTTCTATCACCGCAGCCATAAATGAACTTTTTGTGATTACCCATATTAATGCAATTATTAAACACCTGAATCCCAGATGCCTGAATGCCTGATTTAATGATTTTAATCAGGATGTTATATCAGTTTTCTGTTCAAAGTTGAAAGAACTTTAATTTTCTTGGTCGAGCTTTATGGCATGAGCATTTGTGTTAACCCAAGAATATTAAGTTTTTTTTTGCGCCACCAAAATTTTTGTACGGCTTGTACTTTGTATTTTGAAATATTGTACAACTTTATTTCTTAATGCTTCACAAGTCTTTGATAGAGTATGGCATGAAGGTCTCATACACAAAATGTGCAACACTCTTTCAGGCAACTTATGTAAATTACTAGAGTCATACATATCCAACAGGAAATTCAGAGTAGCACACGGAGAAGCAATATCCAATTTTTATCCTATCTTAGCAGGTATTCCTAAAGGCAGCGTCATAGCATCTATCTGATACTTGCTATATACCGCCGATATTCCAACAACACCAAATATTGACATAGCGGTATTTGGAGATGATACGGCTCTAATGGTCACAAACACATCGGAGCGTCAGGCAATTGAGAAACTCCAAAATTTAAAAATAAAACTGAACAGTAAAATACCTTGCATTACACCTTGATTCGCGTATCAACTAGAAACATGATGTCATGCAAAAAGTAATACAAATAAAGCAAAAGACAAGGGATATGTATTGGTTTATAGGATTACAGTCAAAACTAAACCTATACTCCAAGCTTCAAATATATAATAGTATAATAAAACACATTTGGACTTATGGCAGCCAGATTTAGGTTTGAACTAAGAAATCTAACTTATTAATTATACAACACTGTCAAGATAGATTCCTTAGAACTATAACAAACGCATACCGATATGATTCAATTGATGATATCCACAGAGATCTCAAGGTAAAAACAATCAATGAAGTCATTAGGAACCATGCTCTGAAGCACGAACACAGATTGGTTCAACACATCAATTGGACACGCTGGGTGGGCAGTAGGTAGAGCGCCTGCCTTTCAACCGAAAGGTCCCGGGTTCGATTCCCGATGAAGCAAAAAAAAAAAAATGCTTCATTGATTTTTCGAACTGGTCTAGTACCTTTTGTTATTGGGATATAATAAATGACAAAAAATAATTGAGAGTACATTATAATCTGGTAACAAATTAAATAAAATGAAACTATTCTATTTAAGAAGGCTTAGTTCCTGACAATAGTAGTAGTTTTCCACAGTTAATGAGTAGATAAGCCAGTAATTTGTTAAAATAAATACTCAAATTATTGTAGATATTGTAGTGTAAAATTGCAGTACCGTACTTAATTAAGCACGAAAAGGTGATTCTACCTAAGTTACTGTCTAGATCATAAAAAAAAAATTCAAAGGCGATTGAGATATTAAATAGAACAGAAGATATAAGAAGCCTGAAAAGGCTGAAACACCACGATTTAGTGGGATAAAATAAAAACATAACGAAGCAGAAATATTGATTCCTGTAAGCCCACACGGGTCTTGCTTTTTAAGTAATGTTTAAATGTAGTAATAATTTATTGTAATATGTAATAAGATTGTACTATAATAACCTAAAGGTTATCAAAAAAAAAAAAAAGTTTGTAATACGCAGCTTCGTTTCTGGCGATGTCACAACGCTCTGGTACCCACATTAATATGAATTTATTTATTTTCGGTATGCTCTATGCCCCACGGATAGGATTATAAGACAATATAATGATGATTTATTTTCCGCTAGGATTTCAAGCATCTTTACAAAATATACTAGTTTTGATAGATGTGATGGTGTATAAATTGATATAGCTAGTATTGATACTTTACTATCAGAGAAATGTAAATTTTATATTTTTGTAATTCATTAAAAAAAATATTTTTCTATGTCACCATGTTCATATTGTGTGACCAAGTTTAAGATTGCACTTTGTTCCGCAGAACGATTGGCCATTAAAAATTAATATTTCGTTTATTAAGAAATTCATTTTTCTATGTGAAAATATCATAATTTTTCCTTTTACAATCCAAGAACATTGATAATCTTGGAAATTACTAATTAGGAAATTTATAAATTATACTAAGAAATTACTAAATGTAACACTGTTATAATACAAAATAAATTAAATTCAGTATGTATCCTCCACTATGTTGTATATCTAGTTTCCTTTGATATTGTTAATAATATAGTAATTGATAACAAAGAAAATTAAATTAGATTTATTCCTTTTTCTAATAAATTAAGATATTTTGACACATTTAGTGACGATAAATGGAATAAAAAAAAATATTTTTTTTTATTAATATTACTATAGTAGATATTTTCAACCGTATACTATTTTCTTTAATAATTTTTGTATAATAATATCATCACATTGATTTAACAACATTATATCTATATCTATAAAGACAAAAAATAAACATAATCTCAAAACATGAATATAGACATGAATAGTATAATGATATGGGGGTTCTCAAGATAGTGAAATCGTCTTAATGTCCATTTGCCGTGCAGACAAACATTATATGCCATTCAATTTGTTTTTTTTTTCGTTCAAATGGCCATTATTAATTTTAATATCAAGACGTCACATATTAACTTTCAGATTAATATTGGGGATAACAAATTACTAAATTTAAATACACATACAAATATAATCAAATGAATGGGAGATTAATTGAATGTTGTTAGGATTTTTGTTTTTTTTATTTGTTCAAAAGATAATAGCAACTAAGCCTAGTTCCAATTCGAATTTTAGGATTGTAATTAGAAGTATTATTATTGGCAAATTAATTATTGTTTGTTTCTATATTATTGTACAATTTATTTAAAAAATAACAACCCGAACCCAACTTTGGAAAACAGTATAAAATACGTATGTTTTTAGTTTTGATCCAGAATTCAAGTTTTCAATTCCGTAACAACTTTGGATATTAAAATGATTTTGGTAGGTGCTTGGAGCTGTATGATAACTACCCAATTTAGTTCAAATTTTGGACAACGGTAACAGACACAATTATTTGTGTTTAATAGATTACCAGTCTATATATTTTCATGTATCCAGTGCCTTTGATTTATGAAATATTCTTGTCATATGCTATGAGTTGTATGACAGCTAATTGAATCAATCTTAATTTCGGAAATCAGTAAAATCATATTTATTTGCTTTTGATAGAGTGTCAAAGTATGAATTTTCATGTTCATTATAGCTTCGGTTCTTAAAATTTGGAACCTATTCAATTTTTTTAAACTAACATAATTATCACGCGTTCCATTTCATGTAAAAGAATACGTTTAAAATTTTATTAAAATTTCGCTATGCCTTTCGGAGCAGTTCTGGTGCAAACATCAATTTTTATATATATTTAGATTCAAATCATAATAATATGATTTCAACTTATGAATATAAATTTTATTCCATTACATTTTACATCCTAATACCAAGCCACCAATTTGGGTTTAGGCAAAATCACTCAACGATTCAACAAGTCCACAGAGTGGTAAATGTAATAAACAACAATTTGGAAAGAAAAAAATATTGTTCGGCAACGATCCTAGATATTGCACAGGCGTTCGACAAGGTGTGGCATGAGGGACTTCTATACAAATTGAAGCAAAGGCTACCTCATGAATTATATCTACTCATAAGATCATACCTAGACAGTCGTAAATTTGTAATAAAACAACAACAAGAACACACATCAGAAAAAATAATAAAATCAGGAGTCCCTCAGGGTAGTGTTCTCGGACCTACCTTATACTTAATATATACTGGAGATTTGCCAACAACAAAAAACACAGTTACTGCAACGTTTGCTGATGACACAGTAGTATTAGCAACAAACACATGCCCAAATACTGCCTCAAACCAATTGCAAGAACACTTATTAAAAATTGAAGATTGACTAAAAATATGGAGAATCAAGGCCAATGTAAACAAATCAGTGCATGTTACTTTCACCACCAGAAGAAAAGATTGCCCGGCTAATGTGGCATTAACACATATAAACTCTGCAAAATATCTTGTTATGAATCTGGATAGGCGTTTAAATTGGAAAGAGCATATTGTCAACAAAAATAAGCAACTTATATTAAAGTTTAACAGCCTATACTGGTTAATAGGATGTTATTCGCAGTTATCAATGGAGTGCAAGATCCTACTATACAAGGCCGTCTTAAAACCCATCTGGTACTATGGTATAGAACTGTGGGGAACCACAAGTAATTCCAACGTTGAAATACTGGAAAGGTCTCAATCCAAAGTGCTCCGCTCAATAGTAAATGCGCCATGGTTCGTGAGAAATGAGGAAATTTGAAACTTGTTAAAAGTCGAATCGGTTAAATAAGCCATAGCAACAAGAAGCTCAAAATACTTTGCGAGATTGGAAATACATCCCAACGATCTCGCATCAGAACTACGGTGTACAGACCAACAAGTGCGAAGGCTGAAAAGGTTTCATCCGATAGAACTAAGCAGCAGATTTATGAATAGTCAAACCAGAAATCCTCACTAGGTTGACCAGAAATATAAAACTTCGGAGATGTGCCAATGGGCTCCCTCACCACCTGTTAAATAAAAGAAGCCAAAACAAATTACTCAATATCTTATAACAGTGACATACTATTATTAGATAAAAATAAGATTGATTGTATAGTTAAACAAATAAACTAAAAAAAAAAAAGTTACATTTTCAAAATGAGAGTTTAAAGGTACTCACAAAAAAAATGGTTAATGAGAAATATGATTTTCTATAGGCCCAGAACCAGCAAAGACAGTTCAGAACACACAAAACTAAAACATTAATGACCCTAAAATAAGAACAAAATATAATATAAATTCTTTAGTGACACTTGCTTGTTTCTTAACTGGCATTTATTCCTATCCTAACTTACCAGTGATACATTTTAATTCAAACAAACAATTACTATCTATTAACTGACAATATTTATAGAAATTAAATTGATGAAAGTTTGTATATAATTAAAACAATTATTTTTATCAATATGTAGGTATTTTATTGAAACATAATTCATATACATATGCAAACATGTATGTGAAAACATTAAAACATAATATGTGAAAACATTAAAATACAAAACCAAATAACAACGGCAAATATTTCCTTTCCAAAAAAAATCAGGATACATTATCTAGGTAAATAATTTTTAACCCAATTTTTTTTAATATCAATACCAGCAAAGCGGAAAAAACCATTTTCCAACTTTATTTATATAAATGAACATTCATATATATAAGCACATATTATGTATATATTACATATTGTACACTATGAATTTTGACCGGTTTCATTATACTTTTAAATTTGAAAAAAAAAAAAAATTGGAATATAAAATTTTTTCACATAAGGTTAATTAATTTGAAAGTTATTCTGATTTCCGGGACTGATTTAATATCTAACAGGAGTATAGAGATTGGTTTTGTTATTGCAATTCAATATTGTAATCAAATTAATGGAGTAAAAATAATAATAAAAAAAATAGTATTTATATCCAATTAACCCCAACAACATGTTGTAGTGGTTATGTACATTATAATGGCTTTAAGGAATAACTGATTTTATGTCTAGATAATAAAATCAGTATAAAAACATATGTTAAGGCTATTGTAATGAATTATTTGAATATAAAATTCCGTTTCGGCGTAAAATCTGTAAAATAGTCAACGTTTATAAAGTTGTTATAAACTTGGAGCCCTGTAAAAAATCATCTTTTATTAATTTCTCTAAAAAATATGACTAACTAATTGAAAATCTACTGGAATACCCTGTCCCAACTTGAGATATACCTCTCTCATTGCATTAATCAACATCTTTGCCTATAGCTGTAATTACATTCCACTTAATCATTGAAAATATACCTACTACTGTAATATGTTAAACTAAATACTTTTATTTTTATTATTTAGTTATAGGTTCTGTAAAATTTCTAGATAAAATTCAGGCCGAAAGTCGTTAAAGTGAAAACTGAGAAGTTGCTTCACCTTAATAGAACTGATGTTTGCATAACAAGCACGCAATATCCCACTGAAACATGTACTAACAATTTTTCGACAACCTTTATATTATATTACAGTGCAATCTAACAATATTTTTAGTAATGTAATAACAAATTTAAATAAAAGGCTCAATCGCTTTCACATTGGTGTATTTAATCAGTCTACTTATTTTTATTAAATTAATTCCGAACTACATCAGTAATGGCTTTTTCTTTGCGATCTCTGTGGATATCTTTATTTGAAGCATAGGGGTATACGTTCGTGATGGTTCTTACCAAACTTGTTTTAACAGTGCTGTATAATTTGCCAGTTAGACTTCTTAGCACAACCCAAAGCTGACTGTGCCATAAATAGGGTTAATTATAGTTTCGTATATGAAAACAAAAAATATAATTCAGGGGGTTGAGGAACTTTGCTACGACTATTGTAATAGTTTTTTCTATTATAACCAGTAATTATACATTCTTAACATATTGAATTTTAGTTTTTACATTTTTACATTATTAATTTTTTTATTTCTGTGGCTACATCTAAAGTAAAGATCTTTAATAAAACCCTCTCACATAATGCGATGCTATATTAGACGATTTTGGTTCCTTTTCTTTCGTCCAATCTGACAAATCACCAGTCATTTACGGTTCTTCTCCAATAGTTTTTGCGGGCGATCTCATTTTACGTGACCTAAGTGTACCCAACCAATCTTCACTTTTTCGTCTTTATTTCTTCTGATATGATCTTTTTGATTGTATATGGCACATAATTTTGAGTTGGTTTGACTACGTTGTCAATTCCTAACCACTACACACGGGAAAATCTGGTTCGTTAGATGCTACACGTGTAGTCGATACTCCTCTATGGTATGGAAGCGTGGACACTGAAAATAACGACCATGAATAAACTTGAAGCATTTGAACAATAGTGAACAATAGTAACATTCCAAGTACAATAGGTAAAGCCCATGAGTTGTTATTAACAATCAAACGAAGAAAAAGTACATTTATCTGGATCACAATGATGCGAAATGATAATTATTATATTCTACAACGCTGATTCTGCAAATTAAAATTGAAAGTGGTTTTTTTGGCAGAAATTTTGATTTTGAGTTGGTAGAAAAAAAAAAGTCATGGCTAAGAAACATCTAAATGGTTGGAGGACTAATTTACGTAGCGCAGGATAGAGACAGATTCATAAATGTTGTCGCAGACATCTAGTAGCGGATATATGCAGCTGAAGAAGAAGAATACGAACGGGGATGTGGTTTGTAACAGAACAGTTAGGTTAATGTCCTGGCTTTCATTGTTAGATGTCATATTTTGTTCTGGTCGTTTTAAAACAGTAATAATCTGTCGTCATAAACAGTCATAATTTGTTATTGTTATACTAGGTTTTAGAAAACTATCGCTGTTGTAGTCGTAAGCCGCAACTTTTGAATATGGGAATTCGATTGGTTTTTGGTATTATAATATTCATGTAATTTTCATTGAACTGGCTTTCATTTATCAGCATTTCCTTTCATTATTAAAAGGTCACTGTTGTATCATCTGTGTATGACAAATTTTTTTTGCGATGGGAAATTCTATGTAGAAGCGACCTCTTCATATCTATTGTACTAGTTATCTCAAAATTATAGTTTTACGTCGTTGATGAACGCTTCTGAATATTTTTCTTCTACTTTTAAATTTCTTATACAGTTTCTACATATTTTATTATTGATGGGGAATTCTATGCAGGAGGGACTTCTTCAAATCTATTTGCTTCCCCGTTTGTTATCGCAAAAATGTAATTAAAATGTTCTTGATGAATGCTTTTATTGCTTTAATGCCATTTTCAGAAACGTGTCGTTTGCAAGCTGTGGCGTTCTATCTCGAATTTGCCAATCTTGAATGCCAGTTTTAATCGATGAATACTAAGTTTGAAAAAAGCTTTAGACAGCGTAAGTTCTTGACAACTATTCCATATGTTCTGAGTTTTTGTATTTTCCCACTTGGAAACAATTCCTTGTAAGTGGATGCTTGAACGCAATGTTTGGTCTGGTTCACATAATTAACTGTTCGCGACTGCTTTTGCATCTACTTACTTAATATCTTGTATTTTTTCATGTCCAGTATGAGTGATTATTTTTTTAATTATTTTGATTTTGATATATTGTCGTCTAAGTCTGAAAAGCCCCATATGCCATCAACTCGATTTCAAGTAAACGCAATTTGAAGTTTAAAGATACTTAAAAAAAACTGTACGACACAATTAGTTATACTTTCCCACGACACAATTAGTTATACACTATAAACTTTCCCAATAAGTTAATACTTATTTTGTTATTTCAATTACAAAATTTCAAGTGCCTACGCGTTTTAGTTTATAAGTTATAGGCATTTTTATTTTTTGAAATTTTTATTTTTCCCAAATGACCCATATCCACTTTTTTTGAACAAGTTGATTTTAGTCCCTACACGTGGGTCAAATTTACCTGAATATGGGTTATTTTATCACTAAACTTTACAAATAAATGTATGGTCCACTACTAAAAAATATTTATGGTATTCAAAAATTTCAAAATTAAAAAACAGTTTATTTAATTGAGATCAAATTCTCTTATAACAATATTATATAATTTAAAACAAAAACAATATAACATAAAACAATAATTGAATTACTAGAAAAATAAAGAATTTATTTATTATATACCTTACCTAGGTATACCTTAAATTATAACTATTAAAGAAGTACGGTTCTGTTATGGCGAGAACAAACATACGTTTTTGACATCAATAGTTATTCCCCCCATAATAAAAGCTTTCGATTTCAATCACAATTATTTTATTTTTAAGTGAAATAGTTGAACAAATTAAAAAACTCAGAAATAAAAAAGCTCCAGGTTTTGATTAATTACATCGGAAGTCCTGAAAGAACTTCCGAAAAAAGCTATAACAATGCTAACACGCATTATAAACGCTGCTATAAGAATAAGGTATGTGCCGAATATGTGGAAAATAGCAGAGATAATTATGATACCAAAGCCAGGTAAGCCCATAAATGAGGTCAAATCCTACAGACCAATATCATTACTACCAATAGTATCAAAATTATTTGAAAAACTATTATTGATTCGAATGAGACCGATCATAGAAAATAGTAATCTGATTCCAAATTATCAATTTGGCTTTAGATCTAAGCACTCGACAATCGATTAAATTCATAGAATAACAGACATAATAGAAAAAGCTTTAGAGGAAAAGAAAATATGCTCTACCATATTTCTAAATGTAGCCCAAGCTTTTGATAAAGTATGGCATCGAGGCTTAATAAATAAACTAAACAATATGTTACCTAAACAATACGTAGACATACTCTCATCATATCTAGAAAACAGACTATTCAGAATAAAACAAGACGAAGAGTATTCTACTATTAGAGATATTAAAACGGGTGTGCCTCAAGGTAGTATTCTGGGTCCCATACTGTATTTGCTCTACACCAATGATTTACCAGAAATGGAAAATATAACTGTAGCTACATTCGCTGACGATACTGCGTTGATGGCAGTAGGATCAAATATTGACGAGGCTACAATTAAATTGCAAAGAGCAAGCGATAAGCTATACCTCTGGACAAAGAAATGGAAAATTAAACTCAATGAGTTAAAATCAGTACATGTAAATTTTACAAATAAACAATTAGAAAATCAACCACCATTGGTAAATCTGAATGGGGTCAATATACCCCAAGAAAACAATGTTAAATACCTAGGAATGACATTAGATGTCAAACTTAGATGGAAAGAGCACGTTAAAAAGAAAAAATTTGAGCTTGAAAATAAGTATAGAGAAATGTACTGGCTCTTAGGTCGTAATTCTAAATTACCTATACATAACAAGATTTTGTTATATAATCAGATACTCAAACCGATATGGTTGTACGGCATACAAATATGGGGAAGTCCAAACAAACACATGTACTTTGTATACAAAAATTCCAAAATAAAGTCTTGCGCAACATGGTAAATGCCCCCTGGTATGTTCGCAACAGTGATTTGCACAGAGATCTAAAAATTCCTTGCATAGAAAATGAAATAAAAAGATATGCAACAAAGCATATAGCTCGTCTGGAGGGACATGTTAACGTTGAGGCCACTCAATTGCTAGATAATCAAAATGATGTCAGAAGGCTTAAAAGAACTAAGCCACTAGATTTAATACGATAGAATTTCGTAAACTTTTTCTTTAAGAAAATCAAAATAGCACTAAATTAATGGTTAGTCCATTGGACTAGTATTAATGGGAGGGGTGTGGTTTAGTCAGTAAAAATCTGGCACACAATGGAAGCTACGGGGCTCATTGTGTCTATGAAGATTCTCACCAATCCACGCAAAAAAAAAAAAAATTTTAATAATGCTTTTAGAAAGTTTTGATTATATGTTGGGCATATGTGTCAGGCATATGGATATGGTACATTTCAGAAATAAGTCAATCTTGACGTCAAACTTCATACAAAAATTACCCATATCCAAAAAATTGGGATATGGGTCATTTTATAATTAACAAAGTATTACAAGGGTGGATATGGATCAATCCGGAACTAAATATCTCCGAAAAGGTAAAAAATAGCGAAAAAAGGTTCGGCCCAAAAGAAAGAGCGTGTCGCAAAACCTACGAATCTGTTCCTAAGTAAAAAAATGGCTTATGAAGCCGTTCAGACTCAGCCGACTATGTTCTGATGGAAGTTTTAACTTTATTTAATTTTAAAAGTTTTTGAATTGGTCTCACCACATCTAGAAAATCTAAAGGTTAACGTGTGTTTTCATTAATCAATTCTTAATCTTATTTTAACAATGACACTAACATTAATAATTTATTCGATTAAACATTCATTTTCTTATTCAATTTAAGCAAATATATTATTAAAATAATCAACTTTTGTAAACCAATGTGTCATCATTTATTAGAGCATCAAACAACCATAATATAACAACCCTTTAATATAAAAAATCAAATAATTTCGAAAGAAAACAAAAAAAAAATATATTTTTAATATAATTCACCTAGATAAAGTTTGCTACCAATGCAAACAAAAGCATACCTTGTTTAGAAAGTGTACATAAAAAGACAGTGTAGGTAAATATTCTCACATATTCTATAGTATCATTTATATCTACATATAAGTGTATATTATGTATCTAAACCATCATAAAGATAAACAAATAGGCGGTGAATTTTAATGGGACATTTTTAGAGGTATTTTTTCACTTTTATTTTTCTTTATATTTATACACAGTGGTTAATTTTTAGTAATTGAGATAACATTATACATATCCTTATCATATTCATTATAATATGGTTATAAATGTATTCAAATTATTTTCTTTGGATACATACCATAACAAAATGTGTAGCAAAAAAAATTGTAGTAATGACCCTAGTTGTGTAGGGGGATTTTATTGACAAAAATCCAAGAAGTTCTAATTATTATTAGCAAATATTTTCAATAGAAATGTGTTGAGATCGGTACCCTATCATATTGATAAAACCCTAATTAAAGTATATAATTATTTTTATACTGGTGCAAAAGATAGAAATGTACAGATAACTGTATAAAAGTGTTAACGAATATATTATGTATAAATGTTAAGTTTAATTGTAGAATTTTCTTTTACCGAAAATGTTAACAATAAAAATAAATACAAAAATTAGAATAATTTAATTTTGGTAAATTTATTTTAATCTTAAACATAAATAAAAGATAACAATGAGTTTTGGGAGTTGTTTATACAATAACACTACAATTACACTACAATACAAAGCTTTGATAGCGGCTTGACTATCCGTGAAAATGGTGACTTTTGTTTTGGTCGTATGAATGTTATTAAGGGTTTTAAGCGCTTCCCTAATTGCAAGCAGCTCTGCTTGAAAGACACTAGCGTATTTAGGGAGACCATAAGACCTACTCCGCAGTTCATTTTAGACCCTATACCTATACAATTTCTGATTCTTTCTTTGTTTGATTTTATAACTTATCAAAAATTATTATTAATACATCTGTGAGTTATAAAAATCGATCAAATTTCTTTTTACATGCTTTGCTAAAAAGCTTAAAATTGTTCAAGTAAATTTATAATTTCATAAATTTTTTTTATAGTAAAAAATAACACAGTTAGACTCTCTTTCTAACCAAATATAGTAAGAATTCATACAAAAATTAGTCCCGGACAATTGACAACACTAAAGAAGACATTTATTTACGCATTATGACCCCAATAAAGGGAATAAATAACAATAATAGGAATTATTTACTAATTTTGAAATTATTTACAAATACAAAACATACGATACTAAACAGCCTAAAGCTAAAGCATAGATATTTTAATGAAAATTGAAAAAGTATTTTAAAATTGAAATGAATAAAAAAAATTATCATTTAAAGTTAAAAATGGAAATTCAAATTTTCAGACAAAAACATTTGAGACGTTCAAGTGTGCATTTTGTAGATGATATAATTGGTTTTTTGTTTTACCTATACTTATATCATAGTTATGTTACCATATGTCTATACTTATGTTACCTATACCAAGTGTCTATACTTATGAAAAATAAATAGAAAGATATACAAAATAGTGAAACAAAATTTAACAATTTTATACTCATCATTTGTAAGAAACATGTTTTTTTGCCAAGTGCTAACGAAAAAATCTGTAGATTTTATAATGAAAATAGAATGAATCGTGATCGTCATTCCATACGTTCTATCAAAAATGATATAAAATATAAACTATAGTTTATACTATTTTTGATTCTATATGCATAAAAGAATTGAAGTTAGTTTAAAAATCGGTACAAAATGGTGTAAACCATGATGATTCAATACCATTCTGAAATATCATAAAATAGATTATATAAGGCGGTCCCAGTCAGACTGGACCAAGCGCCAATTTTTAAAAACGACTTATTGCCATTTTCTATTAGAAAACAAGTAACATTGAACGAATTTGAAGATTATTACAATTATTTTTCCAAAAGGACTAAACTGCTGGTCATTCTGGCTCGAACCGCCTCATATATTCTGTAGAAGTAAAACAAAAATTTATTCATAGGTTGTTTCAGTTACCTAACATTATTGAGGCATTCTGTAGAATAACAAAATTAGCGTTAGATAAAACGAAATAAAATTTTGGGACCTGTACAACACTGTGTAAGAATCTGTGTTTTTATAATATGTTATGGATTTAAAATTTACACAACAAAAACAAAATAAAACATTATAAAAATATTTAAACAAAAATGAGTTATTTTGAACGATACTAGAACCTTATTTATTAGTTAACATAATTTTTTTTTATTACCAAATACATTTTTTTTTGCTTACACAGTTGAATAGTTCCTTTGTATGACAAATTCCTGCTTAATAACGATTTTTAAACCTATTTTTTTATTTATATTAACCCATTTTCAACGGTAGTACTATATATAGTACAACAAAATAGGTGTCAATGTTTAAGTTATGGTGACTAAGCTATTGTTATTTTTTTGGAAAAATTTGCAATATACTGGTTTAACTTGAGATAAATGTCATTTTTTTGACCTAAATGAAAACAAAAAAATTTTTATGGAAAAAATCAGTTACAAAGACCTTGAGGAAGCAATTGAAGCTCTTCTGCAAGAAGATAGTTATGATTCTTTTTTTTTTTCTTTATTCTATACAACTGTCTACATAAAATATAAAAGATATTGAGTATAATGTTGGAATTAAAATTGACGTGATGTAACTGACATGTAATCTAAGTCAAAAATCCATTGATTTTTGACTTAATATTCAAATTTATATTTATGGAGTCTCAGGTAAAGTGAATCTAGTAGATAAACTCAGCGGTCTGAAGCGTCTTAATCTGCGCTCGCTTGTTCGTTCATTATTGATGAGTTGAGGAGCAAGTAAATTTGGATGGTTTTCCAGTCAAACAGAATATTTGCTTGATTTTTAATGAATTGCTTAACAGATGGGATATTTAAATCTGATCTAATTGTGTCATTTCGGACATACCAAGGCGCATTGACTATAGACCTTAATACTTTGGACTGGAAGCGTTCTATTATTTCGATGTTGGAGTTACTAGTTGTTCCCCATAGTTCCAACTCGTAGCTCCAGATTGGCCTGATCATAGATTTGTACACTGCAACTTTACATTCTAGGGATAAATTGGAGAAACGACCTATTAGCCAAATTAATTGGTTGAATTTTAATCGTAGTTGTTTATTTTTGCTGATGATGTGACTTTTCCAAGTGAGGTGTCTATCCAAGTGCATACCTAAGTACTTAACCGAGTCTTGGTGAGTCAATTCCATGTCGTTAAGGTGAACAGCGGGGCAATTTCCCTTGCGATTAGTAAAGGTGATATGAAGGGATTTCGATTCATTGGCCTTTATTCTCCACTTTTTCAGCCAGTTTTGTATATCCAATAAGTAGTTATGAAGAACTTCTGAAGCTAATCTCGGATTAGTATGAGACACTAAGACCGCTGTGTCATCAGCAAAGGTAGCAGTGAGTACCCTCGGCGATGTTGGGAGGTCTGCTATAAATATCAGGTAAAGTAGTGGGCCAAGGACGCTGCCCTGAGGAACCCCAGATTTAATTTCTTTTAGTGACGATTGTTCCCCGTTGTATTTAACGAAGAACGTCCTATTTGATAAATAAGTTGACAAAAGTTGCTGGTAGTGGTGAGGAAGTAGTTTTTTAAGCTTGTAAAGGAGACCTTTGTGCCAAACTTTGTCGAAGGCTTGCGATATGTCCAGAAAAGCTGCAGAACAGTATTTTTTCTTGTCAAGTGAATTATTTATATGGTTCACTACTCTATGTATTTGCTCAATTGTTCCGTGATTGTGACGAAAGCCAAACTGATGAACTGGTACGATATCTCGTTCATTATTTATTTTAATCAATCTTTTGGCTATTAGTTTTTCGATTAATTTTGATATTACTGGCAGAAGACTTATTGGTCTATATGAAATAGTCTTATTTGGCTCTTTCCCCGGTTTAGCTAACATTATGATATGAGCAGTTTTCCAGATATCTGGGAAGTAGCTAGTTCTTAATATAGCATTAAAAATGTGGGTTAAGAATTTTATACTGCAATACGGAAGTTCCTTTACCATTTTGCCTGTGATACCATCATACCCAGGAGCCTTCTTGTCTGACACAGAGTTTTTTATAATTTCCTGTACTTCCTTTATCCGGACTTTCTTTATCGGTAAATCCATTTGATAAGGCACTTCAATGTAGTTTTCAATCTTGTTGTTTTCGTCGGTTGAAATTACTGGTGGATACGGTACAAACACTTTTTGTAAATGTGATGCAAAAAGCTCTGCTTTCTCACCATCGCTTCTGGCCCAATTACCATTTGATTTCCTTAGTGGAGGTATAATTTGTGGTGGCCGTTTCAGTTTTCTTGTTGCTTTCCACAGTGAGTAGTCATTAAGATCGGTATATGTTAATCTTTCAAGGTAATTCTTCAACGAACTTTCTCTGGTTTTATTTAACAAAAATTTAAGTTCTTTGATTGCACGGTTTAACCTGGCTTTGATTTCAGGGGATCTAGTTTGTTGCCAATATTTCCTAAGGTTTCTTTTTTCCATGATTTTGGATTTTATTTCAGGTGGAGAAATAACATATTTTCGGATGTTTCCTTGCGTCGGAGTTGATGACATTTCTGCTTCAATCATGGTTATATTTAGGTTTTTTATAGCTTCATTGATATCTTGGGGGTTTTTCAGTCCTATATTTAGAGAAGTTTTCATTTCAATTTCCTTTCTATAATTATCCCAGTTAGTTTTCCTTGTATGTAACCGTTGTTCATTTTGAGTTATTACTACTTTGGATGAGGCAGAGATAATGATAGGCGTATGATCTGAAGACAGCTCGAGGCTTGATTTCACAGTAAATAGTTTTGGTGAGATACCTTTCGAGACGCGAAAATCCAAAAGATCCGGTGTCTTATTAAGATCAGAAGGTTATACTGGTTTAACTTGAGATAAATGTCATTTTTTTGACCTAAATGAAAACAAAAAAATTTTTATGGAAAAAATCAGTTACAAAGACCTTGAGGAAGCAATTGAAGCTCTTCTGCAAGAAGATAATTATGATTCTGAAGAATTTTTTGTAAATATTATTCCTCCACATTTAGATTTTTAACGGATTATGAAGAAATAGATGAACAAAATATTTTTGAAAACAATATGCCAAGAGAAGATCTTGGTACTGTTGAATAAGATATTCAAGAAGAAAATAAAAACTATAAAGAGAGTTTATTTAATAGAACTGAACCAAGTTTAATTCCGTGTACAAATGAAGTTTGAGCGTCTGCTTACGACCAATATTTGCCTGGTAATTTTTGTAACTGTTTATCAATTAAAAGGCATTTACATTTGGCAGATAATGTAAAAATTCATTTATCATCTGACATGTATAAGGTAAGACCAGTGATGAATATGGTGAGAGATAGTTTTCTACAATTTGGATATTTTCTAAAAATACGACAGCCAAGTCAGCATAATATTTTTTTTGATAATTTCTTTACGACACATGCCTTAATGAAAGTTTTAAAAGAAATGAAATTTAATGCCAGAGCTACTATTCAAGAAAACCGACTCCAAATTTGTTTTTTAAAAAAAAAAAAAAACTTTAAAAATCAAACCTCGTAGAAAATTGCTTATAGGTAATAGTGATAATTATTAAATTTTTCAAACATTATTCATCATTTAAATTGCAGCAGATGTGATTCAACAAATGATTTATAAGCTGTGCAATGGATAGACAATAGCGTTTGCAGAATCATAACCAATTTTGATCATATAAGACCAATCAATTATGTCAATATTTTGCTGCTCCAAAAAAACTCATCGGAATAAACGGAAAGAAATGGTGGTGGGATATTTTTACTTACATCATTGATCTTGCAATGGTTAATGCGTGGAAACTTTACTTGCTTTCGAGCAAAAATTGTAATATAATAGCTTACTTAACTTCCCTATAGACTTATTGTGCGAAAAATTTTGCAAGAAACAAAAGGAGGAAAATGTGAGAAGAAAACGAACCCATCATCTAAAATAGAAAAGGAAATAAATCACCATGTTCCAATAAAATATCTCAACTCCGTTGTGTGGTATGCCATCACAGAAGTATGTATAGTTGCAAAATTTGTCTAAAAACATTGTGTATAAAAAGAAACTGCTTTCAAAATTACCATAACTAATTTAATTATAAGATAAAACAATAATGTAAGAAAATTTAGTAAACCTAATATAAACAAAAAAATTAACATTGCTTTTCATTCTTAAAATTTTGATTTTTTTTTTTTCTGCTTTCAACGATTGTACAATATAAAGTACAAGTTGGATCTCAGGATCTAGGAACAACAGCCCCACGAAATTTTATATTTGAGTATCTGGAACTAAAAATATACCACTGTTAAAAAATTTTTAATGTCTGACAACGGGTTCTGGTAGCCGTTGTTAATGGGTTAAAGAGTGGCCTACATTATTAAAGCTTGTTTTCTTGTCTACCCAATTGCACCTGCTGATATTATCTAAAAAATAAACCTAAACTAAAAGTATTTGCTTTGTCTTGTTGTACAAAAGTTAACAAAATCTACCATTTATTGTTGATTTTCTACAAGTAAGCAGTTTTCCGCTCAGTTTGTTCCACAATCACTGATTTCCCGATATTTTTTCGTTTTTTTTACTTAACATTATCATTGGTTTGCTGTTGATTTTTAGCTGAAATCATAATTTTCGATATATTTCCCTTTCTTCGAATACTAGCTTTTTGTCAAATGTCTGACATATTAAAATTTCTCAGAATTAATAACTTAAGTTAGTTTAGTTAGTTTAGTTTTTAAAATTCATTTATTTATCATACCATTTTACATATTACATATCTTAGTACATTATCATAAATTAAATTAAAAAATTTTGCAAAACAGTAATGGTAAAATTAGATAAATGTAAGATCATTCTGATATTCCTGAGAATATGTTCCTGAGAAATAATTAAATTATATAATTAAACAATATTAGGTTGATAATTCAGAGCTAGAAGTAATACAGTTACAGGAATACAAAAATAAAAATAAAAAATTCAATATTAAAGTAATAAAGTAAAGAAAAACATAACGCAAAAAATTTCAAAATTATAAAATAAAATACAAACTTATAGCTTTTAAATATCCATATATACATTAGAAATAATTAAATTTAGTTAAACATAACTAAACAAGGAAAGAAAATAAAATAGGAAAAAAGAGAAAAAATTAAAATTCGAGATAAACGATTACAACAAAATAATAGAAGCCTGAGAAACAAAACTTAAAAGATATAAAATAATTTGGTTAAGTTGGCAACAACTCAATTTGAGAGTGATCAAGATCCAATAAGTGAGATCTAAGATTTTTGATAAAAGTAGTAGAAGTTCTATCCGATCTGAAAGAGAAAGGTAACGTATTGAAAATTTTGGGAGCTAAAACGTCATAAAAGTGGCGAAAATGTGATGAATATGTTCTAGGAACATTTATTAAAAATAGCTTATTGCCTCGCAGATTGTAGTGAGAGCTAAATCGATGGGCAAGATAACCTGATCTAATGAAATAAATTTTTAGTGTTTTGAATATATATAGCTGTCTAATAGGTAGTATATCCAGCTTTCTAAATAGTGGAAAACTAGGTGTAAGTCTATTTTTCCTCATGATTAATCGAATACAATATTTTTGAGCAATGAGTAGGGGACGAAGTTTGTTGAAGTAAGAGCCCCCACCAGCAGCTAATTCCATATTGTAATTTAGAGTTGAAAAGAGCAAAGTATACCATTTTCATGACTCTCAGGGAACAATATTGGTTTAGATGGAAGACATTTCTTATAACTTTTTTGAAATATTTATGTAAATGAAAAGTAGGCTCTGCCCAGTTTAATTTATAATCAAGAACGAGGCCAAGATACCTGAAAGATACAACACTATCAATCATAAAACATGATTCACTACAAGAAGAACTTGAGTCAAAAGAGTTGCCATCTAGGGACGGAATCAATGGAAATTTTTACAGACAGGAGAATGATAATTAACTGCTGAGTTTTCTCTGGGATGATTACTTTTACCAAAGTGCATAATCTCTGTTTTACTACTAATAACAAAGCTATGTACATAAAACCATTTCCCCATGAGGTCTAGTTTTTAATTTATGTTACAAAAAAGATCCAAATTATTATTGTTACTGTACGTGAATGCAGTGTCGTCAGCAAAGGCAGTAGGTATACCTTTAAAAGATTGCTGAAATAAGGAATTAATGAAAATTAGGAACAAGATTGGACCTAAAACAGAACCCTGAGGGACACCTACTTTTAAACTCTCAGTATCGCCAAAAATGCCATTCAGTTTGACTCTTTGCTTCCTATCACTAAGATAAGACTTAAACCATTTAAATATAAATCCTCTAAATCCGACATTGTATATTTTTTTCAGCAGTAAGTCATGTTTTACCGTATCAAACGCTTTAGTAATGTCTATAAATAAACTATTACAAAGATTGGACTTATTTAAACCATTGTATATCTCACAACAGAATTTCAAAAGGGCGTCTTCAGTGGATCTTTTTTCTCTGAAGCCAAATTGGACATCATTGAAGAAACTTGTTTTATCAAGGAATTTCAGTATTCTATATTTCAAAAACTTTTGAAATGGACGACAATAACGATATAGGTCTGTAGTTGTTTGGATCAGTTGAAATCCCCTTTTTGAAAATAGGAATAACTTCTTCCATTTTTAAATCATTTGAAAAAATTCCATTATAGACACTAGTATTAAAAATATAACATAAAACATCAACAACATTCAAAGAAACCTTCTTAAGAAGATTACTGGAAAGTGATTCATTTGGCCTAGAATTAGAATTTTTTAGACCGAAAATTAGTCTATGTATTTCCAGAGACATTATCGGCTCAAAGAAAAAGCTTTAACTCTGAAAAGTTTCTCTAATCAAAACATTGATATCATTTTCGGTATTAGAAGATAAGTTGTAACAACTTATCTGTTTGATGATAATTGTTCAGATATCGTGACAAAATATTTATTGAAATAGTTACATAATATTTTAGGATCATTGACTATGCTAGAATTGATGTTTAAAGAATATGTGGAAGGATAACTTTCTTTGTTCAAGATAGAATTGATGATTTTCCATTCACCTTTAGTATTACCTTTATTAATTGTGAGCTGTCTAGTATAGTATCTATCTTTGGAATGCCGTATTGCAAGTTTAACATCATTACAGATTCTTTTATAATATGATAATAGATTATGGTTGGCTGAATGTTTTTTAACAGATCGGTATAATTTGTTTTTCTTACGGAGAAGTCTTAGAAGTCTGTTCGACATCCAAGGTCTTAATCTAATAGACTTACTACTCAAGGAACGTGAAGATACACAAAAATTAATATGTTTATTATGAATTTTAATAAATATCGAATAAGCTACTGAAGGATCATCAGAATTATAAACTTCATTCCAATGTTCATAAACTAGGATATTATTAAGCTTAATGTAGTCAACAATGTTAGAATAACTACTAATAGAAGCAGAGTTTACAGTCACAACTGTAGAAGAACATACAACTTTTGAGCATAACATACAGTGATCAGATAAGCCAAAGTCCGACACATCACTCACAAATACCTGATTATTATTTTTATGCAATCTAATAAAAATATAGTCAAGGCAAGTACCCGACAATGGACGAGTGGGCTCAGAAATCAGTGACTTAAATCCAAAAGAAGAAAGAACCAATAAATAGTGTGTCGAGCTGCGACATTGTGAAAGAATGTCAATGTTAAGGTCTCCAATAAGAATTATATTTTTTGACTTTTCCTCTGAAAAAAAGCTAGATAAGTCATTTAAAAATTCATCAATAGAACATCGATGAAGTCTGTAGACATTAAAAAAAAAATTTAAGAAACATTTTATTTTTGCAAATTACATTCCATTCTATCTTAAGTTTTTGTTTTTGTAGCAAACTCTTTTCAAAATCAACTTTTTAAAGTTAAAAATTACTTGAAACGAATTCAAATTTCTTTAAGTTTTTTTATATTTTCCGTAAATTCTATAATTCTTATCAAATCTGATTATATACTCACAGTTGAATTTTATCTAAATTTTTCTGATATTAAACAGTAGATATCTATAACGCAATAAATTCCAATAGAATATTTTTCAAAATTGTGATTTTCTCAAATATTCTAGAATACCATATTTCTACTATTAACTCCCAACTCCTACACCATTTCTACAGCATCATCAGTATCTGAACTATGTGCAATTTTGGCATTTTTAGTGGGTTATTTAAAATTATGAATGTAATATCTATACACAATATTGGAATATTCCAAATAAAATTTAAAATCAACGTTTACCTGGTTACCGATATTCATGATGCGCAGGTCGTTATTTTCAATAAAAATAAAAAATAAAAAGCAAATTAAAATAAAATAAAAAAATTTAAAAAGTTTATTTTTGTGTTTTAAATTTCAAAAATAATTTAAGTGATGTGTATATTATGTACTCGTATATATATATCTATATATATATGGATATATTATGTTTATGTATAGATAAAACAAAACTTCACCAAACTCCTTAGTGCCAAATATACAATAATAATAACAATGAGTTATACTATAAGTTAGATTTGAGTTGAATTGAATTAATGAGCTGGAAGAGATTTAAGGTATATATTATAATATTCGTTATTTGAAGACTTACATTCCTAAAAAAAAAGTATCCTATGAATTAAAATTTTGAGATTTTGTTACAATAACAGGCCAACTGATACTGAGAATAATAATCCGTTTAGAATAACGATTTTCAAATACGATTTCGTTTCTGGTAATGAACATACTTAACGTTTATCTGAATCTCCGAAACCAGTAATTTTTGTTAATGTGGATACAATTCAATTATTATCCCGCTATAATGTTGTACATCGCTGTTGGCTAATACGGCATAAGAATTTAATTCCGATTTCCGTAGAAATAGAGTATTTTTTATTTTTATATAATTCCAAGCCTATGAACAGATTAACTGCTTTTATACAGAGATTTGGCATACACAATTACACACAATAGTTCTTTTATTTACAGTTATTTATAGAGGAAAACTATATTGAATTTGATATTGTAGTGATATTGAATATTGTAGACAATATTGAACTTGAACATAGTTTCATTTTATTTTTAGTGCTAATTAAAACCCTCCAATATTTTTTATTATTTATTTGATCCCAATGACAAAGGGTACTGGAACAGATAAAAAAAACCCATAAAGCATTTTTGTTTCTTCGTTGGAAATCGAATCTGGCACATTTCGATTGAAAGGCTGAAAAGCAGATGTTCTATACTGCTCTACCCAAACTGTAATTGGAACTAGTTTAACCTAAACAATAGATTTCATGACGAACAAAGTCAAACGAACATTGGTGCTTTTTAAAGGTTTTTTATCAGTCCTTTGACCCGTGTTATATGTCATCATGTATATGCAAATGTTCACGTGAAAATAATAGTGTTGGATGGTTATTTTTCCCAAAACTGATATATTCAGTATTTGGAGTTCATTTTTGCATTGACAGGATTTGTGTGGGATCAATACAAAATTTTATATTGTCATTTTCAATAACTTCTTTAATTTTCCAGCCATTGTCAAAAAATTCATGCTCAGGGGTTGTGCACAAAACCCTCAGGCAGGAACGCAATTTGCAAACTTGAATTCTTCTATGGAGAAAGGTAGATTTTGTTTTTGGGGCTTTTTTGATTAGATATTATATGTCTTTAAGTATTTCGTCTTACTGAGGATTTTGTCCATTGGAATTGAATTGTTTGGATGAAAATATGATGTTTAGTGGAAAAGAATTTTTTTTTCTATTTTTAAGAGGGTATGTAAATTTGAAAAATTTAAAGTTTCTGTATTATATTATATCGGTCCCAAATGAATGGTATTTTTTGCATTCATATAGTTCTCGATACTGCGATTACCCGAAGTAGAAAATATAAAAATTGCAACCTTTGCAGATGACACAGCGTTGATGGCAGTTGGTTCTACTATAGAAGAAGCTACAAACAAACTGCAAAAAGCTAATAACAAAATTTTCAACTGGTGCAAAAAATATAAAATTAAATTAAATGAAGTCAAATCTAGTCATGTAAACTTCAACTAGAAACATAGTAACTACTCTCTCAGTTAAAATTAATGATTTCGTGATTCCATACGAGAATAAAGCAAAATATCTTGCCATGACCTTGGACGCAAAACTGAAATGGAAAGAACATGTGAAAATCAAAAAAGAAGAACTCCAGCTCAAATATAGAGAAATATACTGGCTGATTGGGCGGAATTCTACGGTCTCGACATATAACAAAGTTTTGATGTATAATCAAATATTGAAGCCAGTCTGTGCATACGGTATTCAAATACGGGGATGTGCTAAACAAATCCATATTCAAACTATCCAAACGTTCCAAAATAAAGTACTGCGCAACATATTCAATGCTCCATGGTATGTTCGCAATGCCGATCTGAAGATCTCATGCATAAAAAACGAAATAATAAAATGCGCTGCACGGCATAATACTCGTCTGATCCAACATGTCAATACCGAAGCTTCTAGCTTAATTGACAATCAAAATTTTGTTACGCGACTAAAACGAACAAGACCACTTGAGTTAGGTTAAAACCTTTTATCTATTAAAACCTAAAAAACCTATTATCGATCTGAATTTGTATCAACAAATTTAGAGTTTGTATACCTACCTTAATGTGACGAAAGTTTCCAAAAATTGTATTTTATTGTATAAATTTTAAATGTATACATACAATAAGATACAATTTCACATTTATACAATAAAATGCAATAAATTTATTATTAATTTCTTTAATTTATTTTATTTATTTATTCAAAACATAAAATGTTAAAGTAAAAAAGTTTAAGAAGAAAATAATATAATATAAATAAATTATAAAATACAATACAAAATTTTAATTATTATTAAAAAATCAATAATTCAAAATTTCAAAATTAATAAAAGATAAATAAAATTTAACAATGAAAACTAAACATAACACTGTACATAATATACATAACTACTTACTAAATAATGATACAAAGTAAACTTGATAAATAATTATACTACCAACATTAAATTTGAGACAAAAAGTATTAATTTATTTCTTTTTGAAATTATTTTTATAATATTCATTTCCTTTTTTGTTTTATAGGAAATAATATTGTACAGTTTGTAATCTCTGTTATACAGAGTGTTTAGTCTATTAAAATTGAAATTGGATGACATTTTTTAATAAATTTGTGCTGAAATAATTGCACAGCACTATGGTAGGTAGGTAGGATAGGTGGATAGGTAGAAGTGGCCATTCTTGTTGGTTCTGGAAAACTAATTAGCACTTAATTGTGAACTTTTTCCAAAACTATGGTAAAAAGATAATTTTTGTATTATTATTTGTTCCTATAATTTATGGTTCTTAGAAACACCACATTTTAGTTTCTCTTTACTGTAATTCAATCACCTTGGTTTGCTTTTTTAGTTTTAACAGTTGTATGATTTGATAAAACTTAATTTATAATTCGATTCAATTTATAAACGTTTTTATATAATTAAACAAATAAATGAATCGAAATCTAAAAAATATATTTTTTTTGCGTGATATTTATTTGACTGATATTTAATTATCATTGTCGTATCATTGGTACATTGTAAAATGCAAAATAACAAATAAAATTTTATTCGTCCATTGCATTAAACAAATTTCGATGGCTTCGCTACGTAATGAATTTCAGTTCTGATCAAAACTAGTATTCCGCCTGCTCCTTGAAATTCGAGGAAGTTTAATAAAAAAATGGTACTCAATTTCATTATGAATTGTTTTCCATCATTTCAATATATTCTAAGTACTGCATACTTTTCTAAATTGATTTATCTTAGACAACAACCGCATATGTCTGTGGCATAAAACCATAACCGCTTATTTAATAAAATAAAACAAAATTATGTAAACAAAATAAGCAACAATCGAGATAAAATAACCACCGTACTCAGAATTCTCGAAAATATTTCCTGACAAAATTTGGGTTGATTATGACAACTCTAAGCCACATTTTTACTAGGGTAAATACATAATTTTTTTTTTTATTAACTTTTTTATTTTGTTTACAATTTCTAATGCCTTAACCTACAAAAAATTTTATAAAACTGGTTTTGATTACTTTTTATATAATTAACGTAAAGATCGATTTGCTCTTTGTTTGTTAATTTGTCATCTTAAGTTTAGTTTAAAAAGGTATTACTTGTTATTTATACATTTCATGTATTGTGTTGTTACTGCAAGTTTTTGGTAAAAATTATTGAAAACCCCAAATTAATTATTATGTTTTAATAGAAAACTTAACCTACCTTAATCTAACTTAATCTACAAAAACTATTTACTAGGCTTTGTTTTTTAACAATAAGAGATTCTAGCTGTTCTTTAGCCACCAAACCTCTCGTTTTGTAAATGTATCTTTAAAAGGAATGCACATGTCGTATTTCATTGAGTCTCTGTTAATATTGCCTGGAGTAAATTCTATTTTTTTATTCGTAGCCCGTCTATTATAATGAAATAATTTAGGGACGAAATTTTGGATATAGTATTTGCTATCTAGATAAATAAAGTGTTCGAGTGCTATAAAACCCGTTTTTAATGTGCTTTCTATGTATTCCTCGTTATGGTAAAATACATTAGATTTTAGACCATTTTCTGAGGTTTGTTGAGCTCTATTGAAATGATTCATAATGAATTTTATAATAAAATTGTCAATCCTGTTTATTTTAGATTCATTATAGATATATCTATTTGAATAATAATGGATATATCCAGTTTCAGGCTTACGGGATCTGTTTATGCAAACCCTAATGCATTTTCTTTCAAATTTGCGTAATTGTTCCTTTAGGCTACCACTGATATTGTACCAAATAGGAGCTGCGTACGTTAGAGTAGATCTTATTAGTGTTTGATAGGCTATCACTTTAATTCTTGTTTGTATAGTTTTATTGTAAAATAGTTTTTTGGAGGCCATGAATGCTTTGTTACCTTTTAAGACGGCGTTTTTAACTTGTTCTGCAAATTTCAGGTTTTGATTAAGAAGCACTCGCAAATACTTTACTGTTCTTTTATTTTTGTGTTATTTGCTGTTTTTATTACAAAGCTTTTTCAGTTTTTTTTTATGTTGTAGTTTAGATTACTGTGTGTGTCTCGAAATAGGATTGTTTTATTAAGATTTATTTTTAAAAGCCATATTTTGCAGTAATCAACGGTTATGTTAAACATTTTCTGTACTTTATTTTGTACCATTTCTACAGCGTTAGATTCTGAGTAAAAAATTATATCGTCTGCAAAGGCTAATGTATAAATTATTATCCTTTTATTCTGTTTAATAATTCTAATAGCTCAATCAAGTAGATTGAGAAAAGGATGGGTGAATTAAACGTTCCCTTTTTTAGTCCGTTTTTAATTGCAAAAAATTTTATTTGTATATCTCGAGTACATACATAACGGTTTAAATCAATATTACCTTAAAATGCTTTCGTCATAATCGCTTAGTTTACTTATTAATATTTTAAATAATATATTCCTTTACTTAGCCAAAAAAGATTATAAAATTTATAAGCGTTTTTTACAAATTTGGAATATGATTTTCAAATGTATTGAGTGTTTAAATAAGGGCCTATTTTATGTTTTACCAAATTTTATTCATTAATATTAGCATCTTAAGCAACATAAGCGTTTTTTACAAAATATTGGTTTTGTATTTCAGATGCTGACATAACTTAAGCGATTTAAAAACAAAAACAAAAATGAGAAAAGTCCCGTTATTATATTTTAATAAGCTGTTTTGGCATGTGCAATACAAAAAAAAATCACACATAAGATCAGTTGCCTATTGACAGTCGTTATAGCAACAAGTGCTTATTGAAGTTATTATTAGTTGTTCTAAAAAAATATATACATAAAAATTATAAAGTTTAAAACTAAAAAATAATAAAAATTCCCGTTTTAATTAAATTTAAAAATTGTCAAAATTTATATTATTTACTATATCCTCCCGAGCCCTAGTTTTATTAGAAATGGCTCGCAAAGTAATGGAATCTGAAAAAAAAACCGCAAATGGTAAGTGTATTTTTTCTTTCAATTATTAGTTTTTACAAAAATTATATTTACTAATTCAGTTGTTAAAATCTCAAACGAAGAAGACAAGATGGATGTAAATAAAGAAAACGAAATGCTACTAGAAGGTTTATTAATTATTTATTTGTTCAGTAACAAACCGTTTGTGAAAATTTTAATTACTTTTTTCAGACAAAACAATACCAATTGAAGATAGAACGATTTTCCAGTTTTTGAAAACACTAGATGTGGAAACCGAAATATCAGATTTGGACGAAACATGTAATATAGATTCACCTAGTAAAAAGAAAAACAATTCTCATAACAACAGAAAAATTGCCAAAATTGAACGCAATACAGCACAACCTTATATAACTCAAAAAGGTAAGGCTAGTGCAAGAAAATGCTTACCTCTCAATAATAAATGCAGATCAAAAATCCAATAAAAAATACCTCTTTAATTTTTGGGAAATAAAATCAAAGGAAATTGGGAACATACAATCAGAGGAGTTTATATATTGTTGGAGTTGTAAAAATTTTACGCAAGAGACATACAACCTTAGCAAAACATTGTAATAATTAACTTAAAACAAAAAATTAATTTAAATTTAATTCTGGCGAGAAAAAAAAAATCTCTGTACATTGGTGAGAAGCGATAATTTGATAAATCATAAATTTTTGTGTCTTAATATGTGTGTGTAGATATATGGGGATGAAATTTTAAATTGAAATTTCTAATTGACAAGTAAAAAAAATTGAATAAAATATTTAGTTTCGCTACGTCTCCTTTTAAATATCTATCATTTAAAAGCATAATAATGAAAATCGGTTATGAAATGGTTCATTTGTACCGTACATTTTTATGTGTACTGATTAAATATGAAAAATGATTATTGATTTTAAAAAATGAATATTATGTTTTACTTGTTTTTGGTAAAATTGGAATATTGTTAATAATAGTTTGAGCGTGAGGTAGAAAGAATACAACGATATGATTTATCATTTAAACAGTTTTCTCCATTCCTTTTTTGCTGAAATATAAAGTAGACGAAATCATTACAAGTTTAAAAAATCATACTTATTTCACGCTTTTCATTTAAACACCAATTTTTTTTGTTGGATTGTAGTAAGAAATCTATATTAGTTCAAAATAATTCCGTTATGTTATTTTAAAAACTTTAAATAAGGTTTAAAACTGAGCTTTATTTAATTTTTATTTTATTTATTTATTTATTTATACTGCTTAGCACAAACAGTTTACAAAAAACAGTTATTAAATATTTGCTACAAATCACATTAAAAATTGAGAATTAAAGCTAAAATTAAAATTGAATAAACAATTACATACACTCTAATAAAACAACAAAACATAAAAAAAGAATAGCAATATCCTAACAATAGCGATTGCACAATTTTTGCTTTTGGGAATGTTTTTATAGTGTAAAGTCTATGTTAAATTTATATTTGTTACCCATAATTCTATTAATAAGTTCATATTTGCCATAATTAGTCCTATGATTACTGATATTAACTAAATTGAATGAGGGAAGACGGTGCAGATTTCTAATAGTGATATTGCTGGAAATGCCCTTTACAATATCTGTAATAAAAATAACATCAGAAACCTCACGTCTAAAGTTAAATGTACACAGATCAATTAATTTTAACCTTTGCTCATATGGTGGTAAGATAATAGGATTAGACCATGACAAGTGGCGTAAAGCGAATCTAAGAAAGTTTTTTTGTACTGGCTCAATCCTATCAATGTGTACTATATAAATCGGTGACCAAACTTGACTTGCATATTCAAGATTCGGTCTTACACGGCAGGTGTACAACGACTTAAAAACATATGGATCTGAAAATTTGACCAACCTTTGACCAACGTTTAACAAAACCCAGTATTGAATTAGTTTTATTTATAATGTTATTATAGTGAGTTTTAAAGCTAAGATGAGAATCAAAATACACTCCTAAGTCTTTTATTGAGGTAACTTTAGGTAGACCAATACCATATCGTCACCACACAATTACAATGTCGCACATCCAAAAACTTAAATGTTGGCAAATCGACTTTAAAGCTTTGAGAATGTTTTACGAAAAATGGTACGAAAAAATAGGGTTTTTTTTTTGTAAATCGATAATGTTGTTCATTGGCTTTATTTCTACGTCACAACCCACATCTGTCTAGAATAAATTTTTGGAACTAGAGGGATTTTTCGCTCGAAAGATTCGAAAACATTTTGTCGTATACGCCACTTTCGGGATGTTTTTTTACATTCATATGCGTACGACAAAAAATTTGGTAAATACGACAACATAATTGTATAAAATATGCAATATTTTCATGTAAATTATACAAAATTATTTTTTCGCAAATATAAAATTTAAAAATTATGCTTCAATTACAAAAATTAATTTTTTGTTATTAATTGAAAAACGTAAATTTTTATTGTAAAAATTCTTAACCGTTGAAATAAAAAATTAGTATTTTATTTTAAAATATTTTATATTTCTTTTGAGACTTTTAATTCACAGCGCCTAACTTAATTTTACATTATTATTAAAATAGGAACAACTTAAAGATTTTCAAAATTTATATAATATATTTTTTTTCAGTAACCTTAATTTTAAATTAACTTAAATATAATATTCAGATTAAACATAAACATGAACTGAAAAACGTAAACATAACATTAAAATTATTCAAAAATAAATAAAAAATAGTAAATTTGTACTTTTTTTAATTGCACTTATTGTCGATATTATTAGTTTTAAGAATACAAACTCGCAATATCTTTTTTCTTATCCTCAGATATTGGTTTTGCAGAAGAAATGTTTATTTGCGTTTGAAAAATATTATTTGGTGTACCAAACACTCCTTTTTTAAATTTTTTTTTTAAATCTTGTTCTGCTGCAGAAGTCTTCAGTTTTAAATTAAATAAATCATTTTGATCGTATTGAATATATTTTATTTGTGAGAATGGAACTAATTGAAATGTAAGTTTAGCAGCTATTTCGGAATACAATGTGAAATCTGTTTTATTCATTTGGGTGATATTCAGTTTAACATTCTTATAATTTAAATATTGTAATTTTCTCGCTAAATCAACTGGGCTATGGATTTCTTTATATTTCAAACTACGATCAATTGCGCAATTTATGAAGAGCGTCAACCTTTAATAAATTTTAAAATTCTTTTAATCTATAAATCTATACCTTAGTTTATATTTATAATATTTTTTGGTAAAAGCGTTCTTTTTTTTACATTATAAATAAACTTAAACTTACTTCTTGTATCTGTGAATGTCCGGGCTCTGAGAATTTCTGGGTAATAGTTTTTATTTGTTGATTATCTGCCAGAAATTTGAGTAAAGCAGTTGCCATGACTTTTTTTGTGAGTTTATTTGCACACGCATCGCTCCACAAAATTAAATGTTCGGTATTACGATAATCATTTAAAATTATTTTTAAAAGTTTGGTTAATGAACTAGTGATGTAATTTCCTGTACGACCACTTTGGATTTGATTCCAAAGAGTACAGTATGTTACATTTGGATTTTCGTTTGTTTTACAGCATACAATAGCAGTTAGATTTAAGACCGTCAATTTGTAATAAAACGTCGATGCGAATCCTTTAGGTAAAGCAAAGATACTTTGTAAGTCAAAACATACGACTAGGGTACTTTCATTGATGTTATTTCGATTCATATCGCGTTCAGCTTTAAGTAATCTATGTTCTTGTCTATAACTGTCATAACTGTCTTTATCTTTTTGATTCACTTTTTTTACCTCTTCTTGCTTTTTAAATGATGTACATCGATCGCATTGATCTTTTTTTTGGCTTATAAAATGAAAAATGGAATTCGCTTTCAAAAACTCTGGTATAAGTGATAAGTGACGTGTTGTCTTCTGGATATTTTTGTTGGAAAAGGTTATATATTTTGCAAATTGAAAGCCCTTCTTCTAGATATTTTTTTGCTGAATTAGCTCTACAATATTGAGAATCGACTGTTGGAAAACTCTTAATGTGATTTTTAATTTTATTCATTGACTCTTCAAATGTTTTGCGCTTAACGTGTTTACCTCTCTTCAAATGTTTAACTGTTCCAGTTTTCGTGTCACACAAATTTTTAAAGTGATAGTAAACGCGTTGTTCTGAGATGTTCAATGAATTTAAAAAAAATGTCATACACACTTGAAGAGTGTTGTTATCAGTTTTTATATAATACAAAACTGTGTTTTGTTTTTTTCACCGAACTTGCAGTAGTTCTTCGTCTAACAATGTCCTTTTTTCTGATAAATTGGCTATAAAACGCATTTTTTAGTTCGTCATTCAGAGACCAAAAGTTTGTGAAAATAATTCTTCTAGTCTCTTCATTAAAATTTTTGGTACGAAGATAAAAGCAGGATTATTACAACAGCTACAACTAAAATAATATCACATTTTACTTGAAATTGTCAGAAAACAACAACAAATTTCAAACACGCACGACAAAATAACATTCGTTCGAATTACAACTACTCTACGGTATAGACAATGAATATTAACAGATACGATATTATAATAGTCAATAAATTGAATCATACTTTGTTGTTTATGTATATACGATAAAATAATTGTATGCTAATTATTTTGATAATTTACACCAAATTTGATCGTATATCCAAAAACAATTGGCGTTTACAACACTATAATAGTAGTTTTACTGAAATTTGCGGCATTTACGACAAAATTGACACTCAATATCTCGGCAATTATACCTGCTAGGTCAGCACCGATTAGATAGATTGATAGAGCTTAAAAAAATTACTAAAATGACATCACTAACTAATTTTTTTCGGATTTTGTCATGTACGATATTATAATTGTGGTGTGACGATATAAGGTATAGTTAAAAGAAATCGGACTTTAACGAAGTGTATAAGATATGAGTGCGCATTTATTTACATTAAGTAAAAGGTTATTGTTACAACACCAGTTGTTAAAATTGTGAAGGTCATTTTGCATAAGTATAGCGTCCTGGTTAAACGTAATCTTTTTAAAAGGCAAGTTAATTAATAGACCTTAGTAAATTAAATGTTTCCTAAACAAAATAGTTGTTGTATACGACTGCATCTAAATTTACTTCAAATATCTTCATATATCACGTCAAATACTTAAGTTTATGAGAAATGTTAGAGAAATTACTTTGAACACCAAAGGATTCTCCAAATACAACAAAACTTGCACTAAATTTAATTAAAAAGGAGCTTCATATTCGAATATCAGTATGTACTATAAACTGATTCCGAAATTAATCCCTGTTATGGGATTATCATTGAGAAAAAGCATTATATTCTAATGTACTTGCTGTCATCCACATGAGGATTATAATATTTCACTCAACAGCCTAATTTATTGATAAATAAAAAAAAAAACATCAACAAAATAAAACGGGGGTGTACCAGCTTCACTAAGAATAGTATTTTATAATAAAAAATACACGTTAATTATAAATTATAGACCTAGTTGTATATGAGATAATTTCTAACAATTTTCTAATTTCCAATGTTAATAAATTTTATTCATTATGAATGAAATTTATTTAGTACAAAAATACCGTCCTTGCAAAATGTTCAACTACATTAGAACGATATTTCTTAGCTCATTGAATTTGCGAAATTTTTTTTTTGTACATCCTTAACCAGTCAACATTTGAGCTCAAGTCTATAACTATAACCTTTTTGGAATTATGCAGGCCGACTAAAGAACAAAAATAAAAGTTTTTCTAGAAATAAAACATGGATTGTTTTCCATTATTTTTATTCAAAAACTTTAAAATTTCCCCATAGTACGAAAAACTTTCACATAATACTAATACATTTATTCTACATACTATACAAATACTAATGTAAAATTTAAATGTATATAAAAAGAGCACGAAAACTCTTGCGTATTGATTCATTGCTATTTCTATTAACCTTATAGTCCAAAGGAAAAAAAAAGAAGCTTTTGGTTAGGACAAATTTCCGAATCCGAATTCGGACTAATTTTGTATATCCTTTAGCACGCACACACACACACAGTAATAATCATTGTAGTTTGCCGTATTATACACATTACGTTTCGCTTTTACTTACCCAAAAAAAAAAATTTATTTTTTGGATTAAAAGAAGAAAAGAGATACAACGAAATCGTGAAAGAATTCAAGTATATGTAAGTAGACATTTGTTCTACCTACCTCGAATATTTATGAAGGTGACTATTGAACTCATTCTAAGTTTCGTAGAAAAAAAATATATATATATATACTGAACCATATGGCATGCTACCACAGTAACAAAACACTTTAATCAGTTACAAATTTTAATAAAATTTTCCTAATTTATATATCTTAATAATTTATAGTCGGTTACCAACAGTTGTTTGTTAACATGTGGTTAGTACAGCAATCTAATAATAAGGGAAATAATATTTGTGAGTTCAGTATTTTTATGTTTTCAAATCAGTACGTTTGAATATTTGAAAAGATTATTGAAAAAAAATTATTGAATAAAAATTTATATGTATTTCATTGGTTTTTATTACCTTCTTTTATCTATCATATTTAACCTGGTAAGATTCAAGTAATATTCCATATTACAACTATATTATTTGGTATAGATTCTATGCCATCTTGAATTATCTTCTTCAAGTATTTTACATTAGTAGCACCGCGAGAGTATTTCTCAATAGTCCATAATGAAGTGAGAAGGAAGAAAAATGTAAACCAACGATGTGGTAAGCAAACGTTCAAATCGTGGGAGTAAAATTCATATCTTGTACTAGATAATAGATGTCTCGTAAACGATACTGTCTATAGCAGCTTTAAATTGATTATTTGCGTTATGCAAAATAAATGGTTACAAAAAACTAAAGCAAAACGTCGGAATACTAAAATGAATTCGAACTAGCTATGGAGAAATCCTAAACATACAGAAGAAGCGAAAGAGAAGATAAAAATAGTATCACAAGAAACAAATATACTTGGAACGGAATATAATTTAAAAAAAGAAAAACAATTGTGACTGCGATAGACTGACCTTGTTTTTTTTTTTATAAACAGCCAAATTGTTAGGTATGAAAATACCTTTATCACTTACGTGACGCTCGGTTGGGAAAGGATAGGATAGGATGTTAGGATAGATGCAAAATTTAATACGATTTTTTGATAACCAAAGGTAAAGCTAAAAATACAATAAACGAATTATATCGAACTTTAAATAGAAATATTGAAAATTAAAATTTCCTACACCCGAATGATAGTAAACAATATTAATGGCAACATTATCATGAAGCCTAACTTTTGCACAAAACGCTATGAAAGTACTTGAAGTATTATTACACGATTGAAATTTAATTTAATTACCATGGGTATGTTAATTAAATTAAATTTTTGTTGCACATACTTCATTCCAGCTGCAGATTGATCTGAATTCTAATTGCAATCCCTTATTTAATGAGCGATATCACTTGCTTATCTATTCAAAGACATTCTTATAATCAATATATTTTTATTGTGACATGTGTGTTTTGCATATCTGATAATTATACCGATGGTATAAGAATCAGATATTACAAATTGGGTATAAAACAGATCACAAGTCGGGTATAAAACCGGTACCGGCATATTTGGACCAAGGTTCAAATTTAGCGTGGCACTTGGTATATATTTCACTCTTTCAAGCTGAAATCTATGCCATCTCGAGGTGCTACTACATTGCAATGCCAAAGAGGCCACAAAGGTGGCAACATATACATAATTTCAGATAGCCAAGCTGCTTTAAATGTTCTGGTTTCCACAATTCTCAAATGAAACCTTATCTATAGTCCTACACTCTCATCTATGAAAACAGGTGTTAAAAAAGCCCGATAAAGCTACAGGAGGGAAACAGAGTTCCTCTTATGTGAACTCCTGTACATGAAGGATAATAAGAGTAATGAAGAAGCAGATGTGTGAAGAACCAAGTATTGCTCGTTCAAACGTCTACCTACAAAAAATTGCTTCCAAGTGGGAAACTACAGAATCCCAAAACATATGGGATACTTGCCCAAGCCATACGCGGTCTAAAGCCTTTTTCAAACTCAGTATACAACAATTAAATCAGCTACCATGACTTAGCAAAAATAGCCGATTGGGGTAACGTAAACAGAGCTGAGTTCAACACGTTCAAAATTCAAAGCTGTTGAGAGCTGTTGAAAAGCTTGTAAACGAAATCAACCCGTAAATAGATATCTTGTTGGAAATGACACTTATTCTAATGAAATAAAATCATTAATGCCTCCCCTCAAACTAATCCAGCGTAACACTATGGAGGCTTCAAGTGCCCATTTCTACACTGTGGAAATACGTAGGTGGTTCAGAACTGGCTTCGGAAATTCTTTTATTATAAGAACTGCTAAAATGTGGAACATGCTTCCATCTGCTTCCAATCGAAGTACTCCATTATACAATTTGCAACTTTTCAAAAACACCTTCTTCAGGTTCGTCTCCAACTTACCGTCCAATTGCCCTCTATCATGCTTTTTCCCTTCTAATCCTTTTTTCCTTATCCACACCAACAATAATTTTGTATAAAGGAATCCTTTTCTAGTGTTTGGGTAACGTGAAAAAAAAAAAAAAAAAATCAGAGAGATTATATCACAAGCATCTGTTCAAGATTGGTAGATCGAATAAAAACAGGTGCAGATTCTGCTTAGAAGATCCTCATCTCATATTCTATTTGCTTCTAACGCCATAGCTCACAAAAGGTGTATATATTTCCAGGAATAGCTGATTCTTCAATAGGCATCAGAGCAACAATACCGGTCATCAAGGACACAGGACCTATAAGTCTAAGATAATAAACGGGACGGTACAAGAGATCTTAAGGGGATGCGCTAACATAGGACTCCGCATAAAAAAAAAAACTATTTTATTTTTTCACCAATGTGTGCGCTTTACTTCAAAGAGGTTGACATTGAAAAAAATATCTATGTTTGTAACAATTCGGAATAACAAATTATTGTTAGCCACATCTTTAAACTACAAATGTTGAAGTTTTCATAGATGAGGGTAGGTTGAAACAGTATAAGTTGTTCCCATGCAAAATAATACTTGAAATACAATAGTTATTGTTAAAAACCTGCCATAGATTGAAGAAGAAAAATTAAATTTAAATGAAACTTGAATAAATCGAACAGTCGTCCAGTTGACTACTACGCAGTTTTCAACTTAATTGACTTCGTACCTCAAATCCTACGTACAAACACATCACATCAATTGTAAAATTTTATTTAATAACATCCGCTTAAAACCATAAGCAAACTCTACTGCATATAAACATACTACAATACAATGCATAAGGATACAATTTCCTTATAAATAATATTATTAATTTTTACCTCAACCTTAAAATAAATTGCATTAAAATATCTAACTTTAATTTTGAAAATAATTTCAAGTTGGCGACCTCAACCTATCTTTACCTACCTTAATTAATGTTACTTCCTGTTCTTTTTAATACAATTATTATTAAAATACATTATTGTAAAATTGTACTCGAAGGACCTGTACACAATTAAAATTGAAAAGGTTGATAAACCTTACACAAAAGCCCTAAGCACCATTGTATAAACATGAATAAATACAAAAAAAAAAAAAAAAAAAATGTGATTGTAAATATGAAGGTCGAAACAATTCGTCAATATTAATATGGTAACATTTGGTTACTACAGGGGTGAAACAAAAACAACCTTCCTTTCACCATAATTGAGTTTAATTTTCTAATAAAGATAAAGTGGAGAGAAGAGATATAAAATTATTTTTTCTTGTTTCAATTTGATTAAAAAAAGAACATATTTTTTTTTTATCGTTATTTTAGAATCATTTTGCCCTGATAATAGAAAATATGTGCACCTTCGATTAAAAATAAATAAATATTGAAAATATCCATGGAACAGTTGCTTAAGCAGATGATCTATCTATTTTACTTAGTTTGAAATAGACAGACAGACATATTATTTATTTATTTATTTTTATTTGCCTCAATTTGACTAATTATTACTTAAAAATAGAGTTGACAGACATATTAGAAATGTGCTGAATATGCTTCGTATTTCTGCTGATAATTTTATTTTTTTATGTTTTCTACCAGTAACTTAGTTAAAATTACATATTCGTGCTTAATTAAATACGATATTGCAAATTTTTTACTACATTAATTACTACAATATTTTTTCGAGTATTTATTTATCAAATTTCTGGCTTATCAACTCATTAAAGCCTGAAGTCTAATAAAAAGGACACAGCATTGTCATCTTGGATTGTCGATTTTCATTTTCAAACAACAATTCAAAAACTAAAAGAAAAACATTTTTAATTTAATGATTTAGAATCGGACCTGGCCAATCATTATCATTGGAAACTGTTTTTACAAGGACTGTATTTGTTCAACTTATAAATGAAACACTCTTTAAATAGTAGTTTAATAATTATTTTTTCTTAATATAGTTTATAATTCGTTATCTTTAAATGTACACTATATTTCCTTTGTTAAATCTAATAGTTTATATATATATTAGTTTAAATATAATAATTGTATTCTATATTTTGTAAATTAACACTATATCTAAATATGATCTTTATTTAATTTATTTAATTACAACTTGTTACTTTGAACTCTAAAATGGAAGAGAATGATATAATTCAATTTTCATACTAATTACAATTTACTAACGTAACTTATAAATCTAAGTTCAATGATCTTAAATATATAACAAATCTAATTTTAATGTATGGAATACAATAATACATAATGCATACATAAATAGTTTATTGACCTTCAAATAAAAATGTATTTCGATGAAATACATAATGAACATATGTTATCTTTTGTATAACAAAATGCAATAAAAGCTTGACTCGATATAATTACTCAACTTAAATATCACTCAAAAACTGTGATATTCGAAATTACATAATTATAGTGGAGACTTAAATATAATACGTCAAAGTGACAAATTAATAGAAATAAAAGTAAACAAGCAGATACAAGTAAGTAATATTTAGATTATTTAAATATTGAATTTTCAAATAATAATCACATTGAAATGAATAATATTGAATAATAATAATAAATTCTTTCAGATTCAAGAATACATGATAACCTACTGATGTTGATGACATCGCTGGTTGATGCTGATGAGTTTTAGGTAAGTGTTCTACTTTTATTATTGTTAATGTAGTATACTCCAAGCGAATTCTTTTCGTTTTTATTTTTTAGATGTTGGTTGGAGCTGGAAACATTCCGCCATGGCGGAACAGAGACTCACAAAATAATTTATAAATATTTGTAAAATATTCCAAATATGAAAAAAGATTAAAATAAATTAAAGGCTATATTGTTAGTATGAATTAAACATGATAAGTATTCATTTTTGTTTCCTACTAACAAATAAAAAATCAAAAACAGCATTTGTTTTTTGCTAACCGCAGCATGTACGTAAAGTTCTGAATATAATGCCAAGGTACTCTAATTGAAAAATGCCAATATTCTGAAAAAACAATATACACACAGGTACACTATTCGAAAAGCACCATATAGATATGATCGTTACCTATACATACATATGATAGATTCTGCATAGGTAATATAAAATTATATATATATTATTCTGCATTTATCTGGATGTTTGTAAGTTCGACGGAACGCTCCAACACATATACAAATTGCATACGTATACAAATGCATATATATACAAATTGCTTTGGTGCTTTTTTTTAACCCCTGTCTACCATGCTGAACCTTTGCAGGAAAAATTGATTGCATGAACTATATTTTTTTAATTTAATGTTAGTCTTCTTCGCAAATAATAGGGAAAAATAAAAAATAATAATAATAACATAAATAAAACAAACAATTTTTTTGATTTATAATAATAAGTACTAATAGAAATTTAATCAATAGTTTAATATGGTATAATAACCAAAAGGCAAACAGCATTTAACACAAAAAAAAACATAATTCACTCAAAGGTTATTCTTATTACTTAAAATTATACATAATAATACACATGTGTATCAGCATATTTGTATTGTATAATATTATACATTATACTACTTTTTATTTACGATTCTACCTTTTATTTTTGTCTATATTGTGTGCGTAACTCACTTCACTCAAAAAAAATTATTTTTGTTTTTTTTTTGTTTTTTTTTTATTATTTGCTGTATCTGTATGTTCTATATGCTCCATTCCAAAAATATTATTTTATTTTCAGTGTTAAGTGTTCACTTTTCACTTTACTGTTCAGGTTCACTGTTCAATCAATAGAACTTGATAGAAATAGAGTAGGATAATAAACTCTACTTCTACGTCGGATAATAAAACATTGTTTTTTTAAATTGAAAATTATTGATGAAAATATTTTTGTATTTTTTGTAAATTTTACCAATTTAGATACAAAATTTTGAATATTTTTTTAAAAATAACACAATAACATAATAACAGTTTATTCATATAGCAAAATAAGATACCTATACATTATACAAAAGACAAAATTTATATGAAAATAAGATCCCATTTTTAAATTTGCTCTCCCAGAGGCCACAATAACGCTAATACGGTATAATTTATACTAAATGAAACCCAACTATCGAATTATAACTAAATGGAAGTGAGTGCGAGTATACAATACAAAAATACAAATATTTTATACAAATTTGTTGGTATGGTACTTCTTTTTCTGTTATATAAAAAAAAAAAAGATTAGTGTTAGGCCAATATAAACATAAATAAAAATAAATAAAAAGTGATATAAACATAAGTACTGTAATTTCGGAATAAAGAATCTAATGAAAGAAAAAAAGAAACTAGGATTTATTTTGCTTCCGTCATTTATGACGGATTACAAAGCTAGTATATAATGTTAAAATAAAACTAATTAACAAAATTTAACAATCTTTTGTTTAAGTAATAGATAACACGAAAATGATTTAAGAAAATGAGATAAAATCCAATATCGAAATAGTTCGAAATTAATTTTCGAAAAATATAAAGTCTAATTACTGTACCCGGGGTTCTATAAATGGAAAACTGGGGTGGAATTCTGTATTGTGATAATCACGCTGCGACTGCCGCATATCTATAATTGGTATTCTATATGGTGATTGTCACAGTGATAGTCGCTTTTTTTTGTGATTTTAGGGTGACAGCTAATTTGGTGTCACTCATGATAAAAATAAATAAAATTTGGTTGTTTTTTAAGATTTAAGTTTTTTATGTTTTGGTTTTTTCAGATTTATTATGATGTAAATATTAAAAAGTGTGAGTTTTAGAATTAGAAGTCGCTAAAATTGCAAATGTATTAAAAATAATGGAACTGAATAAAAAATGCTGTGATTGTGTTAATTTTTTTTTAATAAGTTTGAATTTTATTTTGTTTTCAATTAAATATAATACACATTTATATTAATTAGTTATAAGTTTGCAACTGAATTTTACTCAAATGTGAATATAATTTTCTTTTCATTTTATTAAATTTGTTGTAATGATTTTCACTTTAATTTTTTTTTATTATAAATTTTGTTTTTTTTTTTAAATATACACTTTATTAAATTAGTTCTTTGACATTTGCTTTTAAGCTTTTTTTCTTTTAATATATAATTTATTTTTTTTTTATAATTTCGCTTTATTGATTAATAAGTGTAATGCGCTAATAAAACTTACAACTTATTTTTGTTTTCTATTGTTTTGATACTTTGACATTTAATAAATCACTTGTGCTGCCATTTCCGAATTGTATTTTTTAAAGTGCTGCCGTTTTCTTAAATTATTCAAGTGATCGCAATACAGAATACCAAAAAATTTTAGTGTCATCTTTGACTGTCACAAGGGTGACTATCGTTTATCACAATACAGAATGCCACTCCAGTTTTGATTAGTTTATCCGGGGGAACTTTATTGAGAGGGGTATTATATTCAGAACCTTACGGTATTGATTTTTTTGATAAATGCATTGTGAAATAAAGTTTTGAATATAAGTATTACTGGTGAGCGCCAACGTTCCCTCTAATTTTTTATTTAGCTGAGCAAAAGAAAAATAAATTGCGTTATGTTTAAAAAATTAAACAAAAATTTGGCAAATTAGATATTTTATAAAAAAAATAAAGTTTTTTATTGTTTTTGAATTTTTTTTATTAATTACATATTATATTATTTTTTATATTATTTATCTTTGATTTTCTTCCAGCAATGGTATACTTAATCCAAGTTAATAATATTTTCCGCCATTAAGTGTGACTTTATTCTTATTAAGTTATACCCAAACCATTTACCTCCAAACAAATTTATCCAAAAGCTAAATCCTCTTTGACAATCAGCACTCGACGCTTGAAAGGTGCCACAGATATCATACAAAATTTTTATATTTTGAAAATTATCTTCACGAAGAACCAACTGAAATAGATCATTGAAATTGCGACTATTGTTTTTGAATTTTTCCGTAAATAAATATTTTAAATCTTTCTACTTATCCATTATTATATTTTTATCCATGTTTGGGATGATATTTCCATATTTCAAAATTAATCTTTTTAATTTTTCATTGCCATAATTAAAATCAGATGTGTTGACAATAGTGTTTTGATTAAAGCAACCTAAAGGTCCATGTCAGCATCAGGGAATCGTTTATACAAATGGTAGCACAACTTTTCAACAAATAAAACTATTCCAGATGACATTTTCATATTATTATTAACTTCATCTTCAAGAACTTTTTTCACATCTTCACTCCAATAAATTATATCACCAAGATACCAACTTCTTAATTTTGTAATCATCGATTTAGAATATTGATGAGCCTCCATAGGTGACAAAACATTTTTTTGTAAATATTTTGATAATTTTGTTAATTCAGTAAAAACATCATTTAATGCAATCAATGTATACGATTTACATACGATTTACATTATTTTCTAAAGCTGTTAAGCAATATTTTGCGGTTGGCTAATCAACTGAATTGGAACTATCAATATTTTCTTTGCGATATTCTATTAAGACATCAAAACTGCACAATCCATTAGACTTGCCATTTCTTCAAAATTATGTTTTCTAATAGATGAACAATGGAACATGGTATGTACTTGGTAAACCTTCTACCTCTGGGAAATAAGAGGTATACCCTTCCAGGCATCATCGATTCTTAAATCCTCTCTATGTGCCAGACAATGCTAAAGTATTGTATTATATCAGCAAAAACAGTTTTGTAATTAAAATTAAAGCAGTATTAACATTTTGTGAAAGGAAATATCAGTGTTTTCATGGAATTGCAATGGAAGGAAGCAATGGAATGGTGTTATTCTTATTTCATTTAATATTTCTTGTTGGATAACGTGGTTGATAAGCTCAACGAATTCAAAAGCATAATTTTTATTCCTCCAATTTTCTGGAATCTCTACATATTTTGAAAAATTATTGTTTATTTCTTGGACTGAGTTCATTGAAACATTCATTTTAATGGCAAGAACAACATTATTTATTAAAATGTCGATGTTATCTTTACCAGCTTTTGTTTTATAAATCCATAACAATTTGCACAGCCCAGTTGCCTATTTGCAACTAAGGAGTTATTTATTTGAATTTTTGAATTTTTTATATATTAAAATATTAACAAGCAAATTTTTAATGCGCAATTCAAAAAAAAATCGTGCGCAGCTTAGAGGGAACGTTGGGTGACCTAAGAAAATTAAAAATATTGAAGCTGGAATAGATATTGGACAGGCCTACACATTCCATTGCATTCTACATGAAGAAAGCTTATGTAGCCAAACATTAAAAATGAATCATGTAATGAATGTCGTGTTTAAAACTATTAATGTTATTCGTAGTCGTGGACTATTCCATCGTCAATTTCAAGAATATTTGGAAATTTATAAATTCACACTACCGAGAAGTTATTTATTTTGTCTAATATCTGATCTAATGTTCGTTGGCAGATGTTTAGCAATATTGTTCTATCTGAAGGTAGAAATTAAGGTTTTTTTCCGGTTGTCAAATAGGAACTATAATATTTATATAAATAAAAATGGCAGATGTAGATGTAGATGTTCCATCCGCAGCCCCTGTTGTTGGCGGTTCCATGGATATTAATACTGCCTTACAAGCAGTTTTAAAGAAGTCCTTAATTGCCGATGAACTTGTTCATGGTATCCATCAAGCATGTAAAGCTCTTGACAAGAGACAAGCTGTTGTATGCATTTTGGCTGAATCATTTGAAGAACCATTATACAAGAAATTAATTTCAGCATTGTGTAACGAACACAGAATTCCATTAATTCGTGTTGATTCCCATAAAAAACTAGGTGAATGGTCTGGTTTATGGAAAATCGACAAATAAGGTAAACAACGTAAAGTTAGCGGCTGTTCTGTAGTTGTAATTAAAGATTATGGTGAAAAAACTCCAGCATTGGATGTTGTCAAAGAACATCTTAGACAGTCGAGTTAAATGATTTTTTTTAATTAATTAAAACTAGTTGCTGAAAGTTGTTGTGGAATTAAATCTTTCATGCTCAAATTACCTTTGTAATAAAATCAATTAAGTAATGGCGATGCATTTCATTTTTCTGAATTAAATAATATTAGTTTATAGGTACAACAGGATTTTGTTAAATTAGGCTGATTATTTGAAGAAATTGGAAAAAGCTTTCATATGATAATCATTTTGAAATATTTCAATCCCTATTCAATGTTAATCACATCACCCAGCACAGCACCATCTGCTTTGCAAATTGAGTTAATTGATCTTCAATGCCATCCCGAATTAAAAACCATCTTTCTTAAAACAAATGATAAAGTACAGTTTTATGCAAAATTTATTCAAAATTCCAAATATTCAAATATAAAAAAATTCGCTGCGAAAATCTTAAGTGTTTTTGGTAGTACCGCACTATGCGAATCTTTTTCTCAAAAATGATGTTTACTAAAAATATCGTGGATTAATTACTAATAAGAATTTACACAATCAATTACGAATTGCCACATCCAAATTGGAAATTGATATAGACGATTTATCCAAGCAAGTGGAGAAACAAGCTTCCCATTAATGCACTTTTAATGTTTGATAATATTTTTTTATTTATTTATTGCCATGATACATATTTATAATTTTTTTTTTTTAACAATATTAAATTTTTTCGAGCTTATACTATTGTATTTACACCTATGACTATTCTTAATTATACTTAGCTATACTTAGGCTAGCTGACTAATTTATTTATTACATAATTTATAATTTAAAGGAAAAATGGCGACAAAAAAACCTTTTTGAATATTTATATTTTTTCATTAAACTTACCACTACACACTAAGAAATAAACCTAAATTAAAACCTATTCTAAAATTGCTCTTATGAGCGGATTATGTGAGTTGTAGCAACTTTCCAGGATAGCAGGTGTCTTTTATATTAATATGGCATAATATCATTTTAAGAACTTAAATTAATTATAATTGGCTCATCCAATTATAGATTTTTTTTATATTGGCTCATTATTCAATTCGGGTTGGCCAGGCCTGTTTAGAACTTTCAAAATGAAATGTTGCAGTGCAACAACGATAAATTTTGAATTTGGAGCCAATTTTTGTCGTGTCATACTATTTTTTATGATGCCATTGAAGCACATTTCTTCAAAACATAATTTGGCATATTTTGTTGATGACAATGTTATGTCATTTTTATTGCCCTTGCGGCTTAAATATGGAAAACTACTACTATTATCAGAAATATTTTAGGAAAGCTATTTTAGAATAGGATGGTCCGGCTTGGGATTGACAGGGTAACATCTGACCGGTCGCTGACCCAGATGCGCAACTGTCAAGTTCCTGAGCAAGTGCTTACATTACCTCCACGTTGTGACCTCCGGAAACTATCCTATACAGCATCCGCTTATACGATAGGCCAAAATTGTAAGTGCGCAAAAACAACCCTTCAGATTGAAGGTTGGCGTTAGGTTAACTACCTAACCCATAAAAAAAACATAGTTATGAAAGACTTAAAACAAGCTTCGGATATGGATGGATTAATTGGAAACAGACCCGGAACTCGTAAGGATTTTGATTTTAGAATTTGCACCTGGAACGTTCGAACACTATACAGCCCAGGTGCATCTAACATATTGGAAAATATCCTCACGCAGTATAAAGCTGACATCACTGCGTTACAGGAATTGCGTTGGACAGGAACTTAGCTACTATATACTATATACTATAGCTGCCACGAAAAACACCACATATTTGGATGCGGTTTTGCAATCGGAGACAGGCTAAGACGAAATGTTATTGATTTCAAACCAATTAACGAACGTCTGGCCATAATCCGCATTAAAGGCACCTTCTACAACATCAGCCTAATATGTGTGCATGCTCCTACTGATGAAAAAGAAGAAACAGAGAAAGAAGACTTCTATGATGCGTTAGAAAAAGCATACGAAGCTTGCCCGCAACATGATGCAAAAGTTGTGCTAGGGGATTTCAACGCTTAAACTCGGTAGAGAGCAAATTTTCGGCAGAACAATCGGTAAACATAGTCTCCATCAACACACCACCGATAATGGTTACCGATTGATTAGTTTTGCAGCGGCGCATAATCACTGTGGGCACATATAATTTCGAGGTAGTTCAGGAGTTTACCAACCTTGGAACCAGTGTTAATCTCACAAACGACATCAATGTGGAGGTACGGCGAAGAATAACCCTTGCAAACCGTTGCTGCTTCGGTTTGTCAAAACATCTCGGGTCAAAGCTCCTCTCTCGAAACACCAAAGTACAAATCTACAAAACGCTCATACTCCCGGTTTTGCTTTATGGATCAGAATCATGGACACTGCCTAAGGCAAGTGAGCATGCACTTAGTGTCTTCGAGAAGAAAATTCTTCGTCGGATATATGGTCCTAAAAACGACGATGGGGTCTGGAGGAGAAGATATAATGCCGAAATCTATGAGCTGTACAATGAGGTGGACGTAGGTCAAGAGACTACAGTGGCTCGGACACCTAGAGCGGATGGACGAAAATGCTCCAGCCAAGAGAATCTACGATTCCAGACCCGAAGGTACAAGACGTCGGGGCAGACCAAACCTTCGTTGGAGAGACGAAATATCGGCGGATTTAAAGCAATTTCGAATCTTCAACTGGAGAGAATCCGCCCATGACCGGCAAAAATGGAGGATGTTGATGAGTCAGGCCCAGGACCTACATGGTCTGTTGGCCACCTAAGTAAGTAAGTATTTTAGAATAGCGTATTTCCATTTTATTCAAGTTGTTATGAGATGTAATTAATTTTGGTATTTTAAAAATTGAAATATAAAAATAAGAAAATCTAATAATAGAAAAAAAAAACGCCGATAACCATGGTAGCTAGTGCTTGTAAATTACTATTGTATATAATTTAAATTGTATCCAATAAAAAATAATAATAATAATACTTTTTGCCATTTATTTTATTATGGTATTTGTACGTCAATCCCTGCAGTTTAGTATAAAATATCAACTGCGTATGAGAAATATTCACTGAAATGTCGAAAGCTAAATGGAATGCAAATGGTGAAAAACCTATATTCAAGTATTATCGAATGAAATTAAATAATTTGCATAGTTTGTACTAGGAAATAAAAGAAAATGTTAATAGGATGAGACAATACAATTACCTCTATGTGAAATATCCCGTCACATAGAGGTAATTATATTGTTAACATCGACAATTCTGCCTCTATACTTTAAAAACCAAACAAAAAATTGTATAAAATGACCTTGTAAACAGGAGCAAACAAGCGAAAATTACAATTACAGATATTTTTACAAAAAGCAAAATGATTAAGTGAATGAAGATGGAATCATTCAAACGAGAAAACGTTGGCGTTTATATTGTATCAAGCAGTGATGAGGTAGAAAATTACTTACATACATAATTACATACATATACTATGAATTTGAATGCATTGAATTGATATTTTTTATTTCAAAGATTTTGTTTCATTTTATAAAGAAAATTTTATTTTTAACAATTTTGCTCATTGCGTAGCACTTTGAGGCTTACGAAATGTGATTATCATACAACACGATTTCACACAACACGACATTTTCTAGCAACATTTTCTAGTGTTATAGGAGGGTTACCAGTATTTCTTTGGTCGTGCAGGTGCAAGGGATTTGTCACAAGCTTAATTACAACCTAAAACAATGTTCAAGTCAATTACTTAGATATGAATATTTATTCATATTTATTATTTATCAATTTTGGATATTTCTTCAACCATTGATTCTGTGACACTTACCTACAGGAAATAAAATGCTAAGTGTATGAAACTAAAATTTAGAAATTTATTTTCTATATAGAAATAAAATAAACCCAACCCACAATAATTAGATTATATTCAATATACATATATCTTTCCAACTTTTGTGATCAATCTGGAATTTCTAAATAGTCTTTTATATATAGAAGAATTTTGTTATAAAAAATATTTTTTATAACTCAATTATATAAATTTAGAAATCGTAGCAAAAATTCGTATAGAAAATAAAAAGCTTTTTGAGATTTTGTTTTTTTTTTTTTAAACAACAACAAACATCATATAAAAAACGAACGCACATTCATATGAATAAAAATCGTAGTACTATAATTTTGATTTGTTCACTAGAGACACGTCTTTTTATTATTATTTAACACAATAACAATATAGATATACAGTACTATATAATTACTATTCTGATATTTGAAATTGTGTCACGAGTACCCTTCAGTCAGGTAAGGGCTCATAGTAATGTATAGTATATTACATCACCGCAACAAAATATAAAATATCAACTGTGTATGAGAAACAGTCAATTAAATGTCGAGAGCTGAATAGAATCCAAATTACGAAAAACCTGCAATAAAAATTTCATAAGGAAGAATAGTACACAATTAGGACAATTAGGGAGAAAGGTGAAGTATAACCAAAAAACAAATAAATAATGATGATTATGGTACCTATCATTAGGGCAACAAGAGGTTGCTTATAACCATAACTAGTCAAAGCCTTGTCACTATGTAGACTTGGTTTAAATATCGAATGTCCTTTAATACTGTCCCACGTAACATTTTTATTATTATTAGACTCTTGCGCACTCTTATAACACTACTATAAACATTATAGTAGTAATAGTGTTAACTTGAGTGCTCCACAATTTTTGCGTTATAAGTAAAGGTTATAAATACGTTATAGCACTAAAATGGACAATCCTATAAGGCACAGGAGCAAGTGCTGTAATGTTGTTATAGGATTAGTATACATGTATTAGTGTATATGTTTTTATTTTGAAATGATATTCATTTGAAATAATTTATGTTGTGCGAGAGTGAGAAAGGTATTATTTTTTATTTTAAAATAATAATTTTATGTAGTTTATATTTATTTAATGAGAAAGGGAGATGGATATTAATTGTATATTTTTTATATTTACATGTAAATGATTTATATCAAATATAAAAAATGTTTTACTAATAAATAGCGTTTTCCGGTTCAAAATAATTGTATTTGAAAAATTTGGCTGGGAATAAAATTTCATTGACATTTATTATAAGAATACTTCGCAAAAATACATAGCCCTTCAATAATAACCAATTTTTAAATAAATAAAAGAAAATATATTTTTAAATTGCATCTTTAAAATATTCAATAATGTACATGTTAATTAATGCATAACATCAAATTTGATATTTAAATAATTATTCTTTTAAGTAAAAATGATATTTTTGAGAACAGAATGCGAAATAAAGCTTTTCAGTTTTTCTTTATTTAAAGCTAAAAGCTACAATAAGTTTATTAGTAACATTATAGGAATACAGTAAAAAAAATACCACCACTAATGCTATTCTAGCAATTCTATTTTTATAACAACACTTTAACTCTTGATATAGAATTGCGCACTTTTAGACTTATAACAACATTGCTGTATCACTTGCTGAAAATCCCATTATAACAACTCTCGCAATTGCTATTAGAACATTCTTGTAGCAATATTAATCAAATTATTCTCATAAAAACATCATTATAACACCTTTATTGCTTATCGGGAGTCATATAGAAGTCTTGTAGCACTAATTTTGTTTTTATAACAATAAAATGTATGAATAAGGATCCTAATGAACCGGAAATTCTGAAATGCGACAACAACCTCTGAAAGAATAATTTTTTTTATTTCTTTTGTATTTTACTATCAAAAAATATAACCTGCCTCTGAAGAAGACATTCAGTTGTTTGTATGACATTTTTTTATATGTACGCAATATGCAGTGGCAAGCGGATGAGAGAACCCAGTAATCCATGACCATTAATTGTGATCACATTATACTCCATTGTAATGCTGGTATACTTATTCCATCGCAGCTACTGTCTATTGGACCAGGAAAGGATTGCAAAGAATAAATAAATAAATAAACATCCATATAATGACAATTGAGAAATTTAGTGGCAAGCCTTTATGTAGTAAGCGCACGTGACACAATAATTTTACAACGTATGTTAATCACTTAAAATTTTATTCTTACACATATTGATTCACTATATTAGTTCAAAATTAGTTCAATCATAAGATTTGAGGATTAAAAATTCTATATGTTAACTAACTACTGTTGAGTAGGTTATATATCATCATTCTTCTAAAATTTGATTGATTTAAACAATTTTTCACATTCTAAAAATGTCTATACTACATAAGTTATTTAACTCTTGCTTCTCTTCGCGTGTTAAACAAATGATCAGAAGATAACTCTGCTACTTAAACTGCGTATTTCTACTTTTGCAAAATTATTTTCGCATCTTAACATTTCGTAATCTGTATTGCGAAATTAGCATCAATGTAATGCGCAAATCATTTAAAAACTACACATTAACACATTTTTTGTACAACGTATTGCAGTTTGTATTTGCGTATTTGTTACGCGGTACGAGTACATTTCCTATTCGCATATTCTATGCGTATTTGAATTTTTACGCGGTTATGCCCCGTAATTACAATATTTTATTTTTTGTTTTCTTTAATTGTCAAAACTATAATAGAATAAACATGCTTACTGTTTTTACGCCCAGTCAGAGATACAAATGGTAACATAGTGACAAATAATGAAGGCCAGATAGAAAGATGGAATCAGCACTTCGAAACAGTCAGTAACATCCAACATCAGACTAACGAAGAAGCACAATCCAACAAACAATACCAACAGATAGACAAGTCTAAGAATTCATGAAGATCCTCTCAGCATCAATGAAATAAAATATGCCATAAGAAGTTTAAAACAAAACAAGGCAGCAGGCGATGATGACATACCAGCCATATTACTGCAAGTAGATATACAGACTATAGCGCAAGTACTACAACCCGATATATCATTGGTCTGGAGTGAATAAATAATCCCACCTTCATGGAAAAAGGGCCTAATTGTCAAACTACCAAAGAAAGGCAACCTGACTTACTGCGATAATTGGAGAGGCATTATATTGCTCAACATAGCATATAAGATCATAGCAGCAATAATTCAAGGCCGCTTGCAAAAAAACTGGAGAAAACAATTCGTGAAGAATAAGGTTTTCGTCCTCACCGAAGCTGCGTCGATCAAACAAACACACTCCGGATAATAGTAGAACAATCAATTGAATATAAAACACCATTATACATGATATTTTAATTGACTTCAAGAAGACCTTGACACAATCAAGCGCGTTGCCTGAAAAAACCTGCGAAACATGTTGGGCTAGAAATCAACCTAAAAAAACCAAAGCTATGGGAATAAAATAATAATACCACCCGGAACATCTAAGGTTGATAGAAGAATAAATCGAATTTCTTTTATTTTTATTTATTTTTATTTATTTAGTTCTAAACAATTTTTTTTTTTTTTTTTTTTTTGAGCAACTGCTGCTACTTGGGAAGTATATTAGGCTCAAGAAGATATAGAAAATAGATTAAATAAAGCAAGAGCAGCATTTAGAAGATTGCAACCGATATGGAGGAACAACCAAATATCCAGAGAAACTCAACTTAAAATATTCCGGTCTTGTGTAAAATCAATCCTGACATACGGCAGTGAAATTTGGTTAACATCAACAATTATCAACCAGAAGTTAAAGTATTCATTAATGATTAGTAATCAGATGACATAACCGCCACAGCATATACTATTTTTACAATTTTTCCTTCTCAAAACTAATTTCCAATTATATTCACCAAAAGTTGAAATAAATGGACATAAAAGTATATGTACCAATGTCCAATGTCTAATTATATACCATGTTCAATCACACTTATGTACCAAATCTAAAAATAGCATTCTACTAAACCAAATAAATTTTAAATTAATATTTAAAGAGACGCAATATTTTTATGAATTCAAAAATAAGTCCTGGTTATCTAGAACTTTGTGCAAAAATACAATTTAGAACATTTTGCAAACACATTTACACTCATATCTACATATTTACGGTTGCAAAATATTTCGTAGAGACAATAGTAAAGTTTTATTATAGATTATTTTTTAATTACAACTATCAGTTGAACATACAGCAGAAATTGTTTTCGTTATCTTTCGGTCTCTAAAAATAAACACAACAAAAACTAAGTGGCTTCTAATGGTCATAAATCCCAGTTTATTACAAAAAAAAAATAATTCATAAAATAATGTATCCTGGTTAATGATTTCTCTGTCTCATCATCTTATAAAAAAAAAAAAAAAAAGATTCATGGATTATGTTATTAAGTTGGCACTAGTTAAATTTTATTTACGAACCCTAAATAAAAAAAGAATTATTATTACATCTTTTGATCCTTGTAGGTAGGTATAAGGATGTTGTAGAGTAGGATGTGAGTAGGATGATTTATGAGAATTTTTTTTATGATTTTGTTTTTGTTTTAGGTTCTAACTTAATATTTTTACTAAGCAATATAATTATATCGTATAATGGATCCATTCTACGAAAATATTGCCTATATTTGACAATTTTTTCGCCTTATTATAAAAAATATATTTTTGCTATTTTTTTATGTGCTACTGCTTTTGTTTATTATTATTTTTAAAAACTTAACTTAAGTATGCTACGACTTGAAGGCAACTGGTTTCTGATAAATAGCACTATTAGATTCTACATAAGATTCGTGAAATATTGCCACAAGAACTAGCATGGTATTAAACGTTCTTCAGTTCTTCAACCCTTTCATACAAAGTCCTATTTCTGATAAATTCTCCGAATATACACGAAAGCGAAATAGCGGATGGCCTTATAAAAGAAAGGCTTCGATGTCGAAATAAATGTAGTTGGTACAGCCATTCGCATCTCTACTAAAAAGTCATATTAATATACGTCATATAATAGTTTCTGGAAGGCTGATAAGCTCCAACTGGAATAAGGTATATGGTCCGGTTTGAGAAAGTTACGGGTAGAATGGAAAATGAAATGGCTTCATTTCAGCTTCACAAAAACTTAGAATAGTAATGATGTTTAAACAAGCAAAGTATCTGAGATCTAAGATTCACACTAAGCCATCAAACATTCTTTCAGCAATTATTGTCTAAACTAGATGAGACGAGAACTATGCTTAGATTTTTTTTAAATTTATTATTCAGATCATATTATAGTAATAATTTAAATTAAACAATTCAATTGTTGCCGGGTTTCCGCTCGCTAATAATTATTTTAATATTTAATTGCAAATATCGATATTAATCCGATATTCCGATATTCCGATTGCAAATATCGGAAGCAACATTCATCAGTGCTTGTGACTAACAAATTTTCTTAATAATTTTTGCCCTTTCATATCCTAATCCCTAACAGTTCCATATTTTGCCCGTACTTTTACAAATTAGTTTATATTAATGTAAATAGCGGTAAGCATCCATTTTCTAAATCTTTGTTCAATCTGTTGTTCAATCTGTTTCGTATGTCTCTAATATGCTTATTTTTTGAATATTCTTTATCGATAGCAAATTAGTTTCATCAATTTTATTATAATCTTCAATTATAGCAATTGCCGGTTTAAAATTGGTAGTACCCATTATTCTTGCAAATTCGGCTACCTTTAAATGTTCTTGCAATCTCATCATAATTAGCCATTTTGATTGCCCTCTATATAATTTGGAAAAATTTTGGCATGATATTTTATATATATACCGTTAACTTGTTCCATGATTTTTTTATCTTTTGTTTTTGATGTTTGCCAGTATCCTGCACATTTTTCGATTTCTGCTAGAGATTAGTAATTCCAAATTATATTTTTTGAACATATTTTTAAACTTCTCAGTGAATATTAAGTGCGTTACGCAAATCCTGCTAGGTTTTTCTATATCCTTATTTTGTTTAAACAAGCTAGTCATGTCATATATTCGTCTTAATAATTTTTAATAACTTGAGAAAAAGAATATATTTCTTCATTATTTCCATTTTTCTTGTCGTGTCTTTTATTCTTTAGCTTCTTTCTTTTTCAAAGTTAGCCATTGTACTTACTAATCTGTTGATCAGCGTATGTTTAGATGATTTGAAAATATGTTATAATGGTGTTTCATTTGCTTCTGAAAAAAAATATCGAATTGTGCAATAATTTTAAGGTCACAACTAAATTGGTTTTTAAACACAACTAAGTTCGTTGATTTTTAAAGCAGTATTCTTCCGAGCCCGATACTATACAAAGAACCTACGTGGTGGAGGTTATCCAGTAGATTCTAATTCTGCTTTTCTATGCATTCCTTATACCGTTTGTACCTATCAGTATCACACTAGATGTGTCAACATATTAACGCGACTTAAAGTAGGTTGTTTTTGTTGGGTTCATATGTGACAATATTTTCCTCAAAACTGAAGTAAAATCACGAAGCCACATTGTGTTAACACTTTTCCAATAAGCGAATGAATATATTCCTGCCCGGCTTCCAGCGGAACGTAAGCAATATGCTCAAAGGGACCGTAGAGACTGCAACATTTTCTGGCTAGCAGACCTCGGTCATTTCTATCTATACTAATGCGACCAAATCATCAGAGTAAGCTTACAAATTGCGCTTATAAATTTATTTTATATTTTATTACTGAGGAGGTGTCTCAAATAATTTTTTTTATGTTGCGTTGTCAGTACCTTTGATGGAGCTACATTTTCATGCATTAAGTACTGCAATATTTACTACATATTTTACTATAATGTTTTTTTTTTATTTTTATTTTAGATTTCTATAAGTTTTTAAAGGCTACCGACTTATCAATAGAACAAGCACTGGTTCAGTTTTGCTTGCGAGCGATTGATATGAGTTCGGCATGTTGTCTAGATACACGACTGTAAATGTTCCCCCTTGCAAATGTCAACTAACTAAATTTTGTTAACAACTAAATTTATATTAAATTTTCTTTTTTATCAATTGTTTTTTTCTGCTGATCACCAACTAGTACGTGTAACGATAAACACGAGAAAAATTTGAAAAAAAAAGTCTGTGGATATTTTAATTTGTGATATAGAAAAGCTTTCGACTCTGTATGGCGCAACGGTTTATCTACAAACTATATTGTATGCAGTTTCCCCTATACTTAGCTAAAATAATTAAAAACGTTCTATATAATAGAACTTTCTGTGTCAAAATCAACGACACTCACTCTTCAAAATTCTAGTTGCCAGCAGGCGTGCCCCAATGATCAATTCTATGTCCTATCCTGTACAATATTTTTATATCTGACATTATCATCCCAGATTCATGTTACATTGGTTTGTTTGCCGATGATAACAGCCTGTATAGTACTGATGCAAATCCTGAAGTCTCTTTTACAAATTATGTAAAATTTGGAAAGTGGGTTCAATACTCTTCAATACTATTACAAATGGAAAACTAAAATCAACGCTTCTAAAACGGCCACCTGCATCTTCTCAAGGAAAAGAAAACCATGTAATTTTACAAGCAGAAACCTTAACCTAAATGGTACTGTTATCGAATGCAGTTCAGAATTAAATATCTAGGAATTATCATAGATCCTAAGTTTACTTTCGGACCCCTCATTGAGGATAATTTCAATAAAAATCTCTCTATGGTTTAATAAACAGATATGCCCTATCAAAACAAAATAAAACTTTAATTTTTAAATCAATATTCCAAAGTTTATACTTATATGAATCCCCAATATAGGGAGATTATGCCAAATACCACCAAAAAAAATTAAAAAATTGCGCAAAATAAGCTTCTAAAAATGATCTTAAATCCATGGTATCACAGCACGCCGGGTATACATTCAAAATCGAAAAGTCTGCCGATAGCTGATAAAATTACAAACAGGCTAACAAAATTCAACAACAAGTGCGAATACTCAAGTAATTACTTAGTTCGGAGTTTGGTTATTTATTGATCATTGACAGGCTGCGCTTGTCTAGTTTTACTGTTTGTACCGTTCGCTTTGAAGCTATAGTTATAGTTATAGTGATAGTTATAATTATAGTTATAGTTTCCTAAGTTTTTTTAGTTTTAGTTCTAAATAAAAAAAGAAATTAAAATTGTAGTTGATAAGATGATTTAATCTAGCTCTAAATTAATATAAGTTGATAATGTCAGTATATGTTAACTATATTTTGGAATGAAGAAACAAAAAAATTAATTAAATCAATTGTTTTTTGGTTAATTTTCTTTTTATAAAGTTTCATTTTATTTTACCATGAGCAAATTATTAGGTAATCTTTATATTTTCTATCGAATGTATTATTTATTAATTTTTCTTCAAAAGCCATTTCAAAGAATGTAAAAGAAAATAGATTTACTTTTAATACTTTAATGATGTTGGAAATTGTTTACGATTAATCATATGTTCAATCATATGCTACCAAAAGTAGCTGGACGACGGATACAAAAATATAACTTTTTCTAATTTGTATCCGTCGCCCAGCTACAGTATCCGCAATTGTGTTTATGTGCATATAAAATGTATGGGGCTATTTTTTTGACAGAAGTCGTAGCTGTATCTGTCGCTAGTCGCCTCAATTTTGTTTATAGTAAAAAGCGTAATAAAAAATATTCAAAAAAAGTCTCTATATACAAATATCATAGACAACCACATTGTTGAAATTCATTTCAAGTGGTACAAATTCAGAAAAATTTCTATATAAATAAGAAAACACAGCCATAACCTGATTATAATAAATTAAATAAAAAAATTAATATTTTTCAAATAGATCCAGTTTTGCTTGCGAGCGATTGATATGAGTTCGGCATTTATGTTCTAGTGTTGTAGCAGTGATGCACGACTGTAAATATCACCCCTTGTAAATGTCAACTAACTAATTAATTGTTTTTTGGTTAATTTTCTTTTTTATAAAGTTTCATTTTCTTTTACCATGAGAACATTAGTATAAGTAATGTTTATTTTCTATCGAAATATAAAATAAAAATTCTTTCAAAGGCATCAATTATTTTTACTTTCTAATAAACTGTGACCCAAAAATTTAATTTTATACAAAATATCGACAGTACACACTAATTTATTTAAATCAAAATACCTGACACATATTTACAAATTTTGAATCAAAAAGCGTAAAAATAAATATTCAAAAATAGTTTCTATGTACAAGCATCATAGACAACAACATTGTTTTAATTCATTTCAAGTAGTACAAATTTAATAGAATCTCTATATAAATATAATAAGTAGATAGAGATACAGGCATAACCTGATTATAATAAATTTAACAAAAAAAATTAATATATTCCAATTGACTAATTTAATTTAAAAAAAAAATATTTTAATTAAGATTGTGATGCCATCAACTAAAAAATTTATAAATTAAAATACTTAAATTTAAGCTACCTTGCAACAAAAATTCGGAAAATTTTTTAATAAAATTTTCCAAAATTTTCTCATAATAATTTCGTATGTTTGAAGAATTTTTAAAATAAACTTTGTTTAAATTGATGATAAACTTTTCAATTAAAAGTTTTTAAATATAATTTTGTTGGCAAATTGTTTTTACTTTTTTTTTCGTGAAGTTTTCCAAACTAAACACATTTATTTGTATAAGTTTTTTTTATTTTTTTTTTTTGGTTTTTGTGCAAATCTGAATTATTTTAATATTTTTTAATGTATTTTCTGAGCATTTATTTTAATTTTATATTATGGTATAGTTTGCATTTTAGAAACGAAAGTGTCCTTATTTGACAATCAAATATGACGATCGACAAGACATTAAACAAATAAGAGGTGAGGTCCAAAAACTGGTTAGATATTGGTCAGATAATTTTTGATTTTGATTTCGTTATCATTATCCTGTTAACCAATCCTGTCAAAGGCATAAATGAACCCACGATGGAAGGGGTCTTATCTGATGACTTCCCGTTTAGCGTATTTGGTGTTAATTTTTGCTTAAGCTAAGACTTTTTTCCGAAAAAAAATTTTTGGACTTCCACCAAGTACGCATACAAGAAGATTCCATCCAAACATTTTGTTCCGGTATTATTCTCAGGTTTAGCCGGAGCTAGTTAAGACAGTTTGCATCTAAATTTTTCTATACTAGCTTTTTAGCTATCTCTGAAATTAATTTGAATCAAATAAAAAAAAATAAAAGATTTGTACTCCTTCATGCGAGTTCTACGAATGGTTTTACTCTTACCTGAATTTTACACACATTTATTTACCGTGTCATGCAGCTTTTAGAACATATAATTTGAACCTCCATTTGTATGTGATAGTTAACAATCATTGACGAAGTGAAATTGGCTGATGCATTCGAAATGCACTTTACTGAACACTTCTTTTCTCATTTACATCCAAAGTAATGGTTAAATTATCATGCATTACTAATAAAAATAAAATATAAATGATAAACTGAATTTCTGTATGACTCCCTGATACACCTCCATGCAATTTGTCAACTCTTCTCGATGTAAGAATGCGGAATTTTCAAGAGGTATACCAGGATCAAAATGATTGAATGAAATCGAGCACAACTATCGAAAGATTATAATTTAACGATTGGATGATAGATGCACAAGATCTAGAGCAAAATCTAATAGAAATTCACTCCGATGAGGTTAAGCTAAAGATTCATCCCTAGAAAATTCAACGGGTCTAAAGCTCACGCCGAACTGTAGAACCAGTAGATGATCACGGTAGATTTCTCAGAAATGGCAAATCAATATATAACATCCAATTTATATAGTACGATGGGATATGAGTAGTTAAAGAGAGTAACGAGATCACGTTAGTAGAATAAACGTCATTAGAGCGCGATTGGAACGGGATTGGTGCATCAAAGCAAACCAGAAGGAATCTAGGAAATGTACTCAAAAACAATTTCAAGAAAAATCTAAAAATTCAATATAACCAAACATTAATTTTAAATAGTATTTAAAGTCGTTGCAGATCATAATAATTAATTAATATTTAATACAAAAATAAAAAAAAAAAACAGAAATAACAATTTAAGCAGCCTTAAATTTAATAAATAATCTTTAACCCCTGTATCATCATTGTAGTGCAACCCTATTCGTGCGACATAAGGCGTAAATAAAATCTTCCCTTCGACACTCATCTGCGGCTAACTTTTTAATATTGTGGTCACGTTCCTTATTGGGTACTTGCTTCGGCGAAAATAAGCATCCTAACTGCCTTTGCAGAATTTTAGCCATATAAAGATGAATGATAGTAAAGAGAAATAAAAAATAAAAATTATAAAAGAATTAGAATAGAATAGAATGGAAGAGTTAGTACAAAAATGTATGGACAGGTTATGAGATATTTAGTTACCCTTCTCTTGAAAACTTATAAGTTAAGAGGGAACACAACAGATGGTAAGGCGTTTCATATTTTAGAGGTTCGGTTGATGAAAGAATTTTTGTATTTCACAGTTCCGGTTCAAAGAGGCTATACTACAAATTTGTGAGAGAAGGCTGCCCTGCGTGTATTACGCTGGAATGGTTGTATTTTGAACTTAATACTTTTAATTTTGTCAGAGCAATCACCTAACAGATATTTATTTTAAAACAAAGTGTCTGCTCCTACATTACAGCGATGAATTAATGTTGTCAGGTGTTGTGTAACATCTCCATCATTTATCAGTTTGATGGCTCTCTTTTGTACCTTATCTAGGTATACTGTAGCCTGGTACTAGCGTCCATGTTTTTCTCGGCTTTCCGATGCAACGTAAACCTTGAGAGAATCCTCATCACATTATTTAGCAATGTTGTTGTCAGGCTTCCTCAGAGTATACCACCAGATTTCCAACGCAATTTTCTCTGTCGTATTACCACATCTATTTTGTTTGGGCTAATTTTTTGTCACAGTGTTCTGTTCGAATTGGTATGTGGGCAACGAATGTTTAGTGTCCGCCGGGGGCATCTTTTGAAGTAGGCTTGGAGTTTGCTGGTGATGGTTACTGAAATTTTCCGTGTTTCGCAATTCGCAGGTGTACAAGAGAAGTTTTTTAGTGCACAGAGATATGTTGTTTACGGAGCATCCCAAAAGCAGTACAGGCTTTAATATCCTAATCGGCACCTCCATTTGATTACATAATAACTTTGATATTAATGGCAACTAGTGTATAATGAGGATATTTTCAATAATTACTTTTTTGTAACCGGATAACAGCATTATATACATTTTACTCTTTACTGGACATTTCTTCCCCCGTATCATAGCATTTGTTTTATCGCTTCCACAAGACGTCGAATTCAAATATTGTTCTAACTTCTTCATTTCTGATTATTCATACATTGTATCTGAAAATCAATTTAATTATATTACTTTTCATTTTAATGACATTTTCGACGACATAATACAGTTCAGAGAGTAATGGCATTACATCTTCTCCTTTTGCACCCATCTTTTTATTTCACATATTATGTACATACTCTTGTTCACCGTTATATATGTAACTTAAGAAATTGTAAAAAAAATTCTAAATAACAAGCATTTACCATTTTAATATTATAATTTTTACTGATGTCCAAGGATTCAAAAATGAACAAAGAAAAAAGAAAATAACAAAACAATAATATTTGTTTTATAATAAATTTGTTTAATAATAAAAAAACATTGGACAGTAAATTTTTAATATCTGACAATATTATATACATACATACATACATATTTCTTTTGTTTTTATGGTATTTTATGACATCGAAATTATATTGAAATTGTTGTATTTTAGTCTAGTGATAGTCAATGTGTCACCACAAAATTTTCTATTCTAAAAATTAACTAAACAATATGGTTTAGAATAACACCTTTAAAACAACGATGGCAGGTGAATAGCACTAATAATAATTATTATTATCATTATTATGGAGTTTATTATACCGTACACAACAAACAGATATAACAACAATTCAAAATATTTTTGGATATATTCCAAAAATAACATTTCATGATTATAAAGAATATAGTTTCATATATACATAATACATACATCCATGCATACATGTAGATAAAATTTAGATATTATTACTAAGTCCAGACAAAACAAAGTCATGAAACTTTCTGAAGCAAAAATTCTATCCAATATTAAAGTTCATTTTTATATTTGTGCACTTAACATGGCGATCTTTTCCATATTACAATATTACACTCACTATGACTATTAGATAAGTGCCAAAACAAAACAAAAAAAAAACATTCTATTGTATTAACTCTTTTAAGGATATTTTAACAGCTACTCTAGAAGGATAAACATTTTTGGTTTTTATTAAATTTCTTTTTCTAAATATTAGAAAAGCAAAAACAAAGATTGAAATGAGAATGTTTTTATGAACGAATAATGAAACTAACAAAATGAATCCGTGAACGTGAACAAATTTTCTTTTTCTTAGTAATTAGTAGATCCTGGTTGTATAATTTATCGTCTATGAGATCTGGTAATTAAAAGATTCATTATTTAAATGTATAAAATATGTAAAACTTTATTAAATAATAGTAACGTCACATTAAAATTATAGAACCGAAGAATGAACAAGAATCTGCTTTTTGGCTGTCATTCAAATACAACCAAAGGTGCGAAAAAGTATTGCAATATTTTTTTTTTATTTAATAAGAGTTTAGCAGGGCAAATAAAATTATGAGGACTTTCGTGTTTTATAAAATGCGCTGCTACATAACTGCACCTGCTGTAGTAATGCTAATCAGACCTATTTGATTTTTTTTACAAAAGTTTTTATAAATAATTTAGGAGGGTTACAATTTCGATGCCTGCAACGTCTTGGACAACAACCATTGCCGTTAATTTAAAATTCTACAATCAGAACTCTTGTTAGAATTCAAACAAAATATGTACGACTTTCCCATTAAAAAAATTATTATTTATTATAACTTAAAGTTTTAATAAAAAATATTAACAAACTTTCAATGGAAAAATTTATGATTTTAATATTTTTGTTTTAATTTCACAAAAATGCATGTGTATTATACATATACATTAATACATATGTGTGTATTTCTGCTACATTAATACTTTCAATTATTATGTTTGTTCAATAAAATGTTCTGGAACGCTCTAGAAAAATTAAAATCAGAATTTTTTCTGAATTTTTGTTTGAATTTGCAGTGATACAGTTTAGTTTTATGGGAAGTATGGTTGTTAAGTTGCAGAATTTTTATGGTTATTAAGTTGCAGAATTTAAATATTAATCCATTTTTTTTTTTTGTAGTCACCCGCTCCATATTATTGAAATCCTGATTTTGTTGACGGCAAAAAGATAAAATATAGATGGCAGAAAAAACAAAATTTGAAAATTGTTAAATTTTTTTTTATTGTAGGGGGTACCGCATCCAAACCCCCGCTCCATATTATTCAAACTAAACTTTAGCTGATGACAAGAAAAAAAATTTTGTAAAATCCGGACTAACAAATTTTATTTCACACATACTTAAAATGAGCCATCGCCCTCAAAACCTGGATTACTAGGTAAATATATGATATTGATGAATTGGTTCGTATGATATTGGTATATAATATATGTATATAAATAATTTGTATGCTTGGATTTGTTCTAAACGATTTCGAGTTTTGTTGAAATAATTGAGAAGAAATAATAATAAAAAATTACTGTTTTTTATTAAAAAATTTTTTTTTTCTTATTTATAAAAATTAATATTATAAAGTTTATAATATAATAACAAAAACAACTATTGTTTTAATAAAGAAAAAAAAAATTTGACTTAACAGAGAATTGAACTTACACACTAAATTTGCGATATTAAAATGACGCTTTAACCAACTGCGTTAATAACCGATTAAATTTATATCATCAAAATGCAAACATAAAATAAAAATTTATTTTGATCCACACAAAATGCAATGAAATAAAATGAGTATCTACACCCCAAATAAGATATGTATGTACAATACAAACGCATACAATTAGAGAACTCGTAAAAATGAAATTGTATATATACATAAGATGAATACTTAGAGCATCGCTATTTTACTCTAATATTATTATTGTGTGTTGTATATACCAATACATGCAGACTTTTTGAAAGCAATTTATATAAATAGTATTAGATTACGTAATATTAGAAAATGTTATATTTTGTTAAAGTTGTGTGTAAACTAATAATGTAAACTCAATAGAGGCTTAGCTCAATGTTAATGGAATTTTTAACTTCCGAATAAAATCCAAAATCGATACAGTCAACAAAATTATTAAAGTGTACAGCTACAAACACTAAAAGCCTCAATAAAACCTCTTAAACAGAAACAAGTTCTGTGAAGCTTTTCAAACCGCACCTAGAATAGATAACAGATCCGTTATTCAAATCTATACAATATTTGTTCATTAGAGGACACTGGACAATGATAACTTTTTAGTACAATATTTTTTTGTATGATTATTGGAGTTCATATTTATGAGTTTTTAATATAAACAAATGTGTAAATATTTTCTAACAACTTTGTATACTGTCTAGTATTCTACACTACAACACAGGTAGAATTTTACAGTTTTTTCAAAGATAGGAGATAGATAGAAGACGGTTAAACTAGTTTGTTCTTTAGAAATATACATTCATTATGTTGTTTAACGATTTGCAAGTACAATCGGTGGTTAATTTTCCCACATATAAAAAATAATTTACCCCATTTGAGAATATTAACTTATTAATTAAAAATGAAAGAAAAAAAGCTTAAAGCTTAGTTATATTTTCAATTAATACACAAAATAATTTAGATTATTCTTAAATAAGTAACAGTATAGGGGATTACCCTATCGTATTGTTGTTTTGTTTAAGAGGAATAGTATACTATTTGAAAAGAAAATATGACATTAGAGGAATATTGTATGGTAAAATGTATTGTTGTAGTAGTTGTGAACGTTCAATAAGTTGATAAGCCAAAAATTTTATAAACAAAGTACTCGAAAAACATTTTAGTAAAATGTGTAGATGGTAAAGATTGCAGTACACTACTTAATGCAGGAAAATATAATCTAATAAGGCAACGGTATCGAGGATTAACTTATATTATTGGTTTTAATAAAATAAATAGTATACTATTGGAGGAGGAAATAGGATATAACACTGACGCTAATAATGTATTTAAAAAACTTTCTACCTCTGTGAATTAAAGAAAAAATCAGTCATTGTAAATATGCTGAGAAATAAAAACAAATTTGAAAGTATTAATTTTTGTTTCCAATCTTTCAAATAAATCATTTATATAAAAACATATCCAAGCTCTAAACCCATATAAGGAAAACTATATATTTAATACAAGAAGCAAAACATCATAAAATCAATAAACTGCGAAACTTTTTCAAATCAGAAATATTTTTTAAAGTCATCAAAATAATTGAAATTACCCTAAAACTAAAAACTTTTTACCCTAAAAACTTTTAAATTTCCCTGGTTTGTGTCTTTGATTAAGCCATCTCAAAATGTTTCTAATTGACCAATACTCATCTTCGTTTATTTTGTAAAGTGAATTATTGACAAGGAGAAAAAAACATATTCCTATTGTTGCCGTGATGATAAATCTTACTTTATTGCCACATTTAAAACTTTACTAGACTTATATATAGAGAATATATCAAGAGCAATATTGACTATTTCTTCAATTGGTGCTGCACTTACAAAACTACCATTTTCTTTATCTCCGTTATGTGTCACCGTTGTATGCAAAAGAATGAACATTTGTAAATCGATGATTGCATTCCACAGACGTAACAACAACGAGAGTAGAGCAATAGAAAGATACCCTAAGTTAAAAAAATATTATGATTTTGTTTTTGGACGACATTGTAAGAAAAATTAATTATTTTGTGGAAATAGAAAACCTTGTTTTGAAATAAATATTTCTTTAATGCTTGCAGACGAATGTTGAAAGCAGTGAACAGCTGGTTCAGCTAAAGGTTGATTCCCACATATCAGGTCAGTCTTAGTTCACTCTCGGTTCTGATTTTTTACTTAAAATGAGTGTATATAATTTTAATGTTCCTATATTCACATATTTAAGTTCAGAACCAGTTCAGTTTCAACCATTTCTTTTTGCTCGGCGTCCGATTTTTTTTTTTGAATAACTGAACCGACATTTTATTTTTTGTTATTTTTTTTTTTTTTTATGTGGTTTAATTATGTGTATGTAATTTTTTTTGTTAGTGCGTTATTCATATTCGAAATGGCAATAGTGACGAAAAATTAGTTGAAATGCGGTACGGAAAAATCTAGAGTAATATGATTTATCCAATAAAAAATATATGGATACGGATAGTAAGTATAAAAATGAGCTATGGAAGAAAATTGTAAAAGGGATCAATAAAACACTACAATCTGAGACTGAACTGATGTGTGGAAATCAAGCTTAATACCTAAATTACTGTTAAAAACATAAAAAAAAAACAATCTGATTTTCAGAAATTTTTGACTTAAGTATCTCTTTCTTATCGCCATTATTGTGGTATCATTTTACCAAATATATTGCAAAAGTTTATTCTGTTATCTTTCATATTTTTCGAAAATTAAATTTTCATAAAAGTAAGTACATTTATTATTTTCACTGTTAATTTAAAATTGTCTCATTACTATTTAAAAAAAAAAGTGTTTCAAGTTTTTATATTTTTTAAATTTTATTATATTAAAACACCTCAATTTTACCAACTTATTCATGAACTCACATTAAAAATACATGCAATACATTATTTAGTATGATATGTGAGAATTCACTTGCAATATAATACACTCGTACTACTATACTTTAGTGTCTAGAACTTGAAATAATTCTCATTCTTTTAGTTTATCTTCAGCATTGCATACCCTATTCCTTTTCTTATATATTATTATTTTCTCCAATTTTATTTCTATTTAATTCGCTTTTTTTTTGTATCTTAAACAGATTTAAATTACCCTTTTTGTTGTCTTTGTGTAGGTAAAATAAAATAAAATGGAAAAAATTTAATTATTTAACTCACATAAATGTTTTTGTTATAATATTCTTTGTTGAAAATTTACCATCTCCTCAGCTTTACTTCAGACAATTATCCTCTTGGCATATTTTAAGTATAACGACTTCTGTCCCAATTCTTGTACATATTTTTTTTTTATTTTTGTTTTAAGTATATTGTTAAAGAAATCATTTTATGATATGAATAGTCAGTGTGTGAGAGAGAGAAAGCGAGTATACTAGCAGGAAAAACTTATTAACACAAATAAAATTAAATTTTATAATTTATGAAAATATTTGTATGTATATGCATATTTTTAATAATAAATCCCTAACATATGAGAAGTACATCATAACCAATTATAAATTGTTTTATTATTTCGAACTAAAAATAGAACGTTTGAATCTAATATCATGGGGGAAGAATTTTATTTATAACTAAAAATTCTGGGAATATACTGGATATGGTTTATTTCAAGTTGTTTATTGTTTTAGAACTAACTATAAGTGGTCTCATTTTGAAATATTTAATTTTTTGTGCCCAATAAGGGTGAATGATGTCCCATATAATTCTATATTAAATGTAAACCACATAAAAATACATTAAAAAAATATATATAAAATGGGATAAAAGATTTACTTATTTCGTTCGGATTTAACTATAACACCAATATTGTGTCATATTTTTATTATTTTTCAAACATATTTATGTCACTTGTCTTTTTACTCCTTGTGTCAAATTTTTTAAGTTCTCTTTTCCGGAAATTTTACGTCACAAAGTAAGTAACAGAGTTTAGTAATCAATTGACTAAAAATATCTATGTAAAATGTTACGTATAGGAACAATGTTTAATGATATCTGAATTTCGTAATAGATCTACTATAATTTACAATTTTGACACATATGTGGTCTTACATACTTTAGGAAGATATACCAGGTTTATATAATATACAATAGTGTGCAATAAAATTCGGACAGGTAGTATTTTATCTCCCTCACCGATTTTTAATTGTTTTGTGTACTATAGATAGCTTTTTTTTAAGTTAAATTGTTTATTAGTGATAGATTTTTTTTTTTTTTTTTTTTCCAGATAGTAGTAAATCATCGAAAGAGGCTTCAGGGACTACCTATTACCGGGGAAGGCAGTTTGAAGGACTGTGGGACGTTAACCAACTAAAAACTCCTATCATTATTGCAACATTAAAACTAGTCTTATAGACTAACCATTAATTTACATTTAACTCAAAGAAACATAGATACCTTTGATCTACCAAAATCCAATAAGGTTTTAATAGATAAAATGTTTTAACCTAACTCAAGTGGTCTTGTTCGTTTTAGTCACTTCACAAAGTTTTGATTGTCAATTAAGCTAGAAGCTTCGGTATTGACATGTTGGATCAGACGAGTTTTATGCCGTGCAGCGCATTTAATTATTTCGTCTTTTATAGATGAGATCTTCAGATCTCGATGAATATCGGCATTGCGAACATACCATGGAGCATTGACTATGTTGCGCAGTACCTTATTTTGGAACGTTTGGATAGTTTGAATATGGATTTGTTTAGCACATCCCCATATTTGAATACCGTATGCCCAGACTGGCTTCAATATTTGATTATACATCAAAACTTTGTTATAGGTCGAGACCGTAGAATTCCGCCCAATCAGCCAGTAGATTTCTCTATATTTGAACTGGAGTTCTTGTTTTTTGATTTTCACATGCTCTTTCCATTTCAGTTTTGCATCCAAGGTCATGCCAAGATATTTAGCTTTATTCTCGTATGGAATCACGACATCATTAATTTTAACTGAGAGAGGAGTTACTATGTTTTTATAGGTGAAGTTTACATGACTAGATTTGGCTTCATTTAATTTAATTTTCCATTTTTGGCACCAGTTGGAAATTTCGTCATTAGCTTTTTGCAGTTTGTTTGTAGCTTCTTCTATAGTAGAACCAACTGCCATCAACGCTGTGTCATCTGCAAAGGTTGCTATTTTTATATTTTCTACTTCGGGTATATCACAGGTGTATAACAAATATAAAATTGGATCCAGTATACTACCTTGCGGTCATCCAGCTTTTATATCTCTTAGAGAGGAGTGTTCATTCTCATTTTTAACTCGAAAAACTCTATTTGAGAGATATGATGAAAATAATTCAACATAATTTTTAGGGAGCAAACAACTTATCTTTTTGATGAGTCCTTCATGCCAAACTTTATCAAAAGCTTGGGCTACATCTAGAAATACTGAAGAACAAATTTGTTTATTTTCCAGTGCCCTTTCTATAATGTCTGTTATTCGATGTACTTGATCTATTGTTGAGTGTTTTTGCCTAAACCCAAATTGGTGATTAGGTATTATATTCCTGTTTTATATGAGGGGTTGAATCCTTCTCAATAGTAACTTTTCAAACAACTTCGATATTGTAGGGAGCAAAGATATCGGCCTGTAGGATTTGGTGTCGTTAGCAGGCTTTCACAAGTAAGCGTAAAATAATGTCAAAATTATGTGATGTTGAAAAAGGCGTTGTTATCGCTTTATGGAAAAAAGGTCTGTCAACACGTTATATTGGTCAGAAAATAGAACGTGAGAGATCATCTGTTGCTGATCTCATTCAAAAATTTTTAAAGTACTGCGAATACAGAATGGTGTAAAGGATCTAGTAAACCAGGAAAAACTTCAGTAGTGGAAGATAAATTTTTGATACTTTGTTCCAATAAATTTTTAGAACATTCACAAAACTGAGAGCAGACATTTTCAGTGCAAAATGAACCATAATATAAACATCAACTGTTCGAAGAAAGCTATTATAAGCAGGTTTTGTAGCACTGACTCCCTTATAGTTCAGATCTTAGTCCTATTGATAAACTTTGAAGAAAAAAGTGCGACAAAGCAATCCAGAGACAATAAAAACTTTAAGGAAAGAAATTCAGAATCTTGGGAAAGCATTACAGATGAAATCATTGAAAATTTGATTAACTCCATGAACAATAGACGAGAAACGGTATTAAATAAGGGAAACGGCGGTAATAATAAATATTAAATATTAAGCCTATGGGTATAATAAATTAATTGCATTAATTGTTACAAAAATTTTTTTTGGTAGGTAGTCATTAAAAAAAATATCCTTAAAACGAAAATAATGCAATTTTTCTTAATTTTCTTCTTCTTTTTTTCTATTTCGCAAAATTCGTCTAATTGAAATATTATGTTAATTAATATTTTAAATAAATATTGCCATAAAGACAATAAAAAAAAAAAACATATTTTATTATCGTTAAAAATCTTTTGTAAAAGAATTCACTCTTTAAAATCATTTAAGAAAACTTTAGCTGTCCGAATTTTATTGCCCGCTACTGTATAAACGTCAATATTAATTTAATTGAAGAATTTCCCGAGGTTTTATGTATAACGTTATATATTCACCTTCTACAACCAGGATAAGAAATGAACACCACTTCAATCCAGGATTAACCCTGCATTACTACCGCTATCTTTTTACTGTCGATGGGTCCACATTAAATTTATGCAAAAGGGGAACCATAAAAGTCTAAACCAAAAGTTAACTGAGTTAAATTTGATGATTCATCACAAATATAAAATGAAAATTATCGATATTTACAAATATATATGCTGCAGTTGTAACACTTAGTTTTGATTGTCCTGTGTTTTTAGCGGAACACAATAATTGGTATCGACCTTACTTTTCTGTTTTTTTTTTCTGATAACGATGCACATTGTGTAGCTTCTTTTGTTGTAAATTTTTCCAAACTTAATTTAAGATTAGAAGGAAAAGTATTATATTTACTTCGTTGGTCTATTTGTGGCTTGAAAAGTCTAAAGGACTGATTCTTTATAAATTTTGAACGTTTCTTTTTGAATGTCGGAGGATTTTCTGTGCAAACAATTTTTGACTTTCGTATGGTGTTGTTACATATTTGAAATTTTTTTCTAATTTTGTAAAACGGTAAAAATTATTTTCAGCACTTTCCAAATGTTAATCTTGTGGCATAAAATTCCGTCTTTTCCAATTAAATCATTTTCAGTTTCCGAATTAACGTCACCTTATTGTTCTATTTTCAATTCATGTTCAGTCACTAATTCGGTATCTTTATTTTGACCTTCACTATTATTTTACCATCAATAAATTCATCATCATCATCACTTATGACATCGTCTATTAAATCTGTTAGTCTTTCTTGTTCTCTTTTAATATCACAAATTATTCAATTTTATTATTATCCCAATTTTTATTCACTTATCATATATATAATTAAATTATTAAAGTGTTAGATACTTTTATTATAGAAAATTTAAATAATTAAAATTATGAAAAATATCTGTGGATTGTATAATTGAAATATTCTTCATCAATCCGCAGGAACCCCTCTATACGTAAAATGTATCACAAATTCGGCAAAAATAACTCTCTAATTTCCCACGCATCCCGTGGAATAATAAATTGGTTATGATGATTTTTTTTAACCAAATTACACTTTCATAACAAAAACAAAAAGGTTTAAATAATTTTAAGAAAAAACTTAAGTTCACTGAGGGTAATTGGACTAGGAAGTTGTAATTCGTAGTTAGATGAAAAACACAAAGTATATCTCGATAAAACAGTGATATTTTGCTGCGACTAAACTGGACTTACTACAATAAAACAGGTACTAACCACTCAAGTTGCCTCTCCTATCTTATATTCCTACTCTCGCATTAACGTGGTGATACTACTTCACTCTAGCAACCCTTATGAACGATTGGGTTCCAATTCTAGTATAGTAGGATTGGTACGAAACAGAAGAGAGGCGAAATAGAGTGTATCGGAATATCCAAAAGACGGCATATCCATGCCCGAAACTGAGCCACTTTCACATTTTGAATTTAACGATCTTTTCCGTAACCATAATATGACCATTTGCATCTACTAGTTGGAATGGCTGCAAAAGGCGTCTGTACCCACAATAAATGGCATAAGATAAATCTGACCATCCAACGGGTGGGCATGCCTGTCAGGTTTGAACTTATGGTTAATGACAAAGGGTCAGCCCTGATAATATTTCACAAAACATGACAACAAATTGTAGGTTCCCAAGAGGTAATCGCAATCAAACCACGGTGAATACAGCCTCAACTGTAGTAAGCATATTACATTAGATTTGGAGATGCGGCATATTTCATGTAAAGTAGTATTGAACGAAACACTGAAATAACATAATCTTCTTAGAATTATCCAACCCGAAATGTTTCAACTTGATGACAAGTCAATTCCAATTGAGAACATATAAATTAAAGATAAAACGAATATATATATATATATATTTTCAAAAGGGATCAATATATTATATTTGTAATTGATAATTTAAAATTTTCTATTATTTATTCCCAATTTCAGCTGTCAAAGAATTTTTCATTTGATGTATGGGAATTAAAGTTGGAGTTGATTATGCACACACTTTAAGAATACGCATATTCGCTCAAACCGTACTGATACAAGTAAGAAAAATGTACATTACTTACACAACAACTGCAATCAAAATATTCATCAAAACGAAAACTGTCTAAAAATTTTCAATTTTCAATAGAAAACAGAAGTATTGAGAACATAAACAACTAGGTACGAAATTTCAGATAAATTTTGCAATATTTTTAAAAATGCTTACTCGACGTCTTTATTTCAAAATTCAACTTTAAAAAAAATTTTTTTTTCTTAATTTTGTTTTTTTTTTAAATTCTAAATATTTCAGTCATCATGTTTACATTATCTTCTTTTACTATGCTAGTCGTAGTTATACGAAAAAATCAATCAATTTTAATTTACGATATCTTTTACAGGATTTACATTTCGGAAGTTAATTTTCCTCTAAACAAACAGGAAATTTTCGTATTCATGTTTTGTACATATTTATATGAATTTCATGTACAACACTAACATACATTTATTCGTTTTCAAATAGAACCTATTAATGTGCTCACTGAAGTTGAATAGTGTACATATTCTATATATATATAATATGTACAATATTCTGTATTCATAAAAAAAAACTTTTTAAATTAGTTCGAACGATAAGATAGCATATATGTAGGTGTAGGTGCTAGGTACCTAGATAACAAGATGTAGAAAATGTCAGTTCATTTTTGGTGAACATATCATTTTAATATGATAAATATTGAAAGTCAGAATAAATTTGAAAATATAAGGAATGATGGAGTATTAATTGCAATAGGTGTTAATTTAATGGATTTTATTAGAATTCATTCGAGTCATGATGGTATAATGTGGATGCACATCTCTAATATAGAGATGTGATAATTTGTGACTGTAGGATTGGAAAATATTTCGAAATTATACTCAATATTGAAACTGGTGATTTTAATAATACAAAATCAGTTTTATTTAAAGTATGTAATAATATGTGTTTTGCTTGTATAACGATAGAAAAACAAATCCATGAATAACGGAAATATTGTGAAAATATTTAGTAATTATTTTTTTTTATCATTTTCCTCATATCATAGTAATTTTTCCATCATTTTACCTTATGATGTTCTCAGTTATATTTGTTAGATTGTATATGTATTTTGTTTTTTTTTTTATATTTCTCAAACCCCGATTTAAATTAATCCAGTTATGACGTTTTATATTTACTGTTTTTTTTTTATTACTGTAATCTTTCTATTCTCTTGTTACTCTAATTTTCAAGAATTTCCATACAACAACATCATTACTGTGTATTAATTTTTTTCCCCCCAAGTTTATTACTTTCGTTATATTTCTATTTATTTTGATAGTAATGAATGTGTACCAATAATTATTTCCTGAATTCTGTTGATTGAAGGCAAAGTTTTATCAGACGATAAACTGTTGGTAAAAATTATTTTAAAACTTGAATAATTTTCTTCAAAATTTTAATGAAAATATTTTTTGTATACGTAAGTATATCTTGATGAGAAGCTGCTTGTACACTCCATTTACTTGTTTTTTTTTAATAATAACGCCGGATCCTGAGAGATTATACTTATCTTGCAGATCCGTATAAACGCTCGAATCTTACACCTCTTAAGAAAGGAGTGTTCCGATTGCAAATTCATATTTAAATTAAAAAATTTAATGTCTTTTATTTGCATCGTTTGTCATTTTCAACAATTACCATAATCGGTTGGTTCTACAGCTCGAGAGGAGCCTTAAAGTTGCTTACAACTTTTCCTTATTATGCTTTATCTTGTGCATGCCCTCGTTAACGTCTACCGACCGTTGTTTTCGGCTTTTTTTCAGCCATCTTTATATTTCATACTAGTATTAAACAGAACTGAGTCTAATAAAATTTTTGCTATTCTTTAATTGTTCATCCGCATCACATGTCGTGATCACTGTGGCTTAATGTATTGAATTGTGTTCTTCAATTATTACAATACAACACTATATAGTCCATTATTTCAGGAGCATGTATTTTTTTAATTATTCTTCTTTCTTACATATCTAATTTATTTTCTTCACTAATAGTTGTCCAATCATTGCTACTTTCGCAAAACGACTTTTTCATGTCAAAAAATGGCACCATGCAATTCGCATTTCAAAAATTTGCGTATGCGAAAGTAGCATCGTAGCTACCACAGAATGCTACTTTCGCATTTTTTTACGTTTTTCATTCGCTTGGATTGATTTGCTGTAATATTTCAGTTATATTTACACACTACCATTAAAATATAGCTACACAGTCCATGTTTATCTTAAAATCAAATGTTCTTAATTTTTTTTACAAATACACAATTTCAACTTTCGCAAAATTTCAAATTTTAAAGCAAGAAATAAGTCAATTTGTAAAATATTCAATGGCAACACAGTTTTGCGATGCGTTTTTTGTTGGCTACAATTCACTTACGCATCGCAAAATCAAGAGCACTAATTTTTGCGATGCATTTGGGTTCAGACTTTGCAGGTTAAGATCGGTTGTATTATGGTCTTATAAGTTCTTAGCTTTAAATTTTTTGATTTTAAGCAGAAAGAGGATTTTGTTAAGTAGATATATTATTGTGCTGCATGAATTTTTTTATTAAGCAAACAATCATTTACATAATATTTGTTAAGGCGCCTAGTTCTATACAAAGCAATGCACTCCTTAAAATTTATGTTATATTCGATGGATAGTCTTGTTTCTTTATGCCTTGTTTCTTAATGTCGTGTTTCTTCCCTCGTTAATTTTTAACCCTGCAATGTGGCAGATTCTTTAATTCTCTAGAGCTAGAAATATATCTTGAGTGTGTCAAAAGATGTCACTTCAATTGTAATTTCATTAGCATGACGATTATTATGGATGTATTTTATTGATAAGCGATGATTATTATTATGATATTATGGATATAATGTAAACTTATATAGAGTCTGTAATGAGATAGCCTTCTTTAGACATTGTTTTTGAAATAAATAAATAAATGATCTCATAAATATGTGTCCTCTTCTATCTAACTCTTTTATTGCATCGTAAATTATAAGTTTGAAAATCATCATCATAATCTGAGTCCTCTTTTTGTTTCAAATTTGTCTGTTATTTTATTTTGCACTGCTACTCTACTTGTTATATCTATACCCTTTACCTGGAGTGTTACCATAATTGAAATTATCAATTTTATTTGGATGTATATATTGTAGTTAACGATTCAAAAATTAAAAACTCTAGGTATGTTTTACTAATTTTATGTTATTTAGGTTTCTGGCCTATTTCGGTTATTACACCGTCTTGGCTGATCAAGTAATTATCCGTCTTGATGACAGAAGACTGATCAAGTACATAATTATAAACTTCGTGTTAATATTTATAGTTATTTTGTCTCGGTATTATGTACCTGTGTATGTATTATTTATTATAGTTACAAGGGTTTCATAAATTTTAAAATAATTAATTTTATTAGGTCTATCTGTTCGTTCATCAGATTTGCTATGCTGTGTAAAATTTTATATGTTTCCAAGTATGTACACGTTACTCATTTCTAAAAATGTCAAATTGGTAAATTATTTATTGAGTATTTATATACCATATTTGTTGTCTAAGTGATATTTTACTACGTAGGTATTAATCATTTTTCCATTAAACGCAAGTCTTAAATGTTCTTTAAATCTGGTTTGAAAACTACTTTCAGTTTTTCAATATTCCGGATATATGTATCAGAGCATGTGTAACAGCTTTTTAAGAGTGGAAGGAGCCATTATTTTAACGATTAACTAAATCGAAAAGGCTCTATCGATTTGTGATATTTTGTATTTCGCCGAAGAACCCCAAATCGGTTTTTTAAGAATACATTTTAGTTGTTTCTACTTTCTTTTTCCACGCCACAAATAAAAATTTTTATTTTTAGTCTATGTGAACTTTTTTAACTCTTAAATTAAAATTAAAATTAAAATTAAAATTAAAATTAAAATTAAAATTAAAATTAAAATTAAAATTAAAATTAAAATTAAAATTAAAATTAAAATTAAAATTAAAATTAAAATTAAAATTAAAATTAAAATTAAAATTAAAATTAAAATTAAAATTAAAATTAAAATTAAAATTAAAATTAAAATTAAAATTAAAATTAAAATTAAAATTAAAATTAAAATTAAAATTAAAATTAAAATTAAAATTAAAATTAAAATTAAAAACTAGACATGTTTCGACAACGTTGAAATTGTCATCTTCAGTTGTCATCATCAACAGACATCTGTTTACTGAAGATGACAACTTCAACGTTGTCGAAACATGTTTAATTTTTACGGTTTTTTAAGAACAAAAATGTCCAAAATTGGCCGAAATCGAGATTTTCAAATGAGAAGAGGTACTTTTTAATGCATATTCAGATTCTATGACAAAATCTGATACACATGCTCTGGAATACCCGGTATATAATCGCAACCATTGCATTTAATTTGGCAAACAACCGATTTACTTATATTTTGCTTCTTGTAACGATTTTATTATTGACTAGTTTATGCTTGATAGAATTGCTATTACAAAAAATTTCATTTATGTTGTGTTCCTATCTTTTAACTAGTTCTTTTATTAAATTTAAACATCATTATAATATTTCTGATTTTTCAATTTGATCAATTTGTTCTTAAAATAACTTTGAAATATGAAATCTTTGACAAAAACTGTCTTAAGCGATGAATTGAATTTTGTTGCAAAAATTGGAGCACTTGAATGTAATACAATTGACGTCAATTTCGTTGCTTTTATCAGTTGATCATTGACGTAGGTAATTAGTGCTTCTCAAAATGAAATATTTTAATTTGGTTTAGTGAATATTGTAAAGTATATTAATACAGTTATAGTTTGAGTATTCTACAGAATATAAATTTATAGAAGTCGATCGATTCTGATCTGATAGATTTTCTAAAATTATCACCTAGATTATATTTTCAATACCCAAAATTTCGATAGTGTTGACAAGTGAAAATATGTATAATATGAAATAATTAACCGTTAGTTTATAATATATCACAATGTTATAACATAAACAGTATTTCTTTAGACGTGTAAAATTTTATAGATAACAGAACAATTGAAATTTTTTCATTCCAGATAGAGAGTGGCCGACTGTCTAATTGTATGTAAAATTCATATTTTCTTCAAATAATATCGAAATCAAAAATTAATTTGTATGAGGTATCGGGTGGTGATGATAAAGAGATAGTTTCTAAATGTCAATTACACAATCATGATAGTCAAATATGTTTACCTTCGTATTATCTTTTGTGATTAACGTAGGATGAGCAAATTTTAGATAGAATCGATAGAACAGAAAAATACGTTAGAAAAAATTTTACAAAAAATACTTATAATGAAAATAATAAAAAATCTACAGATTTTTTTGTTGGTAGTTGATAAAAATGGTAATTCAATAAAATAAAAATTTAAAATTTTTAGATAAAATTGAACATTATTTATTTTTTTTGTTTTACAAATTTGATTATAAATTATATAACCCAACTGGTTTATTGAATCCGATACCTGTGAAACAAAAAATACTCGTCTTCGAATTTAAAAAAAAAAAATTATCAAAATAAAAAACAATACCATAAATATAGACCGATTAACTTACTTTAAGATTTTTAAGAACGTTTACCTCGGAACATACTCTAGGTTATGTATTTGAATTAAGAGAAGTGGTCACTCTAAAATGTGATCGTATGATTAATATATTGAAGTTTATATACCTCTGAATTAGTAAAAATAAGAATTAAATAATAAGATTATAATTCAAATTATTAGAAATAAAATAAAATTAAATTAGAATAAAATAGGATTGTTTTATTCATAATACCCTAAAATAAATTTTTCTTAATTTAACAAAGGTTTTATTTTGAACTAATAGAAAAACGATGATATTTCTCAAAAAAAAATTTTGATAAACGAGTTAGAAATTTCAACAGAATCGGATATAATATTTATCAATATTAACTAGCCTCACCCTCTCTAAAAATATATATTTGACATTCTTATATTTTATATCTAATCCATATTTATACATATTTGATTCCTGGCTATCCTCGTTTTTTTTTTTTTGCTGTAATTTCTAGAGTTAACGTGAGAATAAATAAATAAATGGAAAATTACTGTTAGTCAGAAATAATTAATTAATAATTCAATATGTTCTAAGCACGCAATGGTAACATCCATTAAAAAATAATTTCTGGACGTCCTTGACAATTTTCCATTTTTTTTTTTTTTTTTTTTTTTTTAAATAAACAAAGTGTTGAAATAATAACTTATCCTTAGAGAATAGGCATAATAGTATACAAATATTATGTAAAATGTAAATTACAAACACAGAAGTAAAACTGTGTATTGAATTCGAGAATTGTGAGAAAATGTTCAACTAAGCAGACAGTGTGGTGAGTGAAAGTTTTTATATATACTTTGTTGAAAGAAAATCGAATACAATTATTAATTCTGCTTGCTAATTGAAAATGTCCGAAATTTTGAGTTGTGTTGAAAATTTTCGTAGACATTCAATTAATTATAAAAATAAATTATTATGTTTTAATATTTTGTAAAGCTGTCTATAAGAAAATTTTGATGTAAAAAATGTTGGGTTAATATTTTACGAAAAATGAATCTGAAAATGTTTTACGAAGAATGAAATTAATAATAGTATTCCAAACATACCCATACCAAAATTTAATATTAAGAAATAATACAAATCAGTTTAATTTTAAAACAATGGAGGAAGATGATTTAAAAAGTATATTAAAAAAAATAAATAATAAAAAGGACTCTAATCATGTAAACTGTAAAATGTTATTGGATGTTTTTGACTTAATAACACATAATTTGATTGAAGTTATAAATGGCTCGTTACATATGGGAATTTATCCAGAAGCATGGAAGGAAACAGTAGTAACACCAATAGAAAAAGTAAAAAACACAAAAATTTGCAGTGAACTTCGTCCAATTAATATGACAAGCATAGAGTCAAAAATTATTGAGAATTTTGTATATATTCAACTTTAAAGGTATTTGAATGAGAACAATTTAATATCTAAATTTCAATCAGGAAAAACCACAGTTGTGAAGCAGTTCTGAATCTGATTGTAGCAAATTGGAAACAGCTTGTAGACGAAAAACAAACGATAGTAGCGGTCTTCCTTGACTTAAAAAGAGCATTTGAAACAGTAGACAGGAATATTCTATTATCGAAATTGGAAGCAATAGGCGTTGAAAACATAGAACTTAATTGGTTTAAGTCATATTTAAGTAATAGAAGTCAAAAAACTAAAGTCAACGGTGTAGTCTCACAAGCAATTGAAATTTTGTTGGGAGTTCCACAAGGATCTGTATTAGGGGTGTTATTGTTTCTGATATACATAAATGATATGAAGATAGCTGTAATTTTTTGCGCAACTGATCCTGTTTGCGGACGATGCACTTCTATATGTTTCAGGAAAATCAGCTGATGATTGCATAGAGAAAATAAATAATGATTTGGAAAGAGTCAACAAGTGGCTAAGAATGAATAAATTAAAGCTAAATTTAGATAAAACAAAGTTCATGATAATTAATGGTAGTTCAGAATACCAAGTAAAAATCGATGATGAACCTGTTGAAAAAATAAGCGAAATTAAGTACTTAGGGTTAATACTAGATGATCAATTAAAATTTCATAAGCATCTTGTATTATACATGCAAAAAAATCTCGAAAAAAACATACTTCTTCAACAAAATCAGAGATAAAATGTCTCAAAAATGTGCAATATCAGTGCAATTATTAAGCCTAATTTTGAACTATATTCGAGTTTAACAGCATTTTTAAATAATGAACAAATAAGCCGGTTGCAAAAGCTATAAAATAAAAATATGAGAAGTATTTTGAAATGTTATAGATTAACACATATCGACAATATGTTGAAATCATTAAATTGGCTGAATATTAAACAAAGATTAATATTTAATACACTATGTAGGTGATGTTCAATATTATAGTTTAAGAAACATCTCCAACTTTAGATTACAGTTTTTTAGAACGGATCTGGCTCAAAAGAATTTAATGTATGAAGGGTTAAAGCTATTTAACAATTTACCTCCGGAAATAAAAACTGAAACTAGTCTTGAAGTGTATAAAAAAAAACTTATTAAAAATATAAAAACATCTTATTTAGTAAATTAAAATGAATGTCAAAAATATTGTAAGTAGTATTGTAATAGTTTATATATTTACATGTATAAAACTAAATAAATTAATAAATCTAATCTAAATCTAAATTTTTTAATTGATTATGTTACAAAATAATCCTATATAATACATAATAATAGTAAATTAAATTTGGTTTGCTTTTTTTGAGTTTGGAGAAAGCTATTAAAAGAAAAGCAAGATCCTCTAGAAAACTGTTTCGCTCTAACTAAAGACTCCAAATTATCACTCAAGTCACAATTAAAAAAAAAGTAAAAAAAAAAATATGACTAAACATTACATTTTTCTGTAACTTCAAATTTTATATTCAACAAAGACCTACAAGAAGCTTTTAAAATGACTAAGGATTTTAGGCTGAGACAGTTTAAATTATTTCATTCATTTGGTGCATCTGACAAAGGTTTGATTGTCCATTAAATGTAAAGCTTCAATATTGAAATGCTGAGATAAACGAATCTTATGCCGAGCAAAGCACTTTTTGATTTCATCTGTCATGTAAAAAATATTTAAATCTTAATAAATATCAGTACAGCAAACATATCAAAGGGTGTTAACGATATTAAGCAACACTTTATTTTGAATTGTTTGAATACCTTGAGCTGTGCATCACAATCAAATAAGTAAATACCGTAAGCCTATTGATTTTAATATTTTTTTATATATCAACATTTTGTGGAATTTGAGACAACGAAAATTTTTTCATACATTAACAGTAATCTTTATTCATCTATAATTTCATAAAAACTACAAATTAATTTCCTCCTCAGACTAATTAAAACATTTATAAATTAATGTAGATACATAATCATTTAGCTTGATAGTATTGTTATTACAAAAAAATGCATTTATGTTGTATTTTTATGATATTTCCTATTTTTTAACTATAATTCTTGTAATGAAATTAAATATCCTTATAATATTCCTGAAATCACCTGTATTGTAAGAAATATTTAAATCTTAATAAATATCAGTACAGCTAACATATCAAAGGGTGTTAACGATATTACGCAACACTTTATTTTGAAATGTTTGAATACCTTGAGCTATGCATCGCAATCAAATAAATAAAAACCCAAAGCTTGGGTTTCAAACCAAAGCTTGGGTTTTGATTGATTTTAATATTTTTTTATATATCAACATTTTGTGGAATATAGATAGTTTGGACCTGCGATGAACAAAGTAAGAAACCCATTTCTGTATTTGTATTTTTTAGCAGGTTTTTAGCAGGCTTGTAAACGAAGTTTGGCTTTTGTTCTACTCAGGTGTTTTGCAGTGTTTTCGTGTAGTTCAACAACATTATTTATTTGGACAGGAAGAGATATCTTGAATAAAAATGGGACATTTATACTACAATCCACTGACACGAGATACTAAGTTTTATCTACAATGAATGTTTTAGATGTGCCCCGATTGAAAAATATTGATTCCTACTTTGGAAGGATCAAACACAACTTAAATCAATTTGAATATATTTTTTACCAGGAATTTTTAATAACTATCTATTGAGGCAATAGTCACAATACAATAGGTACAATATTTTCATTATTACATTATGTTAGTTCCAGCCATTCCAATTGGTAATTTTGGAAGGTAAAATTTTGGTAAGTTTTGGAAAATGATATACACAGTACATAACGAAACGTTATCTATACTTATAAAAGGGAAAATTTGTTTGTTTGTTTGTTTGTTTGTTTATTTGTTTGTTTGTTTGTTTGTTCGCTATACACGCCCACAGTTTTAAAGATAGAGTTCTGAAATTTTGTACAGTTATTCATGGTACCGGTATGCAAATAACGCGGTACTTTACAAACCCATCAGATGACAGGTTCGGGTTGCTGCTGTACAGCTCTTACCAAGACTCAGGAATATTTTAAAAACCATGTGTGTGACAGATATGAAAATTTACATTTAGATTCTCTTCCACAAATAAAGAAATTCGACTGTTACCGATTTCGAAAATTTGGACTGGTTCGGGTTGCTGTCGTACAACTCCTAGCACGTACGTTTCAGGAATATTTCAAAAACCAATTGTGTTACAGGCATGAAAAGTTACACTTAGATACTCTTTCACAAATATAGAAATTCGACTGTTACCGATTTCAAAAATTTGGACCGGTTCGGGTTGCTGTCGTACAACTCCTAGCACGTACGTTTCAGGAATATTTCAAAAACCAATTGTGTTACAGGCATGAAAAGTTACACTTAGATACTCTTTCACAAATAAAGAAATTCGACTGTTACCGATTTCGAAAATTTGGACTGGTTCGGGTTGCTGTCGTACAACTCCTAGCACGTACGTTTCAGGAATATTTCAAAAACCAATTGTGTTACAGGCATGAAAAGTTACACTTAGATACTCTTTCACAAATATAGAAATTCGACTGTTACCGATTTCAAAAATTTGGACTGGTTCGGGTTGCTGTCGTACAACTCCTAGCACGTACGTTTCAGGAATATTTCAAAAACCAATTGTGTTACAGGCATGAAAAGTTACACTTAGATACTCTTTCACAAATATAGAAATTCGACTGTTACCGATTTAAAAAATTTGGACTGGTTCGGGTTGCTGTCGTACAACTCCTAGGACGTACGTTTCAGGAATATTTCAAAAACCAATTGTGTTACAGGCATGAAAAGTTACACTTAGATACTCTTTCACAAATAAAGAAATTCGACTGTTACCGATTTCAAAAATTTGGACTGGTTCGGGTTGCTGTCGTACAACTCCTAGCACGTACGTTTCAGGAATATTTCAAAAACCAATTGTGTTACAGGCATGAAAAGTTACACTTAGATACTCTTTCACAAATAAAGAAATTCGACTGTTACCGATTTCAAAAATTGGGACTGGTTCGGGTTGCTGTCGTACAACTCCTAGCACGTACGTTTCAGGAATATTTCAAAAACCAATTGTGTTACAGGCATGAAAAGTTACACTTAGATACTCTTTCACAAATATAGAAATTCGACTGTTACCGATTTCAAAAATTTGGACTGGTTCGGGTTGCTGCCGTACAACTCTTAGCATGTATGTCTCAGGAATAAAAACCAATAGTGTTACAGGCATGAAAATTTACACTTACATACTCTATCAGAAATGTTTCAAAAAAAAAATTGTGTTACAGACTTGAAAATTTATTCATAGGTATTCTATGTAAAATAAAAAAACAAGTATTGTCCTGAAAAAATATTTTCGAATTTAGGAATCAGTATAAAATTTTTACATGACTATGTGAAGTGGCTATGTAAGTTGGCCACAAAAATGTGACGATTCGTTTTATTAATCAGAAAATACTGCAGAGTGTTCCAGGGGGTCCATGTGTACAAATCGATAGATACAGTTATCGATGAAAATGAAGTTGTTGTTCCTCATCAATTGGAATTAAAAGTAGTAGCTTTAATATTGCTCCTACGAAACTTGAAGAAGCCAAAACTACGGTAGTAGTTTAAGAATAAGAACTTGGCATCCTAATTTCATTTAAGTACAAATTCCAATTGATTGTGGAAAAAACGAACATTTCTTTATTTCAAGAATACCTCAACAGAAAGGAGCGTATTTGCTTATACTTCATCAGAAAAGATCACCAAAATATTGTTTACAAAGAAATAATTTTAATATAAGTATAGCTTAAGTTGGAGTATTGATGATATTTTTTTATCGTAGTGAAAAAAAAATATTAGAATATTTTTGATAAGCCAATTTTTTTCAATTCGATTCATAAATCAAACTTCATTAAAATAAATTCGATTCATTTTGTGGTCGACCCGGACAACGTCGGGTAACTTTGCTAGTTATTAATAACTGTATAAAATATAACCACACCACACTGAATTGATCAAAATTATAAATAGCTATTAATATGTTTAGAACAGTTCAAAACCAAAAAAAAGATTGTTAATAATAATGATGACAATTTTATGTGCATTTTATGTACATATTTAGAATGAATACCTTGTAATAGCAGGCCACATGTTTTATTTATAATATTCTATACATGTATATATATATATATATATATATGTATATTGAATATTATGCACTCTATTTTATGCAATTATTTTTAAGTGATTAAAATAGATACAATATTATATATGTATATTTTACATAACCCATAGAATCAAATCGCAGTAAACGCGTTGAATCGAATTAAATCCACCAAGGATTTTTATATTTTATTTATGTTTGTGATAAAACAAAAAAAAAAAAATTTAAATAATATTTTAAAATTTATGTATTTTTAATAAAAGGATATAAATTCAAGTTTAGTAAAATAAGAATGACGTTATCAAATGTAACCATATTTCAAAAGGAGTTCAATTATTGATTTATGTTCAATTGAGTTTCCATAGATAATAATATATTCCATGAATTTTAGTATCATGAAATAAAAAATATAATATCGCATCAAAACAAAACAATTTGTAATGTAATAAATTTTGATTTATTGTATATATATACTTATATTTTTGAAATAATCACTTTATAACACTTCTCTATATGAACTTTTTGTATTATTTTAAATATTATAGAAAATATTTTGGTATTTAATACGACATTTTTTCGATGAACTTCATTCTTGTGTTTTTGTTAATATAATATTTAAAATAATATTTTTTTGAATTAAATTTATTTCTCTGGTTGTTCAAGAGGCTCAAAATGAAATGAATTAATATATATTTACCTAAATATTTTTACCATTTACATAATACCAACCATGACTTTAAAAAACATAAAAATCATCGAAAATGTTAAAAACTCAATTGAAAATTTTTATCAAAGCTTTCAGAAGACAATCGTTTCCACAAAATCTTTTTAATCAAATATTAAACTCCCAAACTGTGTGATTCAACAAAGTATTTGATTTCTTTAAGAAATTGAGAGTATTGTCGATGGGAAAACACTAAGTGCTCTGTATAGAAAATTCTAAAAAACTACTACAGTATTTGGAATGCGTGCAAATTCCTAAATAACAGTAACAACAACCAAGTTAAATTTATGTAGAAAAAGCTTACATATAGTAGATAATTTTTATAATCAAAACTGTTTGACAAATTACGTTGGCGACATCAACATCGTAAATAATATTCAGAAGTTAATCAAAAAGTTGTTAATCGAAGACAATGAAAAAATGTCGAAAAAAATAATTTTTTTAAAAACCCACATTTAATTCTAATTTAATTTGAAGAGTCAAAAAAGTTATTAAACATAATTTAATTGAAATAAGTAGGTTTGATATACATATTCATAAAGTGTTCGACTCGGTCAGGTATAACAGCCTATAATTTACAAAACTTGGTAATTAGGATCTATATTAGGACCTCTTCTATTCTTAATCTTTATTAATGATATACATAAGTTGCCACTCATAGGCAAATTATTTTTATTTGCTAATGATTGCAGTCTATTTTTCCCTAGTAATGATACCTTAAGTGTCCAGTCACAAATAGAGCATGACTTGTTGATTCTAGAACATTATTTTAAAATAAATAGAATAGCGATGAATACACTGAAAACTAAAGTTATAAATTTTAGATCTCGTCAAAGAGATTTAAGCCGTATTCGTATTTATTCTAGTAATAATTATTTAGAGGAAATCGATGAAGTAAAATTTCTAGGCGTTATATTTGACAAAAATCTTACTTGGCTTCCACATATAGCAAAATTTAAACACTAAGTCAAGTGTTTTTAATGGTGTTATGTATAAGTATAAAAATAAAATACCTATTATTATAAAAATTAATATGTATTATTCTTTGATTCATTCTGTTCTGTCTTATGGTTCTGTTATTTGGGGTAATGCTAACACTAAAAAATTGCAAACTTCTCAAAATAAAATAATTTTGGACTTACCATTATTATATAGTACATATAATCTATATTTAAATAGAAAGATTTTACCAAACAAAGGAATCTATCAATTTCAACAAATACAAGGTATATATAAAATCCTAAATAACATAGGTTACAGCAATATCACAACAGTAGGAAGATTTACACACAATTTTAACTCTAGGTATAGAAATGATGTTAGCATTGGTTTAGGTCGAAGCTTACTTTCCTCTCAAAGAATTTCTGTCATGGGCTCAAGATTGTATAATCAATTACCACGTAATATAAAAAATATAACAAACTTCGGAAGCTTTAAAAATGAATTAAAGAAACATTTACTATCACCATGTTACTTGAATCAAATCATTCAGTAGTACTAAATATAGTTTTTTAGTTTTATAGTTTTTATTAATTTTTTATTTTTTGAATTGTTACTATATAATACTTATAATTTAGATTTAAGATTTATACTTATCCCAAATGGTATCCCAAATGGTATGTTAACCTCTGTGATATAATATTTTTATTTATAATGGACCTTATTATGGTAAACGTAAGCGAATGCGATGTGTGAATCTTTGTATTCATTTCACTTCGAATTCGTATTGTACAAAACGTCTGAATATTCTATTTTCGAAAAGTTGAATAACAAAATAATAAATTTATCAAATATATTTATTTTGAACATAATATTATATGAAAGTCAAAGTTTGTGTAATTTCAAAGGTGTTTAAAAAAATTTTTAAATTACAATAAATTATTGTTTTTTAAATTTTAAAAATAAACTAGTGGGCCCCTGTACAATTGCACAATAGTAACTTTATTTAAAAAATCCTACATAATCTTTACAACTTTATTTAAAAAATCCTACATATGGTAGTGAGGGCATTCAACACAATAAAACCACATCTTTTTATCTTTCATATACCTGCATAACAAATCCATAATAGATCGATTAATGAATTCTTACTCTCAGAAAAAAAAAATTATATATTTTTTTACATAATTTAAATTGTGGTTATGTTTCTGTATTATTAAATAACGTTTTTTTTTTTTGTAAAATATTAAAGTAAATTTTAATTAAAATTAATTAAAAGATTTAAAAAAGTGATTTAAAAATATAAAAGTGTAAAAAATTAATGTACTTTTCTATTTTTAGAATTTTGTCATAGTATTGGAATTGCATTTTTTCTGCAATTAGCCCATCCATATATCTCTATAATCTGAATATGTACCATGAAAAAGAAATCTTATCTATATCAATTTAACATCAATTACAGTACAAATTGATTGTAGTCACTTCTGGTTATAGGCACAATTCGCTTTTAGTTAACAATTTTACTGTCATCATCGTTTTTAACATTTTTTTTATGTATTTTAATTCGTTCATAGTCAAAAGCGTTTGTAGTCACAATTCTGTTATAGTCAACAATCTTTTTCAAAGAAAGTAATAAACTTAAAAAAAGTTCATACAATCGATGTCATTTAGAAGTCACATTAAAATATATTATTTTATTAAAAAACTGTTTTGTATATTGTCTTTTTCTGTTTTTTATTACAAATATATATATTTTTTGATTACATAACAGAATTGCTATTTTTGAATAAAATAAAGTTTAAAATTGTTATACGAAAGATATTTTATTGAATTTGATTTTGTTTATAAAGATGCAATTTTTTTTTTACTACGCCTATAGTCACAAAACAGTTATAGTAAGAAATATTTCTGAAATTTAGCGAATGACTATAACCGTGTTTTACTGTATATATATTTTTTTTAATAATAGCAAAAACCAATGAACTAACATTTATTACATTATTTTTGAAGAGTATAATCTGATCTGATTTGTGTTTTTGTTTTTGTACTTTTTTCTATAAGTTTGTATGTCTATTTAAAATGACAAAATTTTTATGAAGCATTTTTAAAAAAGTGTCCGTGATTGAAATTCATTTTAGAATATAGATGTCGCTCAACTTGGAAATAATCGTCATTTGTTTGATGTAACTATTTGAAATGTTTTAAGTATTCAGCACCAAGATCTTTCTAAAATTTTAATATTTTTGTGTTGTAATTTTTTTACTATTAAATTTTTCTTGCTTTTTGATCGCAGAAGTATGAAAAATCGGAACTGTAACTATAGAACGATAGTTTCCGCGAAGTGCATACAAATTTGAAGTTCTGTGATTTAAATGACCAGATCTAATAAAAAATATTCTTAATACTTTATAACAGTATAAATGACGCATAGGTAGAATTTTAAGTTTCTGAAATGATGGAAAACTACTATGAAACCTAGATCTTTTGCAAATAATTCTGATTAAGTGTTTTTGGAGACGTATTAAAGGTGATATTTTATTTTGACATGTACCTCCCCAACAAGCCAGGCCATATTGAAGCTTTGACTGTACAATGCCATACTAGAATGATTTTAGAATTTTTTCCGAGCAAACATTCTTCAAATGATAAAAGCATCTTGTACAATAGCACATATATTTTCTTAGAGCTTCACTTTGTGCGGTCCAATTCATTCTGCAATCCAGTAACAGACCTAAATATTTAAATTCCTTAACTACTTCAATATTGAAACATTGATCATAACAATCACAATTACTATCAAATAGAATGCATGATGCATTAGATACACACGAACATTGAATATTACTGAAGTACATTAGAAATCTACGACAAGCCGGTGCATGATACATAGTAGAAACATCAATATTTAATTGAGGAGACAAACTAAAATACATTAATTTAGTTTTACTGCTAATTGTTAATCTATGGGCAGAAAATCATTTCCTTAGTAAATCTAAGTCAAAGTTAATATCAGCATGAAGATCAAGTAAATTTTTCGATTTATATACAATACCCAAATCGTCAGCAAAAGCAGTCACCTGCCCTTTAAAATTCAGAGAGAATAAGGAGTTAATGTATACTAAAAAAAAGTACTGGGCCTAATACAGAACCTTGCGGTACGCCAATTTTTAAAAAAGATATTCTACTGCTTGTATCATTAACAATAACTTTTTGCGTTCGATTATATAAATAAGACTGAAACCAATTTAGAATAAAACCTCTAAAGCCTATGTTAGACAATTTATGCAATAAAATTTCATGTGACACCATGTCGAAGTATTTCGAGATATCAACAAACAATGCAGCGGTAATCATCTTATCATCTAAATTCTTATATATATTTGAGTAAAACTCGAGCAGTGCATCTTCAGTGGATTTATTATCTCTAAAGCCGAATTTTACTAACCAACCGCTTTTTTTACTAACCACGTCGTTCATCTTGTGTATTATATATAAGATATTAAAAATTTATAGTGTAGCGGTATATTTTGCTCAGGATGAGCAAAATAATAATAGAAGATAAGAGGTACAAATTTTAGAGTATTATTAAATATTTCATGTGTATTTTTCCTTTTACTACAAGCTTTCGTCTTAATAAAACAAATTGAGGAAAATATACTAAGACCAGTAATATTATCATCTTTAACACCTAAATTAAAACTTAGGTACTGCTTCTTTGAAGTTTTGTGCTCAAGCTACCTTGAGCAGTCTGTGGTAAATGATAATAAATTTATATTTTTATTAAATGCATGACTATTAAATTCTTCATTACTATCATTTTCAATAATTATTATTATTGTTATTATTATTATTATTATTATTATTATTTTTAACATTTATTATTTTTTTATTCAAACTATTATTAAACTTTAAATTACTATATAGTTATTATTGTTGTTATTATTACTGTTAATATTCATATCTAAACTATAATTTAAATTTGACACATCCGTTTGTTTGTGTATTAACGGCGGTGGTGAGGGCAGTATATTTCTATTTATGTTTTCATTATAACTATAAATATTATTACTATTTATATTAATATAACTATTTTGAATTTTTTGTGTAGATGTTGATAAAATTTCTCTATTTTAAGTTATAGTTTTAATAGTGAGGTAAATGATAAAGCATACTTCAACCGACCTTTTCACAAATATTGTTATCAACGCTGGATATACTAGATGCAGCTTTATATTCAACATGGACAAAATTATTGACGAATTACAATTTTGAACTGAAATTAAAAAAAACATAAAAATATATATATATTTTAAAAACAATTTGTTGTTCTAAATTTTTTAAACGTGAACTAATTTGAAAAGAAAAAAGAAAACGGTCTCCGTAATTTTTGAACAATACTAAAGATATATTCATGTTTAATTTGGAAAATGATGTTTGAAATTTACACTTCACGTTTGCTTCACGTTTACCACAATACCAATTCACCGCATTTCGATTGAATAATATCTATAAAGCCATATATAACAACCTGAGATGGAATTGACCGAACACTTCAAAGACTGCTATAACAAGCTATTCACCGTATAATATAAATATCTCATCAAAACTTGCTCCACTTCAAGGATACAATGGTGCAGTTTACCAATTGAAATACTTAATTTTTTTCTAATAAAAAAAAATAAAGCCTCCCTTCAAACGACAAAGCCAAAATAAGCTTTATGGGATCACTTTATAGCAGTGTTTATTCATTGAAAGACTAACACACCAACATAAACACACAAACAACCAAATATATACCTTATATATATATTTAATCTGTAAAAACAAAATAACATACAATTAAACAACGCTTCAAAAAACATCAATTTCATTTCAATATTCCCAACCAATTAATTTAATTTTCCTTTTCATATCATTTCAAAGGACACTGGTGTAGATATTAAAGATCCTATGAACCTATTATTTGGACATTTTGTAACAAAACAAAAGGAAATTTGTTTTTTTTTTTTATTTCTGTCTTTTTTTTTCTACTTTCATTTTATATTTTTGTGATCAATTATTCAATTTAATTTTTCTCATCTCAGCTTATCTAAGCTCTATGGTTATTGTTTTCGGAGACTTTGTTGTTTTTTTTTTTTTTTTGACTATCATTTCCATGTTAATAAGACAATTTCCTGATTCCTTTTTCCTTGTTTTTATTTTTTTTACAAACTTTTTTGTAAAAAAAAAAAAAAAAAATTAACAAAAAAAAAGATAAAGTTGAAAATCAATAGAAATGGGCAGATCATTCATTCTGTGTTACCTCTGGTGAGTTTGATGAATAATGAAAGAAGCGAAATAAGACAGAATGAAAACTAAAATTATTATTAAAAAATTCTATAACAATTCTGGTTAGGTGTGGATCAATGCAAAAATAAAAATTTACTTTCATGAATGAAAACTGTTCTAAATTTATGAAGTCACGAATTCGAAAATTGTAAAAATATAATTTTAAAAAGTAGTTGTATTACAATTGAAGAAAAACGAAAGTTGTATGGCAAAATTCCCCAGCTGATTATTAGAAATTACCGGCTACACGGTGTCATATTATCGTCAACATATTTCAATGACAAGCTGTTATAACGTAACGTGGCCAAGCAAATCACTACTAAGCTTATAGTTCGCCATGAAGTTAAATTAATACAGGTTTATGTTGCAATTATTTTTTTCAGTTCAGGAGAGGTATATTCAAAATCACTATAGACCCAATTTTGTTTAGTTTCTTATATCATCGTCATTGTTGATTTCCACATATTTTTAAACTAACTAGTAATGTGCACAGATGGTTGAAAAAATTAGAACTGGTATTAGATTTGGTATTTTTTCTGAACGGCTAAAAATAAGGAAATCTATCAGACTGCCAAGTTATATAGTAGCATCGTTCAAGGGGCAAATACTGATAGATTACAGATATGGCGTAGATTACGAAGTTGGTTTTATCATTATATCAAGACATTATCATCTATCGTGGCAGTGAAGCGGCAATAAAGCCACTAAAACCTTTTGTATCAACTAGCGGTTCGTTAGCAGAATGCTTCTTGAGGATATCAGTAAAATATACGGAATAAAATTATGTTGCGTTCACGGATATTCTAATCCATAAAGAATATTCTTTATATGAAGATAGGTAAGCTCTGAATGTCAGAAAATTAAATCCCGTAAAAATGCCAACTTGCTGTATTGATTGATTGTTTGCTTAACCGCACGTAATCCAAATGGTCAATACTGATACCTGTCTGTTTGTATGTCTCTCAGGATTTAGACAAACAAAATGAAATCAAACATATTCTCTGCGACCACCCAGGCTTAGTAAGAACCAGGCATTCAATTTTTTCAAATACTAAGATCCAATATTTCGTGTCATTTAAACTTTCAATATTATTGGTGTGTTTTGTAGCACATACATGTTATTTTGATGGTATTTATGATGACATAGATATTTTGTATTCTGGATGGATTATGTTCCGTTCAATTGTATTTGGTTGTTATTTTATATTTACCGCGACTTTCGTATTATGAATATAAATGTTTAAAAGGGTTAAATTACTCAACTTTAATAAAATACCAGCTCTGGCTAGATGAAGTTCAACTGGAGAAATATTGTTTGGCTTGCCAAATTTACAGATTCAAATACCCCAAATAAATTTTTTCGAATATATCTAATAGTTCGACATTATTTTTCTTTTAATATAACTAGTGTGACTTCAAGGTCAATGAATTAAGTGCATGAACCAATTCTTGCTCTGAGACTGAAATAAATTGCTACTAAACTATTTTTACATAAACATAAATTTATATTCCATAAATAAATCCAGTTTAGTTTTAATGAAAAACAGCCAACGTTCGTAATCGTAACGTCAAATCCTAACTAAAAATACATAAAACTAAGAAAAATTATTTCCATGAGACTCATAATTATTAAGTTGCCTAGGGATACCTTTATATAAGCTTTAACATTTTTTTCTTTTCTTTTTATATTATAGTAGAGCTTCCACTTAAATTAGAATATTTTACTTTTGGTAATGTGAAATAATGTGAAATTAAATGTGAAAGATATATAGGGATGCTGAACTACACGAAAATCATTGTGCGCATTGTTTATAATACACAATGTACAAATATTTTGGTCCTGATGGTTTCTATGACAAGGAAAACTTTTCTTTCAATATTATTATTATGTATTCGAAAATTTTTACTAGTATGTATTAATATAGGTGTATGTATAGGTGGAAGGAAAATTTTCAAAATACATGCAATTTTAATGGCAATATTTTCATGCTCTCTCATTCTTAACATTTAATCTGTGTACATACAAAACGTGTGTATGAATCGTAGGTCATACTCTTTTTATTAACATTTTGAGAAATATTGAAATAACTCTCTAAAAGGGGAACATATTTATTACCATTATTTATAACAGTTTGAAAATAACTGATAAAAATTAATCAATACAAATTTAGACTCTTTAAACTCAACTGTTCTTTCTTATTCGAGTGTTACTGTTATTTTATTCGTGCTGTTTTTTCTTCATTCTTTGAGTATGGTTCAACAGGAAATTTGAATTTTCAGTGTTCAGAAAAGTGTAAATTTACGCATTTAATTTATTTTAAAGCTATTCACATGAAAATGAGTGTGTTGGTTCTTTAGGAAAATATTTTTGTATATAAAAAAAATAGACTTAACTACCCTTTGTTTTCCTTTAAACTTTGTAATCGTTTTTCAAAATGGGTTTGTTTATTAAAAAATTATAATATTAATGGGCAATGCATGAAGTGACATGTAAAAAAAAAAATTGCTTTTGTTGGAAGATTTTCACAGTTTGTGTTTTGTATGAAATAATTTAATTTAAACGTGTTGAAAATGAAGGTGAACAAAAGAAACGAATAAAGTGTAATATTACGATGTAAATACATTTCAAAAACATTATAAAATTTTAACAATAAATAGAAAATACGCATTTTTAAATTTTTCTAAGAAAAGCAATTAAAATATTTAAACTATACAATAGGTAAAGTTTAATCTTGAAAATATTTGAAGTCATAGTATTGTTGTTATGACAAATAATCGTACGCTCATACGAACAATGGTAAATTCTGAGAAAATTGTAATTAATTCCTGATATGTTGGCTTTAATTTTTTGCGGAGCTTTATCACCAATTTAGTTTGATCAAATCTAAATTTAACTTTTTTCTTTCAGTTGAAAATTTGAGTTTAACAGAAAATAAATGTACATTCTGAATACTCTACTCAGCGGCAAAGAAATGATTCGATATCGATCCAACTAATACCTTTTTGGTACTTTATCATTTAACCAATCCCGCCCGAGCAATATTCGGTCCTCAAACAAAATTTGCGTTTACATAGTTTTAGTCTAATAACCGCAAAAACCGACGTTAAAAATATTGTACCTTGTTTTACGTCTAAAGACCTGCAAAGATTCATGCGACACAGACCTAAAAAGACACAAAAAAAAGAGAAGAAGAATAAAAAAAATATTAATTATATTTTGTTATTTATATTTTGCGGTTAGTTATTATTGTTATTTGTTCCCCGTCTCAATACTGTTTATTTATATTTAGTCACCAAAGGCATACATTAATACATGATATAAGTGTATATATATGTCCAAGTAAATACAGCGTTTTTGTGAAAGTTTTTGTAATTTTTTTCAATTAATGGTAGGCTTTCAACAATTACGGTAATGTCGACCCATCAGTAGACATCGACACACTTAATACCTTTCTAGTTTTTGAATTCACTTAACTTTCAATAATTTTTATCACTATAATCTTCCTTTTTTATCAGAATATACCTTTTTTTGACTCTTTTTTATTGTTCAGCACCCTCTACCTACACACATATATTTACTAGGTAAACCTATTATAAAAACAAACCTTCTCAACATTATACCGGGTGTTCCAGCGCATTCGTATCAGCTTTTTTACGAAGCCCGTATTTAAAAATGTAAAAAATTGTTATTAAGTAAATCGAGGGTGCTCTATCGATTGGTGATATTTTTAACTGCCAGGAAGGACCGGAAAAGGGTTTTTTAAGCTCAAAAGCCGCTGAAATTGGCCGAAAAAGAGATTTTCAAAATTCGGATTCTACGTCACAAAATAAGAAACCTCTTAAAAGCTGATACGCATGCTCTGCAACACCCGGTATATGTCCGATTTCAATGTCCGAATATTGCTTTACTTAAGTAAAAAAATAAATACAAGAAAAAGTTATAGTCTATCCCATCAGTTTCTGTCAAAAACATAAAACAAAAATTATGGTTTCAATTTGTAATGGATTTACAAATACAAGAAGTACTTGCTCTGGTTAAGCAGAAATTCACGGATGTTTGGTGTAATTTTAATTATTCGAAAACTTTTTTGATACTACTTTGGTAACTAGATTTGTTATACTAACCAGAGCCATATATATTTTAACTTAATACATTCCCATTCTTCTATTTCATTTTTTAGATAATGAAAAATGGTTAGATGTTAGGTATATAAACTGTTTCGTGAATCAATTATTTATAAATGAATTGTATTAAATATTCTATGAGGGCTATAATAGCTCTTCTGAAATTTTTAAATAATAATATAAATCTTAAAATTTCTGAAATTTAATACAATTCTGAAATTCTCCATATCTGCTAATATAATATGTGAATATATATTTTTATAGGCAGATTTTTCGGCTTTCATGCCACACTCAAATTGTGTATAGTATAACCTGCAGCAATCTGGGTATAGAAATAATTTGCTTGTATGTACTTTTCCAATTGAATTTCAAATATTTCAAATAAGATAGAATCTATAAAACAATATAGTTATGTAATAGATCTAATAGATGGTGTCTTTCGAAGATATAGTTCAGCCGGTTACTATTTCCGGTTACTGTGCATGCACGGAAATGAAAGACGTCGTTGTTAGATTAAAACTCAGTCTCAGATGGATCATTGAGGAAAACGGAATTAAAATCCTAAAATTTATTGTTGTAAATCTTAATTTATAGTGTAAAGATGTAATTATTAATTGTAGTGTTCTATTAAACTAAAACAAGTGTAAAAACAATTGAAAATATTTGATAAAATAATAATTAAATTGATTTATTAGAAGTAAAAATAAATAAAAATATTTCGAAGAAGAAATATTAACTATATAAAATATATATTTTCTTCTTCTCTTTCCTCTTAACCTGGCATTTCAAAACCCTTACTTCAGTTGGAAAAGTACACCTGCACCTTCAAACAATTTGTATGGATTTTACTATGCTTTTTATTATTTTTGTTATATTATTGTGATTATTTGTGTATTTGTTTTACTTTTGCTCTTAAATTTACTTTTATTACTTGTGGGAATCTATTTGATCATACTGGAATAGTTTTGTAACTAGATGGAAATCTTCGAAATTTTATCTGCCACTTAGGTGGCTTTATATGTTTTGTCGTAAAAACACAATACACGCAAAAAATGTGTTTTTTTCATCAAATAACCTAGTTTTTAAATTTTATATATTTTTTTTTGTAAATATTATTTAATATCTTCAAATTTAATCAAAAGTATTCAAAACAAAAAAAGTGTCGGTCCTTTCATTAATTTTTTTTTTTTCATGGAACTTTACTACAAAAATACAAAACATTAAAAAAAAGTTTAGAGAAAAAACACTACAACATATTCATTTTTATAATATTTTAATACGCAGCATTCGGTACCGAACTATTTTTATTTTATATTTGAATGATAAGACATCTTCTGGGTACCCAAGTACCGTTAGAATTTTTATTACTTTCATGTACCTACTGACGATGATGTACCTTTCAGGCCCAGAAAAATTTTATTTCATTTCTATAACAAAATTATCATTAGGTACCGAACTATTTTTATTTCATGTTTTGATGATGAACTGTCCTTTGGGTTCACAAGTACCGTTATATAAAAAAAAAATTTGTTATAATAAATTATTTCTGTAATATAAAAAATATTTTCTTATTTTAACACAAAATTCCATATAAAATGCAATATAGGAGGTACAGGTGTACCTTTCCAGCTGACCACGTAAACAAAACAAAAATGGCTGGTTTACCCACCCCCAATTATTTTTTTACTTCAAAAAAGTTTTAAAATATAAATTTTGATAAAAAATTAATTCTCACAAGGATTCAAGTCTCTAAGTCAATTTGCATCGAAAATATTCACAAAGTAAAATGCAAAAGGTACAGGCATACAGGTGTACCTTTCCAGCTGAATAAAGGTTAATTCAGTTTTGTTTTATACTGTTCTTTTATTGTGAGACTGGAAATTTGAAAATTTTATCCATCCTTTAAGTGTTGATGCTGGTAGTCAATACAGCTACTTGATGCAGATCCATAAGCTATCTGAACGGTGTTGTGCGAGAGACTAAAACATTTTTTTCATTAATAGACTCTTGAAGTCGACGATATTTTCTTAATAGACTTTGGTGGGAGTTTTCAAAATAATTAATTTTTAATTTATTAATATGTTTTACAAAATTTGTTGTTTTTTATTTTAAACAAAATTTTTAGTAATAAAATACAATTGAAGAAAATTATGACTTTAATGGAAAATAATATAGAAATTGGAAAGGGTTCCTGCAAAAACAATTTTTTGTCACAACACACAACTAAGAACTACCGAACTTCAGAATCAGTTAACTGTCAGTATTCGGTATCATATCAACTCTTAACTCAAATTACTACATTAAGTTGATAGTGAAAACCATTCGACAGTGACCATCACTATAGCATAAGTCTTGCAATCCAGCGCAAAATTATGATAAACTGGCGTAGGCAAGTAGCTATAGTTTTTTTTTTTTCAAAATATTCCAAATCCAAAAAATTAACCCTTCACTGCTTGATTTTTTATATCTTGTTGGAAAAATAGTTTTTAGGTGCAAAAATACAGTTTTTAAATATGAAAAAATACTAGAAAATATATATTATAAATTTATAATAAGGTGTTTTTTTTAGACAAATTTAGTTGTAGCATATCTGATACATAATGTGTAAAGGAGTTAGAAATGCCTTATGATTATAAAAACAAATTTTTCGTTTTTTTTTATTTAAAATTAAATTAAATTAAATCAAAAACAAAAAATAAAGTTAATATTATAAAATAATATTGCAATTTAGTAATTTCAATATGAAAAATATAATAATTATCAGTTTTTTTTTTTACTTTGTATGAAATTTTATGAAGCAGTTGTTATTTTTGTCCAAACAAAAATGCAACCCACATTTAGAGCTTTTTATATATGAAAATGATTTACATTCTGGAAGTTTACATCTTTGTCTTATAGACTCATACGCTGGACAGTGGTTAGTCAAATCAAGTCGAACATTTTTTGGTGGTATATAAGCTGTTGTTGAAGATCTTTTCTTTTTTTTTCTATAATTTGCATTTCTACCTATGGTAGACACAAAGCATCTATCCCTTGGTAGATAAACACTAAGCTATTTCAGCCCGAAACTCAGCTAAAGCAAGTGGTTTTTCATTTCATTCTATAGTATTTTTTCTATATACTAGCCAGCTGTCAATTATTGTAACATCTAAAAGATGATGAAATAATCTATGGTACCATTTTTTTGTCCTCATTTGAATTTTGTACCGTCCAACTAAACTATCTAACAGGGCAACGCCTCCCATATGCTTATTATTTTTTTTGACTAAATTTGGACATTGAACAGAAATACATTTCTTATTTTTTTTATCAAAGCGTTGAACGTCAGTGAAAGGAATTTGCCCCGTAAAAGTTGATAATAAAGTTAAAATTTTGTTATCTTTCCAGCTAACAAGAGCTACTTCAACACCCTCAAAATCACAGACATATTCATGTGAGCTTCCACGATTTTCTCTGTTCAGTGCTTGTTCACTTGAGAGTTTGCAGTTAGGAATTCTGATTCTTCTTACTGTTCAAAGTGACAGTATTTCTTGTTTTGCCAAATGAAGGAAACAGAGATGTGGAACTTGTCAAAGTACACTCTGTAATGTTCGTAAGGTTATAAAATTCTGCACAAACGCAAAACTATGTTCGCACTAGATCCTAAATCTAGTTCATTAGTCTTACGAAATTTTGGATCATTCTCAGAGCCAGTATATATAAAAAATGAATAAGGTTTAGATAAATTTAAAATTTCTGGAGGATATGTAATTGTTCCTCAAAATTGTTGAGCGTTGCTATCTCATATTAAATTTTTTTTTCTCCAAAACAATTCCGAATATTGTTCTTTTAAGTCTTTTGCTTGTTTTTTTGGATTTCTTTCAGTATTTTGTAAATTTTGGTTATTCTCATTTTCAACTTCCCCAACTTCTTCTAAAGTTGTACCAAATTTCAAACTCTATAGGGACTTTCGAAATTATTTCATCATCAGTAAGATAATATTTACCAGAAGCCATTATAATGATTAATTAATATAATAATAATGTTTTACTATAATTATTCAATTTTAGAACTTTTCATAAAAGACACTAAAACATCAAAACACTACCCATAAGATAAAATACCTATAACAAAAAAGAAATAAGTTTTTTTATTTATTTTGTGGGTACCAAAAACATTATGTATCATTAATGATACAACCATATTCAACACTTCACCTACGCTTTAAAAAGTTAATTCAATGTATTTTTTTATTTGCAGTTGAAATAATCCTAAATTTATTCTTACTGACATTACAAAAATTTAAATTTCTACAGCATAAAACTAAAATAGAAACAAGATTCTCTTTTGTGTTTTCTCTTCATTATAATTATCTTCTGACAACTGCGATTAAGTGCTCATTTTCTGTTTAAAATTTAAATTCTCAGAGAAAATATCTGTTATTAATGTAAAGTATACAGTTGTAACTAATCATCTACATATCGCATTAAGGAATATTTATTATATGATTCAATTATTAAGGGTTTTTTAAATGTTGTATCAGATATGATACATCAAGCAGTGTGGGGTTAATTATTTTTGAGAGCAAATATTCTGAACTACATGAATTTTATTTGAAAAACTATTATTGATTCGAATGAGACCGATCATAGAAAATAGTAATCTGATTCCAAATTATCAATTTGGCTTTAGATCTAAGCACTCGACAATCGATCAAATTCATAGAATAACAGACATAATAGAAAAAGCTTTAGAGGAAAAGAAAGTATGCTCTACCATATTTCTAGATGTAGCCCAAGCTTTTGATAAAGTATGGCATCGAGGCTTAATAAATAAACTAAACAATATGTTACCTAAACAATACGTAGATATACTCTCATCATATCTAGAAAACAGACTATTCAGAATAAAACAAGACGAAGAGTATTCTACTATTAGAGATATTAAAACGGGTGTGCCTCAAGGTAGTATTCTGGGTCCCATACTGTATTTGCTCTACACCAATGATTTACCAGAAATGGAAAATATAACTGTAGCTACATTCGCTGACGATACTGCGTTGATGGCAGTAGGATCAAATATTGACGAGGCTACAATTAAATTGCAAAGAGCAAGCGACAAGCTATACCTCTGGACAAAGAAATGGAAAATTAAACTCAATGAGTTAAAATCAGTACATGTAAATTTTACAAATAAAAAATTAGAAAATCAACCACCATTGGTAAATCTGAATGGGGTCAATATACCCCAAGAAAACAATGCTAAATACCTAGGAATGACATTAGATGTCAAACTTAGATGGAAAGAGCACGTTAAAAAGAAAAAATTTGAGCTTGAAAATAAGTATAGAGAAATGTACTGGCTCTTAGGTCGTAATTCTAAATTACCTATACATAATAATAATACCTAATATTTGTAAATAAGCGAACATTTGGGATAAAATTAAAAGAACTGAATATAATTTTGAAATTGTGAATATTACCCATGTATTGGTTATGTTTTCTTTATATACACAATTATTTATTTGTTTGTACAAATTTTTAGTTATTATTTGACAATAATATACATAATACAGACATATGTACATATATACATAGTATGTAAATATAACCAAAAAAATTACATATTGGAACTTAGATTTTTGTTTTGAGAAATATTTTTGCAAATTTCTTTACATTTAACTGAGTCAATATTGTCGATTTATTTAAATACACACATTTGTTTGATTATACAAATTACTATCGTATTTATAAAAACATTTCATGTTAAACAAGAATACAATGTATCTACTTTCCTACTTGAAATAATATCTCAAAAATATTTGATATTATTTTATTAAAAACAAAAAACAAAAAAAAAAACAAAAACAATAATAAAGATTGTATTTTGAATATTTTTGTAGAGTGTATCTTTTAGTACACTATAGTAGAGTAGATATTGTGTTCTTAAAATGATTCTTGTTGACATTTATAATTTTTTGTTGTTGTTTTGTTCATCAATTATTTTTATATTTATTCTTAATTTGTTAAGTGCACACAGTACAGTGAATTTATATTAAAAATATTTGGATTTATCTTTAAAATATTTTTCTTACAAAAATTACTGAAAAGGGGATTTAAAAGACAAAATTATAGAGCCAAATAAAAGAGGAATTCGAAGTAACATTGACAACAAATAAAACCAATAGTGTTGCACAAATATTTTCTCATTTTCCAATCCTAAATGAAACAAAATTATTTTAACTAATATCTGTTTTTTCTCTCTTCACTCAAATTGAGAGCAGGACGTCCACACAAAGCTTTTCCATCTGACTCTGTTCTGGGCTAGGGATTTAATTTCACTCTATTTCTGAATGGACTGATCTTTGCCATGTTTCCCGGTTCTCCTTTTTTACCCTTCGGATTACAATACAATGCTTGAGTGGCCTCTCCAACTCCATTTTCTTTTCTTTATTAGAGAATACCTATTGGTTCTTGTTTAATCATTTTCCAAAGTTCATTAATTCTAATTATTATGGAACAAAATATTTTGCATATTATTCGCAGGCATTTGTTAATGAAGATCTGCATTTTCCCTATACATTTCTTATATATAAACCATGTTTCACTGCCATACAGTAGAATTGATTTCGTGTAGGCATTATAAAGTCTTACTTTAGTGCCCCAAGTGTGATTATCACCACACAGCCCAAAATCTTTCAAAAGCCATTCTAGCTAATTTTAACCGATTTTACATGTCTGGCATTAAACACCATTTGAAGTAGTTATATTACCAAAGTAACTGAATTACATCGTCAATGGTTTTGTTGTTGACTCTACCTTTCGGGGGTACTATTTGTTGCCTTAATTCTTAGTCATTTTGTTTTGTAAGTATTGATTTTGAGACCAACGTCTAAAGCATTTTTTTCCAGACCTTTTACTTTCACTGTGTCTATAGGGGAGAAGAGCAATGTTATCCGCATATCGTAAATCTTCTAGTCTTATCTTGTTAGAGTGATATCTTAGACAATTACAAATCATAATAAATCATCATCTAATTACATTTGAATTTACCAATGAAGATGAAGAACTAGTTTATAACACAAAACGAATTGACGAATTGTGTAACGAATAAATTGCAAAACAAATTAAAATAAATACCTACATCCAAACTGATAGACTCAATCTACCGGGATAATAATATAGTAATTTTCAGTGATGAATCAAATATGAACTGCACTGCACGAATTTTCTTAGAATATCTAAATATATCAAAATCTTATGGTTTTCCTAAATTTGCTAGTGTCTTTCAAGCAGAGGTACTTGCAATTAAGGAAGCCCTTAAAACCCTTAAGCATATTCAGTCAACCAAAACAAAAATCACTATTTTCACAGATAGTTCAGCCACCATCAAAGCTTGGGTATCGAACACTATATGCTCTAAAGCTACTGGGATAATGCCGAAACGAATTTGAAAGCGTAGCTAACCGTTTCAGATATCTCTGCTTTGGGTTCCACAGCAATATAGAGTGGAATGACAAAGCTAGTGTACGGCCAAAGAAAAATTCCAGTCTTGACAGGCCCCTTAAGGTGAACATTCACACTCTATTGGAAGCCCTCAAGGAATGAATTGTTTCGTACTATCTTACAGGGTAAACGAAAGCAGGCATAGATAAAATACCTACGGAACCTCGTATAACATTAGCAAAACCAAACAACTTTTAGTCAGGTACAGTACTGATATGTCAAGAATAGTAGCCATCAATCCAGTACAGGACCAATGGCCGATATCAAGTCAGGCTGTCGAGCTGGATGTTTTAGTCCCCCATTGATTTGTAACTGGAAGGTAAATGATGATTTGATTTATTATGAACTATTTCTGCTTTTAATTGAGGTCTGTACTTTTATTTAACAACATTTTTGATATTATCGAAACTAATTTATGTTATTCTAATTATCTATTAAATTATCTCACTGTTGACTAATATAATTTAATTTCAAAGTTTTATGGAGAATTGGCAAAACTTAAAAAACAAACTAAAAATCTTGATAAAAAACTAAAAAATAAAAATTTTGTTTAATAAAAAGTTAATGCGGTTGCCGATTCAAGCAATTTTTCAGTTTAGCTTTTAAAAGCGATTTTTTTAATTTTAAATTAGGGCCAATATTCCATTCTTAACTACTATCGCATAATTTAAGCCATTTGAAAGATCGAAAAAAAAAAAGATAGTCAAAAAATCGTAAACAAAGAAAAAACAATATAAAGGGTTAGTAATTTAGTATATATAATTTGGCGTACAGTTTTAAGTTATATCTTTGTGGGAACATATAAGATGGTAGAGAAGTTCCATAGCTTAGAGCAGGGGTTCCCAAACTTTTTCGAGCATTGACCCCCTTTCAAAAAAAGTTTTCGTCATTGACCACCTCATAGATTATTTTTTAATATACTCTCCTAGAATCTAGGTATACCTACAAATATAGTAAAAAACAAAATTATGACGCAAACAATATAATCATATTTTATTTTATTCTGTAATATAAAAAAAGAAAAAGTATTTAATTACAATGCAAATTTTAATGTTTTAGTTAATGTGATGTGGTAGGAGAGTTGATACAATTTTTTCAACATTGAGCTTTAAATTACTTAATTTTACTCTTAAATCTGTTGTATCGTTTTTCTAAGCAAGTTATTAATTTCGCTGAAAGCTGCTTCCACTTAACTTCAACTAATTCTTCTGCTATATTAATATCAACCAAAGAAAGATCAGTTTCCATGAGCCATGCTAGCACATTTAAATTTTCAATATCTTTGAACCGAATGTTGAAATCATCTTTCAAAATCTTTAAGTGAGTTGTACAATAATAAGTCTTCTGATGAAATATTTTCTTTTTCTTTAACTGATAACTTCAAAAGGTTATTGAAATAACAGTAATAATTCAGAAATAATTCTTTCCGGTTCAATGTTGATATGAATTAATTTTTCAGGCTTCGATAAGATTAATATCTTTTCCTCGTAATTTTTTTTGGGTGGCATTAAATAGAGAATAAATATCAGCCAAATAGCTTAAATGTTTTTTGTAATTCATTAATTGTTCCGCCATAGAGTTGTTATGTTCAGGAAGAAATTCTAATATTGAATTAAAGATTTCTATGAAACGTGCAAAACAACTGCCCTTGGAGAGCCAGCTGACTTCAATGTGACCCGGTAAACAATTTTGACGAAAGTGTTCCTAAAATTTCGCGAATGTGTTCCGTGCCCATGGACACATGGACACATTCACGACACAAATAGGGATAAAAATGGTGCAAACGGTCGCAAATGTCCAGGCACATGTGTCTCTCATTATAATAAAGTGTCGCGTGTATGTCGACACATTTTGGACACATGTGTTTCTTTATATTTACAACACAAGTGTCGAGAAAGTGTCGACACTCTTCGCACATATGTGCACCTAATATTTACAGTAAATAAATATAGCCGACAAAGTGTCGACACATTTCATACACATCTCCTCCTAATATTTACAGCACATGTGTCGAGGAAGTGTCGACAGACTTCACACACATGTGCTCCTATTTACGGCAAATTTAGTCGATAAAATGTCGACACATTTCGTATTCTCTTATAATATTTTCCAAAAATTAAACAAAATTCAATTCTTGTGCCAAGTGCATGATTACTGTACCATATTTCCAGCTAAAATAGAGGATAAAAAGATGGAAAAAGTAGAAATAATAACTTTTAATGTATTAATTGTATTAATTATTTAATTTAAATAATTTATATAATAATTTAATTTTTTGACTATAGAATAATATTTTTTGCCTTTTTTGTTTTAGCCTTTCGTGCCTCTAGTTCCGAAGATTTCTGTTAGCTTTTGCAGAACTCAATTCTGTAGATATTGTAGTAATTTTAGATTTTGATCTTTTAATGTAATACTGTTTCATAATTTGGGTGCTGAAAGTTTTAAACTATTTTGTTTTTTTACATTGATTCTTACTAATTTATAAATATTGCTTCAATTTTTAATTTTAACAAACCTTGAATTTTTTCTACCAAACTTGATTCAAACTCCGATTTTCTAAGAATATAAATACGGACACAGTAGAAACACTTTAGGGACACTGCAAAGAAAAGTTGGTACAACTTATTCTTTTACTCTACATTTTTGCTAACAGTATTATTTCAATTAGTTTTTATTATCTACTTGGAAACACAATAAAAACAGTTTCAAGTTAGAACTAAAATCATTTAAAAAGTTACATTAATCTTGGCAACATACCTGGTATTTTAAACTTTTATTGCAATCCAATTTATAACTTTTATTTATTTATTTTAAAAATTATAAGAATAATTTTATTTTTTATTAATTTGTTTTTTATTTACACACTTAGCTTAGTACTTACAAGAAAAGAAACAACAACAAACTAACGCAATAAGAAATTAGCTTGTCAACCGAATACTATTAAACTTTATGCACTTTATGGCATTCGGTCGTCATAGTTACCAAGCTATTTGCTAATTTTCTATTGCTAGGATTTAAAAATTATGTTCTACGTAGATAATTTTTATAGAAATAAAAAATCAAATGAAATTTTTCTCTTCTGCTGGGTACACAATTAGGAACACATTGTGTTCCTTCATCGTTCTACGACACATTTTTTTTTGGGGTGAAGCAGTAAATTATTACAAATTTCGTCATTATCATCACACAACTGTGAAAAAAGGCGACTATTCAAAGCGTTAGGTTTAACGGTGTTTATTGCTTTGATGACCATATTTAAAACTTCGTGAATATCCTCTTGAATATTTCTCGCGACCAAATGTTATCTGTGCAACACACAATGCACAGTGTGAATATTAGGAACTTTATTTTTGAAATACGGTAAGAAACCTCGATATTTTCCAATTATGTCTGGTGCACCGTCGCAGGAAGCTGCAGTAATATTGCAAAGCGGAATTTCATACTGCTGCAAAACTTTTTCAAAACAGTGAAATATATCTTCCCCTCTTCTATACCTTTCAAGAGATTTTGATGCGCATAAAAACGATTCTATTATTTCTTCCTTAGTACAACAATAATAACGTACATAGACCATTAAAATACAATTCCTGCCAAATGTCGAATCGTCCAACTGTATTGCAAATTTACTAATCCTTAACTCAATGATTAATTGTTGTTCAATAGATTCGGCCATTTCATCTACACGGCGTTGAACTGTAGTGTTACTTAGGGCCAAACCTGTTTTACAAAGGTTCTGGATTCATTTTCATTATGCTAGATATCACTTCTCTAACTGCTGGTATTATTAAATTTTCATATATTATCATATATATTCATATGGTATCAAAATAGATTTTCATTCGCTCTTTGAACGCATCTAAAAATTATTTTTTAGTGTTTTGAAGTACTTACTCTAAATTATTTTCTTGTTTATCTGCGTGCATTCTTATTAAATGACCTTTCATTTTTTATGGTTTCATACTATCGTTATTAAAAGTTTTTTCACAAATAAGATACAGAGGTAAAGTTTCGTTTGAAGGTGATTAAATAAAGCCAAATGTTAGTTATTCCTCAGAATATTGGCCGCGACATTTTCTTTTTTCACATGACATTTTTAAGTTCTAGAACTTTTTAAATTTAAATGATTTTAAACCACGATTTTAAACCAATTTTACGGATTTACATGTGAAATCTGATGAAGGATACATAATTTTAATAACAGTAACTCACTTATTGACTCTCTATTGACCCCCTGGTCATGATTGACCCCCTAATAAATTTCTACGACCCCTCGGGGGCTTACACGGACCACTTTGGGAATGGTTGGTTTAGAGGTTCGGTTGATTTACGAATTTTTATATTTGATAATACTGTTTCGATTAGAGAGTAGAGCTCTTCTAAATTGTGAAAAAGGGCTGCTCTGCGAGTATTGCACTGGCATAGTAATATTTTGGCCATATTACTTTTTATTTCGTCAGAACCCACAGATAAATGGTATCGACAAACTTTTCAATTTTAAATAGTACCTATAAAAGACAAGATTATTAAAAAAATTAGAATTATTTTCACTTTAAGCTTCGATGTCTACCAAGGTTCAATTTCAGAAATAACAATTAATTTAATAATAAATTATTCTTCAAAGTCACATATCACAACTATATAAGAAAACCAAAATAGTAAACACGCAATATATTAAAGAAAATATTATTAAACCCAAAATTTAAAAATAAAATCTTAATAATAAAATTATTCAGAATAATTTTCTTTGTTTCAAAAAATATCTTCAAAATTCAGATTTTTAAAACTTTACTAATTAACATATGGGTTCCCATCATCACAATAATTCTTTCCATGCGTGATTATAAACCTCTTGACATTATGGTTCATTATTTTCTTCTTTGAATTATTTCCTAATGGTGAGTAATTAAAATACTTTTTAGAAATAATATATTTTAATTTAACCTAACAAAAATCTAATTTTTTTTTTTTTAATATGATGTAAGAGTATAGAATTTTTTGGGTAGGTACCCACTTGCAATTTTTTTACATAAAAAAATTAATTTGTAAGGGTAAATGGTTTGAGATATTCAACAATGAAATAAAAATAAAATATAAAAACAATAAGGAAGCATTTTTTGTAGAAGAGAATTAAAAACAAAAAAAAAAATGTTCTTTAAGTGGAAATGAAATGAAAAGTGAAAATTTTCTTTCTTTTAAGTTTTTCAACAAAAATTTTTTACCTTCATGTATTTTTAATTACAAAATAATTAAAAACTTAATGTTTTTGTATGTTTTCTTTTACTTTCGATAGAGTTATAAAATAAGTAAAATTTAATGAAAATATTGTGAAAATTTTAATAGAAAAGTGTTTTTTGTGTACTCTTATTTAACTTTTAAGTTTATTAAAAATAAAAATGATAAATTAAGTTGATAAAGATAAAATTATCATCACTCAAATTAAATTTTAATTTGTATTACTTTTGTCAAGTTAAAAATATTTGACTTTTATTGAAATAAATTTTTGAAGGTCAAGAACAGAAACACTGTAAAGGAAAAATATCAATTTTTCAATGAACACCAAAATCTCTTATATTGAATGCGATGAACAATATTATATTTGAGACATCTTCCATTATATATTAGTAGTACATATAATATTAAATTGAATTCATTGATAAGCCTACATCTAAATGAAAATATTAAAAAATTTGCTAAATTTATTAGAAAATTTAAGTTAATTGTGCCTATGACATGATTAGAAAACCCCAAATCATCACAAAAATAATATTTTGCTTATAACCCCGTTAAGAAAATTTTTTAATTTAAAATTTATTTATTGTAGCTACTTGAGATATAAATGAGCTTCAAAATTATTATAATGACATTAACAATATGTCATCTCATGTAATTACACTTTTTTATCCCTAGTTCATAAATTCATAGAAAAATGATTACAATATTAATTCTAACTTGATCGATTTTCTGCAGAAATGATGCGAATAAAATGGATATGATGAGAGATGAAGAAATTTGAAATCACATTTATCAAGATTGAATCACTCTCCAAACACTTTTTTTTTTTTTTTCTTATATTATTAATTTTCAGGATTACTATGCAAATTTAAATAATTATTCATGAACCGTTGAATATATTTTCATATTAGGTTCATCATAAGTATTTTAAAATTTTGTATTAATATTCAGAATTCATCATAATGAATATCAAGTTGAAATAATGTACATTGAAATACCGTGAACATTTAACCATGAAAATCAATTAATTATAAGAACCAGAAAATTACCGTACTCCTGTAGATTTTCTTTTTTGTCTCTTTGATTTACAATTTACACAAAATCAGTATTTCTCAGCGTCCTGTGCATAATTCTTGATTACTCCAGAATAACTATTATAATTTAAATAAGCATTTAAAAACAGTATGACAACCTGTAATGAACTGCATAGTATTAAAATTAACGCCTGCGTAATATTAAGAAAAGCATGGGCTGGTCTTAATGAAAATGGAACATTTAAATTTCGACGAACAAACACAAGTGTACATGTCCCGGATTGTGATGATGAAAATAATCACCCAATTGATATACACCCAAATAAATACAAAGTCAGGATCACTTTCTGCACAACGAGGTACATACTTAGTTAGTTGCAGTCGTTCTTAAAGCATTTGTAAACTATTCTGAACAATATAGCAAATATGGATTAATAAAGAGATTAACTTTTTCGAATTATATAGGTACCTATTTAAACCGGTAATATATTTGGACCAGGACTGCAGAACTAGATCGCAATATAGGAAGGGTGTGGTTTAGTGCGGGTAAGAATCCAACACGCAATGTACGGGGCTACGGGGCTCATTATGTCTTTTGAAGATTCCCACCAGCCTGTGTATAAACAAATAACAAAAAAAACTTAGTAGGATAGGCGTTCTAGAAAAAATTATGGCCATAATTAAAGAATCCTACAAAGATGCAAGATGTTGTGTCTTATATCGAGGACAACTCACAAATTGCTTCCAAGTGTGTTTACTCCTTAAGGCAGGTTAGGCAGGCTGTATTTTATCACCCATATTGTTTTTAGTAGTAATGAATAACATAATGATGTAACGAGAGCAACGGTACAAAGTCGAGTCCTTTCGAATGTATCAGCCACCCAGATTACGCCAACGATGTGAATTTACTGTCACATATAAATAAAGGTTTAAATGATATGTGTCAAAAGCTCTATGACACTGGAAAGCCTAAAAGTCAATACAACCAATATAATCGTCCATGAAGAAATGCGAATCTAAGAGGTGATTGCGTTCAGTTACCTGTGCAACAGCGTGTAATCAGATTTGAATTTTAAAACCCGCATCAGCAAAGTACTACTTTCGGAATGCTCTCAAAAATATGGCAGGCAAGCAACATATCTCTGCGCACAAAAATAAAAATATTCAACGGAAGTGTAAAATATGTTCTATTGAACAATTGCGAAACATGAAAAGTTTTAGTATACATCACCGGGAAACTCCAAGCGTACATCAGTAGATGCATCCGGCGCATCCCAAACATTTTTTAGCCACAAGAAATTTTCAACAGAACGCTGTGGCAAAGAACGAACCAAAAAGAAATAACTGTGGTAATCCGACAAAGGAAATGGCGTTGGATCGGGCATATTTCCGAGCAAATTTGAGAACAACATTGCGAAACAATGTTTTGAATGGAATTATCTGGGTACACGTCCCGTCGGAAGGCCGAGAAAACATGGAGAACAACATTCTTAGCCGAAACAAGTACCCAGTAAAGAATGTGGCCGAAATTGAAGAAGTTAGCCGCAGATGGAAGCCGATTGAAAGATTTTAATTGCTCGCTATGGCCCACGGAAGGGTTTACAGGCAATATGTTCCGTTTTGACAGGATCAGAGAAATTTCGAGAAAAAAGTTAAAAAATTAATAAAATTTCGTAACCACTACTCAAGATGTCTCCAAAACATTTTTTTATGCACTGCGATTTTCTAATCGACGTCTGACTCATCTATTACAGTTACTCTATTTTATTCCAGCAAATACATCTATATTTCTTCCTAATTTTCTCGATATTTCTGCTTAACCTTAATCTTAATTTTGATACAGCCAGTGCTAAGAACCACATTTTAATAATCCTCTATTTTTGTTATAATGGGAGCAATTCTATACAAAAAAAGGATTATTAGAGTTGTAGTAATTAAAAAAAGGTCAAGAGTATGCAAAAAAATTTAGCTTTCAACAAAAAAATTTTTAAGACCTATTGGAACTATAACTTCTAGCTATACACTGGAAACAGCTAACTAATACAAAAGAATTATGTTTGATATACAAAAATGTATTTTGATCAAGAGCAGATCTGGTAAAGAAGCATACCAATTATTAGCTTCTATTTTGAATTTTTTCCTGTTGATGGATTGATATTCAAGGAGGCAGTGCATGGGGTTTCATTACAACATTTTTCAATATTAAAAAAAATTATTTTTATTTTATTTTTCATAGTGTTTGATTTAAAATCAAATTGAAAGCTTTTACTTTGAATCTCTTAATATTTACTACTTATAAGTAATACATAATAATATAGTTAGCAATTTTTTACGATTCAAATTTTAAAACAGATATTTAAAAAAACGTTAACAACAAAAAAAAAAGTAATTTATAATTCGAATCCTTTTTCTTCCTTTTCTAATACAAAGAAAAAAATTAATTTCTGTTTTACTTTAAAATTTATATTTCTACTTGAGGAAACAAATAAAATTTCTCAATTGACTTCTTGTTGTTGCATTTGAATTTTTCTAAGAAAATCAAAAACAAATAAAGATTTAATAGGATTCTTTTTTGGTAAAAGAAAGGTGTTTACAGTTGAGTTCTTTTAAGACTCACAAACTTCAGAAAAAAATAGTAGTTAAGTAAAATAAGGAATTTAAGAAAAATAAATGATAAATTGAGATAAGAGGGACATGAAATCATTATCTGACAAAATTGTTAAAGTTAGATTTAAAATATTATCTATTACTTAATTAGCTTTCAAACTGTTAAGGCTGGGAATATAGGTTCCACAGACCAAAGGAAAGTAAGAACCAAATATCAGTTTAAAATAATAAACCAAACTCTTGCTATCATCGAAAGGGAATAACTAAGACACTGAATCAAATAACAACATTGAAAGACTGGAATAATAACCCAAACACATAAACAGACATTCAAACAGACATTCAAACAGCAATGGACCCAGGTTCAATACGTGGAACAGCCAAAGTTGATCACACTAACTAACTGTTCACAAAGCTTTTATTAATGCACTTCACCATCAACAAATCTGAATAATAAAAGAATTGAGAAAGTTCACAATCTCTGTCTCCTTGCCAGGCAAATGATATAAAGTTACAGATTAGTTTTTGGAGCACTGTCAAATTTGTGGAAAATTTGATCTTTAATGAAAACGTCAACAAATAAAGTTGAAATTAATCAAAAGAATAAATTTAAGAACAAACCAACTATTATTATGCCATGGACCATGCAAAAAATGGATCTGCACTGCTTGTTCTGGGTTAGGTAATAAAATATTTAAGGAAATGATTTCTGAACCACACAAAATATGGTTCTGCAACAAATGCATAACAATAAGGCAGAAAAGGAAGCCAACAAATGCAATAGGACAACTACATCAAAATACCTCAAAAGGATCTCTAAATAGAACATCAAACAGTAATATTGAAGGAGATCTCATTTCGGAGAAATTGGAAATTATTATTACAAATTAATCTGTACAAAGCCGAAAAGTGCAGAATTCCCAAAATGAGGTTAGAGATATGAAACAATATATAGAAATTTTGATTGAAGAAAATAAATGCTACGAAGTCAGAATAAACAAATAAAGTATGAATTTCGGAAAAAAATAATTTAACTAAACTTAAAATATTTAAATCCAATATCATAGCTATGTCCTACCGGCTATGAAACATGGAAAATGAATATACTGCAAATATTTTGGCTATATTTGCAAACTTGTATAACACAACTGATAAAAATCAATATGTAAAGAAGGAAGAGCCCATGCGAAGCATTAGAGAGTCTCTTTTGACTGGAAGTTGAAAGATAGTTAGGGGCAAACCACACAACACCGGAAAAACCAATATTCATCATAACTGCTCACAATTTATCGCCTAAATTCATATGCAAAATAACATTAACCATAGATTTTCTTAAAACAAATTAATTACGCTTACTTCAACTTCAAGAAATTATGTGAAGCACAGAAAATTACAGCATGTTCAATGGAAATTATAATCCTAACTAAGGAATTAAAATGAAAGAAAAATTCATTTAAATTGAAAAACAACGAGTACACATTGTTTAGAGGAATTCATTTGTGTGGACACGAATAAGGTACCGCCTTGCACGAGGCAAATATTATCCTTAAGCTAGGAGATGTAACTCCGAATTAAAGCAACACCAAAAAGCAAGTATGCTATGAATAAAACTCAAGGATTTTATATACCCCAAGAGATATTCCAGATCTTCTGAAAAATTCACCCTCTTTCGAAGCAGGTCTTAAGGATTCTGGGGGTGACAACTTAATGCAAAACCATGAAAGCAGAGCTGCCTTAATTGAACTGTTCAGAGAATAATATGGAGTTTAAAGTACACCCCCAGCAAGGTCTCAAAAGATTAATAAAAACATGTCCGAAAAAGCAGGAAACCCGACGAGGGTCATAATAATAAAAAGGCACCTGAAGCTAAAAATAATCCACTTAATGCCAGGCTTACATAATTAGAAATCTTATGCAGAGAATTGAAAAATGAACTCTGCATACTTAGAGAAGAAACAGTAAATTAGTATTAAAAAGTGCTAAAGTATTTTATACAGATGAGGAAGAACTAGCTAGAGAAACCAACTGGATTATTAAAACAAAAAGAATCTGTAAAAGAAGAAAAGCAGAAAAATCACTTACTTTTAATTTCAGCCGAGAAAATGTTGTGAACAAAGTAAAGAAAAATGTGCAAATAAATGAAGATGCAAAAACTAAAAGAAAACGTAAGTCCCTCAGTTATACTTAGTAATGTAGTGGAATATCCTCAAATCAGTAAAAAATTATCAGAAACAAATATTAAATATCAATTAAATATGCTGAATCCCTACCGTTGCCTAATCGGTTGGAGCACAAAAATGTATTTCAATTACGATGTGGTAGTCACGGGTTCGATTCCCGTGGGGGGGGGGTATAAAATATAACTAAAAGAAAAAATAGCAAAATATTATATATAAAATTTATAATCAATAATAAATAATTAATAATTAATACTTTATAACTAAAAATATTACCTATATCAATATCTATATCCAATACTCATATATCTTATACAAGACAATAAATAAATGTTGGACAAACACTAATAATAATTACACAATTGTCAACAACTGACAAAAGTATGTGACATGACATACTGAGTAAAACATAGTAACACCAGGCATTTTAACTTCAAAGATGGATAAAACCGCAGCGACAACTTGCAAAAAATAAAAATGAAATTCGACATTTCCTCGGAAATAGAAATGATCATACCATAGTATAGGAGCTAGAAATCGAGTACCATGGAAATGTCAAGTGAAAACCCTGTGCTGCCAAGAGGAGTAAGGAACACAAAAAAAAGTATGCTGAACAATAAGCAACTAAAACTTAATGTTGAAGAAGAAAAAGAATATAAAGAGTTGATTAAGCCAATAAATGAAGCTATCATTGAACACTTATGAAAATAACAGCATCAGTCCTATTAAAGTAATTTTTAGGTATTTACATCCGGCATGCCCACCTGAAGATATATAACAAATGAACTATAAAAGATAGAGATTTTAAGATTCCAGAAGCCACAAATGAAATACAAAATAAAAAGGAAAATGAAGAAAAATAAAATAACAGCAGTCCTATTAAAGTAATTGTTAGGTATTTACATCCGGCATGCCCACCTGAAGATATATAACAAATGAACTATAAAAGATAGAGATTTTAAGATTCCAGAAGCCACAAATAAAATACAAAATAAAAAGGAAAATAAAGAAAAATCCATACAGTACGTCTTTCTCTCCTTATGTTAACATTTGAAAACTCAGACGATATAAACAAACTATTCAAATTGAATTTATCTAGCATATGAAGGTTAAGCTAGACCCTATTCGTAAAATGATTACCATTCTTCAATGTAAACGATGCTAAACATTTGGCCATACACAAACGTTTTGCCAACGTCTAGCTCAGTGTGTTAAATTTAGGCACACCCAGGGAATTTTCGTGGTTGCCAGAGTTGAAAGAAAGAAAAAAGCAAGAAAAGACAAGAAAAAAAAAATCAAAACCCACACAAAAAGAAATTGAAGAAATAATTAATTTTAAGAACACATGGGAATTCAATGAAAAACTTAACAAAAACAAAAACAAATTTTTCGAGTGGGTCTCAGTACTACAGAATGTTTATTTTTTCGTTTATGTGAAATAATATTTAACAACACTTAATTTGAAACTATTACTGTCATAGACTTCAAACTGTTGTTGGATTATGGTAAAAAATATAAAAAAGTCAAAAATTGCTTATCCTGGTGGTAGATGGTTTTTCCAAAAATGTATAATCCCAACATGATTTATTCAACGGCATATTATTATTGTGTAGACAAAAGAAGTAAAGCAAACCAAGCTCCGCAAAATTACATTATGAAGGTGGTTGTTACACCATACTGTAGTACACTTATAACAGAGCTACCGCAAAGCCAAACAAACATATGTATATAACATTGCAACATTCTATTATTAAACATAACACATTTTTTTTTAGCAAAAGAAAAAAAATTATTATTGAAAAGAAAGGCTAAATTTTTTTATTGTTTAAAACTGAGCATCAAATTACCATACCTCGTGCCAGTATAATTTGTTGTTGCAATATTATTATTTTGTTTTTAAGTAAATTATTTGTTTTTGGTTTGTTATATGAATGTCACTAACCCTAATAAATAACAATAATTTATGTGAGGTAGTTTTAAGAATTTTTGAATATTATGAATTAATATTTTAAGAACTTCAGGAATGCATTTTTTATAAATGGATTTTACATTTTTATATAGAGTTTAAATGCATTCCATAAGAAATAATGTAAATTTGAAATTAAACGTTTTTTTTTTGTATAGAGTTTAAATGGACTCCATAAGACTCAATGTAAAATATTTGTATAAATAGAGTAAAATTTGGGTCATTGAAGATGACCAGAACATAAACAATAAGTCTTTTCTTTATTGTAAATATATATTATAATCAACCAGGTCTTGTGGCCAAGTCTTATAATATTGAATATTGAATGAGATCACGCCTTGTGGCCAAGTCCCATTTACTATATCTGTTGAACTATTCCAGGCCTTGTGGTCAAGTCTAGTGCCATAGAACTTCATCTAAGGGCGGCCTGAAGGCATATTAATTTGGCAGCACTTGCCTTACATTGACATTAGGTTACACCACACCCGGATAGTAGGTCAAAACAACATATGGTGTGTGTGTTACATTATTACAATAAATACATATATGCTTGCACTAGCATGTACAACATGCTCTACAATACTTTAAAATTATCTTTAGGTTTTTAGAAAAACTTATTTTTTAGGGTTATAGTAAAATTTGTTGAATTGTTTAAAATAGAATATTTTTCTTTTAATTTTACTAAATAATATATTTATCATGCCGGTACACGTATTTCGTTTATTACTTGAAAACTTCTTGAGTGTTTTGTACTCACACTCAGAAATACCCGTATCTGTGTGTTAAGCATATTATTTAGTAAAATCCAAATGCAAATATTCGACTATTTTCAACTATTATAATTTAGGCAAAATATTTCGTCAAATTTTAAAAATGTAGATATGTTCAGGCTGTTCATATTGTAAAACATCAAAAATGCTATACATTTGTTTTCATTGCTTTATAAGTACATATTATATTTTTCGGGAAAAATATTTTTTTAAACAAAGTCCTACAATTCTAAATTAATATTTTTGCTCCAATTCTGTCCACATAATACTTTTACTAACATACAATTTATAAATATTAACCTCGGCACATATTTAGAAGGCCAAATTCTCACTGGTTAATTTTCTTCCATCTTTTATAATTTTTTTTAGTTTAAAATTTTTCACAATTCTACCAATTTCATTTTAATTTAAATGAATTCATTAAAATTAATATTTAATTCCTTGAACCATTTTTCTAGCAAAAAAAAAAATTCTATTTCAGTTGTAGTCTATGAATCTAAAAGCAATATACTTTGAAAAAAAAAAAATAATAAAACATTTTAGAATATTTATATTTTAATTTATTTTAAAATATATAAAATAAAAAAATCACAAATGTTTTAAAATAGAAAAAAATATATAAATTTAAATACAAAGAAATTTTCTTTAAAAAAAAGCATATTAAATTTTTAAAATAAATAAAAATTAAACAACATTGGAATATTTATATATATATATATATACATACTTTAAAAACATTATAATTCTATCATCGTAAGAATGACAAAATAACCTTATTCTCAAGAACATTCTATTCCCCATTCATCATCATAAAGTTTAGAAAACATTAAAACCATCATTGTTTATATTATATCCTTGAAATAACCAACATAAAACTGTAAAAATGAAAATCATGTTCTTATGGGAGAATCACCTATACTCAAAAGTTGAAAAACATTATCATAAATTGTATTTTAGTAAGAAATCTGAAAAAGGACACGAAATAACCGTATAATCAAAATATACATATTTTTAGACACATCCTTTTCTATATATACATTTTTATTTTCTCGTTTTTTCAATAAATCGCAACCACAACGAGGACGAAAAATCTGGAAATTTTTTTTTAAAAATAAAACAAAAAACAATATAATCGGTTTTGTCTTTTATAAGAACCTGGGGCCTTTATCATTGGTTGTCTCTTTTACCACTGAATACTATTTTGGTTTTTTGTTTTTTACAAATTTCACAAAGGATCAAATATTTGGATACAAGGAAAGGTCACTTAATGTCCTTAAGTAATTTTTCCTAATAGATTTCATTTGGGAAATGAAATGGAAAATTATATTTAAAACATGAAAATCACAACACAAAAAAGAAATGATGTAAAAATTTGTTTTTTTTTATTTTTTTTTCAAAAGTCCCAACGTTGGTGATGTATAAATAGAATCAACTAGACGATTTCTATCAAAAAAAAAAAAATTGGTAAAAACAATGATGTCTTTCAACTCTTTGTAAAAGCTATGTTTTTTTTTTTTTACTATATATGCTTTTAAACTTGAATATGTTCTCATTGTTATTTTATAACAGAATGGCAAGAATTTCTTTGTTATACTACCATTATAGGAGTAGAGGAACAGTATCGAGGCAAAAAGAATTACCAGTAAAAAAATTTAAAAAAAATAATACAAAAATTTGTTTCAGAATTACGGCACAATCAACTTTAGCACGTTGTGTAGAACATTTATAAATAGATGATATCACAAGTAAATGTCGTGTGAGACTAAATAATAATCCTTTAATGTTAATGTAAACACATAGAATTTACCTAAAAACTTAGGCCTAATTTGACTAAACTTAAAGCTAGCCTAATTTGGCTAGTTATTTTAAAATCTGGAACTCAAATCCAACGGCGTGAATCTTTTTAGGCTGCGCGTCTGCTGAGCAATTTTTGAGGCTAAAATTAGCTAAAGCTAGAAGATTATTTGGAAAAAAATAACCTAATATCAGAAAATCAATCTGGTTTTCGGAAAAAACATAGTTGTGAGTCATCATTAACCCATATAAACCCAGAGTGTCGAAAACGAAACATATGACGTTTTCCGGCATAGTGGTCACCCGTTGTGTATTTTAAATCGAACTAAAATTTATTATTTAATTTAAAACAAATATCTAATTTACCTTTTTTTTTTTTTGAAACTGACAAAAAGCATGTTTGCCAATGGGTTGAAAAGTCCGAATTTCGAGGTTTTTTTTCATTCTTGTTAAAATAAAAAAAAAAATAAATTAAAAAACATCTTTTAAATAAACTAATTCAAATCCACAGTAATAATTTAATCACAATATAAAACTAATCCAACAAAATTTGTAGCTACAGGGTGACTTTTTCAAGCAGTGTATCGAAAACGAAACATCAGGCTTAAACGATATCTAAACAATTTCATATAAAAAAAAATACTAGATTCTTTTTTGTTGTTTTTTCCTCTTCCGAGCTATAATTATACCAATACTGTCTTTTTTATTACGGACCTCGTATTCTGCGATAGACTACTTGGACATCAAATAACAAGTTATGCTAAATCGGCGTTAATAGCTTGATAAGAGATACCTGAGTTTGAATTCTGGGAAACACAATAGCAAGACAAGCTAAAATCGGCGTCAGTAGGTAGCTTACAAGCCAAGATTTTAATACCTGTTTTTTAATTCTTGGAAATTTAATACCAAAAACATCTTTGAACGAATTTATGAACAAACGGTTTATGCAATTTGGAATATTTTCTCACAATTTATCTACAGATAAGCGAATGATTGCTTATTTTGGACACCGTTCCCGCAAAATGTTCAACAAATCTAAGCCTATTCGATTTGGCTTCAATTACTGGTCTTCTTATCCTGCCGAAGGCTACTTATTCTCATTTATACCTTATGGAGGAGCTTCAGAGGAAAATGATAGCCTTTGTGGACCTAATGTTAGCCTATATGGAGGAGAAAACGTAGTTTTGCGCTTATTAGCAAATATATAAAATCGAAACCAACACACCGTTACGTTCGATAATTTCTTTCCATTACACAAACTTATGTGATGTCTTTCATCACTTGCTTATTTTGCAACTGGTACGGTTTTATGAAACTTCGTTGTTTACTAAGAAAAGTTGAAAAAAAGCATTATACACCAACTTGAATTCCGAGTTTTTTTTGTTGAGTTCTTGCTGAAATCCGCGAGAATACCTTTAAGAAAAGTATTAGCACTAAGAGAAAGCGGACAAAGCTCGGGTACTTCAATTAGATATGACCGTGTGGATCACAATATCATCCATAGCGAGAAACGAGCTCGATGTCGTCCCTGCAAAAATCAAACTGTTTTTTCATGCACCAAATGTGGCGTTAATTTGCATACGAAATGTTCTTGACCATATCACAGCTTGCCTAAGATCTGATTATTTTTTAAGATTAAAATTTGTTAAAACAAAAAAATTCTTTTTTTTTTATAAAATAAATTGCTATTTTTTTTTTTTGGAAGGAATTTATTCACTTCAGGAATTTATTGTAGTAAATTTTTGAACAAATATTTCTTTGAAAAAATTATATCGTTTGATCCTGAAGTTTCGTTTTCGAAACATGTAATATCTCCTTTCCAGGATGCGATATCAAATACGTTATTTTTTTTTTCTTAATTAAGTTAAAAGTACTTTATGTATAAACTTTTATTACTCTGGGTGAACTGGATCTAGGTCCGGGACTATATGGGTTAAATTTAGTCATATCAAACTAAAAATTAGCAAAAAATGATAAAAAAGTAGTAGTTGCGGTATTTCTTGACCGAAGACGAGCATTTGAGACAGTGGATCACCAAATTTTATTACAAAAATTGGAAAGTTATGGCATAAGGGGAAATGAAAATAAATGGTTTCGATCATATTTGCTCAAAGCGAAAAAAAAAAAATAAATAAATAAAAAAAGATATCAAAGAATTAAGGTCAACAATCATTTCTCAAACTATAAAGATATTTCAATTGTGTTACCACAAGGTTCAGTGCTGGGTGTTTTACCTTTTTTTGTTGTACATAAATGATATTGAGAAGGTTGTAGACTTTGTGCAAATATCCTTGTTTGCAGATGATACGTTGATCTTTATAATGGATGATTTTGTAGAAGAATGCGTTCGGAAAATCAACTTAAAGCTGAATGGTTCAAAAACAACAAACTGAGCCGTAACATTACCAAAACTAAAGCCATGGTTATAAATGGCGAATGTAGTTATTATATATATAATTTTCTGCATTTATCTGGATGTTTGTAAGTTCGGCGGAATACTCCAACACATATACAAATTCCTATATAAATACAACATCATTTAATTGTCATAAACATAGCATCTTTTTTTTATTGCTTACATATGCCAACTGTCAGCTGTCATTTATCATCTGTCATTTGTCATCTGTCATCAGTCATTTGTCGTCTGTCATCTGTCGACTGTTATATGTGTCATTTGCCCATTATTTCATAATGATTGCCATGTCAATCAAGTGTTAAATTTAGATGGCGCCATAGAACTTTTTACTTTTATTATGTCTTAATTAATTTCATTTTACAATTTGAATTTTACAGTAGAACGTTGTTATGATTGTAAAAATATAAAATTATTGTAAGTTTATATTATATAGATAGATTTTGTTTTCATTAAAAATATTAATTGAATTTAGTATTTCTATATTAATTTAAATTGAAATTATCTTTTTGACTAACTTATATTATAACTAGGGGCCCCTGTTGAGTAATTATATTTCAAGTTGAAGTTAAATTTAAAGTTTTTAAAAAAACAGTAATTTACGTACTGACATAGACTATGCACGATATAGCAGAAGCCACTCGTGTTTAATAAAAAGAACTTACTACATTCGTTATTAGTAAGTTTTGTTTAGGACACATAAATACACGTCCCTCATATACTGCTTCGTTTCCGATATATTCCCTATAGTAAGTGGCATTTAGTGATAAAATTACTAAAAATAAAAAGTTTTGTCTTTAAAGAGGTACGTATATACATACCTACATAATACATAATTTTAATAAAAATTATATTATTACTACAAATAACCAAAATTTAGAAACAGTTACTCAAAAAGATAAAAATGAAGAATTCAAGTGATTTGTTTTTTGTTGTTTTTATATTTTTTATTTTAGATGAATTTGTTTTTTTTCTTTTTTTTGGTATATGTGCATAGATTCATTTGCATGTACATAATGTAAATTATAATAACTGATTTGTTTGCTTTTGTTTATTACTTTCATAAGATCTGACTTATGCATAATGTATTTGCTGAATAATAAAATCATTTGAGTAAAAAATTTTCAACTGTGGGCGCATTATTGTTTTATATACAAACTTATATATTATATTAGAAGTTCATTAAGGAGTAGGAGGATGGAAATAAAATAAAAAGGTGTCTACTGCGCAGGACCTTAAATGCTTGTCAATTATAATTATTGATTAATTGAATACAGTATGAATGAATGTCTAAGAATATTGATTATTTAGAATTATTGAGATCTTAGGATAATATATGTTTAAATTTCCAATGATGGAAAATAAGATGTCATTAAAATGATCGAGTAAATAACCCTTAAGGAATTGAAAATTTTGCACCTTACTACAAATATTCTGTTTACATGGTAATTAAAAGCATTGTAATAATTCTAATAAAGGCATGATATTGATAAATTAGTAAGCAAATACATATTTTTCTTAAACTTGAAATAAAAACTCGAATGAAGGAAGAAATGCTAGAATTTATTTTGTTTCCGTCATTAATGGCGGGTTACAAAACTAGTGATATCATAATTGATCAAAATATTATTGAAATAGTTGAGCATATCAAATATTTGGGTCTGGTAATAGACAATAAATTAAATTTCAAAGAACATGGCGGATTTATGTGCAAGAAAATTTCAAAAAAACTTGGGTTTTTAAGTCGAATAAGAAATAAGTTGTCTATTATAAGTACTATAAGGATCTTCAGCACCATGATCAAGCCCAATTTTGAGTATTGTGCAAATATTACAGCATTTTTAAATAATGAAATAATAGAAAGATTACAAAAACTACCAAACCGTGGAATGAGAACCATACTCAAATGCAATAGGTATACCTCAATTGATTTTATGTTAAAAATGTGAAAATGGCTACTGTACTACTTTTTGTATTTAAGATGAAAAATAGATTGTTACCGAATTATCTTAGTTCGAAACTCATATATGTTCAGTATGTTCAACATTAAGAAATATATTCAACTTCAGACTAGATTTCTTTAGAAGTGAAACTGCGAAAAATCAATTAATGTATGGTGGTCCAAAGATGTTTAATGTATGAAAATAAATTCAAATTTAAAGTTACACAATATATTTTGTCAGCTCAAACGTAAAATTTCCGATGTAATTACAAACTTTATTTTGCTCAATTTTTCTTAATTAAATTTTCAAATTCATTTTAGTTTTTTTTACCGAATTTAAATATAAGCTTTAATTTAAAATTTGTAAATTATAATTAAATAGTATTTAATACTAAATAAATGAATATTAAAAAAAAAATTAAAAGTTCTGTAATTAGTGCATTTGGATGGTTTTGAAGTCTGGAATATGGAAGTATGGAATATTTAGATCTGATCATATTCAGGAGGTATTTACAACATCGTTACACTTTTGATTGAAAATATTTAACTTTTTTCTATATTTATATTGCTTATAGTAGCTCAAGACCGTATGTACAAACTGGTTTTGTATGCTATATTATCACTACGCTATAAAGTGACAGTTTAGAATAATTCATTATAAGCCAGTATAGAGTTGGTTGTTCTTTTTGATAATGTGAGTTCTCTAAGTAAGTCGGCAATCAAATAAATAAGTGGACACATGATGGACACTAATGCCACCAAATAAAAAGTAAATAAAATATTTACTAAATAATACTTTATATTATTTTTAATATTACAGTAATCCCCCGATTTACGAAGGCTCGTTTTACGAAATTTCGAAATACGAATGAAAAATTCGATATTACGAACAAAACTTAAAAAAAAAAAATTCGTATGAAAAATAAAATGGCTTAAGTGAAAATTAATTTTGCTATAAAAATCTCTGGTAAACGAACAAGAACAACGGCTAACGATTACATTGGAGGTTCGAATAAGTGAGAAAAATAATGAAATAGGAAAATCTGTAGGTCCAGCTACTTCAACTATTTGTACAATCAACAACAAACAAGATAAAATAAGAAGTAGTGTACACAAAGAGTAACATTTTTAATGGCAAAAAGTGTTTCAAAACAAAGAAGTGTGGTGATGGAAGATATGTAACAAAAATGCTTAGTGTGTGGATAAACTATCAATCCCAACAAAATATTCAGATAAGCACAACTATCTGCAAGGCAAGCTTCATTAATTTCTTATTTTTCTACAAACAAAAGTGTTGCAGCTCCTAATATTCAAAAACTTGTAGATTTCAGGTGCTGGTTCAGATGAACTATCATCTGCTGGCTTAGTCAAGAGATCATACGACACATCAGATTAAATATACTATTTATAATTAATATTTTTTTTTCTTAATATGTAATATCAATTTTTCGTTTATTTGCTAATCACACTGTTTGAAATGTTTCTAAAAATAGGGTTTCGTATAACGAACATTTTTGGTATGCATCTATGTATTTCTAATACAAACTTATACTAACTTATAATAAAAGGCAATGTCCTGCTGCTGCTGCTGCTACGTTAGGACATTGCCTTTTATTATATAAGCGTGGCATTTTATTAGTATTACAATAATAACAAACAGAAATTATTTAGCAGAATTCATAACACAAAAATAATCACTCCCATCAAATGCATTTGGAAAAAATTGTATACATAAAATTAATCTCTCTCTTTTGAAATTTCATGTTTTTTTTTTGTTTTTGCTTTTTTTTTATTTTAAAATTGTTTTCAAGAGAACGGCGAATAATGTCGAAAGGAAATAACAAAAAAATATTGTTTTGAATCAAATTTTTTTTATTTTGTTTGATTTAAGAAATAGGTATTCAATTCATGGATATGTGATATGATGATAATATGTAGAAAAGAAAAAGAAAAGAAAAACACAAGCGTAATTATACCAGAAATTTTTGGAAATAGTTTAAATGTAGTTAGTTTTGCTGCCTATTCAAAAAAGTAGATACTTTGCTTTAAAAACTCTGATATCAAATACAATTAACGAATAAGTATTAAACATTTTAGAAAAACTATAATAAGATTCAACAATTAACCCGTGGGATTTTTAAATGGCTGCTGTCCAAGTGGAATGCTTCCACATAAATATAATTTGAAAGTTGAAGTTATAATAATATTACTTAGTAACCTAAATACCAAACGTGGTATTTGCAATGGAAGCCGATTAGCAGTCAAAAATTCAAAATCAAACTTAATAATCGCAGAAGTCCTAATCGCTACAGCTATAAGGGAAACAATTTATTCCCAGAACATATTTATCTCCAACTACCACAGAATTGTCATTTATTCTCAGACTTTGACTATTCCCCGTTAAATTAGCCTTTTTATTATCATAAATAGGACACAAGGTTAGACATTGGAAGAAGTAGGAGTTGAGAAAGAAAACAACTGTATAATTTTTGTAACTATACCTTAAAAAATTTTGGTATTTTAGTCAAATAAATTTGTTGACTGTGTTGAAAAAATACGTGTATTGCAACCAAATTTATGAGTATAAGATTTAGAAGCATTGGATATAAAGAAATGGCAATATCCAATTACTAATCTATATGGATAAAACATTATAGCTTAACAAATATTGTTTTTTTTTGGAATTAAGCTGCGCACTCTAAATAAATAAATAATACAAATATCCAAAGAATTTTTTATTTTTTTATTTATCTTGACTCAAAAAGTTTACACGATAAATAATTCTGTTACAATTTTCATTACGCGGTTTTTGGGAAATGTATGGTTTTTTTTTTTAATTTGTTGTAAAATTTTGTGACTACACAAAAACACTTATAGTGTAAAGCCCGTTTTTTTTTTTAAATACAATGATCAAAACATTCATTTTAATTTCTTGTTCAATATTTAGCCATTTTAACGTGTCCCACATTGCATGTACAGAAGTATAGCGATTCAATCTCAGAACAACTCTCACAGACTTGATCTGAAGTCTTTGCAATCTACTCATCAATTCAGAATTACACATAAATAATATAGAAGAACAATTCAAAGTGTGGTTTGATCATTGTATTATGTAAATTGATTGCACACTTAATAGATATTTTATTTCTAATTTTATTTACAAAATTTACTTTTTTAATCATCTTTTTACAACATTTTAATAATGTTACATCTAAAGCCTACAGCATGTTGTATAAATTATATCAGATACTAGGGGCCCTGTTGAGTAATTACAATTCAATTTGAAGCGAAATGTTACTAAGATTTATATAGGACACATAAATACACCTCCCTCATATACTGATTTGTTTCCGATATATTCCCTATAGCCAGTGGCTCGCATTTAATAGATAATATTACTAAAATTAAAACATTTTTGTAATTCAAGAGGTACATATATATATTATACATATTTTGAACCAAAACTATATGATTACTACAAATGACAAAAATATAAGAAACAATAATTTGAGACAATTGCTTAAAAACATATTAACAGAATCAATTTCCTTTAATTATGGGTAAAAATAATAAGATATTGAATGACACAAAATGGATATTATGGTATTTTATTTAAAAGTTTGAATATTATAAAACAAAATTTTCCACCCGTATATGCGCATTTCTGTTGCATTACAACTTATTTCCATATTAGGAATTCGGAGAAAAAAGATAAAATGAGAGAATTTCTACTGCGCAGGTCCTTAAATGCTTGTCTATTATAATTATAGATTATGTATTAACACAACGTCAAAATGTTCAGTTTCGAAAAACATAATTTGACTTTTGACAAAAACCTGGAATTTGTTAATAATTTAGTAAAAAATAAATATTTTTAAAGTGTCAAATTTTGAATTTTGGTCTTTCAATTAGTTAAAATCTTACACGTCAAACAGCAGCAGAAGATATTTAATTTTAACTTGTGAATAAAATTCAGTTGACCCTAATATAAAAATTATGAATAAAAAATATTCATTACAAATATCCATTCTTAGTAATATTATTTACAATACTCAATACAATTTTAATTATTAAACTCGAATTGGTTTAACAATAGTACATAACATACCATGTAAACTGTTCTATTAATATAATTACGGAAAAAATTTAGATAATTTTAAAATTAATCAAATATAAAATACTTAAACTATTACACTTTTAACACAATTTAAATTTTATTTTAAAATAAATTGTTCAATTCCAAATCGTAACTTTATGGGATTTAAACTAAGTACACCACATGAAGTATAATTTTAATTGCAATTTACAATTGCGTTATTAAAAAATAATACGTGCGTCTTATACCGGAAATATTCATTGAAAAATTTCTAATAAAATATTGAACCTCAAGAGCTTACATTCTATTCCTAACAATTATAAAACAATAAAATATATAAGACTAACTATAAGGTTTATGTTAATTGTCAACCCACTTAAAGATTCAAATTAATTTTGCAAAAAGGAGCATTATTCGCTTATAAATTCATATTCTCTATAATAACATTAAAACAAGGTTACGTGATTTAATTAAAATTACTAATTACACTATAGGTATACTCAGTTACAACTAGGAAATAAAGGATATTTTCATTACCAAATATATAATGTAATGTTACTAGTTAAATTACATGTTATGTTTTTGTTTCAAAGTAAATTTTCCTAATAAAATTAATTAGTAAAAAATGAAAACTATCGTTATGACATCATCAAAATAATGTCAATGAAATGTATTTCACAAATCAATTTAAGAAAAATTATAAATTAGAATTTGATTGAATATGAGCTTCATCACGAATTGGTCTTTACCAGTTCAAACAGTAAATCCTGACAATGAAAGAAAACAAAATATGATCAATAACCAAAAAATCATTCCATTTAATCTGTAATTTGAAAAAAAAAGTGGTGTAGTAGACTAGTAAAAAAAAGTGGTGTAACACTTTGAAAAAAAAAGTGGTGTAACAATATGGTTTTGAGAAGAACTCCAACACCACTGCCGCTTGTCTATCACTCACAGATTTTATTACCAAAAGTATGGACTCTGGTAAATATACGGCTTGTGTTTTTTTGAACTTGCAAAAAGCCTTTGATTGTGTGGACCATGAAGTTCTGCTACATAAACTTTCATCTCTTCGACTCACTGTAGATCAAATACGGTTTTTTAATTCATATTTATCCAATAGAAAATAGAGGGTTAATGTGAATGAACATTGTGGTAAGACTTTAACAATCAATAAAGGGATTCCACAGGGGTCAATATTGGGCCCTGATTTATTCAAATTACATGTAAATGATCTTGCATATCTTAATCTCAAAGGAAGTCTTCAACTTTATGCAGACGACGCAGTTTTGAAATATTCTGTACTGAAACTGAACTTTTAGATGGGATAAGAGAGGATCTAGTCACAATTGAAGAATGGTTGGTGAAGAATAGATTATCTCTGAATCTTAAGAAAACAAAGATTCTCCTATTTGAGAACAAGAATTTCCTGTCCTCAAATTTTATACTCGGTCATAAAACTATAGAAATAGAGAAATCTTTTAATTACTTAGGCCTCCTAATAGACAGTAAGTTAAGATGGAATATGCACGTTGAACTAATTTCAAAAAAGATTTCGCCCTATTTTTTTTTATTTTAAGAAGATTGAAAAACTTTTTTAAAACAGAAACTCTATATGCAATATATGCTTCTTTCATACTTTCTAACCTTACGTATCTGAATCCAATTTGGAGCAGGTGCTCTCAAATTCATCTAAAACCGTTAGATATAACATAAAAAAGCCATCAAAATAATTCATGGATTTACAAATCGCCATCCAACCAAATTGTTGTACTCCTCTAAATTCTATAGTTTTGATAATATTTGTAAAAATGAATTGTACATGTTAGCCTTTAAAATAGTAAACAATAAAATCAAGCATAATTTCATACTCAATCGAAGAATTGATATACACAACCACAATACACGTAACAAAACAAACTTCTATCTTACTCTATTTAAAACTAATAACCAAAAAAATAATTGTTTATATACTTGCTTGAATGCCTTTAATAATCTACCGGAGAAGCTAAAAGTTATTAATTGTATTTTGGAATTCAAATAGCAAATAATGGAATATTTATTGTTGCATTAAAAGCTGTATGTTCTGAAAAAAGAATAATAATTAAAGTATATACGAGTATATTTAAATATGAAAGTCAAATGAAACAAAAAAAAAAACAAAAAAAAAATTATTTTATTATATATATATTATTCTGCATTTATCTGGATGTTTGTAAGTTCGACGGAACGCTCCAACACATATACAAATTGCATATTTATACAAATGCATATATATACAAATTGCTTTGGTGCTTTTTTTTAACCCCTGTCTACCATGCTGAACCTTTGCAGGAAAAATTGATTGCATGAACTATATTTTTTTACTTTAATGTTAGTCTTCTTCGCAAATAATAAGGAAAAATAATAAATAATAATAATAATATAAATAAAACAAACAACTTTTTTGATTTATAATAATAAGGACTAATAGAAATTTAATCAATAGTTTAATATGGTATAATAACCAAAAGGCAAACAGCATTTAAACAGCAGTAAACAATAAAATCAAGCATAATTTCATAATTAATCGAAGAATTGATATACACAGCTACAATTCACGTAACAAAACAAACTTCTATCTTACTCTATTTAAAACTAATAACCAAAAAAATAATTGTTTATATATATTTGCTTGAATGCCTTTAATAATCTACCGGAGAAGCTAAAAATTTTTGATTGTATTTCGGAATTCAAAAAGCAAATAATGGAATATTTATTGTCGCATTAAAAGCTGTATATTCTGAAAAAATAATAATAATTAAAGTATATACGAGTATATTTAAATATGAAAGTCAAATGAAACAAAAAAAAAACAAAAAAAAAATTATTTTATTATATATATATTATTCTGCATTTATCTGGATGTTTGTAAGTTCGACGGAACGCTCCAATACATATACAAATTGCATATGTATACAAATGCATATATATACAAATTGCTTTGGTGCTTTTTTTTAACCCCTGTCTACCATGCTGAACCTTTGCAGGAAAAATTGATTGCATGAACTATATTTTTTTAATTTAATGTTAGTCGCAAATAATAAGGAAAAATAATAAATAATAATAATAATATAAATAAAACAAACAATTTTTTTGATTTATAATAATAAGGACTAATAGAAATTTAATCAATAGTTTAATATGGTATAATAACCAAAAGGCAAACAGCATTTAACACAAAAAAAACATAATTCACTCAAAGGTTATTCTTATTACTTAAAATTATACACAATAATACACATGTGTATCAGCATATTTGAATTGTATAATATTATACATTATACTACTTTATTGCTTCTAGCTTTTATTTTTGGCATTATTGTGTGCGTAACTCACTTCATTCAAAAAAAATTATTTTTGTTTTTTTTTTATTATTTGCTGTATCTGTATTCTGTATGTTCTATATGCTCCATTCCAAAAATATTATTTTATTTTCAGTGTTAAGTGTTCACTTTTCACTTCAATGTTCAGATTAACTGTTCAATCAATAGAACTTGATAGAAGTAGAGTAGGATAATTAACTCTACTTCTACGCCGGATAATAAAACATTGTTTTTTTTAAATTGAAAATTATTGATGAAAATGTTTTTGTATTTTTGTAAATTTTACCAATTTAGATACAAAATTTTGAATATGTATATTATGAATATTTTTTAAAAATAACACAATACCATAATAACAGTTTATTCATATAGCAAAATAAGATCCCTATACATTATACAAAAGACAAAATTTATATGAAAATAAGATCCCATTTTCAAATTTGCTCTCCCAGAGGCCACAATAACGCTAATACGGTATAATTTATACTAAATGGAACCCAACTAACGAATTATAACTAAATGGAAGTGAGTACGAGTATACCATACAAAAATACAAACATTTTATACAAATTTGTTGGTATGGTACTTCTTTTTCTGTTATATAAAAAAAAAAAAGATTAGTGTTAGGCCAATATAAACATAAATAAAAATAAATAAAAAGTGATATAAACATAAGTACTGTAATTTCGGAATAAAGAATCTAATGAAAGAAAAAAACAAACTAGGATTTATTTTGCTTCCGTCATTTATGACGGATTACAAAGCTAGTTATTATATATTTACATTATCACACTAACAGGTGCTTATTATTGGAAAGATAATAAAAATATAACAATATTTAAAGTTGTAAGTCAAATAAAATAAAAACAAAAAAGATAATCATAAAACCATTTGAATATTAAATTTTCTCAATACGACCAGACAGCTTTTTACTAGGTCTTAATTTTTAAATATGTTAATAATTATTACATCAGAAATTTGTTAAAATCTTTTTTATTTAAATTATAAATTATAATAAGTTTAATATAAAACATGTTCTCAGTTAGTTTTTAAGTAATAATTGAAAATAAAGAAAAAAAAAAAAAGACTGAAAACGAACAATTTTAACTGTGTATCAAATGTACCATTCAATATTTTAATTAACCGTTATCAAAATTAATTTTTTTATGTATATAAATAATATTAAGGTAATTTCTTCTTATACTCACCTATCAATTTTATGTCACAAAAAAAAAAATGTTTTCTTATATTTATTTCTTTTACAATTTTATTAATTTTTTTACTATAATAAATTATTAAACTTTACAAACAATAATTATTACCAGTTAACCTCTGTTTTCCTTATTTTCGCAAACGAAAACTTCATAAATTACAACCCAACGCCCTCGCAGTTTTCTTCATTCTCATAACCACAACATTATGCACCTTAATTTTTTTTCATTTTTCTTTATACATTCTTTAAAACAAAAACATAAAATTCTTGAAAGGGTCACCAACTTAGGGACGCTTTATCTTTATGATTACGATTCAGGTTTACAAAATATGGAATCAATTAATTTAAGAAAATAAATTTTAAGGGTAAAAAAAAAAAATGCTTTCAAGGTAAAAAAAAAAAAAAAATTTTTAAATAACGATATGAAGATATTGTTAAAATTAATGAACGAATAATCTAATTTAAAGGTTTTACCAAAAACAAAAATGAAACCCTTATTAATAACCGAATGTCCTTCAAGATAATAACTTTTTATCTAAATCAACAATAATTTTCATTTTACACAGGTAAGAGTAACCACGGAATTACTAATTATTATTAACCTAATAATATAAAAGTACATAACTCAAAAGAGAAAAAGGGTATATTTCATAAATCGTTGACATTGACAAAATTCAACAACAGACAGAGGATAATAATGGTTAAAAATATAATTTAGAAAAAAAGTTTTATAAATTTTGGCAGTACTCGTATTTCTTTTTTAACTTTAAAAAGATTATAATTTGTTAAAACTTTTAAAACAGGTGATTTAATTTACTTGGATAGAATCATATGGTTATACAACTCATAACTAACTGTTTTATAAAAGTTAGGTAAATAGGTAGAAATTTCTGACCCAACATACCGGGAAATCAATCGAGAAGTAAAATGCTCATACCATCACACTCGCTTAGAAAACAAAAAATTTTAACAGGAAACAGATTCGTATAATAGCAGGATTGGGCCAATGCCGAGTAAAGAAGCATCTACATAGTACTTCTCGAACTTACCGATAGCAATTTGTGCAGAGTATGTGATATAGGGAAATAATATATCTAACATCTGTTCTGTTAATGCTAAGACCTCTGTCGTAGTGATGTTGAGCCATGTGGATTCGGCGTTCACAAAACAATACAAATTACTCACTGAAAATTTTCCTGAATGTAATTATTCTAAATCAGGCATACTCAGTTTTTTAATTTGTGCAAATTTATTTAAATTAATTATGGAAAAGGTTGAAAATTTATTTAAAAAAACAATTGTAATTAAACATACTGAGCAAGAGTGGTTCACTAATGAACTAAGAATGCTTAAGAATAATAAAGTAGTAGCATATCAAAGAGCGTCTTTTATAAATGATACTTATACATGGGAAGTTTACAAGAATATTAGAAATGAGTACAAAATTGCCATAAATAAGACCAAGAATCAATTTATTGAAAATAAAAATAAAAAGTCATGAAGGTGATAATAAAGAAATGTGGAAATCCATTAAAAAATATATTTAGCAATCAATAGATCATGTTGTTATTGACAATATAGAAATCCAAGGGGCTGAAAATATTGCTAATAAATTTAATAAATTTTTCATTGAAAGTATTAATGAAATCAGTAATACTATACCAAGTATGGAATATGAGAATCAAATAGAAGGACAAATAAATATTTTCAAATTTTAGAGAAATTAATAAGGATGAATTATTAGAGGTTATTAAAAAAATGAATAAAAAAAAAGATCTCATGGGAATAACTTCAAATATAATTAGAGATTCCTTTAATATTGTTGGTGATGTGTTGATGCATATTATAAACATCATCAATGAGACATGGAGTATTTCCCAGTACGTGGAAAGAAAAGGTTGTATGACCAATTCCTAAAAGTTGTTTGTCAAGATTATTAAATGAACTTAGACCAATTAATATGTCACCGATGTACGAAAAGATATTTGGAGAATGTAATTAATTCACAAGTGCAACAATATTTAGAAGCGAAAAATATTATTTGCAATGAACAAAGTGGTTTTAGAGGTAAACATTCATGTGAATCAGCTCTAAATTTGGTATTATATGAATGGAAGCTAGCAAAAGAAAATAATCTAGTAATTGTAGCAGTTTTTTAGACTTGAAAAGAGCACTCGAAACCGTAAGTAGAGATATATTATTAAAAAATTTGAAAAATATGGTTTCCAAGGAACTGAACTACAGTGGTTTAGAACTTTTTTTTGAATGCAGAACTCAAAAAACTTGTGTTGATAGAAAATTTTCTAAAAGTGAATTTATTAATATGAGAGTGCCTCAAGGAACAATTTTAGGTGTTGTAAGTTTTTTGTTATATATAAATGATATTAAATCGAGTATAAAATTTGGTAAAATCATTTTATTTGCGGATGATTCATTATTGTACATAACGGGAAGAAACATTGAAGATTGTTGTCATAAAATAAACGAAGATCTAGCAAATTTGTCAATGAATAAACTTAAACTAAATTTAGAAAAAACGAAATGTATGGTAGTAAATGATCGATCCAATAGTTTAGCTAATGTATATGTAGATATAACATAAACCTCGAAAAAGTAAATTTCATTAAATATTTGGGTGTTATGATTGAAGATAGATTAAATTTAGATAATCATGCAGATTATGTTAGTAACAAAATTGCAAGAAAAATTGGGTATTTAGGTAGAATAAGAAACAAACTTACCAATAAATGTGCGATAACTATGTATAATACAACAATTTTACCACATTTGGACTATTGTGCATCGTTGTTATTTCTATGTAATGAAGCAAAAAAAGATCGACTGCAGATACTTCAAAATCGTGCTATGAGAATTATTTTGAAATGTTCAAGAAGGTCAAACATAAATTTAATGCTGGGAAAATTGAAATGGATGTCTATTAGACAAAGATTAAACTTTAATACATTGATTTTCATATATAAGATGAAACATTTTAATATGGTTCCTGATTATTTATCGAGACTTTTAAATTATGTGGGTGAATCAAACAATCATAATCTAAGATCAGCACATTTATTCAGACTTCCGCTTTTTAGAAGAAACAACACCCAAAATAACTTATTCCACAAAGGTCTTGATGTGTTTAATTCTTTGCCTGAGGTTATTTATAATGTTGATAATATTAATGTTTTTAAGAATAGTTTAATAAGTTATATAATTCACTAGGGGCCCCTGTTGAGTAATTATATTTCAAGTTGAAGTCAAATTCAAAGTTTAAAAAAAAACAGTAATTTACGTACTGACATAGACTTCGCACGATATAGCTGAAACCACTCGTGTTTAATAAAAAGTTTTGTAGTTAGTAAGTTTTATTTAGGACACATAAATACACGTCCCTCATATACTGCTTCGTTTCCGATATATTCCCTATAGTAAGTGGCATTTACTGGATAAAACTACTAAAAATAAAAAATTTTGTCATTAAAGAAGTATGTATATATTTACCTACATAATACATAATTTTAATACAAACTATATTATTACTACAAATAACAAAAATTTAGAAACAGTTACTTAAAAAGATAAAAATGAAAAATTCAAGTGACCTACTATATCAAAATGAAGTACTCTAACTCTACTATATAAAAATAAATTTGCTAGTCATATGAACAATTCAACTGATTTTTTTTGTTTTTGATTTTTTATATTTTTTATTTGAGATGAATTTGTTTCTTTGTTTTTTTTTGGCATATGTACATAGATTCATTTGCAAGTACATACTGTAAAATATAATAACTGATTTGCTTGCTTTTGTTTATTACTTTCATAAGATCTCACTTATGCATAATGTATTTGCTGAATAATAAAATCATATGAGTACAAAATTTTCAACTGTGTGCGAATTTTTGTTTTATATACAAACTTATATATTATATATATTAGAAGTTCATTAAGGAGTAGGAGAATCGAAATAAAATAAAAAGGTGTCTACTGCGCAGGACCTTAAATGCTTGTCAATTATAATTATAAATAATGAATTTTAGTTAATTTTGAATTGTTTTTTTTTTATTTTTATTTCTTATGATTTTGTAAATAGTATTTATACTAATTAATTTAATAAAAAAAAAAAAAAATTGCAATTAGTACGAACTAAGTGTAATCACAATAAGCGAATTTGCGATTGTTTTTAACCAATTTTAACATACATACATATAAACATAATTTTAATTGTAATTATAGGTAAATGTTATATACATATTTTGTTAAAATTTTACGCTTAATGAATTACAGTAGTATGGCAATACTTTTTCTTTATTCTAAAATTAGCTATACGATAATTATGTATTTTAGCATTAGCGTCTAAAAATATACATAATTGAAATAGAAATAGTCATATATTTAGAGTGTCCAGATTTATAATGGAGTCGACTTAGGATTTGAAAAACAAGTTTATCAAATATTTTGAGGAGTTCTTAACAGCTTTTAAAATATTTTTATTTCTTGTAGAAATTTCTAATCACTGTCCAAATTACGCTCATCCGTCCATTGAAATTTTATCAAAAACAAAACGCGTTCGCAGTGACAATTGTAAAATAAATATGAACACACTTTAATTCTCTCACTCTTGTGCTCAATCCTCAAGGAAGTGTACTTGGTCCGGTACTGTACCTGCTGTACACTTGTGATTTTCCTGCACTAGAAAATAATATTATTGCGACGTTTGCAGATGATACAGCGGTTCTGGCTGTTGGGGAAAATAATAAAGAATCCATAGAAAACCTGCAGAGAGCTATAACAAAAATCCAAGATTATACAAAAAGATGGAGGCTGAAATTAAATGAAGCTAAGTCAGTACATGTGGATTTCACAAATAAAAAAATTAACCATAAACCAGTATATATAAATGGTCAAGAAATACCCAATTCAAATACTGCCAAATATCTTGGTATGACGTTAGATGCGAAACTTCGCTGGAAAGCTCACAAAAAAAGCAAGAAAGAAGAACTACAAATCCGCTATAGAAAAATGAACTGGCTCATAGGTAAGAATTCTACCTTAACAATACAAAACAAACTTCTGCTCTATAAACAAATACTGATACCAATATGGTCATATGGCATTCAGCTATGGGGATGTAGCAAAAAAAGTAATAGAGATATTATTCAGAGGTTCCAGAATAAAGTCCTAAGAAACATTGTGAACGCGCCCTGGTTCATAAGAAACTATGACCTATATAGAGATTTGCAAATAGAATCTGTCGATAAGGAAATACAGAAATTTGCAAGAAGTCACGAAAAAAGGCTTCAGCACCATGTAAATGTGGAGGTAGTCGAGCTCCTGGACAATATAAATATAGCCAGACGACTCAAAAGAGTAAAACCTTTTGAGTTAGTGCAGCAATAATCACCCACACTCTTGAGGACTCGTCGCGCTGGTGATCAGAGATTGACCCGCTCCCACGTTTAGATAGATTTGTTTTTACGGGATTGGTGAAGAATTTCGTTATGTTAACTGCCAACGAAACGAGGTTTTTCACAAGTCTTCCATAATTATAAATTCGATCGGAGAGCTGGTTGGCTTTTTGTCGCTGATGCGATGGGTCTTCAAAGTTATGGATGAATACGTTAATGGAAAAGTTAGATAGACATCGCTGGTTGTAGTCTACATTGAAAAATGAAATAAAGCCAAGAAAAAATTGCTCATTATTCCTGTAGGACTAGATCGCAATGTAGGAAGGGTGTGGTTTAGTGGGTAAGAATCCCACACACAAGCTACGTCAAGCTACGGGGTTCATTGTGTCTTTTGAAGATTCCCACCAGCCCACCAGCGTATAAAAAAAAACAAACTCTTGTGCTCAAAGTAAATATTTTTTTTTAAATACTGAATTGCATCCACTTCTAATTCCCACTTATTGGGAACACAAAAAATCGCGTTATTTTCCAAAATTACAAATAAACAATTTGCAATTAATTTCCAAATTTTATTTGAATTTCGGCAAACAAAAAAAAAAATGTATTGGTTCAAAATTCTGTCAATTTTCCTACATATTCCTTACACTTTTTATCTTATTAACTTTTTAGAAAAATTAGCAATATAGATTTTAGTGCGGAAAGCAACAAGGAGATCTGAGTAGTGAGTCCCTGGGGATAGTAAAAATGAGAGAATTTTCCGCTATAACAACCAACAATAATAAATAGGTCACTCGAGTCGTGGTATTAAAAAATCACAATGAAGTGCTAATTATTTTTCCGGATGCAACTGGAATGGCCACTTCTACATACCTATCTACTAGAAAAATGAATTTATTGTGCTTCAGCTCTATAAGTTAATTGAAAAATTAATTTTTTAGGTAAAAGTTGGCTGTAAGGTGTCATACTTAAAATTTACTCAAAATTTCAATATGACTGGGACATTTTTCACTAAGATGAATGGTTATACTGGATTTTAAAGTGATAACATATTAATAGTTAGGTTGAAGTGGCTATTCCAATCACTCTGAAAAGATACAATTAACACTTAGTTGTTTTGTTCTGAAGCCACAGCTTGTGTGTTATATTTGATGTTGTTTTGCAAAGGATTATTCATTTCAACACGAAAAACACTATGGGGAACCTGCACAGTTGATGAATTCAGTTAGAACTATTATTGGCGAAATTTTCTATATTGTTTTAAAAATTCTTGATTAAACTGTTTCATGTACTTTCAACTGCAGAGGCGAATATAGATTGATAGTTTTTAAAAACAAAATTAGATCAAATTATTTTACCTATATTTTTTTAAATCTACATCTTTAAGAGTAAAACAAAATCGTTTTCTTTGATGAAGTCGATTAAAAACAAAAATTAAAGTTTTGATTAAGTTTTTTTTAAATAAATTCAAATTAGTTAAAATATTTTACACATAGTAAAAGTGTAATTTAATTCCAATATTATTCTTAGAAACAGAAGGACCACTTCAGTACTATCAGCTTGTTAATAAATTTAATAACAATATATTTTATTTGAATTTCAATTATAAAATATTAAAAATTATATTTGTGTTTCTGAATTAATTGTTTTTTTTTTTTTTGTTTAAATAAATTATTTGGTTAAATTTTTAAATTATTGTTTTACTTTTTACCAATAATATAAAAAATGTAAATACTTCAAGCTTTTATAACTTTAAATAAACATTTCCAACTGTTTAATTTAAAATTCATGTAGAGTAGATTGAAAATTAATTTCCAATTTCTTATTACTAATTTTATGAAAAAATTTCAATTATTACATAAAATGAATTGATATTTTTCAATTTTTAGGTTGTATATTGGTTGGATAAAATCGTAGATAACTGTCAAAATATGAAAGTTAACGAATGGAAATCGCAAATAGATGAACAAGCTGAAGAAAAGTGAAAAAAATGAGATTAAGGCTGGCCAGAGATGATCATAATTATGATTATATGCTATATTAGTGTGAAGTAGACTAATTCGATGTTAATCAGTCCTTAACCTAATTAATTGAAATTATATAACTGGCTAATTGCAGAACTTGAAAAAAAAAATAGACATTACATGACATTTATATTTTTTTTTTGCTGGTTCTGCATTCAAAAGTTAAATGTTTTCGTTGTCGTCGTTTATAAAAGCAATAGTTTTTTTACTTTGACAGAGAAGTCTCAATTTTAATTTGATTAAGAAATTGCAGGCTGCTTTGCCTATGATATTCACCCTTCGATATGCTTTTTTTGAGAGGGTATCTTGAAAATAAGTAGACTTTTTCTAATATACCGTAATTGTAAATCGATTAATCGAATTATCAAACGATTAATTGGCTTGCAACCGAGCTATTTTGGTATCGAAAAAAACTTGATTGTGATGGTTTCGTATAGATATGGTATTGTAGCGTGTTTTAAATAATGAAAAGTTAACGAAAAAATTTAATTTATATTCACAGATATTCTTCAAGACTTTTCATACGAATACAATCATCGACGCGAAACATTAATATTCTGCAAGACGCTGAAACGATATCGTGTGTGTTATTTCTGAAATACTTTTCTACGAAGCGATAGCCATTTTAATTCACTTCAAATTAGTTAAGCGATAAGGTTGAAGTTTAAAGCATTCGTATTAATTAAGCTTGTTTTTTTTTTAGTTTTTTAAGTTATTTGTAATATAAAAAATGGATGGAATAGAAAAGTAAGTATAAATAAAAATATGTTTGTGATGTAGTGAATTGATTAGTGCTTTTATTATTTATTTCTGCTATATTTAATAACTTATATATATGACTTTTATTTATGTTTACACTTATTTTGTAGATGTAGCACAAAATATTTCTTTTTAATTAAAATTTATCCAAGTCCTTTCTTTTTACTTTAATTTTTACAAAAGTATTTGTTTACAATTCTTTTTTTATATTTTGAAAAAACACTAATAAAACTACAAAACAAACTTAGTTGTAATAAATTTTTTTTAAAGCAAAAAGTGCTACCAAAATAACGAAATATTTCAAAAACCTTCCAGAAATTCAAATTTATTTAGATTATTCTATTTTTCTTTGACATCACATTTTTTGTTCTATATACAATTTATTTTAATTTATATAAGGAAAAATGATGGAAAATTGTATAAAACCTTGTTTGACTATTTCGAGTTTTATATTTTACTCAGAAGCTCATACTTAATCTGTTTAATAACAAAAAACAAGGAGAACAAAAAATATCGTCAACAAATTATCGACCAATTGCTTGATTAAAATGTTTTCGGAGCGAGAGAAGTGGCCAATAAAATTTATTATTATAATTTTTATTATCATTATTTCAACTATATGAATGCCTAACGAGATTTCTTTCTATATAAGGCTTTATACAAATTTAGTTTTTGTTTTAGTGCAACAAGTGCAAAATTTAACCAAGATATGAATTTAAAAAATAGAAAATTCACAATAGTTATAATTATTTTTAAACTATGAGAGAAGAAAAGTAAGTTAATATTCTTACTATTGAATGTTATTGAAATTGAAATTACTAGGTTGGTTAAAAAATCTTATATTTTGTTTTGTTTATATGAATTTAGAGTTATTGTCGTACTTATTTAGGAATTTTTTGGTTAGTTCTTTTTTTAGTTTATATATTATTTAATGTTTTTAGTTCATTCTCTAGTTTTTTATATAATTCAGCTGCTACATAAAGTGTTGTTGATGTGCCAAAATATGATACTTTTTTCTTATCTATAGGTGAATTACATTTTACATATGTATGCATAAATATATAATTTTGTTACCCTAATACCAATGTCTATATATCTTCTAGCCAAGTTACACGATAATTTTTCCGGAATATATCAAGTTACGATTTTTTTTAAATTTTGTTTTTGTTTTGTGTATACATTTTTTTTGATAAAAATTAAATTTGAGAGAAACACAACTAACACAAACAAGAATATTCTGAAAAATTTAACACCAAAAATTAAATACAAACACCAATAAAGGTTTTGCTCAAATAAAAAAAACAAAAAAACAATTTATATGCTACTTTAATTTGGTCTCAAAAATTTTACTGTATTCACCAGTTTTATTTTCAGTATTCATTAGAACTGTATTCACCAGTTTTAGACTTCAGTGTTCGGATAAGAAATTTTTTTTTTTTTTAAATTGAAAATTATATAAATTACTTTTTGTATTTTTTATAAATTTTACCAATTTAGATAAAAAATATTGAAAACTTTTTTAAAAAAAACACTATTTTATAATAACAGGTTATTCATATAGTGAAATAAGATACCTATACAAAAGACAAAATTTATATGAAAATAAGATCTCGTTTTTAAAGTTTCTCTCCCAGAGGCCAGGCTAGAAGATATAGAGCCATTGCTAATAGTAATTCTGTCTGTTATAGCTAAGTCTACATATATTACAAGTCAGGAAACTGCAGAGAGAATACTCATTTTGGTCCTTATTTATACAGGGTAGCATAGCAAAAATAAGCATCATTTTTTAAATCTAAATAACTGAAAAAATATAATTTATTTTGAGTTTTGTTCTAAGAAGAAATTAAAATTTTGTATTTTTTAGATCGATTAGTAGAAAAAAAAATTATATACTTTAATGTTTTATTATAGGAAAATTTATTTAAAAAAGATCTTGCCATTTAAAAAAAAAAATATTTAAACCTTTCAAAAGTGAGTAAAAATTTACTACACTACTTCTAATCAGCACAATTTTTTTTCACTATTTTTCTTTAACCAACAATTTTTTAAATTTTAAAATATATTTAATGTAATATTTTTTTGTATAATTAAAGTATAAATTCTAAACATTATTTTGATATTAAATTTATATTTTTTTATTTATATAAAATGCTCTAAGACTTTGTTTAAACATAAAAATTTCTGCCAAATTAATAAAATTACTTCACAGCTAGCTTAAAATAATTGTAGTCTCTGTAAGGGAATGTCATGACTTTAAACAAATGTAGCCTTAGGTTATAGTCGTACTTTTGGATTTTAAATGTATTTATCTATCTATCGTACTATAACTATGATGCCAAGAGAGACTTATGGTGGATTTCCTTTTGATCGACGGACGTCCGGACAAATTTTTTAACCAATCAAAAAATTTTATTTTACTAACACATACTCAAAATAATTTCGCAATTTACTTCATTCAATTTCTTAGTTAAAATTTTTTCAACTTTGGGCTGATGGCTGAAGGCTTTATTTAATAAAAATAAAATCCGCGCATGTAAACAATTTTTTAAACGTCAAGAAAAGTTAGTCCTTCGCGCTTTGAGAGGAAATCATAAAATTTTCTTTGATTGTTTTTGTGTTTCAATTATAATGTAAAATAAATTGTCCGGACGTTCCTCCGTGGAGAAGAAATCCACCTTTGTATCATTTTAAATGGTTTATTTTATATAATTTGCAGTATTTTTTTATGACAGTATACGCAGACAGTAGACTGGAGCATCATGCAGATATCCAGTACTTTGGAAATTTTGTTGAATTTAGAGAGAGACGATTTACTATTCTAATTTGTCCGTATAACAATTAGATCAATATTTGTTTTTTTTTTTTTATTTAATCGTCGACTAGTGATTTAAAAGTTAATTTGAGGTCAAGGATGATTTCTAGATATTTGACAGTAATACTGCAGTGCGACGCAATTGCCATTTAGGTGTAGGTTTCTGTCAGGTGAAGCAAGGTTTTCTTTTTCTAGTAAAGAAGCACGTGTAAGTTTTTAATGTATACTTTTTTTTATTTTTCATTTCTGTAAGTATTGGTATAAAGAATCAAACCCGTTTTACCGCTAGGATCTGTATTCCAAGTATTTATTGTATTGTCGTCAGCAAACAGATCTTCTAGAAACCTGAGTGGCAATAACTGCAATATACAAGTTTTATAAGTGAAAAATCAAACCCTGTGCATCATCTGCTGGCAAATGATATTTGGATGAACGAGCATCATTGATTTTGACGGAAAATATTGATTAATATTTTGTTTTTGTTCTTACACAATAACACTCTTTCATGCATGTAACATACAATACATTTGGATGTGAAGTTCCAAATTTGTAGTTGTAAATTCCTATATGTTCATATTATATACATGCTGTTTAAAATGTTTTCGGAAATTGAAGAGAACTTAGAATTAAAACATGATGCAAGAGGTCTCGCTTAAATAAATTTTTTCAAATGAATTTTTTGTAAATAAAAGTAAACCGTAAAATTATGCCTAATTTTCTATTACTAATTTGTTCATGTCACCAGACAATAAATGTATACAGTATTATGTAACGCTCTTACTTTATTTTTTATTCTGATCGAAATTTATTTATTTATTTATTTATAACAGTGGGATTTGCACTACAAATCAGCACTACAACTAAAGGTCCTTTTCCCTTTCGAAATGTGAGCCTTTTATATATTAATTATTTGGTATATATGTAAATATTATATATTATATTATTTTTTATTAGTTTTATTATATTATTAAAATTTTATTCCCACATTTTTAATACACTCGAATATATTTTCCAAATAAATATTGAAAATCTTAACAAATACATTAAAAATATTCTTAAGGCCACTTCAATAATTACTTGACAAAAAAAAAACAACAGTATTCAAATACATAATTATGTTCAGTTTTTCATTAAATTATTAATTAATAATTATGTGTATAAAATAATATGTATGGAGGTAGACACACATTATATAAATATACAATTTTAATGAGTAGAAATTATATTGTTTCAATAAAATATTTAAATGTAATTAATTATTATAAAACCACATAAACGTAGATAAAATTTTATTTTTTTTTATAGATTATTATATTTAAACGTATGTGAAAATTATTTAAATTATAATATCAAAGCCATTTTTTAATTCTATAAGTATCCTTAAAAACTAAAAATAAATTTTTTGTATAAAAAGTTTTTGAATTATTTTTTTAAAAATAATATTTTATTTTTTTCCTATATATTTTTTGATTCTGTAGAGTTAATTATTAAATAAATGTGCTCTTGACACCTTTAGATAAGCACTCGATATTATCTAGTTGGCATATAAATCACTTAAAAATAATTTAAAGAAGAAACATTTAAAATTAACAATATAGTATTTATTTTCAAAAATATTCGAGGTTTCTCCATCTCTTTAATATGCATTTTACTAAATTTTATCTTTAAAAAATTTTAAGTATTAAAAAAAAATCAAAAAAGGAACAAAATTCCAAGAAAATACGAAAAATGAAATAAATTAATCCTATCATTTGATACACTTCAACCTTTTTTACGTGAATTTTTATACCACCTTCTTTTTATTATTATTAATGGGGAGTTTTATATGTAACCGCGACCACTTAAGATCAATTTTACTTCCCCGCTTATCACAAATTTGTAGGTCTATGTCCTTGATAAACGATATTATTGCTCTGATGTCAATTTCAAAATTGTTTTCAATATTTGTACATCGCTATAACATCGCAAACAAATCGAATATGATGCTTCTAAAAAGAAACTGCACCTACCAATCTTGAACAAATCCTTGTTAAATGGACCATGGCAGGTTTATAAACACTGTCAGCATTCTGATGTTGGATCTAGTATCCCTGATTACCTGATTCAATCGTTTGAAACTGAATTTGAAAAAAACTTGGTCAAGTCCTTGGAAACTACCCCATATGTTTTTGGGTTTCTGTAATTTCCCCTTGTAAACAATTCTTTGTAGGTAGCGGTTTGAACGAGCAATAATTGGCGCTGATCTAAGAATTGACTCTTCGCACCTGTTTTTGCAAGAAAATCTGTCTCTTTAGTGCCTTGTAAAATACCACCTTACTATCAGATGAGATTTTTTTAAAGAGTGAATTTTTGATGAAAGTAACTGTAAAAGTAACTGTAAAAGTAACTGGAAAAGTAAGGAACTACAAACAAATTTTAATTTTAACAATATGTACAACAATTCCTATATATATATATATATATATATCATATAATTTATAGACGATATAATACTCTAGCAACACCTTTCAATTCCAATTTCCAAAAATTATATCCTCATACTCCCAGCAATTGAAACTGAACGTAAATTGATGGTCAGTATACAACCATGACTTTATGATTTTCGACCCTTTCACTTTTTACTAAAAGTAATAGAGTTGAAAGTAACGCTTCAAAAACTTAAAGCTGTTTGATATTTCGTAAAATTTCCCCTTTAACCCTATATTGATATTCGAAAATGTGTGTGTTTAGTGAACAGTTTAATATATTCGGCATGCAGTCAAAGCATAAAACAATATTTATAAATGCAGCCAGATGATTCGGTTTTGTGAGCTGTTGGCAGCATTTCCTTCCCAACAGATTGTGGATATACAAAAGTTATATACATGGCATACAAATTATACACTCTAGGTAGAACAAAACTTAGACATTGATGGGATTGCGCGTCAGGAATCCCGTTTAGTTTTCTTGACAAGATGCAAAGACATGTCAATCGAATTTTGACAACTCAAATGAGCGCTTACCTTATTTATCATAGATATCTCGTAGGTGGAGACACTTGTTTTGGCAAACTGAAAACCTTAATACATTGAGAAATAAGAGAGATTTCAACTACTCGCTACTACTTACACACACTGGCTTCGGTCACTAGCGGAATCTCTCCAGTTGGTGATTTGAAGTTTTTTCATATGTGCTGATACTTCATCTCTCTAACGAAGGTGCGGCCTCTCTCGACGACGCGTTCCCTGGGGCTAGGATTCGAAGAGTTTCCTAGTCGGAGAAAGTCCTCGCTGCATAGTGAAAATTGCAAAGGGCGATTAAATCGACTATGGAAAGTCGTTTCTAGTTAATTGTTTTCCGATTGTCGAACAAAATCCCAAACAAATGTGTTCACAAACTACAATATTATAATCTAGAAAGATTCAAGCAGACTATAAACAGATCTGCACGACTGTAGCGATATATTTTTTCATCTCATCCTCCGATAGTTCAAATGGTGTATTTATGTATATAGTTTATGGAGACGGAGACATTCTTTCAAAAACAGGCGCGAAGAGTCTGTTCTTACGGCCTGGAGATACCCATAATATATGGCATAGTTACCAAAGACTTACGATTATAACTTTTTCGAACTCAGTATCCAACAATCGACTGACATGGTTTATGGTCATCAAAGGTCATGGTCTATCTAACAAGCATCTGTTTAAGATTGATATATCGAACACACACAGTTGCAGATTCTGCTTAGAAGAACTACCAAAGACTGATTGGTCCTCCTCTCATATTCTATTTCTTTGCGACGTCATGGTTCGCAAAAGATATAGATATTTCCAGGAATACAGATCGCCTAATTCTGAAATTGACATTAAAGCAATATTAGCGTTCATCAGACCTACAATTCTAAGATAGTAAGCGGGGAAGTACAATAGAACATAGAACTCGCTATAAAAAAAATGTAGAAAGGTTTACCTAATGTTAGGTTGTACATAGAAGACCCGTCTTCAAAAAATAAAAATTCTTAATTAGTTTTTCTCAATCTAGATTTCTGCTTTAATGATAATGCAATTTAGATTCTTCGCGATAAAGTCAAGTAGCTAACCAATATTTTATAACCATATTGGTGAAGACCGAAGGAATTATACTCTTCTCAAACCTACAGCATTTTTTTCAATTTTTAAAAATTAAAGCGCAATTCAGTGCTAACAAATTGTTGCTACTGCAATAAGAAATAAAAATGTATTCACAATATACCTGACATCTGCTGATTTTGTTGACTGAAGTATTAAGAGAGTATTCATGTTAATCATACGAAACACTAAGGTCGATAAATTTTACTTCCACACAGATACATATTTTTTTTTTTTATGAATCTAGTTCGTAATTGTTGATAAAAGCCATGAAAATGGTTAACCATACCGAAGTCAAATTAATTACACCATCTTTCATAAATCCCACTACCAAATCGGCAAACAGTACCCATTAACTGAACTATCTTCGATATCTTGTATCTAATGAAAAACACAACTCAACGTAGTGTATAGTAGAAGAAGAAGAAGATATAAAAATTTCTACAATACAAAATCAAACTAAATAAAAAATAAATTTACCATGAACCGAATCCTTGAGAATTTATTATATGACAAAATAAAGTTTTAATTTTATTTAATTTTTATTCTGATTTTGATTTCGTCATAAAAAAATTTTCAAACTCATTAATTTCCAAGGATTTGATTTCATCAATTAGTTATTTTTATCATAGCCGACTGTTCTAGAGCAAAAAAAAAAATAAATAAATGAGAAGAATATCTAATAATCTATTAACGATCAGCATTGCATTGACATACTTTTGTTTCTATAAAGAAAACGATATTCAAGTCTACTGGATAAGATGAATTATTATTTGTATGCATCACAAGTATTCATAGTTCATATGTCAAGTCAACCAATGTTCATTAGTTTTTAAATATTTTATTATAATTTTTTTTAGCTGATTTTAAAAATTGGCAAAAATTATTTAAACAGGACATGAATTAATATGGTACAATTCGTTTGTTTAGTTCAGATAACTGAACCATAATGAACTGCTACTAAGTTAACAATTTTCTGAAATTTTTAATCGGTAATGCGCAGCTAGATAGTTAATTTATCATCCATTGATCTTAGTTTATTCATTCGTCCCGCACATTCATTCAGAAATACTCTTGAACCGTCTACAGTCAAATTGGTCGATTTCGTTATTTCAAAATCACCCATTCTTATATTCGGCAGTTCCGCCTGTTAACGATCAATTTTTTAACGATCTCCTATACCTATAGTTTAAACATAAGTATATTTGGAGTACATCATTAGATTTCGAATCCATTGTGAAATATTGGGATAACATTTGTTTAAGTCAATTTTAGATGGTTTGATGTATATAAGCCATTTTTTGGATATTTAAGAATAAATATGAAATGACATCTGACAATATGCGAGATGTTTTCAGACTGATTTCATGTTTCACGTTTTCAGACTGATTTCAGAGATACAGACTATTTTCAGTATCTACTGTAATTACTGTTCGCTTGGTGTAGGATTGTTTCTAATTGACTAAAAATATTCTTATAAAGTTGAAGTTCGAGATACATAGTTCAAGATGAAATTATTATCATTCTTATCTTTAACGTTTCATCCGACAAAAGCTTTATTGTACCATAACGTATATGTTGCTAATCTAGGTCAGAATGCTTTAGATATATTTCACTGAGTGTGGGTAAGGTATATAAATAACCCTCTATAGCCTAATCAAGAGGATGTCATACAAAATAATGCTGTCTTACTATGTAACAAGCACGGATTCGAGTCTCCATAAAATGTTTGTCTTCTATCAGAAGATAGGTACGGTTTAATAATCATACTCAGGATATTCTTCAATGGTATGGCAGGTAGCTGGAAAAGTCAGCTACGAATGAACCCTTCGCATCCACAGAACAGATGTTCAACAGACACTTTTTCTATTTTCCCCGAGAAACACGAAGGGCAGCATGTGATCATCCCTACACCATTGAAATCCCTAGATGACAAAAGACAAGTTATTGAAATTCGTTTATAACTTCAACATCCCGAATGTGGAACCAAATTCCCTCTTATGTGTTCCCACAACATGATAAATTCTATATTTATGATCTAAATAAATTCAAGATGAACATTAAATCCTTCAATTGTAATTGTCCTCCTTCTCTTTCACCATCCTTCTTTCCTAATTTCCCTTTCCCACCCTAGCCAAACGTACCAATCGGTATAAAAAATCCCCACCTAGTGTTTTCGCTATATCTAAAAAAAAACAACACAAATTACATCTGCACAAGTTGCTGTCGGTTATGCCGATTTTATAAAGATATTCTTTTACTAAGCGCTAGCCAGTTATTATCTAAGCCATGATGCCCATATCATTCCTACTTAAACTTCGAAGAATTTTAGTTTATTTGAACTAACGTTTTGCCATGAACATTTAACGATTTCTAAGATCCTTAACCCAGAAATGCTCATCTTTTGGCTCCAGCCAAACTTTTATCTGCGTTTTGACTGCGTTACAAAATGAGCTTGGTTCTATGAAAAGTACAGCGATACCTTTTTTCACTAGGTAATCTCCACCTTCATTTCCTGCGATGTCAGAATTATCTGCTACATTATTATGACTTTCTTTGCTTTTGCTAGAGTTTTAAACATTTCTACAAAATCACATACTAGCTTTAACGTGATAATGAATGAATAGATATGAGGCGGTCCGAACCAGAATGGACCATTTAAAAAAATACTTTAGAGATAAAATTGCAGTAGCAAAAGTTAATTACTTCAAGAAGTTTAGTCCATTTAGAAAAATAATTGTTATCATGTTCAAATTAGTTAAATGTTACTTGTTTTCTTTGCACGATGACAGAAAGTTATTATTTTCTAATAGAAAATGGCAATGACTAGGTGAAAGAACTTAGATCTTATGGTTTTTTATTTTTTTCTTAAATCCTCTCGCTATTTTTTTCTTAAATCCTCCTCACAAAGTTCAATAGCCTGGAAAACTGTGTTGTAAAATTTAAAGTTGAATAAATATGGGCACTGAGCTTATTCCTATATACCCCTATCACAAAAATTTTTTTGGCAAAAATATTTAGATGCTTAATAAATAGCCAGTCTTTGCAATATATATGAAAAAATTTAATTTTCTATTTTAAGCAGCCTAAGATCGGGATATATAAAATATTTGGTAACATACGAATGAACATGCACTACCATTTGTAAAGCTTTTGATTAAAAGTGCTGAATTTGATTGATGTTAGACATTTGGACTAAACCCCAAAATTGTATCCCATATGTCCAAATGGACTTAATAATGGCTTTATATAGAATCAACTTATTATGCAGAGTGAATGATTTTGTTCCATAAATCAGCATATCGACCTGAATTGTATGACAATTTTTTTTTGATTCTGTATACTTTAGCCGAATAAACAGTTTGTCAAAGTGTATACTCAGGTATTTTCTTTATCGGCTTATGGAATTTGCACACCATTATATAAATGCAGTAGTATGATAATGTATTTACTTCTAATATAATATGTTTATAATTATTAATGAAACAGGGGCCGCTACATTGACCTAATTATAGCAAAAAATATTTTCAAAAACATCCTTAGAATACACATTTCGTTAGAAAGACAACATAATGAAAATAGTATACTTGTGAATATTAGTATTCGGCGAAATAAAATATAGAAATTTTTAAATTTTAAAGCAACAAGTTTTGATATTCAGATTTTTTTAAATCAATTTAATATACTTATATATATATATATTTAAAATGAAGTCTCAGGCAAGCTATATGTAGTGTGCGCTCATTTCATTTTTTTAAATATTTATTTTTAATTTTGATAGATTTATTCAAGCTTACAAATTTCATTCAAAAATTCCATTCATTCTTGCACCAATAAATTTGAATTTCAAAATTTTGTTTTCTTAATAAATTCACGTCCTTTTGAATCTTAATTTTTTTTTTTTTACTCTCATTTGATTCTTTTCCCAGCTATCGATTGAATTATAAATTGTTGAATGGTTTAGTTGAATACCTACACTATAATCAAATATTTGAAATTGAATTTGAAATTATTTCGAAATGAAAAAAAAAAAAAAAAATTGAATATGGAAATTAAATTTTTGTGTTTACAATATTTTAGAATTGAAAGGAAAACGCAACAAAAAAACAAACCATAACTTAAACATGATTTGGAAATTTGGGAACATTTCGTTGGAATGTATTTGTTTGAGAGTGGTTTTGGTATGGCGTTATTCAAATTTTGATCATTGATTTTGTAATATGCACAAATGCCATCTATAATATTTGCTAAAAGTCATGGTTTCAATATTGAATCATTTTTGAGAATTTTATCGTTTTTTACGGTAACAGAAGTTAATTTTTTGTAATTTCATATTTTTTTTTGTAAGAACACTTTATATTGTTCTACTTTATTCTGCAATACCGTTATGAAATTGTCTTTTTGTCAGTTGATTTGTGGGTTGTAGCAAAGAAAAATACAATATTTTTGAATGCACTTAGTCCACTACTAGACTACTGTTTTAATAGTATTCACAGTATCCTGAATATGTCTTTTATGTCAGGGCATTATAAAATTTTTGCACTCATATTGTATTCATTCATAGCTTTATAATATGTGAATAAATCCAAAATAAGTTAAAAGGCAGTTCTATCCATTTTAATTATACAGATTTGTTTTTTTTTTTGGAAAATATTTATTGACATGAAGCTTAGAATGGCTTAGAAGTTCATTGGAAATAAATTTATTAGCTCTTTGACTATAAAATAAGCACTGTTAACCATTGCCTAATAAGATTTCCATATTTTATATGACATTTCTTATTTTAGAAGTTAAAAGGGTTTTTTTGGACTTTAAAATAAATTTCAAACTTCTTAGTTTTCAGTCTTTTAAAAATATAAAATTTGTATGTGACATTAGTTTTTTTCAACAGTTAGATTGTCCGAAATCAATACTTTCTTTTAATTGTAGTTGTATTGACAAGTTTTTTATTATATTGGACCTCCTGTTGCCATTTGGAACCGCACCTAAAATCGTGGCGCGGGCACATTCAGGGGAAGCTTATTTTGACTTTAATATGGCAATTCCAAATTTTGATACAGATTAGATTGTACGATCTAGAGCAGCGTTATTCAACCTGTGTTCCGCCAAAAAATTTAGAGGTTTCCTGAAAACATTTTATGTTTTGAAAATGTTATAAATTTTTATATTGAAAAAGCAACCAAAAAAAAATTTCTGAGATAAAACAGAAATAATTTAAAAAATTTGTACATGACATGACATTAAAAGCATCATATTTAGTCAGTTATCGTGTTGCTCAACAGAGTGTAGCTTACACTATAGCAGAAAAATTGGTGAAACCATGACCAAAGATATAGTTTCTTGTATGATAGGAGAATTACATGTTAAAATGGTTGATAACGTATCACTCTCGGATACTACTGTTTCAAGGTGCATTAAGGACATAACAAATTATTGTGAAGTGGAACTCATAAAACGTTTAAAAGATTGTACCAATGGGTTTTCTCTTCAGTTGGACGAATCTACAGATATTTCTTGGTTAGCAATTTTACTGGTTTTTGTAAGATACATTAGCATTAATGAAATGACTGCTGAAGAAGATATGCTTTTTTGTAAAGCTCTACCCAGCAAGACAACAGGTGAAGAAATTTTCAAAATAATTGATGCATATTTGAATCAACATGATATATCTTGGGATTTATGTCGCCATATATGCACCAATGGAGCAAAAGCAATGCTTGGTAGTTTGATAAGCGTAGTTGCGCGCATAAAACAGAAAAATCCTTAACGTTAAGAACAGTCATTGCTGTCTTCATCGGCAGGCTCTTGCTGTCAAAAAGAATTCCATGAAGAACTAAAAACGGTTCTTAATGATTGTGTCAAAATTGTGAATTTTATCAAATCTAGACCGTTAAATTCCAGAATATTTACCTTGTTTTGTGAACATATGGGAAGTTTACACAAAACTTTATTGCTTCACACTGAAGTTCGATGGTTGTCTCGTGAAAAAGTATTGCCAAATTTTTTGATGAAATCAGATTGTTTTTTAATCAACGTGAACATGAATTATCTCACAAATTAATTGATATGAAATGGATCGTTTGTTACTGCATATATGTGTGAAAGGTCTTTCTCTTTATATATTGCCACTAAAACCAAATATAGGAATAGATTAGATGCCGAAAATGATGTGAGGTTGCAAATAACAAAAATTGTACCGGACTTTAATATAATTTGTAATAAAAAACAAGCCCAGTCTAGTCATTAATAGAGAAATTCCATTTAAATATTTTATTATTTGTTTTTACTATTAAACTTTTGGGTCTGGGTGTTAATCTCCCCCGACGCGAAGAATTAACACACAGGTACTATTCCGGGGGGAATTAGCACCCAGATCCAACTTTTTGTATAAATGAAAAAAAATTTAGTTATATAAATTTGTGTTTTTATTTGCTGGAGAATTTATAAAAGTAAGGTTCCTAGAATATTATTATTAGCTAGACGAGTTCCAGCAGCCACGAAAGGTTGAAGAACGCTGATCTAGAGTTTGAGCCAGTAAGTTGAAGTAATTTGGTATATAAGTAGATAATGTAGATAAACATTTTCGTAAAATTTTTCCTAATTAATCCATATAGATTATATATATATATATATATATATGTTGCGGTTAAGATAATAAATTGGTAATTATTAATAATAGCCGGTAATTATTAATAATAGCCGGTAATTATTAATAATTACCAAATAGAAAGGTTAAAGTGATTAATTTGGACAGAACTTATTTAATTTATCACATAAACCGGTAATTATGAATAATTCCCCCAATTTTAGGTAAATGTAATAAACATTATAAATAATTTTAAATTTTTTTTTGGATCGGGACCAAAGTATTTAAAAAATTTATTTTTTTATCATCAGTACAATGGCTCTTTACTGCTATGAAGACAATAGGTCCGAGGTCCAAGGAATTGGGCCGAAACTCTATATCACGTGTATAAATTGTACTTTTCTGAAAAAAGATTTTTAATAATTAATTTTTAAAAATTTTTTGGATAGGTCCGACGGTCCGGCAGTTGAGATCAAAGACTTAAAGATTTCAAAAACATGTCATGTTTTACTAAAAGCTTACCATCTTCGTTTACCTGCCGTCTGAAAACAGGGTTTCAATAAACAAATAGCGAGGGTTTGGGGGCGCAGCTCCGGCCTTTAAAAATCAATAAATTAAAATTTAGGTGGTCAAGGATTTCAATACTGTAGTTGAAAAATTGATTGTAATTCAATTCGCTGCAAATGTAAAAAGTCAAATATCAAGTATAATTCCAAATGACATAAAAGTTCTTCCTGTAAAAATAAATAAATTAACTTCGTAGAAATAAATGATTAATTTAACCTTAAAAATATAACTTTTCTTTTTTAGTTTTTGTTTCTTTTTTTTATCATAATTTTAATAACAAATATAAGAAAAGAAATAGAAAATTTTAATTTTAATCACATTTACCAATCCATACAAGTAATTATTAATAATTACCGGTAAATATAATAAATTCTACTAACTTATCACATTTACCAAAATACGCGGTTATTATTAATCATTACCGGATTTATCACATTAACCGAAACATATATATATATATATTTAAAATTTTATATTATACTAGGGGTCCCTGTTGAGTTATTATATTTCAAGTTGAAGTCAAATTTAAAGTTTTTAAAAAAACAGTAATTTACGTACTGACATAGACTTCGCACGATATAGCAGAAACCACTCGCGTTTAATAAAAAGTTTTGTGGTTCGTAAGTTTTATTTAGGACACATAAATACACGTCCCTTATATACTGCTTCGTTTCCAATATATTCCCTTTAGTAAGTGGCATTTAGTGGATAAAATTACTAGAAATAAAAAATTTTGTCATTAAAGAGGTACGTATATATATATACCTAGATAATACATAATTGTAATAAACACTATATTATTACTACAAATAACCAAAATTTAGAGACAGTTACTTAAAAAGATAAAAAGGAAGAATTCAAGTGGTTTGTTTTTTTGTTGTTTTTATATTTTTTATTTTAGATGAATTTGTTTTTTTGTTTTTTTGGCATATGTACATAGATTCATTTGCAAATATATAATGTAAATTATAATAACTGATTTGCTTGCTTTTGTTTATTATTTTCATAAAATCTCACATATGCATAGCGTATTTGCTGAATAATAAAGTCATATGAGTAAAAAATTTTCAACTGTGTGCGCATTGTGTCTACTGCGCAGATCCCTAAATGCTTGTGTTTTTTTGCTTAATTTTGCATTCTAGTTTTTAGCCTTTTCAAATAAATTGTCACAATTTATTCACTATGTAAATTTAATCCATTAAAAATTTAAAGGCACAATTTTTTTTTATAAATTGAACAAATTTTATTTCTAAACTTTTTTATTTCTTACAAACTAATAGAAAACATAATATTTAATTTTAAGAACTGTAAACTGTTTTTATTTTACATCAAAAATTCCTTTTAAAATTATTTATCAAAGTAATATAAATTATTTAGTAAAATAATAAATTATTATTTGTATTTTACACATGCGTTAAAGATTTAAAATTTAATGAATCTTATCATTCTATTCTTTTGACTTCTGTCTTCTAAGTATAATTCATCCGCACACGATCACCGATAATACAAGAATATCCTCTTTTTTTTTTCAAATATCCATTTATAATCTTTCTTCTCAAATGTCCGTACCGTTGTCTTCTTGTTTTCTACCAATCGTAATCCTCGATATTTTTTCTATTCGTAATTTTTGATAATCATCCCATTTTTTTCATTATTAGATTTTCATGTAACCTTCAGTTGTTATACCCTTTTTTTTTTACATAGTTTTTCATATACCGGTCATTCACCTTTTAAAGATTCATATGATTCTTTTTTTTTAAGCTCTGTTTTTAACATTACATTTTTGGTTTTATTTCTTGTTCTGTTATTAATTTCTGTTATTAATTTCACCACAACATATTGTTATGTCATTTAAACTTAAAGCTTTATTATTGCTTTTGTATTATCGAAGTTTTCTTCACGATGCCTTTTATCGTGTTTTTTTTATTTAATTGTTGAAAAAGCTTTAATGCATTATTGTTGAAAATAAAAGCTTTAATGCATTTGTTGTTTTTCTTGTGTTTGATTAAATTGTGTATATGACATATTGAATAGACAGCTGGCAGGTACATCAATAATAATAATAATTATTATTATTATTTATATTCTTATAAAAATAAGAATATAATTTAAATCCTGTCCAACGAGGGAATGAGGAATAATGTAACATCAAGTCATGGTGGTTATAATTTTTTATTTTATCTAAATAGTTTTATTTGTACTTTATTTTTTAGGTTGGAAAGCTTCACTTGGATGAACAGCTTTGTAGATCACAACATTATTGATAAGGTTAGTATTATTATTATGATTGAATATTTAAATATTTTATTCCTTTTTATTTATTTTTAGGTTCCTAAGGCACGACTGAACAGCTTGTCAATTAAAATTATAGATTTTCGAAAACTGTTATAAATGATTTTGATACTTTAAAAAGAAATTAACAAGCGTATGTTAAAGCCTTTTAGACAAATATATGGGCATGGCCGATACGACATCATTTCGGATTATCACATAGTTATCATTCACATGTGATGGTATATTTTAAATCTATAGGGCATTCTCAAGTTAGACGTTTATGTTTGAATAAGTTTTTGTATTTGATTAACACATGAATTTATTTATAACAAAAGAGCAAAAAACCAAAACAAGAAGCTTCCATCAAGCACTGATCATCATATAGCCGAATAAATTTGTAAACAAAAAAAAATAGAATCTTAAGTCGGTAATTCGCCAAAGATAAAAAATGATGCAAATATATAGCAGCAATAAATTGACAGAGGCGTCAGTGGGATTGCTTCCTATCGTGAAGAACTGCTTTAATAACTGTTGGACTTTAACCCACTAAAAACTAGTATCTTTATTGAAACATTAAAACTAAAGTCTTAAAGTCTACCCATTAATTTAATTTTGACTCAAAGAAACTAAAATATTTACCTTTGATTTACCAAAATTGCATAGGGTTTTGATAGGTAAAAGGTTTAACCTAACTCAACTGACTTCAGTTTGTTATATTCGGTTAAAAAAGTTTTGATTGTCAATTAAGTTAGAAGCTTCGTCATTGACATGTTGAATCAGATGAGTTCTATACCGTGTCGAGCATTTCATTATTTCGTCTTTTATAAATGAGATCTTCAAATCTCGATGAATATCGACATTGCCAACATACTATTTAACATTGACTATGTTGCACAGTACCTTATTTTGAAATGTTTTGTAAGTCATAAATGGGTTTTATTCAACATTTTATTCAGATACTTTTATACTCATGTACTTTTTTTTACGCTAATAACGTTTAAAAATATATAAATATAAATGTAAGGCTCATATAAATGAGGGCTCCAAGATATTTCCGGAAATTAATTTGAGAGGAATTTGTAGAAGGTGATAAATATATAAAAAATAATCAATTGAAACCCCAAAACTTAAGCCTTGACGTACATTTTTTTTCATTAGCTTAATTCTCTCAAACATAATACCGTATTAAACAGAAATAAAAAATATACTCATATTATTGGTTTGGTGTATTTTTGTTTTTTTATGGCGAATTCAAGCGATGTGCATTCCGTGAAATATTTATGTCTTTAGCTATGGCGTCGCAAACAAATAGAATATGCGAGGAGGACTCCCCTTCTTCTAAACAGACTCAGCACTTGTCTGTGTTTGATCTATCAATCTCGAACAGGCTTTTGTTGAATGATCCATGATCTGTGATGAACCATATTAGCATTCTAGCGTTGGATCTAGTCTCCTTGATTACCTGATTCAATCGTTGGAAACTGAGTTTGAAAAAAAAAGCTTTAGAGTGCGTAAGTCTTTGGCAACTATTGGAATTCTGTATAGTTTCCCACTTAGAAATAATTCTTTGTAGGTAGGTGCTTGAACGAGCAATTCTTGGCTCTGGCCCCAAAAACTTTAAGCGCCTGTTTTTTCAAGAACATTTGATTCTTCATTACCTTGTATTCCTTCATAAGTTCACATAAAAGTAACTCTATTTTCTTTCGCTTGCTTTATTAAGTTTTTTAACAGCTATAAATAGGCTTTGATTTAAAATTTGAGAAAATCAGAGTTTATATCGGCCCCTTTTTGCCCTCTTTTATTGCATGATAATTCCGATACCTCGATGGCATTGATATCAGCTTGAAAAACAGTGGCATATGTGCCAAGTTCAAGTTCATAAACTTGAATCTTGGTAAAAAAAAACGCCGTCACCTGGTTTCTCCACGATTTTTGAGACATCAGTATATTATACCAAAGTTCCTAGCTCCTCTTATTAAACCCTAAACTTCTTCTCTTGTAAGTATTAGTACAGTGAAGTTCCTACGGCAATCCATTGCTTTTGCCAGATAGTCCGTACAGTATAGTTGCGATTACTGCGGTTTAATTTTCTGCATGATTATTCTGTGTGCTGGTCTTTTGTATTTGAGGTTATTTGTTAGATCCAGCCTTGTTGTTACTCTTAATACTCAAATACCAATATGGTTTAAATTATAAAGTGTACTATTTACGTTGACAACATTTTAGAGCAGAGTTTTTGTACAATGTATATAGGTAGGTAGATAGTAGTGGCTGCCGACAGTACGCCGACACACTTAGACCGGTGCGGTCCATTGTGATACCACGGAAACTCTCCTCGCGTAATACCCTACTCGTTGAACCAATTTGAGCTTTTGAAGAAGCGGCGGCGATTTTTGATTATAATGTATATAACTTTTATCAAATAATTACAAAAATTTATTAGTTTTAAAAACTTATTCACCCTGTCCCCAAAATATTACAAAATGTTGTGTCTTATTAAAACAAAATATTTTATCTATAATCTAACAATATAAAATTTCTCTTTTTATCATTTATGAGCTCTAATTGGATTGTTTTTTGTTTTTTTTAATGAAAGACAGACAGTTTAGATAGCATGGCAGACAAATTAAAATCATAGATAGCTGATATTTTAAAAAGTTAATTTTAAAAAAAATGTTTCTATTTATTTAATAACTTAACAGTGTTCTCTATAGAATATTTTGTTAGTTAAGTAAAATAACACAGAACAATACAGAATGATTGTTGTACAGATTTGTTTGAATAAAATGCATATTGATGACTTTACATAAGTTCCATAGTTTAAATTGAGGTTAGAATATAAAATATTTGATTAAACAACTGTGACGGAATACCAAAAATTATATTTATGGTTAAATGAATTAGACTGAATAGAACTAAAATATTTATTTTGTTTAATTTAATACAAAGGATTATTTATTTTGTTAATACACCATTGTTATACTACAATACTACTTTATACAAATTTTTTTGAAATATGTGGTACTACTTTGTAAAATGAAACAGTATGATAGATGGGGCAGTTACAAGAAAATATGCTTTTAGACTAGTATAAAGGCTAATTTCAGTAAGAAGTAAGTAAGTAAGAAAGTGTTATCCAACACAATATTTTTTTTTAATGTACTATCATGAATATATTATTATAGAACTCCATAGTCCTTTAAAAAGACCCACTTTAAGCTATTGTGAGATGTGACGAAATATTTTTGTACAGTGACAGATATTTCGATTTAAAACTCTAAAAGCATCTATCCATAGCTCTCATTTAGATGAGTACAAAAAAAAAATATATTATACAAATATTTTATTCAATTTTTTTTTTTTTTACTTTTTCTACAGCATTTTTTATTCGATAAATTAACAATAATAACAGGCTTCAAATCCCCCTTAGGGTATGAATTTCGTAAAAAATTGTTTTAATTAATTTTTAAAATTAATATGGAATTCAATTTGGTTTTCACTTCAATGAATATTACTATTCTGAAAGCGAAATTGCTCTACACCATAGGTTCAAGATTTCAATTAGTTGGTCATATCGAAAGGAAAAGCAGACACAATGTTAATCCCATAGTTTTAGAATTAGTCAGGAGTAGAAAATAAATTTTTGTTTTTTTTTTCTTCTCTCTTAATCGTATTTATTGAATCTTTCTAAGTGAAAATGACAATAATTTTTAACAATTGTAACCTTAATGGTTAATTCAAATCAAGGTAGTAGTGGCTACCGGCAGTACGCCGACACACTTAAACTGTTAAGGTCCATTGTGATACGATATTCAAATCATACAATATAAAAAGTTGGATGGTCTAGTTTATTGATTTGTCACGTCATATATACTCTTGCAATCGGATAAACAATTTTTTTAGTCTGCTAGTTACTGAACTGTTTTTGTTAGCCAATCACTAAAGGGTTAGCACCAATCAATGAACAAAAGAAATTTTTTAATTAGGTCTTAGTTCTCTCTATTTCAACTTATTATTACTGATGAAGTGAGTAAGTTGCTTCCGAAATATCAATATTTGCACAATAAAAATTAATGAACAGTGGAAAGAAATTCGACTTGTAATTAAAAAAATATTATTAAGGATTATTGTACTAAACATTAGGATATTTCAGTATTTATCATCAGATTCAACAATCATTGATTATTTACCTAATTTGTTTTTGCTTTTTAAATTTAAAATTTGAATGTTAAAATATTTTACAACTTAAATCTAAATTAAAACTACCCTTTAATACTAATGCATTAATACTTTAAGTAGTTTGAAATTTATATTATACCAGCAAAGTAATCCGACGTTATTCGGGTCCAACACAAAATATATAAATTTAATTCAATAAAGTTTATAAACCGAAAAAAAAATAATTTTTGAAAAATATTCTGGCAGTTGAATAACATAATATTTGAACACCTGGGGTCAAATTCCACATATGGGTCTAATTCTGGTAGGCTTGAATTTGTTTGAATTTGTGCTTCAATAACATAATGATGCAATATTTGTGTATAAATAATACACATCCAAATACAGTTTTGGATAATAGAAATTTAGAAGCACCAACAACAAATCCAACAAATTTAGAAATGCCTTAAGATACCTTTATATTCTTTGGTGGCTGTATCGTTGCTATTTTAGTATTTACATGCCTCTGTATTTAAGCATTTATACGTTTTTTGCATTTTTCGGTATCCAATAATTCGACATTCACTAAGCTAGAGTAAATTAACGAACAAATATGCATATATAAAATTAGTTCTACTACAAAATATTTCGATCAGAAACGGTAAAAAGCATTTTTGATTATTTTTAATCTAATTACTAATACACTTAGTATTTATTGATTGTTTGATTTTAGAATAAATTTTTCATGTTGCTTATTCATAAAATCATTACATCAATTTGGTTTTACAACATGGACATTATCTCATTGATGTGTCCAATGGAATATTTAAAATAGTTCATAATATTTTGTTATCAGTTATGTGTAACATTTTTCCATTGAATTTCGGTATTTTCTATACTTCAGTTTAGTTGTCCGCTCGTTTGGTTAAATTTCCAATTTTTTTAAATAATCTCTTAGTATTTAAACATCTTTTAAAAAACTCATATAATAGTTTTTTGGTGGCTTAAAAAAATTAATAAAACAGTGTAGTCGTTATTAAATAAAGCGATATAATATTCATCGGTTGTTAGTACATAATGAATATAAATATTGTACAATATTGGTGATAGTATCTACCAACCAAAGGTTATTTACCATACTGCGGATTTATTTTCATTAAATATAAAGTTTAAAGAATCGTTGTACCTAATAAAAATAAATGAATAATTATTTTTTACTATATATGTACATATTGTGTAGTATTTATTGGAATTAAATAAAACAAATACAAATTTAAAAAAAAACAGTTAACTAACTATTTGTTTTTTTGTTTTATTTTTCAAATCAGTTTGATAAAAATCAACACTAACGGAGGAAAATGTAGATGAATGTAAAAAATTGTCAAGTACAAATAAAATAGGTATTTGCATGCTCCCGGCCCATAATTTATAGCAAATATGCAAACAGCAAAATTTTGAAAAAGAAAATAAATTTTGCACGTCAAGGCTGCCCCAGCTTCAATTTATTGCAACCCTGCTTTGCCAGTAGAAAAATGTGTATTTAAAATAATAAACTTGAATTATTTTTTTGTTGGATTTTTTTCAGAAATAATTTTAACAAAAACCCAAGATTGTGATGTGCTCCAAATGAACATTATACATATATGATATACTGATATAAATAAATTGTGAAATAATTTGTTTATCCAATGGTTGCGATAAACATATTATGGTTACTTTAAACTTATTATGTTAGATATAGTTGAAACAAACATTTGATATGTTAATGATGAATATAACTATGGTTGATAGAAACATATTATATTTGTCTTAAAAATATTATAGTTAATCGAAATATATATACCTACGTTGTAATAAATTATGGTTGCTACAACAATATTTAAAAAAATATAAATCAACTTTAAATTATATTGCTTACAAAAATATTATGGTTGTGGATATCATAATATGGTTAAGAAGTTCATAATCCAATATAGTTGTAACAAACATATTTTGATTAAATAAATCATATTATAGTTGTTTTAAAAATATTTGTAGTAATATTAATCATATTATAGTTGCCTTATGATTGAAGTAATTATAATATTGGTTGAAGCAATCATCTCATATAGTTGAAGTAATCATATTATAGTTATATAATGATTGAATTAATCATATTATGTTTGAAGCAAACATATTATGTTTGCAGTAATCATATTATGGTTAAACTAACTATAATATTGGGGTTGAAGTAATCATATTATATTTGACGTTAAAATAAAATCCTTCAAAAATATAAATTCACTGTAATTTTCAGTCTACTGTTGCTCTTTACGAAGTCAAAACGTGTTTATAAATGTAAGCGTAATATAAAAATGCTCAGTTAATTGATATATAACTATCTAGGTTGGTAAGTGTTTGCATAAATTTTTGCATAACATTTCATAAACTAACCATTAATTTTTCTCTGGATTTTGATAGACAATGAAGTACCTTAGGAGAAACTGGATAAAATTTTTTAAAAAATTAACTAATAACCAAAATTAAGACGAAGTAAAAGAACAAGTTGGTTAAATAATGATTATTTAATAATTTGTTTAAATCAAAAACTTACTTATTTTTATAACAATTTATTACGAAAGCTGAGGCTTTCTTTAGAGTCTCTTGTCAAATGCTATATTATAAGTACTTTTTTAATTTGAAGGATACCTAATCTTAACTATTAAATACTAGCTTTGTAACCCGTCATAAATGACGGAAGCAAAATAAATCCTAGTTTCTTTTTTTTTTCATTAGATTCTTTATTCCGAAATTACAGTACTTATGTTTATATCACTTTTTAATTATTTTTATTTATGTTTATATTGGCCTAACACTAATCTTTTTTTTTTTTATATAACAGAAAAAGAAGTACCATACCAACAAATTTGTATAAAATGTTTGTATTTTTATATGGTATACTCGTACTCACTTCCATTTAGTTATAATTCGTTAGTTGGGTTCCATTTAGTATAAATTATACCGTATTAGCGTTATTGTAGCCTCTGGGAGAGCAAATTTAAAAATGGGATCTTATTTTCATATAAATTTTGTCTTTTGTATACTGTATAGGGATCTTATTTTGCTATATGAATAAACTGTTATTATGTTATTGTGTTATTTTTAAAAAAATATTCAAAATTTTGTATCTAAATTGGTAAAATTTACAAAAAATACAAAAACATTTTCATCAATAATTTTCAATTTAAAAAAAACAATGTTTTATTATCCGACGTAGAAGTAGAGTTTATTATCCTACTCTATTTCTATCAAGTTCTATTGATTGAACAGTGAACCTGAACAGTGAAAATAAAATAATATTTTTGGAATGGAGCATACAGAACAATACAGAACATACAGAATACAGATACAGCAAATAATAAAAAAAAAACAAAAAAAAAATAAAAAAAAATTTTTTTGAGTGAAGTGAGTTACGCACACAATAATGACAAAAATAAAAGGTATAAGCAATAAAGTAGTATAATGTATAATAATATAATACAATACAAATACGCTGATACACATGTATATTATTGTGTATAATTTTAAGTAATAAGAATAACCTTTGAGTGAATTATGTTTTTTTTTGTGTTAAATGCTGTTTGCCTTTTGGTTATTATACCATATTAAACTATTGATTAAATTTCTATTAGTCCTTATTATTATAAATCAAAAAAATTGTTTGTTTTATTTATATTATTATTATTATTTTTTATTTTTCCTTATTATTTGCGAAGAAGACTAACATTAAATTAAAAAAATATAGCTCATGCAATCAATTTTTCCTGCAAAGGTTCAGCATGGTAGACAGGGGTTAAAAAAAAAGCACCAAAGCAATTTGTATATACATGTATTTGTATACATATGTAATTTGTATATGTGTTGGAGCGTTCCGTCGAACTTACAAACATCCAGATAAATGCAGAATAATATATATATATATATATATATATATGCTTTTTTTCAGTTAAAAATAAAAATTATCAATTCCGATTTAAAGAAAGAAGCAACAATTTAACCAAATATTTATTGGAATTCATTCGTTGCAAATATAAATTTTAAACCACCATTTTATAATTGACAGAAAAATATAATACTATAGAAATTAAATATATATTGTGTTGTGTTATTATTTTAAGTATAATATGTTTACCTTAATAATATTTATTTTTGTTTCAATTAAAACTAATGTTGCTGCAACCATAACTCAAGTTTGTGAGAATAATATTATTATTGAACCTACTATAAATTATATTTGATGTAAATATTGGTAATGGTGTAAACATTGGTAACCATTGGTAATGGTTTTTCATTCGACCATATTATATTTATTTGTAACATAATATATTATTGAATTATATTTAAAACAAAAATATTATAGTTGAGAACAAAATATCGTGTTGTAGAAAGTAACTATAATATATTTATTCCAAATATAATTATTTTTGTTTCAATTATAAATAATATTGCTGCAAACATAATAATGTTTGTGAATATAATAATATTGTTGTGTTGACCATAAATTATTTTTGTTCCAACCATATTATAACTCGTTCAACCATATCAGAAACATTTTAGCTTCATATAAAACCCATAGTTACATGATGTAATATGGTTAATGCAACTATATTTTCCAACCATATTATTGTTCTTTAATTTTTAAGTTGAGCCAAACATATTTTGTTGCTCAGTGTAGCAACAATTCATTCATATTAACTACTTCGATCAAAAAAATCTCTTGAATATTTCAAATATTACCTACCCTACCTTGTCCACCCATTTATTAAGATTTTATCCCTATAACTGATTATTTTATTTAAAACAAAATAATAGTAATAATAATAAATAAATATATCAATATCATCCAAAATTATTTAAAAGCCATTCAATATGTATTAATTAGTCTTCAATGATAATTACTTTTCTGCAATTTGTTTCTATTACAGATAAATCGGTATAGATATCTACTTGTATTAATTAATAAAATCATTCACCTTAATAATAAGATTATGATTATAAATAATTTGATATTCATATTCATTACATATCATATCATACATACAAAAGGTATTCAATATTAGAAGGATACATGATGGCAATTATTGTCAATAAATTTTATAATTATTGTACTTGACACTAATAGCATTAACTCATTTTTAGTTTAATTGAGTAGGAGTTTCGTAATTAAAATTAAATAATATTTTTAATTTTATGTTATTTATATTCAAAACTTATAATTAATATGGGGCTATTTTAGAGCCATAACTTAAGAGATTAAAGTTATTTAGAATAATTGTAAAAACTATAAACCACAGAAATTTTTAAATAAGAGTCAATATAGTTTAGAGTATGTCTTCTATAATCTGGAGTATTAATGCAATAACGATAAAAAGAGCAGCCTGGTTTATTTTACAGGTGAATAAAATGTTCTTATATATCTTAACTGTGAATACATAAAATATATAAGTACACACATTTTCGTGCCCTAATGACGCTCTAAATGTGATTCTGAATTTCCTTCCTCCCTCCGTGCAATCAGACTAAGAGAAACTGGCTTCTGGTATTCCAGACCATATGGCCACGATAATATCATAGGTCAGTTTCCAAATGAACTGCTGCCAAACACAACCGATTATATCACCCCTAAACTGAACTTCAACAAAAACCCTAAAGTAGGTTTTCCTGCCAGGGCCGATTGGAAGCGTGGTTTAAAAAAAAGGGAAAATGATATAGGAATTTTCACTGATGGGTCTAAAATGAACTGCGGCGTAGGTGCAGGAATTTTCTCAGAAGATCTAGAAATATCAAAATCTTATGGTCCCCTAAATACACTAGTGTCTTTCAAGCAGAGCTACTTGCAATTAGGGAAGCCCTTAAAACCCTTAATCACATTCCAACGACTAAAACAAAAGTCACCATTTTCACGGATAGTCAAGCCGCTGTCAAAGCTTTGGTGGCGGACACTATCTGTTCTAAGCTGGTGGAACAATGCCGAAACGAAATTGGAAACTTAGATAACCGGTTCTCGATCTCTCTACTATGGGTTCTGAAATACCTGTGCGACCTCGAGGAAAACATGGCTCGCATGTAATATTAATAAAACCAAACAGCTCTTAACCAGGTCCCGTACTAATATAGCCAAGAGTAGTAGCCATCAGTACGGGTCATTGGCCAATAGGAAACGCTGCCAAGCTAGGTATTTCTTTCAATCCCCACTGTCGCAGTTGCAAGGATGAGAATGAGGAAAGAAACTCTTAAACACTTCCTTTGCAGCTGTCCAGCATTAGCTAGAGTCAGACTCCGGACTTTAGGGTAAGCTTTCCCTAGCAATATAGGTTTTATCACGGAAAGCAGAATAGGAGATCTGATCAACCTTCTTAATCTCACATGGTGGCCCTAGTACTGAGTCCCTGGGGAGAGTGAAGATAAGAGAACGACCACCTATAACAACTGACAACACGAAATAGGTCACTCGAGTCGTGGTATCAAAAAGGCACAATTAAGTGCTAATTGGCTTTCCAGAAGTAGCTGGAATGGCCACTTCTACCTACCTACCTACACATATTTTAGGACATACGGAATAATAACGTTGACCAAGGACATAGAGTTGTCATTTTAAACAATCAAACAGTGCGGGATTTCACGTTGGAAGGTTATACTACCGAATGTGTGTGATTATAATGACCACCACTAAAGAATGGCTCACATTATAGAGAACTATATGATTGATCAAAGGTCTGAAGTGTGTTCATAATGTTTCGCCAGACGCTATTGTATGAATGAATAGTTGAAATACAAAAATCTAGTCCTGCCAGACAAAAAAAAACATAAAATATTGATCAAAAGTCCATCCAATTAATTTTTTTTTTTGAGAAGTGTAATGTAGAAAATACTCTACCCAAACAAAAACGAAAATGTTAAAAAATTCATGAAAATATTAAAAATTTTCCTAATTAGTATTTTTATATAAATTTAAAATTAGATGTAGTTAGAGTTATGTAACAATTAACCTGTTCTGATAATTTGTTTATTACAACTTGTCCCACCACACTTTAAACTATGGCAAGCCATTCCCGAAACAATCTATTTTTCATTTAATTAAAATAATAATGAAATCACATCTGTACATACAATTTATGTTACAACTCAAATTTTGATCTATTTAAATTGTCAAAATTAGTTCTAACTTACGAAATATATTTTGTTGAACATGCAACTACGAATAGACGCAAAACTTTTAATTTCATTACAAAACAAAATAATTCACTTGATTTTGTGACATTCCCAAATTTTAAATTATCCTTCCTAGACATGTCTCTCTCTCATTCGCTCTAGTTTTATAATTTTAAATTATTGACTTTCCTGAAATTTATGAGTTGTGTTAAAAAGTTTTCTATACATAACATATATTTCTATACATAATATAAAAGCATTCGTAATGGGCTAATGCCTGTCAGTAGGAACATAATAAAATATTTGTTAGTTGTGACGTAACAGAGTGCAGAGAATATCATATGAAATTTCATTACAGATTTTATTGGATAAATTTTTGTCTGATATAAATTGAAAAATTTATAGCAGTAGTTATTGTAGTAGTAAGTGGGTGCTGTGCAATATTAATGCAATTTAAACAAAAACAATTTTTATGGAATCTATATTATTCTGCAGTATTCAGGAAAAGGATATGCACTTTGTTTAATCCTCTTATTTTATAATTGATTTATGTGTAGATATTGTAGATTACATTTGAAATGGGATATTTTTAGATTAAAATGTGAAATGTACTTTAGAGAATTGTAATATTTTTAATAAAAATGTAATCGAAATCAAAAATGTCAAATCAAATTGCATTGTTGTTTTATATTAAAATAAAAAATTCATAAACTTTTAATGTTTTTAATATTTAGTTTTTCTATTTGTTTATTATAAACTCTAAATAGATTCCATAAATCTATTCAGATTTATTATTTATCTAATACGAAAATAATAATGAACAATTTGTTAACATACATCTTCTACATAACCTAATCTACCTAACTTTTTAATTGTATAATTATACATTTGAAACTACTCTTCGAACTCGAACTGAATGCATTCAACTAGTGATGTAGAAACAGAGACGACGATCTGAGAATAATGATCTGAAAACCAAATATCTTGAAACAAAACGACAAAAATTTTATTCAGTGAAAATGATGCAAAAACACTTTCAGTTACAAACTGTAATTTTCCTGAGTTTTCTGTTCTGTCACAGATGATGGAATCGTAATGGACCGAACCGGTAGAACCAACTTATTTGCAAAACTTTTGGGGTCAAACTTCTCACTACCTTCTACAGCTCGTATCTTCAATACCTCAGATAGAGTTTTCAACTGGAAGACTATACTTTAGCAGAAGAGCTATAGTGAAAGCCTTCACTTTGATGTTAATAAACTACCGATACCTAATGGAATTCCTGCAATAGCTCTAAAAAAAACCATTCGGCATTTCGAAACCATTGCGGAACTTGTTCAATATGTTATTTTTGACTTGCCAATATCACAGTCCCTTTGACTGTGATATTGGCAAGTCAAAATTGCACCCGTGTATGAAGTTGCGCAAATGTGATCCCATGAACTATACACCTATAGTTATTGTTTTGATTCTCTTCAAAACTATGGAAAATATATAATCAATAAGAAACTTTCGAAATATCTTGAAAGCAAAAGCATAATCTCGCAATAGACAATAAGGTTTTAGATCGGTAACATTATTACTTGCCTTTATGAAAAGCCCAATATCACCTTCCATAATTCTGGTGACGCTAATATTGTTATATCGAAAGCTTTTATTCGCTTTAATAGCCAAATGTCAAGCTATTGGTCTAGTTTCTATATTTTATAAATGGATTGAAGGTTCCCTTTCGAATCGTTCAATTCGCATTTTAGTAGACGGCTTCACATTTTAAAAACTTAATGCTGGTATTTGCAGGGATCTGCTATTTTACCCACTCTTTTTTTGATTTTTATCAACGATTTACTCCAAACAACCTTCAATCCAATCTGCAGTTTTGCTGATAACAGTATGCTGGTGGCATCCTTCGATTTTCTCCAAAAATCTAAGGGTACGACTGCCCAAGTTGGCAATATAAGACAAACAATGGTTAACATGATTAGCCACGATCAGACTTAAATTGCTGACTGAGGCAAAAAAAAAAACAGAGTTGAGTGTAACTCGTCTAAAACTTAAAACTTTCTTATTTCTAATCGCAACCTACCAGAATTTCAACCCAATGAAAAAAGAGTCAAGGTGTTACTTTACAAAACACTGATAGCCTAAATATTTTAGGCATGCGCATGAATCAACATTTATTTGAAACGACCATATTTTTAATATCGCGAAAGGAGCTGCCACATGTTTAGGACATCTAAGTCGATGTAAAGCTTTATTTATAGTAGTAGTTGTAGTAGGAATTCTTTAATGTCTATAAATCCTTATCCTATCTAATCCTATCCAAACCAAATGCCCAACCAAGTGCTAAAGGTATTTTCCTACCTAATGCTCTGACTGTTAATAAAAAAATCATTAGAAATAGTATATGGGCTCTTCTATGGTCTACTTTATATTATTTATGTACTATTGATGATAGATTAAATATATCAATAGCCTACTTCTAAAGCATATGCCGGTTAAGTTATTTACGCCAGAATAAAAATGTATACCTTACTATAATATAGCTATCTCAGAAACTATTAGACTACAAGATGAAACCTATATGAAAAAGGGAAGTTTTCTAAAAATAATAATGATAGGAATATTTTCAAGAGACTAACACACAATGTTAACTTAAGAGTCAAACAATGCAAAAAGGAACATTTCAATAACATCAGCCAGTTTTTTAGCTCCACTAAAACTATTCGGAAAACTTTGCAAAATTAGGAATAGGAACAGAAAATAAAGTAGGTAATGTGATTGATTTAGATGTCAATAAACTTAAATTTCTGCACTACATCTAATTAATTAGTTATCTGTTGAGGTAATATTTCACCAATTTCACAGTTCTTTGCGATCACAAATATTACGTTGGATGAAATTGAAATTGTTGTTAAACAAATTAGGTCGAATGCTATTAGCCTTCGGACCTTGACTTGGTACCTATGAAATTTATCAAACTGATTTTTCTACACCAATATTGATCCCGCATATTTTCAACTTCATACTTTCCACTGGAATATATCTTACGGGTTGGAAATATGTAAAAGTAAGTTCAGTAGCCAAAAAGTCTAAACCTACAACTACAACAAATGATTTCAAACCAATTAGCATCTTGCCAAATCTATTTAAAGTTTTTGAATGTATATCAAGTATGTTGATAAGTATAAGCTTCTAAATAAATTTCAGTCTTGATCCAGAAAGCAACATAGCAAATCGACTATGTGGCTTGAAATCACTAGTAAAATGTATGTTGAAATTATAAAAGAAAAGTCGTCATTTTATTATTTTTAGATTTTTCAATTGTGTCAATCATCAACTTATCTGTACTAAATTGAGATCTAATCTTAATTTGCAAATGTTTGATGTTTCCTTTCTCAACAATTACTTAACTGGCAGGAAACAATTGATCTCAAACCAACCAAACAATCGTTCAAACGTTTTAGATATTAAATGTGCTCTTTCTCAGGGTTCGCTTCTTAAGGGTTCTTCTCTTTAGTTTCTTTCTTAAAGGCTTTATTTCCTTTTTTCCATTCTTAACTGAATTTATTGAATCGTTCTAAACGAAAATGACAACAATTTATAGCAATAGTAATCTTTATGGTTTATTCAAATCTTCATATCTAAAAAGTTGGAAGGTTTAGTCCATTGATTTGACACTTCGTATTTTTTGCTCGTTCATTCCAATTTTCTGCCTTACAAACTGCTAGCAATTTTCTTTAAACTCTTGGTTGTTGGAATGTTTTCTATATTTCACTCCAAAAAGTTAAAGTGTTGGATCAACCTTGTTGAATATAATTTTTCAAGTTCTTCTGTTACCATAGCTATATTCAAATCTTTATTTAGATTAATATTCCGAGGGGCTTGGGTTATGGTACGTAAAATTTGTGATTACATACTTTAAATTGTTTCGATGCTACTACTAGAAGCAATTTTCCATAACTGACACCCATAGGACCAGATTGGTTTCAAATTGGCTTTATATAGCAACACTTTGTGTTCCAGATCTAGTTTAGAATTTTTTTCCGATAAGCTAGTAAGTACTTGTAGGTATTTTGGTTGAGCGCCTTAAGTTTTAGATGCTCGTTTTTTGCTGTGATGTAGTTATTTCAAGTTAGTATTTTATCTAGGTATACCAGCATGTATTTAATCTCGTTAGCTCTTCCAATAGTTATCCCATTTATATTAACTGCTGAGCATAATCCCTTCTTTAATGTGAAAGTTACATATACACTTATGACTTATAACTTGTCTCATTTCAATTGCACGTTATACGGTAATGATGATCAAATTTATTATAGTGGTCCTGTCTCCAATGTAAATCAGTGTATAGCTAAGAATAATGAACATCTTGTTGCAATTTCATTTTGTTCTAAAAACAATGGACTCAAGCTTAATGCATCTAAATCACAGTCTATGATTGTCTACTTTAAAAATGTAGATAACACAATATGTTACCACAGATTAAAATAGACGATTTAATTATTCTATATAAAATTCACAATCTTGGTATAGTCTTTAAGAAAATCCTGACCACATAAACTTCATTTCGCAAAAAGTTCTTAAAACACTACATAAATTATGGAAACTTTCATTTTTTCAAGCTAGTTGGCTAAAAAAGAGACTCATTCTAGATCTAATTATGCCACATTTCCTATATTGTTATGTTATGTTTTTAAGTATGAACACGGGGGAATTGAACAGTTTGCAAATTATCTTCAAAGCTTGTACGGGGTTTTTCACCAATAGACGAAAGTATGATCGCATTAGTGAGATATCTAAAGCTATACTTGGCTTTGGGTGTGAACATTTTTTTAAATTTAGAAGTACGTCCTTAAATTATTTTCAAATTGGTGCCGTTATAATTAGCCAATAAATTAGTTTTCGGAAGGTCCCTTAGAGGTTTGAATCCTCGACACAATGGTCAATTAAGGTATCTATAATTTTTTGTGAAAATTGTGATGCTCTGGAACTCGTTACCGAACAATATTCGCAATGAAAACAGTTATTTTACTTTATTCCGAGCTTAAATCAAGCAAGTTACAATACATATTATTTATTTATTACAATTTAGGTTAAGTTAAATTAAAAAAAGATTACAAGTTAAGAAAAAAGAATAATAGCGTTAATAAAAAAAAAAGTAAATAAACATAACGTGAGAAAAAATATGCAAAAAAAAATAAAAAAGAGAAGAAAAAAACAAAATGATAAAAATAAATAAATAACAAAATACTAAAATTAATAATTATATATTAGTGATAGAATTGATATGCGGAATAAGTTAAAAATATAATTTGAGCTACGACGATAACATAATAATGTAATCTATAAAAATATACTAAAACCAAGGGACATCATAGGATACAATATGTTCATTGACACAAATATAAATTATTCTTTAAAGATTGCTTTGTTAGTAGTAGGTTATTATGAGAAATTATATGAGTTACATGAAGACATCATTATATTTAATGGTTCATACTTCCCATAATTAGTTCTATGAAACTATAACGTAAACATATTATTAGATCGTAATTTAGAATTAGAACAAAATTTGAGCTGAACCAGTAATTGGGTAGAAAAAATGTTCCCTTTGATTAATTCAGTTAAAAATACTTATATCAACGACAGTTCTACGTTTTTCAAATGTACTGAGATGTAGTAAATTCAATCTTTGCTCATATGGAGGTAATCTTAATGGATCTTCCCATGGGAGATTGCGTAAAGCAAATATGAGGAATTTTTTGGGACTAATTCCATTCTGTGTATATGGACGTTGTAAAAGAGACTCCATACCTGGCTGGCATATTCCAAATTAGGTTTTACTAAGCTGGTGTAAAGAGATTTCAGTACATATGGATCATCAAATTCTTTGGCCCAACTTTTAATGAAACCAAGCCAAGTGTTAGCTCTATTGAGCATAATGAAGATGAAATGAAAGCTTACTATCAAAAAATGCACCCAAATCTTTTATTGATTCATCTTTTAGAATAGTTTAATTATTAAAAGAATGGATAAACGAAATAGGGCAAGATCGACGAGTAAATGTAATTAGTGCACATTTATTTACGTTTAAATGGAAATTGTTATTTGTACACCAACTATGAAATCGATTTAAATCAGCTCGTAGCACAACGCCATATTACTATTCCAAGGCAGTAATTTTTTTATAAATTTTCTTATCATCAGCGTAAATTTTAATGTGACTGTTATGAATTATAGCAGTTATATCATTGATGGTGATAATAAATAACAGAGAACCAAGATGAATACCTTGAGGAACACCTGTCGGAGCTTGAAACTCCGAAGATGTCGTAATTCTAAATGACATTCTACACCTATGGTTTGAGAGGTAAGAAAATATCCAATTTATAAAATAAGATGGAAGCCCATATTTTTTTAACTTAAAAACAATTATGTTATGAGGGAGAAGATCAAAAGCTTTGCAAAAATCGATGTATATTATATCCGTTTGGAAACCATTCTGGATTCAAAATTTTATCAAACTCTGTGGCGAATATTTCATGGGTTACCTTACCTTGAATTTGTGCAATAGTGGTAATAATAATTAACCTTTTTTTTGAAAATGTACATCCATCCATCCATAAATTCCGTGATTTGGTTTTTTGCTTCTTCTTGTGTTATTTTTGATTTTATTGTATAAAATTTTCATTCAAGTTTTAGTGTCAATGTTTTTTAATATTTATTCATTACATTTAATATTTAATTTTTTTTCTTTTTTGTATATTACACATTAAACTGTCGTCTTACATGTAATATTTGAATAAAATAAAAAAAAAAAAATATAGCTATATACTTATTTTCTTTAAATATCAAAATACCTTTAACATTTTATTACTTTATTAATATAAAGTATACAAGTTCTCCCACGTATTTTACTAATTTTATTTAATAACTACAAATTCATAATTTCTCTTTTATACAAAAAATATCATGCATTCAACATCTTCTGCTCCACCAGAGTTTAACTAAAATACAAACGAAATATTTTACAATTTCATTTAAAATTCAATTTGCTTTCTTTTAAATTTATTAAATTCCTCTGTCATACCACATAATGTTAACTGACGTCAAAGAAACTAATTAGAATTCCTTAAATTCAAATCGTTTAAAATTAGATACTTTCACAGCAGGATAAAGAACTATAAAGGGAGCAGCCACCAAATTAATGAAAACAGGAATTTCAAATTTTATTTTTTATTACTTTTTTTCTTTTGTTTTGTTTTTGTTTTTTTGTTTTGGATTATTTCAGAAGGTGTGACAAAGTAATGTGTTTTTAAATTACAGCTCTTAAATGAAAAGTTGAAGTAAATTGAATTAAAGGCGAAACCCGAAGGAATATTATTGTAGAAAAGTAGGTGTAAAAAGAAAATTAAATATTTCACTTTTCCTGCTTTATATTTTACTTTTTTTTTTATTCGTTTTAATTTCGTTTTTTTTTTTGTATTTAAAAATACTCGCGAATACTATACCTATCACAATATTTTATTCATATTAACTTCATGGAATCAATAATAGCAATTATAATACAAGAATTAGAAAAGTGAGAAAATTTTTGTCTTTTAAAATGTAAGAAATAAGTGTGAACAGTTTAAGTAGTAATTATACTTTAGGGGATATTTTAGAATTGACCATCTCCTGGCCTGTGTTGATAAAAATAAGTCACTTTTAGGAAATTGTTTCGTTCATCATAACACTATTAGAACTCACCAGTAGATATTTATAGTGTTAGACTACCTATACAACTCATATTTTCATTTTGATTGATTTTATAACTTATTAGAAGATGTCAAATGTGCTGTGAGTTATAAAAATTGACCAAAATTTCAATGTAAAATGTTATTTTTATAAAATAAATTTATGTAATTATAATTTTTTTTAAGTGTATATTAACAATTGCATGTCATAAATAATTTTGTTTGTTAATACAAATAATAATAATATTTATAGATATAATGGGGACATAAAATGTCTCTATGTTTCAATATAATTAATAAATCGAACTTGTGCTTTTTTAATTAATAGTGTAAATTTTCTAATTAGTGAAATCAATTTTGATGATGTAAAATTTACCATTTGTGGATATATTAAATAAATTTAACTGTTATTTTATTGAAAGTGTGGAAGAAATTAAAAAAAGTATTCCTATTGTTGAGTTTCGAAATTTGATAGATAATTACGATCATGCATTGAAATTTAAACTGCTGAACAATGAGAATTTAAGAAAAATATTAAAATCAATGAATAATAAAAAAGACACTAATTTGGTTAGTACAAATATGATTGATTCTTGACTGTTATTATTTAATAGGCGATAACTTAGTATACTTGCTTAACCAATCATTATCATTAGACACTTTTCCAGATAAATGGAAGGAAGCTGTTGTAATACCATTTGAGAAGGTAAAGTGCACAAAAATTGGCTCTCAGTTTCCTCCAATCAATATGACGCTATGTGAATCAAACATCTTGGAGAAGGTAGTTTCTGACCAACTTGTTGAGTAGTTAAACAAATATGGTATAATATCAGAAAAACAATCGGGTTTTAGAAGCAATCACAGTTGTGAAACTCTTCTTAGTTTTTAATTTCAAATTGGCGGATTGCGATTGGCGAGAAAAAGATTATTGTGGCTATATTCCTGGATTTGCAGAGAGCGTTTGAAACTCTTATCGATATATCTTGGTGAAAAAACTTCAGAGTTACGGAATTAGAGGCACTGAATTTGAATGGTTCCAATCCTATTTACGGAATCGTAGGCAGCGTACTAAGTTAAATACATCTGACATTATCAATGTTTCGCTTGGTGTTCCTCAAGGAACAATTTTAGGGGTTTTATTATTCACATTATATATAAATGCCATCGAAAAGATAATTGAATTCTGCAAAATACTATTATTTGCCGATGAAACGTTATTGTATATAGAAGGAGATTCAATAGATGATTGCATTAACAAGATTAATTGCGATTTAAACACAATTACCGAATGGTTGAAGCAAAATAAATTAAAATTAAATGTACAAAAAACCAAAGCCATGGTGATTAATGGAAATTTAAATGGAAATATTTTAATTGATGATGAAGTAATTGAGTTGGTTGAGGAAATAAAATATTTGGGGTTGATAATTGACAATAAACTTAGTTTAAAAAGTCACTTCAATTATACTTGTAAAAAAATTGCGAAAAAAATATATTTCCTATCAAAAATTAGGAGTCAACTTTCATTTAATAGTGCAATTAAAATCTACAACACAATGATTAAGCCACATTTTGAATATTGTTCTTCTAGTACTGGGTTTGCATCTGAATGAATTAGTAGACAGGTTGCAAAAATTACAAAACCGTGTTATGCAAGTCATCTTGAAATGCAGCAGATATACCCGTATTAGTACAATGCTTGATAGATTGAATTGGTTAACTGTAAAACAACGTTTGTACTTAAAATGAAACATATTCTAGTTCCAAGTTATTTATGTAGAAAGCTGATATATGTAGAAGATGTTCAACATTACTTTTTGAGGAATATTTTCAATTTCAGCTTAGACTTTGTAAGAACAGAAAATTCAAAGAAAACCATAATGTATAATGGTTTAAAATTATTTAACGATTTACCAGATGATTTAAAATTTGAAGAGAATATTTATAAATTTAAGAAAAAATTGTTTTATTATGTAAAAGAAAAATTTTAATAGGAATCTAAATGAATAATAATTTTTATGAATTTTTGGGTATTGTGATTATATATTGTATTATTGTGATAAATATTTATGAATTTTGTGTTTAAACTTAGTTTATATTATAATACTAGCTTTGTAACGCATCATAAATGACGGAAGCAAAATAAACCCTAGTTACTTTTTTCTTTCATTAGATTCTTTATTCCGAAATTACAGTACTTATGTTTATATCACTTTTTATTTATTTTTATTTACGTTTATATTGGCCTAACACTAATCTTTTTTTTTTTATATAACAGAAAAAGAAGTACCATACCAACAAATTTGTATAAAATGTTTGTATTTTTGTATGGTATACTCGTACTCACTTCCATTTAGTTATAATTCGTTAGTTGAGTTCCATTTAGTATAAATTATACCGTATTAGCGTTATTGTGGCCTCTGGGAGAGCAAATTTAAAAATGGGATCTTATTTTCATATAAATTGTGTCTTTTGTATACTGTATAGGGATCTTATTTTGCTATATGAATAAACTGTTGTTATGTTATTGTGTTATTTTTAAAAAAATATTCAAAATTTTGTATCTAAATTGGTAAAATTTACAAAAAATACAAAAACATTTTCATCAATAATTTTCAATTTTAAAAAAACAGTGTTTTATTATCCGACGTAGAAGTGGAGTTTATTATCCTACTCTACTTCTATCAAGTTCTATTGATTGAACAGTGAACCTGAACAGTGAAGTGAACAGTGAACACTTAACACTGGAAATAAAATAATACTTTTGGAATGGAGCATGCAGAACATACAGAATGAAGATACAGCAAATAATAAAAAAAAACAAAAAAAAAAAACAAAAATAATTTTTTTTGAATGAAGTGAGTTACGCACACAATAATGACAAAATTAAAAGGTATAAGCAATAAAGTAGTATGTATAATGTATAATATTATACAATACAAATATGCTGACACACATGTGTATTATTATGTATAATTTTAAGTAATAAGAATAACCTTTGAGTGAATTATGTTTTTTTTTGTGTTAAATACTGTTTGCCTTTTGGTTATTATACCATATTAAACTATTGATTTAATTTCTATTAGTCCTTATTATTATAAATCAAAAAAATTGTTTGTTTTATTTATATAATTATTATTATTTTTTATTTTTCCTTATTATTTGCGAAGAAGACTAACATTAAATTAAAAATATATAGTTCATGCAATAAATTTTTCCTGCAAAGGTTCAGCATGGTAGACAGGGGTTAAAAAAACCACCAAAGCAATTTGTATATATATGCATTTGTATACATATGCAATTTGTATATGTGTTGGAGCGTTCCGTCGAACTTACAAACATCCAGATAAATGCATAATAATAATAATAATAATATATATATATATATTATATTGTTATAATTTAATGTAAATAGTTTAACATTAAACTAAATAAAGTTCTATATATATTAAAAGTAAAATGACATGGAAATTTTAATATTTCACACTGAAAAAAATTATAATTACATAAATTTATTTTATAAAAATAAGTCTACAAAATAACGTAATTTTCTGGTGGTGGTGGTGGTAGTTTTAATGTTCTGAGTAATTGATTTTGTGACTGAGAAATTATGATTTTATTTTGAATGTTGAATCTACTAAACTAAAATTAATTTAAAACCTATTCGAAGATTGTTCTTATGGCCGGATTGTTTGAATTGTTGCAATTTTTCAGGATAGTTCATGTCAGTTTTTCAATCTGTTTCGAACTCACACTATTTTTTAATTGGAAAATTACTTGGTTTTGCTAGAATTATTTTCAAAAATTTTTTTCTTATGTGTTTTTGCAGTGTCTTTCCACATGTGAAACCTATATAGAAGTACAACGTTTATACGCTGGGTAGCGCAGTAGGTAGAGCGCCTGCTTTTCAACCGAAAAGTCCCAGGTTCGATTCCCGACGAAGTTAAAATAATGCTTTCTGAATTTTCAACCTGGTCTAGTACCCTTTATCATTGGGATAAAATAAATGATAAATAGTTAAGAGTTTTGGTAATCACTAAAAATAAAATTTTCCACATTTAAATTATTAGATATAACCATAAAAAAAAAAAAATCTATAGAAAAGCTATTGTATGTGATTGTGTATTCCATCTCTGTGTAAAAGCAGTTAGGGTGTTTATCCCATAGACTTGGAAGTATTTAACAAAAAAAAAAACGTACTACATTATGGAAAACTGTTTTGTAAATATGGAGTTTGTTTTCTGCGCTTAGAAAAGATTTATTACAAAATACGGCAGCTTAGTAAAGAATTTATTCTGTTTAATAGCTTTATTAATGTGGATAATCAACAATAATTCTTTATTGGAAAACTGGAACCGGCTCTTCTGGTAAAGAAAATCACTAATTCGGTTTTCCACCATTAATTTTTATTTTCCATTTATAGTAATAATCTTAAATATTTTTATATGAATTTTTGATATTGTTTGTAGTTTTAATTGGACAGTTAAACGTTCTTAATATAACGGTGTCATTTGCTTATAATCTTAGAATTCAACTGTACGGCAAGCCTATTAGAAAAATATCTTATAAGATGGGTAATAGAATGGAAGCTTATAGAAAACAATTTATACAGAATATGTCAAATAGAGGTAGAATCCATTGAACATTTGCTCTGTGAATGCGAAGAGCTAGCACATCACAGCGTTCCCTGAACAATTGTATCTATCCAGCATACCATTGAAGCATATATTGAGTGTGATTACAAAATCAGGTATCCTTAAGGACTCGAGATGTTTAATAGCACTAACTAACACGGGTAATTACAATAAGTCCATTTACGGCTGCGGTGATATAGGAACCAAATCCCCTTCCGAAATTACATAATCAATCAATCAAACAACCTTAAAGAATTATAATTGGAATAAATATTTATTATATATAAAATAATAATTATTATATAGATATAATAAATAATTTCTAAAAATATACAGTTTTCATACTATAATTTTTCAACAAAAAAATGTTACCAATAAAAAATTTGGTTTTGTTTATATAACTCACATATGAATTTATTTTTAATCTATATTTAAGTTGTAAAATTAATTAGAATTAAACTAAGAGTCTTCTACGTAGTTCAACCCATCAGTAGTTAGTCAGCGCAATACTGCTTGAATCGTATTGAGATAATAATATGATTAGGTATACCCAATGAGTGATGAGTCTTATTCGTTTTTGTAGAAAGTACTTTTCACCAATTGATCTTGAACGCGAAACAAATTTATTTGTAAAAATTAATTATTGTAGAATATTTTATATTAAAATATTTATATATTGAAGATATGTTTATTTTTTTATATTTATATATTGAAGATATATATATTTTTTTCTATATTGAAGAAATGTATATCCCAGTCATAAATATGGTTGTTCAGAGTTATATCATTTTTACATTAGTTCTTAGATATATCTTATTTTTTATCTTTGATATAGAACCATCGCTTTTTTCGATATATCCTAAACTACAAATAGTTCATAATTCATAAATGTACAGATATGAAATAAATAATAATATTTATAAAGTCAATTAAGACTTCAAAAAAATGTTTTTGTCCAATAAAAAAATCCACTACACTGCTTATGGCTTTAATAACTGTACACATCGTAAATTCTAAACGAAAATCTCTTATGCTTAAATACCTATATATTTTGAAATTACATAAAATAAAAAATATTTTAAATGCGAGTAATTTATTTTAACATATTTTCTATAATTTAAATGGGAAAATAAAAAAAAAGTGATAATAACATCAAAAAACAACAATAAAATTTCATTCACAATGCTTTTAATAAAACTTTAAGAATTAAAAAGAAAATTCTTTCAGAATACATTCGTCGTTAACAGTAAAGTGCTTATGTGGTGCTATCAAACATGAACAAAATTTATTTTAAATTTCTAAATCATTAAACACCATCACATACATTATTACCATCTTACCGTTATGTAATTTCTATTTTAGAACAATAATAACCAAGCACTCATATTATGCAAATTTTATTCCAATTCATTAGCCATATTCAATGTTAAAATATTGCGGTAGAGAAATTCACTAAATTTACACCTTATTACAGTACTCAGTTATTTACAGTGATTGCATAACATTATTGAAAATGATAAGATAAAATTGTTTACTAAAACAAAATGGTTTCTCAAAGCATTTTAATTATTACTTTAGATTTTATAGTTCTATAAATTTATGTAATGGGTATACTAGAAAAATTTGATTAAAATAAGTAAATGGAACGTACTGTTGTTTACTGTTGTTTTGTATTTCAATTTAAAATGAATCAAATAATTACAACGCTCAGATTCTTGTTGCAAAATCTTAAGCCGTATTTTTATTAATACGCAAACAATTACTTGTTTCACAACTCAGACATAGATTTTTTTTTTCAGATAGAAGAAAATCATCAAAAGAGGCTTCTACTTCTCTTCTAAGTAAAGGGGAAGAACAAAGTGAAGGACTGTATCGACTTTAACGCACTAAAAACTCCCATCCTTTTTATGGCGTACAGCCAATATTTTTATTTCGTCTTTTATGAGAGGAGCCCTGAGATCCCTATGAATATCAGCATTGCGAACAAGCCATGGGGCATTAACAATGTTTCGCAATACTTTCGATAGTTTGAAATATTAAGTGGATAAATGATTTTTGTTTAGCACAATTTTTTTGATATAGAATATATTTGAATACCGTATGCCCAGACTGACTTTAATATATGATTGTAGATCAAAACTTTGTTATACGGTGAAAGCGTAGATGTTCGCTCAATTACCCAATACAAATGTTTGTATTTTAGATCCAATTCTAGTTTTCTTATCTTGACGTGTTCTTTCCATCTAAGCTTTGCGTCAAGCGTCATACCAAGATATTATGCAGAATTTTGATATGGTATGATGACATTATTTAATCTTACTGGAATGTGCGACTCAATTTTTTTGTATTGTAAAATTAACGTGCGTGGATTTTACTTTTTTTCAGTTTAATTCTCTTTTTGCACCAAATGGAGATTTTGTTATTGGCTTGTTGCAATTTATATTTTTACTGACTGCTAATATAGCCGTGTCGTCTGCAAAAGTAGCTACCGTCACATTTTCTATCTCTGGAATTGCACTAGTGTATAGTAAATATAGAATGGAGCCCAGTATTCTACCTTGTGGTACTCCGGCGTTAATATTTTGTAGAGCAGAGTTATCTTCTTCTTGTTTAATTTGAAATACTTGTTTTGATAAATATGACGAAATCAGTTCGACATAATGTTAGACATAGATTAAAATAAATGCATAATATGTGAGTTATAAAAACAAAACAAAATTATCTATTGGTAAAATTTGCTGTTAAATCCTGTAGCTGACCTAAAAACGCACAAAAGAACAACAAGTCAACAAAACAATGGATACTTACCTGGCTAACACCAAACATCATGTTTCCCAAGGATTATTCATCTTATATTGATTATCTTTTGTTATTTCAATCATTTGTTTTTGTTTTAAACCAATCAATAACTTTAAGTTTAATCATTTTTAAAATGTATTTTACTTTTATTTTAATTTAAAACTATGTAAATTTGAAAATAGATCAAATTATAAATAATAAATAAGTGGATAAATGATTTTTGTTTTCTAATATCTAAATACTATAATATCAAAATAAATTCAAACTGTCAAAAATGATCAACAGAAATTCCTATGTCAAAACTATGATAAGGTAGTTGCACGGTAACGTTTTTATTCAATCGGTAATTTTCAATCGATAACTTAATGAAGGTCATTTTTTATTTTGTCCTTATTTCAAGGATTTCTAGTCATTGACCATATCGGTTATTTTTTAAACTTACAGTTTAAATTTTAGTATTACATTTTTACTTTTTCATAATTTTAAACTTCACTTAGAAATCGGTTTGCGTGCGCGTAACATCATATAGTCGTCCCATATACAAATTCGGAAATCCTTATAGAATATTAATAGTCGTCCGATATATAAAAATATCCACAAAATCGGAAATCATTATATATATATATATATAAAAGTGTGTCTTCCAATTCAAAATTAATTATATATATAAAAAAAGGAAGCAATTAATTAATAACTTTCAAATATTAAATAAAAAACATTGTATTATATAGATTAAGTTATGTTACAATTTGTATTAAATTTGTGAATAAAAATATTTATCTTTGAAAATAAAACATTTAAGTTCATTACAAAACAATTACTTTGTTGAAAAGTTAAATATAATTTAATAATTATTTATTTACTAATTTATGTTATCTCCGTGGCACTTACCTCAGAAATCCCTTCATTTGCCTAGGTCCAACAGCTGCACTCTGAGATACGTTGGATCTCTTTGTATTATCGTTTGTTGTGCTAAACATCTAAATCGAACAAAGTTGGGTGACTTGATTTAATCGCCCAAGACAAAAAAAAAATACCTGACTAGAGATAATATGTGCCAAATATAACTTGCACCATTGCTCGATATAATATATAAAGTTTATATTTAACACATTATCAATTTCATTTTTTAAAAATGAACAGCCACAATTAACGAACTCGCTATTCTATTTTTAAGCTGTTTGTTTCAGTTCTTCATATTCTAATCATGGAAAACTCAACAGAACAACGAAAACAAATGTCAATTTTTATCGAATATATACGGCTGTATCATCTTTAATAACAAGAAAAAAATAATTTCAAATTTAAATGTCCATATCTAATTTAAACTTACTTACTTACTTACTTGTTGGGCGCTACAGACCTTGAAGGTCCTGGGCCTGGCGAATCCGAGGCTTCAATTGCGTCTCTCAAAACTATGTAATTTTTACGGGTAAGGGAGTCAGCCTTACGCCAACCTCAAAATTTGAGGATTTTGGCGCACTTACAATTTTGGCCTGCTTACTAGCGGATGCTATGTAAAACAGTTCCCAGGGGTCACCACGTGGAGGTAGTGTAAGCACTTGAATAGGAACTCGACAGTTGCGCATCTGGGTCAGCGACCGATCAAATGTTTCCCTGTCGATCCCAAACCAGACCCCTATCTAATTTAAACACCCTATTTTAAAAACATGTCAATATTTTCATTCACATTTTAAAGAATAATTTTATTTATTTATAACCTTAGTATTTTAGATAGTTGTTTTTTGACAGAGCTTAGAGTATATTTGACAGAGATTAGGAATTTTTTATTTCTATTTACCTTTACAACTGATATATGTTGCAGTAGCTGAAAGATTATATCTGAAGGTGATAGAGAGGATTTTAAAGATATATTTAATAAAACTTGAAATGTTTGATTTCTTGGACTAAAAATCGTAGGTATTAACAAATTTGTCTCTTAAAGATTAATTTAATTATATTTAAAATTATTCCAGTACAAGCTGATGGTATAAGGAAATATGTTTCACTAATCGAGTATTTCAAGTATGTTTCGAGTATTTTGTTAAATAAGTAGGTACATCAGTAGGATTAAATTTAAAAGATTGTGTTAATATACCTACAGATTGTCATTAATTTACATAAAAATGAAATTAACTAAGCAAAAAAAAATGTATACATATGCGAATTATAAATCGATCGACAAATCTTAAACTTTAGAAGTTTAGAGATTTGATTCCTATCCTTCCCATCAGCCTGCTCAGAGCGTGATGGCATTATTAATTCTAATCCGTATAAGTACAAGTTTTAAGTAAATTTGGTAAAAGCGAAGCTTCTGCAAACATTTCTTTATAAGGCTAAGGTCGACTAAACTGTTTTTCGCTAGAAATTATTCCATTATATTTATATAAGTAGTAAAGTGTCTGAAGTTTGAAGTTAAAAACCTTTTAATCTTACAAACATCTACTTCATTTTTTATTCGTTAGTCGAATTTCATTTTTAGTGATATTTTAATTCATTAAAACAATTTCGCATTTTAAACTGGAGAAAATCCGATGCCCAACATAAATGGAAGATGTTGATTAGTCAGGCCCATGATCTAAATATGGTCTGTTGGCAACCTAAGTAAGTAAGTAAGATATTTTAATTAAATAATTTAATTGTTATCAAGTTTCCCTTGACTTTGTTTATATTAGGTAAACATTAGATTTCAAATGCTACCTTTATATACGAATGCATAGCTTGGACTAGTTAAGGATTACGTAAAAAAAAATACAACTTTGATCGATGGAACATTCTGAATAGATTTGTAAATATGTCTATTGAACTTTTGTCGACTAATATTTGACTGCAATACATCGACATTTCGAAAGCAAAATACTTCCTCCATCTGTACTTGTGTCTAACTAAATTTTCCCCATCATAAATGAATGATTTTATTGCATCAAAATTAAATGAGTAGTAAAAACCTAAGTAAGAAAAAAATGTATGCTTCATTTCAAGCACAATGCTAGAAACAAAAACTTTTTGCTAACATAAACATAAAATTAGACTGAGGATAGAATAAGTTTAATAACAAATTTATAGCTTGTTGAAGTGTATTTTCACACATTGTTGCACTAACTACAGACTTTTGTTATTTGTATATAACTACCTATGTGATGTAGGTATACCTATGTGGCAGGCACGAAGCGTCCATATATTGAGTTGAATGAGTGCTTCCTCAAATGAAATATTATTTATTATTTTTTACAGCTTAATATAAATTTTACATTTAATTTAATACAAAAATTACTTAAGTACAAAAACAACCACAAATTTAAAATATTTGAAAATAATGCCTATTAAAAATCTTTATTCTCTTACCAATATGCTATACCTATAATAATCAGTGTGGCCATATTTTCTTTTTTAAATTCTGCTAAATTTAGCCGCGTTAGCAGTCGATTTTATGATACAATTCTGCTAAAAGTTCGGCTAAAGAAAAATAGCATTGAAATTCAGCTATTTCCTGCCACATATATCCTTATAATATTGAATATAAGGAAAAAGGTAAAAACCATACATGTAAATTTTAATTATTTTAAACTAAAGAATAATTTAAAATCAATTCAATTCGGTTGATGGTGAAACATCGTTTGTAGATGGTTAAAAGGTGTACCTAAAGCCTATGTAAAAAATATAGAGTAAAAAATTATAATTAATTGTATTGCAAAAACGGTATTCGAATAAAATAAAAATGAACTGTATACACTTTATGTATACCTGTGAAGGTGAAAAGATGATTCATCTTCTCGTAACCAGAATCTGCGTTGGACTTATTGCTTTTGAACAGACATTTTGTTAAATGAACCGTGTCCTGCGATAAACTATTTCAGTGTACTGTCATTTGATCTACTATCCCTGATTACTATATTTAATCGATTTATATTGATAATTTTAACTGGAAGTCAATTTAAAAAGATTTGGGCTTCATTAACTGTAATAAAGATGCTTATTGCTGAATTACCATCAATCTTTGTGAGAATGGTATTCACATTATTCGACAATTAAAATAGTTTAAATTTGTAATTTTATGTTTGCTAGATGCCTATAACAAGAGAAAAATCAAACTATATATATCTACATATAATTATATATATATATACATAAAATACAAATCAATAATAATAAAAAAAAAAACCACTTAATAAAAAACAAATAAAAAATAAATAATAAATTACCTACTTATTTTGAATAAATTTTGAATATTTTAATTGTTTCAAAACTTAATTATCAAATGAAATATTTAATTAATTAATAATTTAATTTATCGATATTTCCACTTCATTGCATCTGAGTAAATAAAAACTATTCAAATGTACTTTAACAATTTTGTAAAATCCAAATAAATAAAAATTATAAAGTTATCTTAGATTACGATCTTCTTTGTTTTTCACTTTACATATTTAATTTTTGTCAAAAAAAATTTATTTCTAAGGATAAATAAGTAGGGGGCAAAATTATATATGTATTACTACATCTAAGAATAAATATGTATGTAACCTTTTATAAAATTATTGTCGATTACATGCTTATAGCTAATTCGTGATGAACGCTACCACGAAACAAAAAAGTTAAAATGTACTTCCCACCTCCCAGAACCGTTTAGTAAAAGAAACAAAACAAATATTTTAGATTACGATATAAAAGATATCCACAAAAATCATCACTAAATTACTTAGCACACACAGAAGAACTTTACAACAAAATTCTCTCACTAACCTATACTCACTGATAAACAAGCCAAAAAAAAATTAGCAATGGGATTTTGTGAGATTTCTCTCTCATTTAGAGCGAAATTTAAAAAACGGAATATTCTAGGACCACCTAAGTATTCAATTGATCAAATGGCAAAATTACAAGTATATAAGATCACTTGCTGTCATTGTAACATAGTTTATAATGGACAAAATAGAACAAGCATAAAAACATGACTTAAGGAATCCCTGAAAAAAACAGAGCTAGCTAAGAAGAAGAATTTAACCGAATTCAGATCAAAAGTAGCAGAACACACAATCCAAGAGAGTCGTAGTATTCCCAAAGAAGACATAGTAATGATAAATTACATAAGGTATTCTAGAAAACTAGACTCAGTTGAAAACATCAAAATGAAGACAAAGAATGACTTACTCCTAATTAAAAATCAAATCAATTGATATATTTCATTGTTTAAGTTTTTAGTAAAATGTAATTGACCCAATAATACCACTCTGTACCTGTCACTCCAACGTTGGAAATTATATTTTAAATAATAGCAATATAATTACTCAAGCTTCTACCTGTACTAGTCCAGAGTAAATAACCAACCAGCTGTGAACAAGGACAAATGGCTACCTGTACAATAAAAATGAATAAGACAATTTTAGATTTCTTTCTCATCAGAAATCATTTATGTACGACTCCAACGAAACGCGACAAAAATTTGAATTCTAAATTTATCGTGTTTTAAGAACACACTTATAATGCAAAATAAAACCCAATCATTGATGAGAGTTGAAACAAATGATAAAATATAATACATGAAAAAAAAAACTCTGCCCGAGGCTTTAAGATAGGTAATATTTTTTTTTTCTCCTATTACTCAACGTGGGAGCTTAGGGCTTCGATAGTGATCATCTGATTCATCTCTGTTGAATGCTGCTTCCTTAATGTCGTCCCATATAATTTTTGATTATTAATTCTTGATGAATTGTGCATCTGTATGTATTGTGTGGTCTGTTGGGTCTCCTTTGTCCTTGTGGACTTCTCTCTGGAACTCTTCTTGCTATATCACTTTCTGATTTCCTTAGTATATGATCTATCCATTTCCATTTTTTTCCTGTTTATCTGTCTGCTGATCGGTTCTTCTCCAGTTATCATCCATAAATCCTCGTTACTAATTCTTGCCGACCAGAATATTCTGCATATGATTCTCAAACACTTCTTAATGAATACTTGTAGCTTCTGTTTGATTCTAAGATAGGCAATATAAATATATATAAATACGTAAGTACAGTTCTAAGGAGATTAACGGTCTAGGTTATTCAAATCAAAATAGGAATCCGTCATCGTAAATAAACCATCCAAAGATAACGAATTTGAAATAGACCTCATCTAACAGATTGTAATCAATATAATTTAAATTTCAGAGTAATAATTCAACTCACTTAATAAAAAATTACGAAATATGTTTGTTCTGGGAAGTTGGAATATGCAGATTAAAAGTTTCTTTTCAAACCGTTCAATACAAATTATTATAAATATCAATACTGGTGTCTTTATTAAAGGATTGGAACATTCAGTTTTGCTGATGATACTGGTGAAAGTCTGTAAATAAGGAACTGGAAGTATGAGCTTTGTAGATTTAAACTTTTGTACTTCAAGATAGTAACTGTGATCAAAGATCTTTTTCCAAACCGAAGCAGCAATGGTTTACAAGTATTATTCTTCGCCGTATCTCCACATTGATTTCGGTTGTGGAACTAACGTTAGTTGAAAGATAGATTATTAAATTATATGTGCCGACAGTGATGTTTTGACCAATATGATGTTGAGAAGCCCTTTTTTTTGTCGACAACATACCCTCATTTACTTTTCTCTTCAATCTGGTTAAAAATTTCGACGACCGCCCGTTGGGATCTGGCGATGAAGTCAATTTCGTCAGTATACTGTAGGAGTTCTGAAACATGTAGAACATATATAGAAAGATTTGAAAAGTATAGTGCCGGTCGCGTTTACTTTCGCTCGTCGCTTTATACGTTCTAGTACTAGATTGAAGAAGTAGCATATAATGAGCTTTTATATGTAATTAATATAAATATTATTTTTTTCCATGAAATTTCAATAATTCATTATTTATTTTGATTATCACTAAAATGATTGTGGTAGAAATAAACTATTATGCTTAAACAAAATTTTCATAATTTATTACCCCTTAATGCATGGTGTAGCGGATCTGCATCATACCTTTTTGGCTCAAGGCTCAAAGCCCTTCCAAAAAGATTGATTTGATTTTTCAAATACGTTAAACAACTACATATTCAGACTATCCTAACTATCAAAACAAAGTAGTGTGAAACATTGTAAATGCCCCATGGTTTGTTCGCAATGCTGATATTCATAGGGATCTCAGGGTTCCTTTCATAAAAGACGAAATAAAAAAATTCTATGTACGCCATAAAAGTCGTCTTTCTCAACATATCAATGTCGAAGTTTCACGTTTAGCTGACTGTTAAAACTTTGTTAGAAGGCTTAAACGGGCGAAACTGTTCGAACTGTGTTAGCATAAAATCTTTTATCTCTCAATAACTCCTAATGGAATTTTGTTTGATCAAAGATATCTGAAGTAATAGAGCCAAAATTGTATTAATGGTTAGTCTTAAAGGCTAGTTCTAATTTTAACAAAAGAAAGGGAGTTTTTAGTGCGTTAAAATCAGCACAGGCACAAGAACAGATGTAGAAGACTCTGTTGATGATTTTCTTCTATCCAGAAAAAACAAATACGTTTTGTGTTTTAGGAAGTCGAAATGTACTCAAAAATATTTTGTTCAATGGAAAAAGGAAAATGAAACATTTACGGTTTCTATGAATTAATGTGTCCATTTTCAATTTTAATTTATTGTTGATAAAATATAATTTTTGATTATAAATGTGATATTATTATTTGGTTTTATTATTTTGTCGATGACAGTGGATCAAAAAATTAATATTTTCAAATAAGCAATTTGTATTGAGACCGGAGTATTCCATATTGTGACATCAGGATCACAAAATTAATTTTTGGGGTACAATGGGTTGCGTGGCCTAAGTGCGAGGCATGAAAATTGATCCCACACATTTAACCAACCAATCAATTTTTCAAATAAACAATTTGTATTGAAACCGGGGTAGAGAAGACCGAAGTCCTTCATATTGTGAATTCAACAATTACTGATGTTATAATGTGCGTTATTTTAAATCCCTTTCTACTAGCATATTAGTATTTCATGCAACGAATATAACTTAAATAAAAAACAAAATATTAAAGAAAATTGATACGCAACTACTTTTATAATTTATTTTATCTGAATTTAATCAGATGTAATGAAGTGTTCAATATGGACTAAATAGAAATTATCAAAGCATGAAACAAAATTGATTAAAATCTTTTTATAAAAAAAAATATTTAATTAATTTAATTATTATTAATATAAGTTAAATTGTATATATTATGTAACAGTAAATTATAAAAATTATTATCAATTAATTGTACTACTAATTTTTGCAAAAGAATGGTAATATTTGGTGTTTACTATATATGTAGACAATTAACGCAATCCTCAATCAAACAAAAAATTATTTTATATTTTTTTTCAGTTGACATTATGCCATTAACTAAACTCATATTTTTAATATTTCTCTATATATTTTATTTAAGTAGTAGAATATTAAATGTTTTAAATTTCAATTATAAAATAAATAAAAAAAATAATTTCATTCAGATTAGATATATTAAATCGAAAATTTTAACAGGATTTTCAATAATAATTTTTCATATATTTTTAATATTAAATTTTCTTATATTTTATACAAATATACAAATAAAGGATAAATTTTCATTTATAAGTTATATGAGTAGTTTACAAGGTATAATTTGTTTTTGGTTTTTCCGAATTTATCATCATAGAAATATTATTAAAATTTTAAATTTTAAATTGAAAATTATTCAGTGGTTAATTAAAGAATATTTTTTGAATTTTGAAATTAAATTCAATAAAACAAATGTCATTGTGTTGGGATTGTTGTCAATCAGATTATTTACTGATATCGGTTCAATTGCAACACTATCATTTCATGTGGTTTATAATATGAAGCAACCAATATATTATTCTGTAATACCAGTTTATTTTGTTTATAGCTCATTTTTTTGTCTGATATTCCAAAATATTGTAATGTTATGCTTTAGTATTGCTAAAGAAAATTGTTTAAAAATGGCTACACGTAAAGTTTTTATGATAAGTGAATTAAAAATATTTTCTATTATATATAAATTATATTGTAAACAATTTATTAAATTTGTAAAATTAATGGAATTTTCAACTTCAACTAATATTTTGTTGTACATTGTTAAGGATTGTTTCATTTTTTACCACTTAACTACAAAATGGTTATATGAAAGTGTGAGAGCAGATAAAATTAATTTTAAAAACAATTTTTTTGATATTGACTTTGCTATAGAAAATTTTATGATTATATGGAGAAATTCGTTCAGTGTTTCGTATTTATTGATTTTTGGAATGTATTATAATTCTGGACTAAAGAGCTTAAATGAATATATGAGGCTAATTAATAATTCTGATTTTTATTGGACCCTAAAGGAACACAATACTTTTGTAAGTATCAATTTAAATGTTAAAATAAAATCTAAATGTTATTATAATGTACCTCGGATATGAGTCACTCAGACAATTCAATTAATGCGACAGGATAATTTCAATTCATGTGAGAACATTATTTTGTATTCTCTGAGACGTAAGACTATACCCCATATTCTCGTAGACGCATCACTAATTCGATGAAAATTCAGTCTACCTGAACATGCATTTTTTTTAGATTATGTAGGATGGATAATAGAAAATTTTACTATTAGTGGTAGTACTGGGAAATTTTTTGATCGTCATATCAATTTAAAATTGTCGCGTCTACGCTTAACAGAATAGCAAAATATTACTTAAGTGATATTTTCATACGATATACGTCTCAGAGAATATGGATTTTAACCTAATTAGATGCACTAATGTTTTGTAATGTTTTGTTGTTGTGTATACAAAATAGTGGTAACAATAATTGTGTCATGCTATGTCTTAGAATAAGAATAAAGTGTGATATTTCTATTTCACACGATCATTATTGAGAATTGAGTTAATTTTTATTTACATAATTGGATTGAAAATAATTTTACAAAATTTTCTATAATTTAAATATTTGTCACATATAGTAAAAATTAGTAAAAAGAATTTGGTGAGTATAACTTACTATTGTATGTGTTGTGCAGCTTGGTTCAAATAATACTGAACAATATAAAAACAAAATGTTTATTAATATTTTGTGAGCAATTTTGCTCTAAAATATTTTAATAATTTCATTTTCGAAACCTATTTTATATCAAACGATGCTTATTGAAAACTTTGTTACTAAATAAAGAAAGAATTATAGTTAAGTTTAAAACAAAAAATCTGCTTACAAAACATGCGTTAAAAAATGTGAATTGGTAAAGTCAATAATTCGTATTGGTATGCCCAACGTGAACGTGAATTAAAATCCGTTCTTGATATATAAAACAAAAAAATGTCGATTAAGTGGGAAATATTACTTCTTTAATTAAAATTCCTACACAAGTAGTTCATACATCGAACTTAAATGTATCCAATGCACATTTCAAAAATAGCCAATCAATTACAAGGGCAATTAATAGTCCTTAAAAACACTCAACTGTGAAAATAAATTATCTCCAACTAATTTTCTATTGATTCTTGAAGCAAAAGTGAAATTTTTTACCACAGAAATTGCAAAATATCCTAATGATGATAAAAAATTATTGGAATTATACAAGAAAATAATGTTTAATAATGGAGGAACTCAATCCAACGATCATATAAAAATAATCGAGTATAAAAATCAGACAGTTACTGAGGAAAGTGAAATATCTGAGTGCATGATTGAGTTCTTTACTAATGTAACGGATAATTTAAACATATCAGATGAACCCATTGATCAAAATTAATTCGACAATACATTGCGAACTATATACAAGTCTTTTGAGCTAACACCAACTACAACCATTATGTCCTTAAAATCAAACTCAACAACAGGGCATGATAATATCTCAGCAAAATTTGTCAAAAGGTTTGCTGATAGACTTGTACCTTTATTGACCAAATTTATTAATACTTCCTTCGAAACGCACACCTTCCCGGAACCACTAAAAACTGCTATTGTAACCCCAAATCATAAAAAATATAATACAACTGATCCGACAAACTATAGACCAATATCTGTTTTGAGTACCATTTCAAAAATTTATGAAAGAATAATTAAAAAGCGACTGTCTGTTTTTTTGGATGGAAACGGAATATTACATCCGGAACAATTTGGGTTCGAAAGGAATTCAAACACAACTGCAGCTTGCGTCTCTCTTACAGATTCTATTTCTACGAGCATGGAAAGCTTACTGCCTGTGTATTTATTGATATTCAAAAGGCATTTGATTGTATGGACCATGATGTTCTATTATTAAAATTCAAGAAACTTCATTTTACCCACCGAAAAATTGAATTTTTTAAAAGCTATTTAGTTGGTCGGGTGCAAAAAATAAAAATAGGAAAAACTTACAGTAGTTGTAAATTAAGCAAAAAAGGAGTGCGTCAAGGCTCAATTCTCGGTCCTGATCTTTTTAAAATTTATATCGATGATATAGCACGGCTAAATCTGAAAGGCAAAGTGCAATTATTTGCCGACGATTTGGCTATAAAATATTCAACTAATAGCGAAACCGATCTTAAGTCGTCAATACTATACGATTTATTTTTAATCGATGAGTGGTTAGTAAAAAATAAATTAGTTATAAACCTAAAAAAAACTAAAATCCTCTTATTTGAAAACAAAACTTTTGCTCATCCCACCTTTTTATTTAAAAATGATCAAATTGATGTTGTTAAGAACTACAATTACTTAGGAATGGTGATTGATTCTAATCTCAAATGGGTAGAGCATATAGACTTTGTTTCTTGTTAAGCACACATAACATTACCTAAACAAAACAAAGTAACACATTACTAGAAAAATTGGGTAGTTTATATTGAATGACCTAACTGCATTTTAAAATTTATGCATTTTAGCATTCAAAAGTATATATTTTTGATTTTTGAGTTTTTTTTCTTTTCACATTTTCAACTCAATGATCTATTGGCAGAATTGTATTATTTTTATTTGTTGTTGTTTTTTTTGTTTATTTTTTTTCTTCTGGCTCTTATATTTTGTCTTTATACTTCTTTCAATCCATCATAAAAAATATAAAATGTAATTAAAACAATAGAAATAGCAATGCAAAAAAAAGAAAATAATTGGTAATAAAGTAATAAAATTAAATGCAAGTAAAATTATATTAAAAGGTATGAAACTAATTAAAATGCACTTTTGCATACATTTTAAATTAATTCTATATTATTATTGTATATTCATGTGATCGTTCTAATACGTATTAGGAAAACAAAAATTGATTTATAATACACAATTCGACCAGACAGCTTAGGCTAGGTCTTAAACATATATTTTTACATCTTAAATTAATTAGTATATAATGTTCATCTTAATCTAAACTACTTTTTTTATCTTTTTCATCTTTTATTAAATCAAATATAAATATTCTCTATACTTAAGATCATGTTACTATTAGATTTAATAATAGATTTAATAATAAAATTGAACTTTATCTTATAAATATTTGAATAAGATTATAATTATAACAAAATTTGTATTTTACTCGTTTGAAATAATAAAGAAAAAAAAATTATCGATATTTAAACTAAATTTCTATTTTATATTAAGTTTTATATTATATATTTTTATAAGTTTTACATATTTTTAATTTCAGATTGAAGAGCTCAATTTCCTGAAAATTTTAAATCGTTCAGAACACTTTAGAATATTTGGTATGTTCGTTCCCAGTAAGAGAATGGTTTTAAAATTGATTTCTACTATTTTACAAATATGTTTATTGTTATTACAATTGAGTATAATGTTAATACAAAAAAAATAATACATTGAAAGAAATAATAAAAATTTGTTTACTTAAAAAAAAATAATAAATTACTTGAAAAATTATATTAAAATGTACAAAATATAAGAATGATGAAAATTAAAATAAAACTATGAATAAATAAAAATAACAAGCTACTTAATATTAAAAAAAAATGATTTAGATTAATGAAGAAGTCGATAATATAAATTTGTCTTAACTTAAATTTAGATATTTAATAAATAATCACTATACCTATGTAATGTTCGAATTTTCAGATTTATAATTGACAGAAAATGCAAGATAATAAAAATGAATGGATCTTCGTCAAAAAAGTGTGAATTTATAATGTGTATTTTTCACAACTGGCAAAGACGATAACATAATAATTTTCTTTGTCCACAGATTTAAAATTAATAATGAAGGTATTTCTGTCTATGGCCTAGTTCTTATGATGGCAAACCGATTCGAATATAGAGATAATATCCGCCTCTTTTACTAGACAATAAGTATTTAAAATTCGAATAATTAACTACTTTATGAAAATAATTATGACTGAAGTACAGACTCAGAACTACAATATGTGAGCTTCGATAAAGCCATATACTACCAAGTTAAATGAAAAAGGAAATAAAAATAGAGTCGTTTCAGAATTTATTTTTCTGCAGTTCTATACTTAAAAAAAAAATTTAATTTTTAAAACAATATCTGAATAATATTGTAGAACCCGATTGTAGATCTGTTACAAAAAAAATTTCTGTTTATCAAAGTAGGCCTAGCAGCAGGTTTGTCTATGCATTTTGTAAGCAAATTATCTTTATAAAATGTAGTTAGACTTAGAGCTTTCATCACATACTCTTGGGATAATAAAAAAAAAAAAAAGTAAGCTAAAAAACGTTAACATAACTCAGGTTTTTGTAACAGTAGAATCCATACCGAAAATAGCATCTCATCGTATGCTAAAAGATTCTACAGAAAATTCCTACTCGAAAACTATACCCGAAATGTAAAATTCCCAAATGAAATATTGGGCAAACAGAAAAATGCTCTGTTAAAAAATTACCCACACGAAAACACGGTCCCATGTTGATTATATAATATGATCCCATGAAAATTACGCACATTTGTAATGAAACGTAAATGTAAATTAATATTCGTTATATATATATATATCTGAAAAAGACAAGAGATCATCAGTTGCATTCTTCTTTGACCCATACGCCATTTTGACATTTTTGAAAACACCGCCTGGGGTGTTTGCGATATGCTCTTTCTCTTTCTCTATTCTCTTTTTCCGATAATGACGGATTTTTGTCTTTATGCTATTGACAGTAACTTCGGTAGAATAACATTTTCGTGCTTAATAAAGTACGGTATTGCAAGCTTATACCACGATATATCTACAATATTTCCAACATTTATTTAAATTTTATTTAATTTGTTACCAGATTATACGCTCCATTATTTTTTGTCATTTATTTTATCCCAAATTATGCGCCACCCAGCTGTTAAATTTGAACCACATTTCCTTTTTTCATAATTTTGCACGCAACTTTCATGTGTATCCAAATTTTTTTTTATCCGATTTTAGAACGATTTTTCTTATTGTGAATTTCATTCATATACCTATGTGCATGAATGAAATTGCTATACATAGGTACATGAATTGGAGCACTTATTCTATTTTATAGATATCTACTTGCTCCGATGAATTAAGATCATTTATTCCTCCTCTCCAGCAATTCCATCGCATAACACGACTGCCAACCCTTTCACAGGGGAAATTCCGAGATGGTTTAAGTCCGGTTATGGAAATTCTTTTGTAGTTAAAACATCTCAATTGTAGAATTGCGGCCCAATCGAAGCATTTCAAATGAGAGAACATTTACTTACTCCATTTTACAGTATATATAGAGATCGAGAATATTATTTTAATTCAGTTTCGAAATTAGGGATGGTTAGGGATGATGCCAATATAATATATACTTTACCTTGTGAAGTGGAATACATAGTTGGCGAGCAGGAAACGACATTTGAAGTGCGTTACTGAAATTTTTAAATAAAGTTATAAAGTTTCGAAATGATTCCCGAGAACAGGATTTTTTTTGTTTTTTTTTTCGTGGATTGGTTGGAGTCTTCACATACAAAATGAGCCACGTAGCTTCCATTGTGTGTCAAATTTTTACTGACTAAACCTCGCCCCTACCATTAAAACTAGTCCGACGGACTAACCAATAATTCATTTCTAGTGTTATTTTCTGAAAGAAAAAGTTTACCAAATTCTATCGTATTAAATCTATATAGTGGCTTAGTTCTTTTAAGCCTCCTGATATCATTTTGATTATCTAGCAGTTGAGTGCTTTGAAATGCTTTGCTGCATATTTTTTTATTTGATTTTCTATGCAAGGAATTTTTAAATCTCTGTGCAAGTTGCTCTTGTGAACATACCAAGGGGCATTTACCATGTTGCGCAAGACTTTATTTTGGAATTTTTGTATACAAAGTAGATATATTAGTTTGGCGCATCCCCATATTTGTTTGATTATATGATTATATAACAATATCTTGTTATGTATAGATAATTTTGAACTTCTACCTAAGAGCCAGTACATTTCTCTATAATTATTATCTAGCTAAAAAATTTTTCTTTTTGTGCTTTTTCCATCTACAGAACAGAAACTAAGCGGGTTTCCTAACCTCTGGCACTTGCACTTGATACTCGCACTAAGCCAGTCAAATCGCACTAAATTTAATAAATTTAGTTTTGCGATATCTAGTGTACTTGAGACTACACTAAAATTTTGACAACAAATCAAGTGCGATTTGACAGGTTTAGTGCGAGTATCAAGTGCAAGTGCGAGAGGTTCGGAAAGGCTATTAAATTTTTCTGTAAAAATCTTACGAAAATTAACACTTTAAAAATACCGGAAATCAAAAATAAAAAAATTTTTAAATTTACATACATTGCGGGAACATATGAAAAACGTGGTTTTCTTTTGAGTCCTTAATAATAATAATAATAATATTCACAAGCCAAACCACAAGCTTAAGATAAGTATATCAATTAGATTTAGTATGTGTAATTCCGAGCAATTCCAGTTTTCTTGTGGAAGTATGGCTGTAAGAGCCATTTTTTATTACCTACGCCTATGTTCAGTTATCTTACTAGAACGCAGATTATACGAATCCTGTAGTATATTGTTTAATTATACTGACTAATCTGTTATATTATAATTACAATATGCTATATAGTGTTAGTCTGAATTCCACATTAAATTATAATTACACTAGGGGCCCCTGTTGGGTAATTATATTTCAAGTTGAAGTCAAATTTAAAGTTTTTAACAAAACAGTAATTTACGTACTGACATAGACTTCGCACGATATAGCAGAAACCACTCGTGTTTAATAAAAAGTTTTGTGGTTAGTAAGTTTTATTTAGAACACATAAATACACGTCCCTCATATACTACTTCGTTACCGATATATTCCCTATAGTAAGTGGCATTTAGTGGATAAAATTAATGAAAATAAAAAATTTTGTCATTAAAGAGGTATGTATATATATACTTACATAATACATAATTTTAATAAAAACTATATTATTACTACAAATAACCAAAATTTAGAAACAGTTACTTAAAAAGATAAAAATGAAGAATTCAAGTGATTTATTTTTTTGTTGTTTTTTATTTTTTATTTTAGATTAATTTGTTTTTTTGTTTTTTTTTTTTGGCATATATACATAGATTCATTTGCAAGTCCATATTTAAATTATAATAACTGATTTATTTGCTTTTGTTTATTATTTTAATAAGATCTCACATATCGTCGGCTGGAAAAACGTTTGTTGAATGTGACGAAATATAGTTTCCAGAAAAACGATGTTAAAGGTTTGAGCTGCTGTTATTCAAAAACTGGACGATAAAATTCAATATTTTTTTTACAACATACAACGTATCAAATCAGCTTTCGATTCAAACTTGTCGAATGGTCCGCCCACGCTTAGTTTCGGACCTAAAAGCTGTTAAGTGCCGGATGGATTTGTCGTATGTGCAAAATTTTTTGTTTTTAAAAGTTTTTCTCTTGTTGTATGTGATTTTCTCATGTTTATATAGTTGTAGTGCCATGAATTTCCATTTTAAACCTACAAAGTTTTTTAAAGATTCAGTAAAAAAGCATAAATATTTTATAATTTTTGCTCCTCGAGAATGAGTGAAAGAGATGAAATTAATATTAAAGATATTTCTCAGTAGGCTTCAGTCTTGAAAGGATTTCGCGCCATTAACGTTTAATTTTTGAAATCCTGTCGTATAACAGATTGAACTGAAGTTTATAACAAGACTTTGTAAGCTGCAGATTTGAAAAGAATATAGGATTAAATAAAGGTGTGATTGGAGGGTTTCTGACTTTTCTTTCCTTTAATGATTGATATCTTTGTTTTTTCCTTTGGGAAGTTTAGTATTTAATCTTAAAATATAACTTAAAAGGGAATAATAATTTTTGAAGAGATTAAACTTTATTACCTGTATATCAATCAAAAATTTAAATTTAAACATAAATTTGTTTTTTAGAAAATGTACTTTATTTCAACAATAACGTTTATAAAACTAAATAGCTTATTCTGCTTCATAAAAAAAAAAATTCGGATTTGCGAGTGTCCAGGTTCGCAAAATTTCTGTGTCATAAAAAATAAACGAAAAATTCCAGTATCAATGTTCTTTGTACTACTCTAATATTATTAATGTTAAGTTAAATAAGCTTATAAAATAAATAAAATATCACAATAAGTTCAGTTATATAAATTTTTAAATAATCCTTGTCCGTTTCGGGCAAGTATGGCAGCATAGATTTTAAATCATCTTTCTTTTCTCGGCTGATAGGTTTTACTTCAGAATGCCTCAAGGGTGCAGATAATATCTTTTCAATATCAACAGCATTTCGAGAAAATCGTTGTTTTTTTTTATTAATGTAAACAATAGTTATCATATTATGTTTAGGATGTAATTTGTATTTAATCATACTAAAATCTCTAGAATACTCAATTAATTTTAATTTGCTGAATGGAATCTCTTGAGAAGAAAGTTCTGACGATTTCCGACTGTACAAATAAAAATCTTTAGGTTGCATTTGAATGATATTCAAATTAACGTTTTTGTAGTTTATATTTTTTAGCAATCTTATTAAACTCAAAGGGCTGTGAATTTCTAAATTTTTTAAGTGCCGTTCAATGACGCTATGAACACAGTCGACTTCCTGGATTTGCGAGTGTCCAGGTTCGCAAAATTTCTGTGTTATTTTTTGCAGCATGTCATGGTCGTGTAAAAATTGCATTAGTGCCACTGCCATAATTTGGTTTTTGTTTTGTGGCACGCATGAATCGCTCCATAAAACCATTTCTTCAATATCAGTTTCTGTTTGTAAGACTTGTTTTAAGATTTTAATCAAGGCACAAGCTAAATTATCACCTGATCGTCCCATAGTTGCTTCACTCCACATTGCGCAAAAAGTGATTTTTGGTTTGTTTAGAATCAAAATTACAGCGGTTAAATTAAATACAGTCAGTTTTCTTTTATAGTAAAAATTAGAAGTATAGCCCTTCGGGAGTGTAATAATGTTTTGTAAATCGAAGCATATAACAGCTTTTTTAGGATCAATATTTTTCCTGTCGAGATCTCGTTCAGCTTTTACAAATTGCTTTAATTCTATGTGGTTTTTGCATTCTGGATATTCATTTCTATTTTCAATATTTTTATATAGCTCGCATTTGTCACATCGATTTTTTTCGGTAAGTAGAACGATAAATAAAGTCATAGTTAAACACCCTTCTGTAAACATCGATGGTTACAGGATTTTCATATTTTTGTTTGTATAGGGCATACATTTTGGTAACATTTAAATGACTTTCTAAATATTTTTTTGAAGACGAAGAACGACAGTAATGAGATTCCATCGTTGGAAAGCTAGCAATATGTTCCTTAACTTCATTTAAATAGTCGTCTCCAATTTTTCTTCTTCCTGTAAAATACTTTTTGGAAGGTAATGGGACGCCAGTGGTTTTATTAAAACAATTTTGAAAATAATAATAAATTCTCCTTTCACTTATATTTAAAGTGGAAAGAAAAAATTTTTTACAGGTTTGAATTAATCTGTCATTGTTTTGAAGATAATAGTCAAACACTATATCTTTTCTGTTTTCATTTTTCGCATTTAGTTTCGTACGTCTTCTTTTAATATCTCTTTCTCTAACATAATTGCTGTAGAACTCTTTTTTCTTTTCGTCATTCAATTTCCAAAAATCACAATGAATAGTTTTTCTTGCTTCTTCCGAAAAAATTTTTCAACATTGATAAAAACACGTTCCAGATGGTCCAATTGATTTGGCAGGAATAAGTTTCCCTTGTCGGTTTGTATATTCTTGTCCACCTTGACGTAATTTCTTTTGCATATTAGCTTTCCAAAGAGCGGGGTTACGCTTTCTTTTACGAGAAATTGGAGTGGAGTTGTGAGATGAACATGAAATTGAAGATGGTAATTCTCTTTCATCACTAAAAAATAGTTTCCCTCATGGTTGGACGGATTGAAATTTTCCACAAAATCGTTGATATTTTGTTCAGGAGAGTAATTTGGATCTCTGACGTCATCATCATTACTGAAATCTGAACCTGTTGAAACAATTTGAAAATCTTTTTTAATAAAAATGTTGTTTATATAAAACTTTTTCATTTTATTTACGTGAATCACTCCTCCTCGACACTTCCCTTTCATCGCATCTAAAAATTATATCTTGTAATCTAATACAAATAAAATTAACAAACAAATCAAATTAGAATAAGTAAATATCTCAAAATATTTTACTAACAAACCTTACAAGATCTTCTGTTAGACTTGGTGGCGACGACGAATAATCCGACATATTGATCTTCACTCAACCAAAGCTGAATCACAACTGAATTTATTTTCCGTTTTTCTTTGCATTTTAATGTGTATATACTAATACTGCTATACACATTGAACATTTGAAAATTATACACAAAAGAAATGGTTTTGTTGAATGTGATTGAATTTGATCACATTCAACAATCGTTTTCCTAAACGAAAAAATCAGTTTTTAACATAGAACTTTGTTGAATGTTTCACATACGACATTTGTTTGTTATTTTTTGATAATTACTGGTTACATTCGACAAAAGCATTACTCAAAATCTCGAGATCTAGAACTGCTATTAAAATTCCGATTGGATCAAATGAAAGAGAAACTTTTAAAACCTAAGTATCAATTAATAACTCAATATGCCCAAAAATGCACATTCAACAAACGTTTTTCCAGCGGACGATATGCATAATGTATTTGCTGAATAATAAAATCAAATGAGCAAAAAATTTTCAACTGTGTGCGCATTTTTGTTTTATATACAATCTTATATATTATATGTATTAGAAGTTCATTAAGGAGTAGGAGAATCGAAATAAAATAAAAAGTGTCTACTGCGCAGGACCTTAAATGCTTGTCAATTATAATTATAGATTATAGTGTTGGTAATACTTTATATTCCACAAATCCTGCTTAAAAAAATTCTTTTTTCAGTTAAAAGAAAATCCTCAAAAGCGCCTTCATTTATCGATCTATTTTCCAGAGGAGAACGAATTGAAGGACTGTATTGACTTTAACGCACTAAAAACTCAGGAATTATTTGGCATACTGCAAGTTTTCTGAAATCTCTTTGTTGTTTTGCAACACTTTTTATTTTGGAGCGTTTGAATATAAAGTAATTTAGCACAACCCCATATTTAGTCTATAATCTACTAACGGTGTTCGCAAAAAATTGTCGACTTATAAAAATAAAATCTTCTACCATGAAAATGGATTGGAAATTAAATTTTCTACTACTTTTAGTGCTCCTAGAATATATCGCCGGGTGAGTTCTTAAGTGTCCACTATAACGAAAAATGAAATGGAAAAAAAACGAATTTTAAGTTTCAAGGCAATTTTTATGTATTTTTTTAAAGATATAGAAAATCAAACTTTTTGTGACATAATCTGTAATTTGTTAGCTTTGAAATACTATGTTTAGATTTCTTAAAAAAATTAAATATTTTTGTTGATATTCGAAATTTGAAAAAATAGCCCAAATGTATATTGGAAAAAAACGTATGGGTGACAAATATTTTGAAAAAAATATTTTTTTCAATGTCTAATATCTTATGGGAAATTAACACAGTTAATAAAACTTCAATTGATATTGCACACTTAAGAACTTAAACTAAACATTTTTCTCAAGTTTTGGGAACAAAAAATAAAACTAACAAAGACTTTCAATATTAAGGTGAAACATTATTTTATTCATTCAAACACTTTAATTAAATAATATAAAAATAAAACAAAACAGTCTAAACTAAAGTGCTAAAACTAAAAAACAAATCACAATGTGTATTAAAAATATTATTAAATAAATCATAAAAAATAAGCCTAAACAGCCTTTCTTGCTTTATGTTATGACAAAATCTAGTACTTATAGCCTCTAAAATTTTCGTTGTGATAATATTATTTTTATTTTATTTTGAAAATAGTCTTATAAAATAAAACGTCCTCAGGTGGCATGTAATCAAACATGGATACAATATCTTTTATTTTTTCTTGTGTAATGGAACTTCTGGTTTTGAAATGTATTACTTTAGGAGTTTGTCTTACCAAACCTTTCTTTCGAGTATTTTGTTTAAATACTGGAACGGTAGTTTTTTCCGCATATTCTCCATAATCTTCTTGAAATATTATATGAAAAAGATTTCTATTGTAAATTATTTCTTTTGCAGAGTCAAATTTAACAGCTGAAAAATTTAGCCCCACACTGGCTGCATTATAGTTCCAAAAATCTTCGGGAACACATTGTAAAACTCTTAATTTCACCTTTGGATAATTCATTTAGGTCAGTTGTTTAAATAACGCGAGTGGACTATAAACACTTATGTGTTTTAAATGGCGATCTATAAATGAGTGGACAGCATCTATTTCCGGGATTCTAAAGTGTCCAGGTTCAGAAAACTTTTGAACTACAGTTTTTAATTCTTTATTTTTTTCTATAAATTTTAAAATTGCTAATGACATTATTCGGTTTTTATTCTGTGGAACACAAGCGTCTGACCATAAAATAAAGGTTTGAATATCAGGAATATCAAGAAGAATTACTTGTAAAATTTTAATTAACGCACTGGCCAGGTCATTTGCGCTGCGACCAATCTGTGTTACGTACCAAATGGCACAGTACGTTTTATTGCTAATACTATAATGACCAGTTAAATTATAAGTGTTGAATTTTCTTTTATAATAAAAATTTCCTGCTTTTCCTGTTGGTAGCATAACATTTTTTTGAAGATCGTAGCAAATCGATCGATCGATCTATACAAAAACTTCATTTGAAATAGAACACTTAAGCACAAAATTTTAATTACTCACTCAAGCGTAAAATATTTTTTGACATTTTTTGTCCAATATCATATTAATTGCAAATTGGACACTTAAGCACTATAAATGTAAAAAAAAAAATTCACTTTGTATGATATTGAACAAAAGCAAAATTAAATATCTCAAAAACTATTATAGATAGAACAAAACTGATTAAAAATTTAGAAAGAGCGCGTCAAGTTTAGTTTAGATCAATCGAAAAATGAAAAAGTGCTTAATGTATGATATTGGACACTTAAGAACTCACCCGGCGATATATGTACTGCGATGCTTTATTATTAAACATGTTTTAACTGCAACTGATAATGTTCAAAAAACTGAAATTACTTTAATGGAAATTATATTCACCAATTTAAAATATAGTTTATATATCTGTTAAAAAGACAAACCAGAAATAGTCCTATAGTACGAGGCTAGTGAGTGGTATATACCTTGAACTGCACAACTTAAATGTAATTTAAGCGATTTTTGATTTTTGAAATACATTTACCTATACATTAAATTTGGTATCGAACTTATTTTCATTGAAAAATAAATTTATTTTTATGAAATTGTAAAGGAAATAAATTTTCCAAAAACAATTTCTAAATTCTGAATAATAATCAAATAAAAAAGCATAGACCCTATTAAAGGGATTTTATTATGAGAAAATTTAATCTACTTTATTAGTAAAAATTATTTAAAATGTTTCAAAGTAAGGAATTCTTTATAAATAAGGATGTAACAATTTTTTTTTTCTACTCTATATTATAATTATTAGCCACAAAAAAACGAATCGTTATAAAAATAAAAAAGGAAATACTGAGCCTGAGGGAATAAACAATTTTTTTTTTTTTTTTTGTGCTTTGGGTATCTCGATGATTTCAATTATAGCTTTTTTTTAGATTAATTTTTTTTTTTTTTTTTTTGCTACTCACCATGAGTTTTTTATATAATGTTTAAAAATTTGTTGAACCTCTCTCTAATAAAGTATATATATATATATACATACTTTCATAAAAAGGAATCTAAATTTAATTTCAATCCTTAGATCATCCATATTCACAGTGTAGTGAGATGGATAAAATAACAACAACAACAACAACAATAAAAAGTAGAAATTTCTACTCTTTTTTAAGGATGATAGTTTTTTTTTGCATTAAATATGAATGAAATCTCAAAAATGGAGTTTCGGTTTCGTTCATTCTATTAGAAGAAGAACTAAATAAAAATATACCAAAAGATGAAAAAAAATATTGAAGTTTATAAGGAAACTTTTGTATTGGTACATTAAAAAAAAAAAAAAAGGACTATATATATAATTTGATTTCCACCAAAAAAGGATGAAAAATGTTGATAATTTGTTATTCAAAAACTTCAAACTGAATAAAAGATAAATAAAAAATCCAATTCACTTAACAAAATTTTCAGTTTTCCAAGTTACTGAAAGGTCTGAAAAATATGCAATAAATAAAATATGCAATTCAAATCTCTTTTAGTTTTTTTGACAAACTGATTACATTCGTTTTATCATCTTTAAAATAAATCTGTTGTCTGAACTCGAACAGAAACTTGGAACTGATAATACAACCGGTAAAACTATTGGGAAACTGCAACGTTTAATTATGTTAGTAAAATATGCAAATACGATTACAAAATTACTGAAAACTACATTAATAACATTCGAGTACGAATAAACCAATCTATAAAAATGTAAGTTGGTTTGTTTGTTTGTTTGTTACCATTCAGAAACCGGAAGTGGTATTTTATAAAGCTATCAAATGCTCCGGAAGCTGTCATACAACTTCTAGAACCCATTAGGTACATTTTAAAAAAGCAAAAGTCTTCCAGAAATTAAACTTTACAACTAGGTACTTTTTCAAAAACAGAGAAATATGAGTGTTACCGATTCAAAGGTTTTTCAAACTGATTCGAGTCGCAGTCCTAGAACTTCTAGCATACATCAGCGACATTTCCAAAACCAAAGGTATTATAGATCTGAAAATTTAGACTTAGGTACTTTTCCAAAACATAGAGAAATACGAGTGTAACCGATATCTGAGTTTAGAGCTGATTCGAATTCTTAGAGCATCCATCACGAATATTTCAAACATCAAAAGTCAACACATTATGATAATTTGTAAGTACGGAGCATTTAAAAAATAAAAAAGCACATCTTGTACCGTTTTCTAAAAGTCGGATTCTTTCGGGTAGCTGCCACATAACTCCTGGCACCTATCACGAATATTACAAGAATTAAAAGTGCTACGGACCTGATAACTTGTGATTATGTACTTATGACATTTTGTTTGGCTAGTTGCCTTATAACAACTAACACCCATCAGGGTAATTTCAAAAACTTGATTATCGATAATCAGGTACTCCCTCAAATATAAACAAACATTTCTTTTACCATTTTCCGAAATTTTGACTGACTTAGAAGAATTTATACAATTGTAACCTAATTTTTAGAAGAAAAAAAAAATTTTTTTTTTTTTTTTTTTTTAACTTTTATAATAACGATCTTTTGTACTTGATTTTATTTTATTTTTTGTTTATTTTTATAATCATTATAAAAATTATGTAATGTAAAATGAAAGTGGATAAAATTAAAGAAAGTAATTCTGATATATATTTGCCTGGAACTTACTTTAGCTTAGTGAAAGAAGAATTTCTGCAAATAAATGGTAAAATTGAAATAACGGCAATACAGTTCCAAAGAAAATGAAGCAGTTAACTAAGCTACGTTTTGATGATGACTTTGATATTATAGGAACATCACGACGTGCTCGCGAAGCCTTTAATCAGACTAAAGAGGAAGTAGGTAAAGTGGGTCTTCTCATAAATCAACAAATAAAATGTCTTCACAACACCATATAGGGCACAACATCACTGTCGGCTCAAATAATTTTGAGGTAGTGCAGGAGTTTATCTACCATGGAACCAACATAAACTCCACCAATAACATTCATGTTTAAGTAAGGCGAAGAATTATCCTAGCAAACCGTTGATACTTCGGTTTGTCCAAACAGCTGGGTTCAAAGCTCCTATCCCAGAATACCAAGGCACAAATATACAAAACGCTCATCCTTCCGATGCTACTATATGGTTCTGAATCGTAGACGTTACCAAAAGCAAGTGAGCATGCATTTGGTATCTCTGTGAGAAAAATTCTTCGTCGCATTTATGGTCCTGTGTCTGACGAAGGGGTTTGGAGGAGAAGATACAATGCCGCACTATACCAGCTGTTCAATGACATGGATATGGCAAAAAATGTCAGAATAAGACGTCTTCATTGGCTAGGACATGTAGAGCGTATGGATAAAAATGCTCCAACTAGGAAACTTTACGAATTCAAGCCCCAGGGAACGCGTCGTCGAGGGAAGCCGCACCTTCGTTAGAGAGATGAAGTATTGCCAGATATGAAAAAACTTCAAAACACCAACTGGAGGGATTCCGCTCGTAACCGAAGTCAGTGAAGGACAATTTTGCGTCAGACCCAGGACCTTCAAGTTCTGTAGCGCCCAACAAGTAAGTAACTTGTTGTTGTTGCAAAAAATTTGTTGAATTTGTTTTTTACACTTATATCTCACCAGCCAGAACCAAAAGTAAGGGCTTCAGTTATGGTTCAATGAAATTCCAATCAGCGAAAGCTATACAATACCAGATTAATAATAAAGTACAAATATAAAATGATTTCATCCTTATATTATTTAAGCACAAATTCAAACCCACTACAGATTTTGAATTGGACCCATGTGTCAAATATCATCTGTTATTGAACTTTTAAAATATTTTTCAGAAATCATATTTTTAAATTTGATTCATAAATAAAACTTTTTAATTGAAGTAAAATTTTCTACATTTGGTGGTGGACTCGGATAGCATCTGGTGACTTGCTAATAATTGTACAGAATAAAATTTAAGACTGAGTCAGTATTTGAAAACACATGAAACCCAAGCCCAGTAATAGATTGCATATAGTAAAAATTAGTCGTGTTTTGCATATGGACAATTAAACAGTGGAGGCATTTACTAATTTGGAAAATAGCCTGTTCAAACTTTTTATCTTCTTGCCAACTTGGTTTTATGCAAAATAGATCAACAGTTACTAACTTAGTATAATGTTGCTCTTCTTTTTTCAACACAATGGAAGCTGCTTTTCAAACTGATATAATATACACTGATATGAGTAAAGCGTTTGATATTTTACCGCACAATGTTCTTACTAAGAAGCTTGCTAACCTTCATTTTCCACCAACATTCATAAATTTGACCCTACCTAGTTGACCGAACATATAATGTACTTTTTAGATAAATTATTTCTGATCCATACAGTACCAATTCTGGAGTTCCGCAGGCCAGTCACTTAGGACCATTACTGTTCATTTTAACTACTAATGACGTAACAATAATTTTGAGAAATAGCAGCGTATCCATATATGCTGATGATGTCAAAATCTTTAAGGCAATTAAGTTACCTAATGAAGTTACTTTACTTCAAGAAGATCTCAATTTGTTCTTAAACTGGTGTGATGATTAAAATTGAACATAAGGAAATGTGCTCAAATCACTTACACTCGTCGTATTTCTCCGATAGTTTCAAGGTTATCAAAAGAGTTATTTGTTTTATAGATCTCGGGGTCATGTTTGAAGATAAATTATCATTTAAACAACATTTCACATTATCGTCAATCATCAATCGAATGGATCGAATGAAAGGATCAATCATCATCGTAATATTAGTACACATTTTGGTTCTGAAAATATATTCAATGTTGTTCATCACCGTACAAATTATGGTAAGTTCTAACCTATTAACAGAATGTTTATCTTAGTTAACAGATATAGAACCAAACGTTAATATTTCTATGAATAAGGAACAACTTAAAATTAACTCTGTTTTCTTTGTTACCACAACCTCTATATATAAAATATATATTAAAAAATTATGATAGTATTAATTTCTTTTTTTATATTTAAATTAAAAATTATGTTTGTTGTTTTAATATTAGTTTTTATTCTAATTTTAAGAAACATTTTTTGTAATATGCTTGTGTTAAGTATAATAAAATGAAAATAAAAAATAAAATAAATGTAATGTGCTTATAATGAGTAGGTAGTACTTGTATATTAAGAATAACAATTAATATTGATACATGATACTATTGAAAATAAAGTGATTTAAACCAATGAAAAATCATTGCATACGTGTTCATCGCACTTCTATAAGCTTGGTATATGTGTATCTAAGCACACTAAATTTCATCACAGTAAATCCTACTCATACTCACTGTGCTATTATTGTTCGTAATTACGGGATTGCGTACAATAAATTATTAATAACTGTTGCCACTTTTTATACTTGGATAAAAGATTATTTTTATTCTTTAATATTTTCAAATAAATTCAACATTCATATTTATTCAATATTTATAATCAAATTCAATATTTATTCAAACAAATTGTTTGAATTGTTTGACAAAATGTTGAACTTGAATGAAAAATTTTTTAATTTGCTTGAAAAAATGTTGAATTTGAATGGAAAAAAGTATAGCTAAATATTTATAATGAAAAAAATATTTTTTGAGAAGCCATAGAGCATTGTGAACACGAGCAATGGAACTGAATTTTAAGATATGGTTTGCCTGAATTAAATGCAAATTATATACAATTAATTTTTATAGCAAATTTTCATACCTAATATATTTTTGTGGGTATGTTTGGGTTCACACAAAATGTATGTTTGGGCTCACGAAAGTATGTTTGGGCTTTCAAAAAAATTATGTTCTTAAGATAAAATATTTGAAAAAGATTTTTCCAAAATCTTGAAGGTAGATATTCATTTTCGGAGAAGGCAGAAAAAAATTTTGAATTTAAATATTTTGATTTTTATTTTGATAATTTTAAGATTCAATAATTTCTGATTCACTAAAACTATTCTTCGTTCTTTTTTTTAGCCATTTTTAAGATATTTTTTTTCTAATTTGTACAGTGACCTTCTTAGTATCAAGGTTGGTGTACCCCAAGGTTCAGTATTAGGTCCTGTTCTGTTTCTTATTTTTATTAATTCATTATTGCAACAACAGTTCAAGGGTATACCTACAGCTTTTGCGGATGACACTACTTTTTCGTACAACAAAAATAATCTACCTGACTTATTTTACGATTTAAATTTTGACTTGGACCTAATTCGAAAATGGTATTATGTTCATAAATTAGTTATAAGTAATAAAACTAAAATTATGCAATTTAGGCTTAATAATTGTCTCCTCGAGAATTTTAGTATTTGGTATCATTCTCCTGATTGTCCTAAATTTCCTTTATTTCCTATACAGTCTCTAAACTCTTTTGTCTTCTCTTCGCCTTGTAGTATTTCTTGTTTTAACATTGAAAGTGTAGATACGTTTAGGTACTTGGGTGTTTTACTTGATAATAAACTGAATTGGTCTGCACATACTTCCTATTTAAATAATTATTTTAAAAATGTTTTACGAAGCATTTACCACTTAAATCTGTATTGTTCTTTATAAAAGTTATGCTAATGGTGTATTTTGCTCTATTCAGTTCTAAGCTGCAATATGGAATTAGTTGCTGGGGTGGTTCTTATTTTAATAAAATTCAACCTCTTCTCATCGCTCAAAAACACTGTATAAGGATAATTTTTAAAAAAAATAGACTATTGCCTAGTTTTCCTTTATTTAAAAAGTTGGATATTCTACACATTTATATCTGTTTAAAACATTGAAAATTTTTTTCAATAGGTCGGGCTATCTCGCTCACCGATTTGTTAATAGATATCATCTTAGAATTAATAATTTATACCTTGTAAATGTTCCAAGAGCCCGTACCTCTCATTTTTGTCACTTTTATGATTATATAGCTCCAAAATTTTTTAATATGTTACATTATTCTTTTCTTTAAGATCGGACAGATCACCTGTTTAATTTCCTAAAATCTTCGATTTTGGATTTTTGAACTGGATCACCTTCAAATTGAATCTGTTTTTAATACTATTTAGTTTTAACTTTAATTTAGTTTTTTTTTCTAACTGTAATTTTTTTAATTTTCTTTCAGTCTTCTAGTTATTTATTTACTTTTTATTCTTGCTATAATTTTGTATTTAATTCTGCTTACTCTCGTTTATTATTTAAATTTTGCTTTAAATTTTATTTTTTTCATTATATAATTTTAAGCTTTTTTAGTTTTTCCATAATTAGCTTTAATTTTCTACTTTACTATGTATGTACCCAACAATATTTTATATTTTTAATGCCTGTATTTTTGCTTGCAGTTTCATTCATCACATATTCTAATGAATATCCGAATGATCCTATATTTATTCTTATTATTTTTATTTAGTAAATGTATATTTTTAAGTATTATATTTTACTATAATATGAATAAATGAACTAAAAATCTAAAAATCTAAAAAAATTTCTACATGTTCATCAGTGTATCTACTATAGTTAGTTTATTTTCATTATAAAAAAAATAATTAAATTTTAATATTTTTTCATTATATTATGATCGATTTTATTATAGATCCTATTTTTATAGTAATCATCAATTCATATGCAGGAATCAAAATGCTGAGACAACCACGGTGTTGTTCTCAATTGACTCAATGAAATTGATATTTTAAGACAATTTTAAAATTTTCAAATAACCTTTGAACTTTATGTAAATCGAAATGTTTCTTTGAAGTAAAATCAATTGATTTCATCATATTCTTGTTCTACACGTATAGCGAATACTTCAAAGCATTAACATTGAATTGGCATTATTTGTAAATAAATATGTTTTATTTTTAGTATATTTAAAATTGGAATAAAACAATTCTGGTGCAAATAATATTATTATGTTGAGCGTTCCATTCAAGTGCCATTTTGAAGTGAAAATATAAAGACATTTTTTTAAATCTTTACAGAAAATATTTATGATTTACATTTTTTAGAATTTATTACATATAGTTTTCTACGTGATTGATTTTTAAAAACCGGCTTATTATGTAAATAATTAGTTATTATTTAATATAGTGTACTATACTGTTATATACTCTACTATAGTAAATTTGTTTTTTTATTTTATTTCATTTATTTCTTAATATTATTATTATTATCATTTTTTATTGAATTTAATTTAAATTATACACAATAGTGGTTTACAAGCAAGAATGTAAAAATAGTGGGATAAAATAAAAATTTATAAATAAAAAAAAAAATAATATAAACTCATAAATAACAAAGTTATTGTTATGTTTATTAAATCACTAAGATTGAGATGAACGGACATTAAGTTAGAATGAATAACAAAATATATACAAAAAAATATATTTTTGACTGCAATTCCTTAACAAATAGAGCAAAAGGAAGACCCCCGAACAATTACCGAACATTTTTTTTTTTTTTTTTTTTTTTTTTACACTCTACAGTAACTTAGGTAGAACCACCTTTTCGTACTTAATTAAGTACGGTACTGCAATTTTACACTACAATCTACAATTTTTCGAGTATTTATTTAACAAATTACTGGCTTATCAACTCAATAAATGTGGAAAACTACTGCTATTGTCAGGAACTATGCCTTCTTAAATAGAATATTTTCGTTTTTATTTAATTTGTTACCAGATTATACTCTCAATTATTTTTTGCCATTTATTATATCTCAATGACAAAGGGTACTGGACCAGGTCGAAAAATCCATAAAGCATTTTTTTTTTTTTGCTTCATCGGGAATCGAACTTGGAACCTTTCGGTTGAAAGGCAAGCACTCTACCTATTGCGCCACCCAGCGTGTCATAATATTCAATGTAACCTGGATAAGCTAGAAATTACCAATTGCCAGAGACCTGTCGAGTTGAAATTAATTGAAAACTAACCCAAAAGCTGGTGTTTTTAAAATATTTTTAATCGGAAAAAATAAGACTTGTTCGCTAAAACTTTAAATTTTTTTGTTGTTTTGTATATTCTAATTAAAGAAACTAGTGAATCACCTGTGCAATTGCAAAGAAGCAGTTCTTTCAGGTACGATTTTATATAAGAAGAACTAATTGTTTTGGTATAATTGTAGTTGTTTTCTGAGTCGCTTGATTATTGAATATATATATATAATGAAATTAAAGTATAATAGCTAATACTTTATGACGAAATTAATACTAATTTCAATATAACTTAACACAATGAAATCCCATTACTCTCAACGTAGTAGATCGGTGTATTTTAAATCGTTTATAGTCAAAAACGTTTGTAGTCACAATTCTGTTAACCCATATAAACCCAGAGTGTCGAAAACGAAACATATGACGTTTTCCGGCATAGTGGTCACCCGGTGTGTATTTTAAATCAAACTAAAATTTATTATTTAATTTAAAACAAATATCTAATTTACCTTTTTTTTTTTTTTTGAAACGTGACAAAAAGCATGTTTGCCCAGGGGTTGAAAAGTCCGAATTTCGAGTTTTTTTTTTATTCTTGTTAAAGTAAAAAAAAAAAAATAAAAAAAAAATCTTTTAAATAAACTAACTCAAATCCATAGTAATAATTTAATCACAATATAAAACTAATCCAACAAAATTTGTAGCTCCAGGGTGACTTTTTCAAGCAGTGTATCGAAAACGAAACATCAGGTTTAAACGATATCTAAACAATTTCATATAAAAAAAATACTAGATTCTTTTTTGTTGTTTTTTCCTCTTCCGAGCTATAATTATACCAATACTGTCTTTTTTATTACGGACTTCGTATTCTGCGATAGACTACTTGGAAATCAAATAACAAGTTATGCTAAATCGGCGTTAATAGCTTGATGATAAGAGATACCTAAGTTTGAATTCTTGGAAACACAATAGCAAGACACGCTAAAATCGGCGTCAGTAGGTAGCTTACAAGCCAAGAACTTAATACCTGTTTTTAATTCTTGGAAATATAATACCAAAAACATCTTTGAACGAATTTATGAACAAACGGTTTATGCAATTTGGAATATTTTCTCACAATTCATCTATAGATAAGCAAATGATTGCTTATTTTGGACATCATTCCTGCAAAATGTTCAACAAATCTAAGCCTATTCGATTTGGCTTCAATTACTGGTCTTTTTATCCTGCCGAAGGCTACTTATTCTCATTTATACCTTATGGAGGAGCTTCAGAGGAAAATGATAGCCTATATGGACCTAATGTTAGCCTATATGAAGGAGAAAACGTAGTTTTGCGTTATTAACAAATATATAAAATCGAAACCAATACACCGTTACGTTCGATAATTTCTTTACATTACACCAACTTATGTGCTGTCTTTCCATCACTTGCTTATTATGCAATCGGTAAGGTTTTTGGAAACTGCGTTGTTTACTAAGAAAAGTTGAAAAAAAGCACTATACACAAACTTGAATTCCGAGTTTTTTTTGGTTGAGTGCTTGGTGAAATCCGCGAAAATACCTTTAAGAAAAGTATTAGCACTAAGAGAGAGCGGGCAAAGCTCTGGTACTTCAATTAGATATGACCGTGTGGATCACAATATCATCCATAGCGAGAAACGAGCTCGATGTCGTCCCTGCAAAAATCAAACTGTTTTTTCATGCACCAAATGGGGGGTTAATTTGCATCCGAAATGTTCTTTACCATATCACAGCTTGCCTAAGATCTGATAATTTTTTAAGATTAAAATTTGTTAAAACAAAAAAATTCTTTTTTTTTATAAAATAAATTGTTATTTTTTTTTTGTAAGGATATTTATTCAATTCAGGAAGTTCTTATTGTAGATTTTTGGAGAAATTTTTTTTTGGAAAAATTATATCGTTTGATCCTGAAGTTTCGTTTTCGAAACATGTAATATCTCCTTTCCAGGATTTGATATCAAATACGTTATTTTTTTTTTTCTTAATTAAATTAAAAGTACTTTATGTATAAATTTTTATGACTCTGGGTGAACTGGATCTAGGTCCGGGACTATGTGGGTTAAAGCAATAGTCAACAATTTGTTTGAAAGAAAGTAATTTAATTCTTAAGTTCATACAATCGATGTCGTTTATAAGTCACATTAAAATATAACACCAATTTTTTCAATAAAACAAAAAAATAAGTCAAAAGTGAATTTATTTTATTGATTAACTGATAATTATATTGTCTTTTTCCCTTCTTTATTACAAATATGTCATTTTTGTAATTGCATAACATAATTGCTATTTATGAATAAAATAAAGTTGAACATTGATATACGAAAGATATTTTATTGAATCCGATTTTGTTTATAAAGATGCAATTTTTTATTGACTACGTATATAGTCACAAACGGTTATAGTCAGAAATATTTCTGAAATTTAGCGAATGACTATAACCGTGTTTTACTGTATATATATATTTTTTTTATAATAGCAGAAGCAAATGAACCAATATTTATTATATTATTCTGATCTGATTTTTGTTTTTGTGTTTTTTAAATTTTTCTTTGTGTTTTTGTTTTTGTACTTTTTTCAATAAGTTTGTGTGTTTATTTAACATGACAGAATTTTTATGAAGGTTTTTAAAAATTTACCGTAATTGACATTTATTTTATAGTATCGCTCAACTTGGAAATAACCGTCCTTTATTTGTTGTAACTATTTGAAATGCTTTAAGTATTCAGCACCTTTACTATTCAATTATTCTTGTTTTTTTACTCACCACATCGTTCATCTTGTGTATTATAATATATAAGATAAGCAAGAACTCAACTACCGGAACTTAGTAGTTTTTATCAAAAATATTTAATATTAAAAAAACATAATAAAAAAATCCAGAATCAAAAACAAACGTTTACGTATACATACTTAAATAACTTAAACATTTTTGTAAATTTACTATTTTTCATTAAATCTAAAAATTAATTTTAAATATATAATTTTTCAATAAAAATTTAACATTTAAAAATTTTTAAAGTTAAAATAGGAAATTGTCTAAATTATTCCTTTTTCCATTATTTTGTTATTCCCATTTCCTCCGGTTACTTCAGTTTAAAAATTATTTTAAAAACAAAATGCAAAAACAAAAAAAAAAAAGGTACCTACTTTTTATTTTCATTTCCAATAAAACTGTTTGTTCTTGGAAGTGAAGGCAAAGCATTAAATGGAAAACTTAAATTGTATGCCGGAGGAGTTTTGAAAACTAAAAAAAGAACAAAAATTTCAAGAACTCCTATTGTCCTTTTTTTGTGCTGTATCCATTTCTATTTAAAAAAAAAAAAAAAATCAAAAACAAAACAATTTCAAATGTTTGAGGTTATTTGAAATAAAATTTATGACTGCAAAAATTACCCTTAAGTATATTTTTAGAGAGAAAAATATTAGTTCTTTTTTAATTAGCTTTTACTTTACTACATTATTATAATTGTTTTGACCAATTTTTGAAAATGAAAATAGGTTCAATCTGATATCATTGAAGTTTAGTAAAATTCCCTACAGTAATATTTTCAGATTTTTAAAATTTAATGTTGCTAATCCTCATAGTTTATTGGGAAAGATGTTTCATTAATATTGAAATGGAGATTTACAAGTCATTTTTATAAGTTTGGAAATATAGGTATTATTAATTATATTAAAGAACTTGATTTGGAGCGTTAACATAAGTGCACGATAGTAGAAACCATTTTTAAGGTCGAGTTTAATTACATTAAACTATATTTATGTCTTACTTTACATTATATTAATAGATATTTTTACCATGACTTCCATATTGTAAAAAAAACGTTTTTTTCTAAAATGCATCATATTCCATATTGTACACAAAAAAAAATATTACAATCTAGTTTATTCCATATTGTTTAACATAAGTTTCAAATGCGCAAAAAAAAGCAGAGCACGCATCGAAAGATTGTTCGATACTTTTTATAAACTTTTGGTATACAGTTTTTCATTTGACTAGATACTGGGATATGACCCTCGCAAAAAATTTGTTTGTTTCTTTTTCAACTTGTCTTTAGTACAATGGCTCTTAAGCACGATGCAAACAAGAGGTAAAAAAAAAAACCAAAAAAAAATTTTTTTTTATACTTATCTTGATACGTAATGAACATTATTGACATTTTGGTTTTTGGACAATTTTTCTGTTCAAGGTCGTCGGTTCCGACTTCTGAACCGCGGACCTATCCGAAAATTTTTTTAAAATTATTTATAATAATTATTAATAACCTTTTTCAGGCAAGTACAATTTAAACACGTGCCATAGAGTTTCGGCCCCAATTCCTTGGACCTCGGACCTATTGTCTTCATCACATTTAAGGGCCATTTTACTGATGACAAAAAAAAATTTCAAGGTCTTCGGTTCCTACACTTGTGACGCCGGACCTGTTGTTTTTATAGTCGGGCTGCTGCCCCCCAAACCCTCGCTACTGATTTAATAAAACTCTTTTTTTGCCGACAACAGGTTAACGCAGACGGCAAGGTTTTTCGATAAATTTTGGACTTTTTCTGCTAAACTTTGGCAATAACAGAAAATTACAACAAAATAAGCGTCAAAAGTTTTAAATTGTGTTCCATAATGTAAAAATATTACAACAATTTTTTTACTATGTAGAAAATAAGTTTTAAAAATTAAATTTAAAAACAGTTTAAAGGCGCTTTAAGAAATGTTTTTATTACAATATGGAAGTCACGATTTTGATAACATCATTCTGCTACTGAAAAAAAAAGTTCAAATATATTTAAAGCAAAATTAAATAAAAATTAATGAATATAGTATTTTAACGGAAGGTGAAATGCCAAAATCAGCTTAAAATAAATAAAATTATACTAACATATAAAAATTCGGGGAAAATTGAAGACTTAATTAACTTAAGGCCGATCTCAACAATTGCATTTTTTCATAAAATAGTCAAAACGTCTCTCAGAGCATCTAAAAATACTTTAAAATAAAATACGATATGGTTTTAAGAAAGATTCCAATACAAATGAAGCTATCTTTGATGTACTGACCTGCATTCAATCTAATCCTGGATCGAGAAAAAATAATTTTTGATCTTTGAAAAGCGCTCGATGAAGTTGACAGAATAATTCATTCTAATTAGAATAATTAGAAAAGTGTACTGTGTACTAAAATGGGTTAAAAGTTAATTTACAAATTGATTATGGCGTAATAGAAGTCAGTGCAACAGTTTTTCTGAACTAGATTTTAGAGAACAAACTAGATTATTCATGCAGATGATCTAGTAGTGGTGTCTTTATGATTTTCTGTCTTAAAGTTAATAATTTTGATTTTGGCATAGCTTATATTATATTCGAAATATTTGTGTTTTTCTTTATTATTATTAATTTGTTTTTTTTTTTATATTTTATTGAAAATGTAATGTCTAGTAGGAATGCCATGATTTTAGTTTGTTGCTTCCGTAATATCCTGTGTGAGTATATCAAGTCCTTTGATTCCAAATCTGGTTCTTACATCAGTGTATAAAAGGCAAACCTCGAATATGTGCTGTGATATAGTGATTCGAGTATCTGAAACAGTGACACAGTGACATGTTGGCATCAAGAAGATAGCTGTGGGTGTATCGCATGGTTTTTCTGCTGGCCAATTGATACTATTCCATTTTGGATACGTTTTTTGAATATACCTTAGTTTGTTGGTGAAGGGTAATTCCAAAATATCTACTCGTTATTGTCATACAAAAATCAATGTCAGCTAACAATTAAATAAATAATTACACAATAGAATCAAAAATAAATTTCTAAGTGCAAACACTTATAACTATACTAAATCATCTTCTACATTTACGCCATACACAACAACTGTTATATCTGACCTGTCATTTCTCAGGTAACCACTAAATTTAATTTACTTGATTACATTAGTTGGCGAAATTAAAGCCAATTTTGACTAATAAAATAAAATTATTACAATATTCAACCCTAAGTTTTTATTTTTGTTACTAAAATGCACATACCCAAATATTATATAACATGACTTTATCTGAGAAATGAGAATTTAAAACAAATATCTGGCTTTGTTAAATATTTCTATTAATTTAATCATTTCAAAGGTACGTACTTCAAAATGTATCTACAATTTCAAGCCCCCCATCGGTTATTGAAACTAAAAATGTTTTCAATTTCTTATTAATTTTGTTTTAAGCTGCAACATTCTGGTATCTCACAATTTTTCAATATTCTTGAATCTATGAGACTAACTTTAATTTTGATTTGCCGTATTGAAAATCTAAATACTAGCATATGATCTGGGAAACATTCTGTATATATACATATACACTTATTATACTTATTTAACCCTTATGTGAGTGACAATCCAAACACCCGTGTACCTCTATATATTTTGTATGAAAACATTGTGTTTTGTACGTATATACTGTAAATACTCATACAACTTAGAACCAATCGTTGGCCACTGTCATTGTTTTACAATATGGTTGATATTGCTGAGGTGGCCTGATATATTTTTTTTTATGGATCATCTCATCCAAGATTTTCCACCACTGATTGTCGCAGAAGGTTCCTGCAAGATTTGGCATGCATGCATTAAAATACCGTAGTCTTTGGGTAAACTTTCATTTATACTTTCAGTAATGCAAGATGTTCTTGGAGGAGAAATTGATCCTTTAATAACAAGAAATCAACAAAAAAGATACTCGAAGTGGCTCGCAGTTGCTACTCATGTAGAAAACTGAACCATAAGCAAATAAAAACTAGAAGAGCCTGCGTTTTGAAAGCAGCAAACCAATTTGTGGTGATCATAGTACAATGGTAGCAAAATGTAATAGTTGTTTTGAAGTCACTGGGAGTAATTAATTTTGACTTTTTATAGTTTTAAATTTTTTTCTAAATATTCTATGTAATTACCATATCTACATTTTATATGGTAAATAAAATAAAAATAAAATAATAATATTCAAAATTAAAAGTAAAAATAGCTTTAAAAATAAAATATCTACACCATTCCAAACCAAATGTATAGAGGTACACAGGTACACGGGTATCTCGTCACCCTTGTGAAGGTGGTTTTTCAAAACAAGGGTAGATCTCGACTCCCATCTTATATATAAAGAAGGATGTTTGTATGTATGTATGTATGTATGTATGTATGTATGTATGTGCGTATGTATGTAGGTTTGTGTCAGAACTCCTCCGAGACGCATGGACCAATTTCAACCAAATTTTACAGGATGGTTTTTTGTTACTTGGAATCGAACCCGTGATATGTTGTTTTTCAAAATTCTGACTGGTTCCGGTAGCTGCCATACAACTCTTAGCACCCAACGAGCATATTTCAAAAACTAAAGGTGCTACAGAGCTGAAAATTTGCACACAGGAACTCTCTCAAAAATAAACAAATATGTCTTTCACATTTTTTCGAAATTTTGACTGATTCAGGTAGCTGCCATATAACTCCAAGCTCCGCAGGTCCTTAAAATTTTCTAACAAGAAAAATAGTTTTCATTAGAGCCAAACATATGTGTATTAAATTGGAACCAAATCGGTCCGGTAAATTCGAGATTTGAATTTAAGTTCAAAAGAGCTCTGTCGGAAGGCAGGTCAACAAATTTGGCAGAAACTGCTGTAATCGGGATCCAAGGTGAATTTAAAATGTCAAGCCCTTAACTTAACAGGTGTCTAAAATGCCTGAATTTCAGATGTTATGCAGACCATATAGAATTTTCTAATGGAGCTTGAATTTAGTTTATTTATTTTACCCTTTTTAGTGCAATTAATGCTGGTACGAAATATTGGTGATAGCCATTCAAAAAGCAAGTTTTTAATTTTTTTTTTATTTTATTATTTTTAGGGAGGAAGAGAAAAAGAAGTGAAGAAAACAGCAAAACAAAATTCTCATTTTTATTTATTTCTATCTTTCAATGAAATAAAATAAAGAAAAAATTTTTTTTTTAGAAATATTTGCAATTTAGCCGAAGTTATTACCAAATCTCTCAATGAAATCATATCAAAACTTCATAGAATTTCGCAACGAGAGAACAAACGATGAATTGATGCGATATCAGTTAGGAAGATACAGGAGGAGTAACGAGGCAGTTTGGTGAGTCCTGGGATTTCCGATTCAGAAAGACACCCTACTGTTGTTCATCTCAGCGTCCATTTAGAAAATTTATTTATAATTTAGAGTTTATTTCACATCAAATAGTGCATTAAGAGTGATAGATCAGCCACCAAATATGACCTTAACAGCATTTTCTAAACTGTGTGAGCAGGATCCTTTTGCAAGGACTTTGTTGAATCCTGAGATACCTCAATATTATACATGAAATGCATCAAGGAAAGTTTTCTGCAGAAGAAAAGTCGGACAGCCCCCCCGGATATGATGTGGTCAAGATTGACGCCTTGAGTCGAGTATATACTGTTCTGCCAAAGTCCGGCATTCGATGCTCGAAATCACGTTTGGTCTGGACATATTCAACAACGCATTAATTATTCTTGAAGATAAATGTGTGGCTATGATCGGTAAAACATTACTGCAACTCGGCCTCTCTTCACCAGTACGAAACCAACAAAACGAACTTTATACAGATTACATATGAGAAAAGAACTACAACGTCGAAGAACTGAAAGCATATGTCGCGGAAAAAATACCACTTCTAAATCAAGATCAGAAAAAAGCATACAAAATTATCATGGATCAGGTAGAGAAACAACAAGGTGGTATCATTTTTCTTGATGCTTCGGGGCCACAGGTAAAACATTTTTAACCAACCTAATTCTAGCCGAAATCAGGGCTCGAGGAGAGTCGCCCTTGCCATTGCATCTTCAGGAATCGCGACAACATTAATGGAAGGAGGAAGAATAGCCCATTCTGCACTTAAGTTGCCACTAGACATCTCCGCACAGGAAAATCCTCCCTGCAACATTAGTAAAACAAATGGTCGGGCGCAAGTGCTCCAGACATGCAAAATTATCGTAATGGGATGAATGTACCATGACTCACAAGAAAGCTCTCGAAGCCTAAAATTTTCATGAATTAGCTTTTTATTAAATTTTTAAAAACTTGCAGTGGTTTTAGTGGGGGTGGATCCCACACTATTACAAGTGGCGTGTATTCTTTGTATTGGTTTTCAAAAAAAAAAAACAATTACATATAAAAACATTTAACAGTTAGTTTACTAACAGACAAACATCACATAATACTTCCCTTTTCAAAATAAAAACGAAGAAAAAATTTTAGGAACTTTAAATTTTCTCGGGTAACACCGGGTAACTCCGCTAGTTAATTATAAAAATCGAAATCCTTTAAAATTAGTAGACTTACATCTATTAAGGAGTTGTCAGGAGTTTAAGCTCTTTAGCCCTTCCAGAACCTTTGTTTTTTGGGTTTGAAAATGCAAAAGGTACCCGGGTACCTCGACCCTCACATAAGGGTTAAGAATATTAATTTTTAACTTCGATTATTTTATCACAATAGTTTTAAAAAGATCATGAGATGTCACTCATATTTAGTATTCATAAAATATATAACCTTCAGTACATAATAGCTTACGGATTAATTATTTAAAAGTTTTATATTTATATACATATATAAATGTATATACATATATACATAAAATTTTAAGTTCTTGTCTTATTATAAATTTGACGATGAAAAACGAATATTTATTCACTTTTATTTCTATTTCGAAATGTGAATTAAAATTTATTAAGTTTTACGATATCATTAACCTAGATTTTAATTCCTTATAGAATAAATAAGATTTCAAATTAATATTATTTAAAGATATAAAATTTTTTTTATTAACTAATACTTATAAAGTAAATAATAAAAATGATGATTGTCTTCAAATTCAACTGTGAAAAAAAAAATGCATTTATTTGAGAGAAGATGAATAATAAGGATAGAAATAATATGATATAGAAAAACAGATACAGAGAAATACAAATTTAGTTAAATTTATATCCATTATCTTTGTATGTAAATATCCTTGTGGATAAGAATTAAAAATTGAAATTCAAGTTCATGAATATTCTAGAATTCATAAGAATAGAAGTCAATACAAATTCAATTTTGATTTTAAAAGTTTTCAAAATATTTCCAAATCGCCGTAATAAGGCACTCATAAGACTTTTGTAGTTAAACTACAAAAAAACATTTATAATTTTATAACGAAAAAATATACAAAAAAAAATGTTTCAAAGCTTAAAAACACTTTCATTTTCATATATTTTTCATAACAAATTTAAAACGAAGTAAAATAGTTCTCCTATTGATATAGGAGGTCTTTATTCCATATTAATATAGTTTTTCATATCCTTGTAGATATATAGATCGTAAATTTAATCACTTCTAACTATATTACCTGCACTATATTACTTGCACGTCCTTGAAGTCTCACGCACAAAGTAATTAAGGCATTAATCCTAAAATAATTATTTTAATTTTATTATTTTTCTGTGTAAAATTTTTTTTCTGATTTCAAAGTCAGTTAAAAATTTATTGGTTTTAGTAATACCATACCTATGACTTGCTTTATTAATTCAACATAAACATTTCTTAATAATTAGTAATATCTTTTAATAATATATCGTACCTATGGCAAACTACGTTATACAATTAAATTAAATTAAACCTACAATTGGGCGAGTTCAACATTTTATATAAATAACCAGAATAATTACCAGAAACATCAATGGCTTGGCTACTTACTGAAAAAAATTTATTTGACAAATTCAATTTTAAAAATTGTCGAGCACTAACATTCTATACCTATTCAACTAAAAATTTGAATCCGCATTTACTGCCTCGCGGTGATATTCTGAATTGTCATGTATGATACTGTATGTCAAAAATTTATGAGAACCATTTTCGAAAATTCGGCAGAAAGAATTGCTGTGAGCCATATTTTTTTTTCAAATAGAAGTAAATCAGTGAACGAGGTTTCGAGGATTGCTTCTTACTGAGGGTAGCAGTTTAAAGAACTGTGTAATTTTAACTCACTAAAAACTCATATCGTTATTACAGTTACAAAATTAGTCTTACAGATTAGTTAACCACTCAAAGAAACTTTGATAACTAACATAACATAATCCTATAAGATTTTTATATATTTAGGATACCTAACTATATCAGTTGGTTCACTTAAGTCGCTTTACAAAGCATTAATTGTCAATTAGTCAAATATTATCCATATCAAATCAGAATTGAATTCAAAAGAAACAATCAATTGCACCACCGTTAAACTCTTTTCACGATAAATTACAAGCCTTTATCTTAGAACGGTTGCCATTTTTTTGAAGACGGTTATGACGGACAAAATTATTTATTGAGAAAAGATATAGTCCGAAAAACAAAATCGACAAAAGAAAAATTTTCATCAATTTAGATCCTAATTATTATTTCAATTTTAATAACTAGAACCATTAAGTATATTGATTTAGGGTGCAGAACGAATGACGAAGGTCTATATTCTAACAGGTAGAATAACGCCATGGTTAACATACGTTTCATACCTCTTTGCCAACAAACTAATTTTGTAGAGGCGATTTTTTATACTCACGAAGTAAAGTTTGTTCAACCAAAATTTTAATGGTTAAACCGGCGTCACACACTATATCACATAGATAATAAACAAATAAAAGAAATAGAACAAAGAATACAAAAATCTACATCTGGGTCTGCTTGATTTATTCTTATTTAAAATTTTTTTTTTTGTTCTTTGTTTGTGAGCGCAAACGTACCATTCACTTAAATTTTTATTTTAAAATTTAATTTTTTACGCGACAGATAGATAAATGACGCTGAATATTTAGTTTAATGGAAATATAAAAGTAGATTAATGACTCGGTTGACTCAATCCAAAATAAAACCGCTTTTCAAAATATTGGCAGAAACTAAGCTTTACAATCTGATTTTTTCTCAATTTATAATTTAGCTTCTATTGGCTAGCAAAAAAAAATAAATATGTCCAGAGTTAGGAAAAATATTATTTTTGGATAGGGGCTGTTAGAAACAAAAAATTATGTATTTTCATTTGGGGATTTGGTTTAGGTGGTTTCGGCTTGCATCCCGATTAAATCAACCCGATTTAAGCGTTAGAACTATATGAACTACTTAAGCCAAGTTAGTTCTTCTACCAGATTCTTAGCAATAGAAATAATATCGAACCGACTTTATTTATCTTTTAAGGTGGAGAAATAAGGCCGAATCTTAAACATTTGTGCTCTCCGCTATTCGTACTAGATGTACTACTACTAATTTCTACTAATATTATACATTTTAGGTAATTCCAATTTTGCTAAAATTTCAAACTTCCATTTTATTAATTAAAATTATTATCTCACACCATACATGTATGGGAATATAAGACGTTTTGTTTTTATTTCTAATAACCCCATTATACAGTTATAATGTATTATAGGTTTATTTGCGCACCAAAAACCTATAAATTTAAAATTCTAACTTTTTTTTTACTTTTATACAACAACAATATGATCTTGTATCCTAGTGTGCCACTTGTATTATATTTATTATATAATATCCTTGTTGAATTTTATTAGTATAAAAAAGGACAACAGTAATTATATTTATTGTTATATAATTGAACTTTGTTTTTGTTTTTTAACATTACTTTAGTCTGTTCGAATATTTATTACCATATTCAAATTTTTGTTTATTCATTACCTTCTTTTCTTCTAGACATTGTCAGGTGCTGTAAAATTTTCTATTTTCTTTTAATTTAATTTTCTTTATTTCTTATTTCATTGATATTAAAATAATAAATATAGAGCTCATACATTATTTGTAGCATAATTGAATAGTTTTTACTGTTAAGGAACGAAGAAAAGTTGGTGATATCAAAATAAGGAACGACAGCAAATAGACTTTGATAGACTTTGGAAAATTATAAAAAAATTACTACTATATTTTATGGTCCCCTTCGTCAAATAAATTAATGAACAAACCTTTACGAACCAGTCACCCTGTTCTAAGAATTGCAAAAAAAGCTTTATTAGACTTACCTGCACCTGCTAATATTTCAGCATGATGAAATTTTGGGTCTCTTCTAGATCTATGTCTTATTATTCAAACATTGGTCAATTTTAAATTAGGTATTCCCAAACTCTTAATCAATGCAGCATCTATATTACAACACGTGGCTGATATTTGGACTAGACAAACCGGTTAAAAACAATCAAACTTGTAACTGACTTAAAATCATACAGAAAAATATCGTAATTACCAGATATGATATTAAATAATACAAAATTATGATCGTAATAATATTAAATCCGATAATAGGAAGCCAAAATTTAATACCAAATTATAATTTGTTGTTAGAGCAAATCACTCAACAATTGATCAAGTACATAGTATCATCAATATTATAAAAAAGCGTTAAAAGATAGGCAAACCTGCTCAAAGCCTCACCTCGATATTATTCAATTCTTTAACAAGGTGCGGTATGAGCTTTATAGAAAAATTAACGAAATTTTGGGCTAAAACAACTGGTACAGCTATTATTATCCAACATCTCAAACCCGTTCTTTCCCATAAAGCGCAAGAAGGTGAGTATTCGAAACTGATAAAAATGTGAGCAGAAATCAGACACGGCAGCTTTCTTGTACATCATTATTAAATTATAGAACGCATGAATAGCTACATTCACAGATAACACTGTTATTCTAACTTTAGATAAAGATATAAACCAAGCAATCTTCAAAATGCAATCGATTAGCTCGTTGGAATGGAGGAAAGACTGGCGGAATGAAGAAAAATCACTTTATAAACAACAAATGCAACAGCCTCGAAGATTAGAACAAACAGTTAATTTAATTATAAAACTAAAAGGGTGCAGCCAATTATTTAGATATGAGACTTGACGTAAGATTTAAGTGGAAAGCTCATGTGAAAATTAAATGAAAGGAATTGAATCTAAGATATCAGAAATTGTGTTGGCTAATAGAAAGAAATTGCCGTTTGTCAATAAAAAATTAAACACTTGTTTATATTGAGCCAGCTTAAAGATTTATCTTCTGCTCAAAATTTCATTACTAATCAGTAGGATCGCTTCGATATTTGTCGATATTTGCTTGGTGATGAAGAAGATCAACATTTTTTGCTTCACATCAATTTACCTTGTCTGATACTTTTGAAATGCTAAAATATCTTGTATAATTGCATTCAGCCGCATCAGCAAATACATCAGCACTGTTTTGGGAATGGTCTCAAAAATATGATAGTCAAACAAATTTTCACTGGGACTAAAATAAAACTTTTTAATTCTAATGTAAGATCGGTTATTTTGTATGCCTGCGAAGCTTGGAAAGATTAAGTCAACATCATAAGGAAGCCTCAAATGTACACCAATAAATGGCATCAGGGCATGCTACGCATTCATTGTCCCCAAACAGAATGCTGAAGCAGAAAATAAATGAAATACAAATATACGTGGAAATTCGAAAATGAAAATGGCGCTGTATTGGACATAATTTGAACAAACCCGGACCCGACCAACAACATCGGATACAAAGGATTCGAATCGAAATTTGAAACGAACTTTCCGACGAACCTTCCGACGTCGCGTCGAAGAGCCGAGCAAAATATAGAGAACAATAGTCTTAGTGGAAGCAAACAACCAACAAAGAACATGTCCGCAACTGAAAAGGTTAGACGCAGATGGAGACAATAGTAGAATTTTATTCCGGTCCTATTCTACACTCAAGGGGTTGTAGGTCACTAATAATATACTAGAATTGTGACCTACAAATAATATATTTTATATTTAAGTTCATATTTCAGTTCAACTTCTTGGTTAATATATCTCTAATACTAATTAGTTTCCACCTATATTCAAAAATTTCATTACCGTTATAAAATAAAAACCCTCGAAATAATTCTACGTAAATTATAAATTTATATAAATTTCCAACACAAGACACAAAAAAAAATTAAACTAACAAAATAAAATGAATAACAAATATTAGTCACACTCACAAGTTAACCCATTAAGGCCGGCTCATAGATCTCGTCGTACAATCAATATGAAATTTTCTAACAATGGTCATAGAGATCACAGAAATTGCCTGGAAAATTTTTAATTCTCTAGCTTTTGCCACGCCTGAGATTTGGAATGGGTATTTAAATACCCAATCGGCGTTAGCGCTACTACATTTTATATAAATTTTTTAGATTTTTATTGCAAAAAATTAAAATTTCATGGATCTATTATTTCAAGCTCTATCTGATATCTATATTGATGGATAGTGGATTATATGACAAAATATATAATTGTTCTGTATTGTAAGATTTAAAATGTTTTTTAGCTTTTTTACATTATCTCATGGTTTGAAGTTTCACCTTTGTAGTTTCAGGTTTTAGAAATTCAAAAGTGAATTGATAAAGTTATACAGTAGTTAATAGTATAGTTAGTAGGCCAAGATTTATATAATTCTATATAAATTACTATGAAGTCTAACTTTTTGAAGCATGGCCCAATGTTCCATAGAAAGCAGTACGACCGAAAAAATCGTAATGATAATAATTAACCAGCAACTGGTCATTCATGAGTATAATAAACGGATGGTTGATCTGTTTGATAATGCTATGAACAATTATCGAATCAAAGTTCGTGGTAAAAATGGTATTGGTGTTTGCTCGCTGCCGCAATGGTGAATGAACGGAAGTTGATGTTTTCTGTGCAAGGTATGAAGGTTTGGGTATAATTAATTTTAGAGTAAATGTGGTGGAAGCACTAGTAACACTACTACAAGTAGTCAGCTGTCCATGTGGGCGTGTATTTGTTAATGCCCAACAAATGGCAAAATGCACAGATCGTGTCGATCATATAGTGATAAAAATGCCTAAAAGCAGTCTTTGTAGACCATACGATATTTAAATACAATTTGGTTGCAAAAAATTCTTTTTTGACTATCATGTGTGTATCATGATGTGCCACAAAACATAATAAAAATTAAGAAAGCGAAATAATTTACAAAATAGTTCTTAAAATTTAATTTTACAATATTATTATTTAAATACTTTACTTTTTTAGATTTATTCAATAAAACACTGTGAAACTAATTTTTATAAGAAATTTTTCATGCTTTAGACGGTTGGGTATTTAAATACCCAAAAAGTTAAATGTAAATCATCTCTATTGACGAGGTAAGTACTCCAATCCAAAAAAAATTTATTAGATTGAGAAACATTGAGGCTAAGTGATCTTTGGAAATTTTCCCGACTTTTCCATTTTCCAATTTTGGGTATTTAAATACCCAATAGGCATTAATGGGTTAAGTTAGAACACATTATTGAGCATATTATGTTTGGATATACGTTTATTTTAGGACACACAAAATTATTACAAAAGTGATTTCCTAATACGAACTATAATTTAGTAGAGAATACGATCTACATTATGAATTGCCTATCCAAAAATGTCCTTGTGTTCGAAGTAATTTATTCGATTACTGAATGGGATTTATATTCTGTAATAAAAAAATAAATATTCAGAGAATATAGGAATATTTATATTTATATAAAAAATGAATATTTAATTCAAAGTTAATTGGAATTGGTGTTTCCTTAAGATTTTACTCTAACTTCAGACATTTTAAGAAAACATTTTTTTATTCTATAAGTATACGAGTAGATCTCTATGTTAGTTTTGTATTCATATTTAATTTTATTTTATTCAAAGAATGTATTTTTTTTGTGTCATTGTTATCTGAGCACAAAAAAAAAAGTGAGGCATTGTAACATTTTTATACAATACCGAATTGTTGATACTAATTTTCAAAATTAAATGAAAATTATATAAAGAAAAGGTCAAAGTTGAAAATCTCTTCATTTTTTTTCATTAAATCAACTTTAAAGGATCACTAAGTGTGATAATGAAATTTGTTAAGTAAATACAAACTTCAAAAGCAAATTAAAAAAAAACAAAATCAGGATCAAACAAACAGAAAAACAAAAATAAATAAATAATAAACCATTATCGCGTCATCATTAAAATAAAATTGAAAGTTCGTTTTTTGTTACTATTTTTGGAATGGTAAATAATATTTCACTTGTATGACAAGCACTTATTTATTTATTATTTTTTTGACCGTCTATTCTAATGGTAAAATTTTCACAAGCTTCTATCTTGGCTTCTCTAAAAAACTGTTTATAGGAGTGCATTTGTTGTTTGCATTGTGACCTAAGTGAATATGACCTTTCCCGTACGCACATCTTGTAAAAACTTATCCAAGTTTTTCCAAGTTTTTACCCGAAGTCGTTCCTGTACTGCGAGTTTTTTCTAAAAACGAGAGAAAACATATGTTTTCAACTTCGTTCAACAAAGTTCAACAACATTCTCTCGAATAAGTTTTTGCAAGTAAAATTTTAACTTGTAAAAACTTATACTTTAAATTTTTGTTGTTGTTTTTGTTGTTGTTGTATTTTTTAGGTTATGTTGTTATTTACTTTTGTAATTTCTCATATGTGTCTGTTATGCAAAATTTTGTTTTTTAAATGAAATTTATTAAAAAAAATGGAAAATATAATTTAGTGGAGGATAAATTTCATAATTCTTTATTATTGTAATATATGTATAATTTAATTTAATAATACGGATACACTTGATAAGGATAACAGCAAGCTTCATGACCCGCAAAACATAAAAATACAGCTATATGTTTTTCTGAGCTACATTTTTTATCTGCACGTAGGTTTGCAAAACTTTCAAATGTTTGCAGTTCTTCATATAAATATTTGAATATTTGAAAAAATTTTTGCTTACACGAAAATGTCTTACAAATTCCTCTTCACAATAACCTGGAACTATTTCTTCCAAATAGTTTCGAATGCAATGTTTTTTGTTTTTATGTAAAAAGTTCTACAACAGCACTTGCTTTAGAATTACATTCCTTAACTCTTTAGTTTCGCTTTCACTAAAAAAATGTAATAAAAATGTAATCCGAATCGCTACTTAGTAATATATATTTTTTATATCTTCCGCTGCCATTTCGTTTAAATTTAATTACAATTCTTTAAAAAAAACACCTCCGGAAATTCAAAATGATTGTTTAAAATTAAATTAATTTCAGAATGTCAGATTGCTTGTCAGCTGTTTGACAGCTGCAAGTTTTTACAAGAATTGCGTTCCAGTACTTTTACTTGCAGATGAGAGTTTTTTTAACTCTTTTTTTTTTTTTTTTTTTTTCTCTCTTTTCTCTCATTTGCAAGTTTTTGCCAGAAAAGTACGGGAACGGTCCTAATAATGCTAGGTTTCTTTTGTATGTCCTTCATATTTGTTCTCTTTATTTTTTTAACTTTTAACTGCGCTATTATTCTATGCAATGGTACCATATGGTACCTACCAGCTATAGCGAGTGCGAATTCAAAAGTATCGTTAAGAATTAATTTTTGGAATACTTTTTCTTCAATTTAATATGTGTAATTAGTCAGTAGCATTTTATGTGCTTTGGTGATATCAAGTTAAAAACTAATGTTTTTTTATGTGTTAAAAAAATGGTAAATAGGAGCACGAGGAAATTGTAAGTATTATTATTAGCATATCTCTTTTAAATAAATTTAAATAATTAAATAAAAATTAAAAGTACACATTTTATTCTATATTTTAGTATACTCCGTTAATCAAATGATTGCAATTAATATATTAAATCTTCATATTTAAAAAAAGTTGTCCCATATGGTACCGGAGCGTTGATATGATACAAACATATGAATGGCTTATTATGTGCATTTTAATGTCAATCCATAAAATATTTTTTGTTTTTTTGTGAATACTTTTTGTTTTACATAAATTTGTAGTATGAAGCTCCACGAACTCCACAAAGTGGCTGATTATTTAGAATCATTAATCGATGAAGAAAATGAATTAGGAAAGCCAATTGAAATTTATCTGCACCCACCAGCTAAAGACGATTGCGATGACAACGAAGGCGGTAAAACCATAGGCTTGCATCATAATCAACTACATCAAATAGCTGAAATAGAATTTGCTGGAAGAGTTAACGATAGTGAAATAGATGAACTTGAAATTGAAAAATATCCTGAAATTGGTCAAATCGTAGAAATAGAATCTTTCTCTTAAATGCAGACCTGATGAATGGTCGAGAGCTAAATTCTATAGTTCAAAATTATTATTTCCAGATCTTACTTATGTAGATTGTTCAGCAGAACCGCACGAACTATTTGAAAGATTCTTTGCTGATAAATTATTACAAATGATTTGCAACAACACTGTGGTGTGCAATTATGTTGCTTCAACAACACAAAAAACCCCAATGTCACAAAAAATGAATTAAAAGTTTTTATTGGTATTATTGGTATTATTTCCGGGTACAATAATATACTAAATAAATATTCATACTGGAGCCGTGATATAGATATACATAATGAAATGATTGCAAAACGAATGTTTCGAAATCGTTATGGTGAGATTGAGCGTTGTATTCACTTTGCTCAAAAAACAGCCACCAATTCAAACGAAAAAAAAATTTTCATTATGAAGAACATTTGTCTTATGATGATCAAATATTTCGTCCGCCATGGCTGTAAACAATTCATAAAGGGCAAACCTTCACGTTGCGGCTATAAGTAATTCACCAGAGGGCTATTTAATAATTTTTTAAATTTACTTTTAGTAACATAGCTTAAGCTTTTGAATAAAACTTTTCCAAAACAGTAGCTTATTGTTAATTTGTGTTTTTAATGTATTTCACATATTCTAAAAAATCATCGATGGTACCATATGGTAACGGATGATTCCAGAAAAAGTACACATCGTGGAAAAAAACCAAGGACAGATTTAGATTCCTGAGATCAAAATTAAGAAGTATATGAAGTTTCATAATTAAATTCGGAAAACATTTGTCCGGCAACGATTGGGTTAATCCATTCTGACTGGATTCTGATGGGCATTGGTTAAGGGGATGGTTTATTTTGAGTCTTGTTTAAAACCTTTTGTTAGAATAGCTACTTTCTTGTTGATATTGTTTGAGATTTCTCTCTGTGTTAGTTTTTCATCTATTTTTTTTTTCTAAAATTTACTTAGTCTGCTTCGTCTTTTTATGCACTTTTTGGTTTTGTATAAGATGGACTTTTATCATTATTTTGTTATTTTTTATGAAAATCCTAACACAATTACACACAATAGCTTTTTCTTGATGTACATATGGAAAACTATATCTATTGTAAATTAACTTAGCCTTTATAATATAGCATAGTACCAGTACCAGTTCATTCGGAGTGATAACCAAACTCTATTCTATAACTCTCGACTAGTTTTGGTCATTTTTTTTATTCCAGTAATAAAGAATTTTTTCTGCCTTCGTCGGGAACCAAACCTATGACCTTTTGGTGCAAGCCAGTCAATTTTTTTTCAGCGCCATTCCGTGTATTATGATTGGATTGTGGTCGAAAAATTTTGCTTATTCTCCTACACTCTATATGCATATAAACACTATATAATAGTGACCTATTGATATATCTGGACAGAGTCCTACGCCACTAGCAGTTAAACATATGTCCCAAACATTATTTAGAAGGCTTTGAGTAATCATCAGTACAATCATATGTCACTCAACTTCAACTATTGTTATTATAATATGTACTACCCCACGTTGCACTTTGTGCGTTTATATCTCGAAAAAGTAAATGTAAAGCAAAAAATGTGGTTTATCCAATCATCCATCACACTCTTTTGTATTTGGTGTCCGTTTATAGGCGCCTCACTTTTCAAATCTTTTAAATCCAGATATTACCTACCGTTGCTTGTAATGGTGTGTACCGGTGTAGTTGATTGTATTTTTTGGTAGTTTTCGATCAAGATCTTCAAAAAAATCATTTTGCATATGCACATTTCTTTCCTGTGAGGTTTTTACTACAGAGTTGGTTGTACTTATTTCTAAATATTTCCAGGTATGAACGGCTTATATTTAATCCTATTCCACGAGAGGAATGTAGAGTGATGGCTAGTTTATTATTGTTGTTATAATTGCTATCCATGGCTTGTTATAGGTTATTCGTTGTTGTTATATGGCCGCGGTGCTACTTTTTTGAAATTTGAAATTGAAATTTAGTTAAGTTTTGAGATATAAATAAAAAAAAATTAATTTGACAACTCATCCAAAGCTTGATTTATTTTTAACTGAGGTCTCTATTTTTTTTAAATCATTAATGTGAATTAATTTATCATCATCACCATATGTTGATCCTACAGTACAGGATGAGCCTTAACCTTGTTTAAAACTTTCATCCATCTGATCTATCTTGTGCAGTAGTCCTCCAGCCGTCAAATCAATTATTCTACAATTGTCCTAGATGTCGTAGAGCTATCTTAATCTTAGTTTACCTTTTGCTCTAATATTGTACAGTATTGCGTCATATATTAGGTTTGACATCCTTTGATCCTTAATCGTCACCAATCTTATTCTTTATACCTTAATATATTTTATAAGTTGTATTCTTCAACTAGCGCTTCTAGCTACTCGTTTGATTTTATTTGATATTTACAATTTGAATTAAATAGCATCTAAAACTTATACCTTACAAAAACAATAATGTTCCCAAAAATGTACAACTTACAAATTAATTAAAGTAAATCTATTATTTTTTTAAATCGGGCTATAATAATTCGAGATTGTTTGTGGATCATAATTTGCGTGTAAATAATAGAAATGTTGTAAATGTACCCAAAGTTAAAAAATCTCATTTTCGTCACTTTTTTACTGTAACTGCACCTCAGCTGTTTAATAAGTTACCTGAATCCTTTAGAACCGAGAGAATACAAATTAGATTTATAAAACAAATAAAATCCTGGCTTTTTTCATTTTCTCATGCACAAATTGAAGCAATATTAATACCCATAATTTAAACTCACTTTTTATCTGTTTTCTTATTTTTTTATTTTATTTTTTTTTTTTTGTTATTTCTAATGGCTTTTATTCAGATCGTAATACTATCCTATGTTTTATTTTATTTTTATTAAACACTTCAGATCTTTTTATATTTTACAATTAAATTAAATTAATTCTTCTTCAATTAAATAAAACATTATATCAAATAATTCTACACTAATTTTATATTGTTTTTTCCCCATTATACCTGTTATTTTAATAAAGTGAGACATTCGTCTCTTGCACTATGGCAATAGAATGTCTTTAACTATTTCATTCAGAACGTGAAGCTTAAAAGTGACTATTTAAGGATATATTATGTACAAATTTTTTGATTTTCTTTTATATTTTCTAATATGTATATATATTTGTCGTTTATAATAATTGTATTAACCTTCTACTATACTATATATACTATACATTTTTGAACAATTATTATTTCTTAACTCATAATTCAAATGTTTGTTTTTTTTTAATATTATATAAATTAAATGTTATTTAGTATAAGTTAAAAATGTAATCTGAATTATTTTAAATACTAATTTTTAATTTGAAATAATTATTAATTTGATTAAGGATACATTGTACAAAAAATGAATTTAACTTGTATGTATTCAAAATTTGTTACTAGCTTTCTAATTCTGTTAAAATAAAGACTATTTTTATTTATTTTATTTATTTATAACTACATGCTTGTTAGTACATAAGGGGAATTTTTTTTCATACGATAAGCACGGTACTACAATTAATAGTTAGATGATATCACTACACCATATAGGTTGGCCAATTGATTGCAAAACTTAATAATTATTGTGGATCTTCTACACATAATAAAATATACAAAAAGCAATTAGATTTCACTCTCCAAAATAAAAAAATTGACCCCAGCCGTTTAAAAAAATACTTTTTACTATGTTTTTTAGATCGGTCCATACTCCATACCTAAAAATTAGCATAAAGTTTTTTATTTTTGTTTAATTTTTATAACAAAAACTTACTTTTGTCCATTTGTCCATACTTTTTCATCGGAGGGCAACAATTCCTATTTCTCGTCAACTTCTAAAATAATATTAAAATACTAGCTTTGTAACCCGCAATAAATGACAGAAGCAAAATAAACTCTAGCTTTTTTTTCCTTCATTAGAGTTTTCATTTCAAGTTGAAGAAAAATACGTATTTGCTTACTAATTTATCGTACCTTTATTTTTGTATTATAACGCTTTTAATTACCATATCAACAGAATATTTGTAGTAAGGTTCAAAATTTTCTATTTCCTAAGGGTCATTTACTCAATCATTTTAGCGACATCCTTTTTGCCAACATTGAAAATTTATCGTGTAATTCAGAATCAATATCCTGTTACCATTGAATAACATTCGCTGCGTAAGCTTAGCGTCAAAGTTTATAACGAACAAATAATATTTTATAATGAGCCACAACTTTGAACGAAAACAATTTTAAAAACAAAAATAAAAAATTGTAAATGTAAAAAAACAATATGTAATATTTATTTTGATGAATAAAATAGAAACTCGTGTTGGAGAAAAATTAAAATAAAAAAATTTCCTGCAAATAAATAGATATTTACAAAACTGTTCATAACTTGTGAACCATTGATCGGTTATTTAAAATTTGATTTCATTTCAAAAAATTCATTATCGAACTGTTCATGTTAAAATTCATACATAATTATTATTTATAACAAATTAAAAAGAAAAACAACAATCAATATGGTTTACCCGATACCTATATATACCGATATCGATACCTACTATATTAAAAAAAATTCATCACTCTCTACAACATACATTTCTACACACTTGAAGAAAACAAACATACCTAAAAATTATAAATTTACAAAGGTAAGAAATAAAAAATAATAGTACAAAATTTCATTTAATTTCTTTAAAAATGTATAGGTTCTTATTGTTTTTATGTGTAAATCAGCAGAACCAAAACCTAACCCCATAATACATATTAAATATTATAAACGATCATAAATTTATATATCATATATATATTTATATATATTAAAAAAAAACAAACAAAAAAAAATAAAAATAAATAACAATTTTAACTCTTCATCGCATCACATTTCTGGCTAGAGTACATATACTTAACTACAACCTTTCAAACGATAATTCTATTTTCAATTTAGATATGAATATTAATAGTAAGAATTGTGATAATATTTTCAAATATGATTCCAATTCTTTTTTTGTTGCACATCAGAATATTAGAAGCTTAAGACAGAATTTCGATTTACTTGTTTCAAACCTTGAAGCCTTTGTCAATTTTCCAGATTTTATTTTTGTTTCTGAAATCTGGATTTATGATTATGAGAAAAATGATTTTAAAATACCCGGTTATAATTTTTATGCTACTACAAATGATTCTTTTTCGGTTGGTGGAGTTGGAGTATTTGTTAAAAGTAATTATTACTGTGAAACTTTTAGCTTTAATCTTAAAACTGCTGATATTATAAAAATTACTTGCGATATTAACAGCTACAAATTTACGTTTTTATGTATTTATAGGTTACATAGTTTTAATGTTAAAATGTTTCTCGACGATTTTTCAAATTTTTTAGCTAAAGAAAAATCTGGTAATCTTATTATACTAGGTGATTTTAACTTAGATATTTTAAGTGTGAATGTAGATGTTGATTCTTATCTTACTATGTTGTATGAATATGGCTTATTTTCTTTTATTAACGCACCAACCAGGCCAACTTCCGGAACATGTTTAGATCACGTTTTCGCTCGTTTTACTCATATTTCAGTTAATTCTTGTGAAAGTGCCAATTTCGACTTACAAATTTCAGACCATTGCATGACTGGCATTCTTGTAAAGGATTTCGTAAAAAATGTTGCAAATAAATCCTTTGCCTTACCAACTATTGTTAAAATAGATTACGTTAAGTTAAATGAAAGTCTAAGATTTGAATTTTGGGAAGAGGTACATCAAGAAAATAATGCTTCCATTGCGTATGACAAATTTATAAAAATATTAGAACAACATATGAGACCATGTAATAGGAAGGTTAGAGCAAAATTTAATGAAAAAAGATTGAAACCTTGGATGAGTCTGAGTCTACTCCGCAAAATAAGAAGGAAAAATAAGCTCCGAATGATATGCTATAAACATCCACTGAATGCAAGAATTAAAAAATCCTATATTAAAATGTGTACTAATTTAAAAAAAGAAATTCCTAAATGTCGTGATAATTATTTTCAAAATGAATTTAGAAAATGCAATGGAAATTTAAAAAATGAATGGAAGCTTGTAAACAGTATCATAAATAGGTCTCCTGATAATAATAAATCTTTAACATTGTCAAACAATGGTTCCTTAATAAATGACGAAGCAGTAATTGGTAACTTATTCAATAACTACTTTACTTCAATAGCTGAGAACACTATTCCAGGTCAACCATCTATATTATGTTCTTGTTGTCACAGTCTTAATCTTGTTAATGATGTTTATCGTACGAACAGTTTATATTTTAGTTCGATTTCGCCCTATGAATTAATGATTGCTATTAATGCCCTGAATAGTTCTAACTCTTGTGGTGAAGACGGTATTTCGAATGTATTTTTAAAAAATTTTGCCTTTAATATCATAGATATTTTATCACATATTTTTAATTTGAGTTTATATTCTGGAGTTTTTCCTGAGTCATTAAAACTTGCAACTGTTATACCACTCTTTAAGAAAGGTAACCCTAAGGATGTTAGTAATTATAGACCTATTTCTCTACTTTCCTCAATTTCCAAAATATTTGAAAAACTAGTTAAGAATAGAGTTTTGGATTATTTAGAAAAAATCAAGTTTTTTAACTCAGAACAGTTTGGTTTCAGGAAAGGGCTATCTACTGAGGATGCTCTACTTAATTTTTGCATAAATATTAATAAAGGATTAGATAGTAAAAAATTTTGCGCTGGACTATTTGTCGACATAAAGAAAGCTTTTGATATGGTCAGTCACGAAATTCTCTTAAAAAAGTTATATAATATTGGATTTAGAGGTGCAATTTTTGACTGGTTTAAATCCTATCTCAACTTTAGAATGCAAAGGGTTAATATTGGTGATAAAAAAACTAGGCCTCAGTTTATTAAACATGGTGTACCACAAGGGTCAGTTTTAGGACCGACTCTTTTTTTAATTTATATTAACTCTCTTTTCAATCAAAATATTAAAGGTAAACTAACTGCTTTTGCTGATGATATCGGCTGTTGTTATACCTCGCTAAGTCCCCTTAATATGGTTGCAGAAATTAATCACGATCTAAATGTGTTAAGAAGTTGGTTTTCAGAACATAGGCTTGTTGTGAGTAATAAAACCAAATTGATGTTTTTTAGTTTATCTCAACAAGATTATCCGGACTTAGATTTAATTTTCCATGCGTCTGAATGTAGTAAATTTAAATTAATTAATGAAAATTGTTCTTCCATTGCTATTCAGCGTTCCTTTTGTGATGATTATTTTTGTAGTGTTAATTGTTTCAAAATTGAAGTAGTGAAAAGCTTTAAATACTTGGGTGTTACTTTTGACAATAATATGAGTTGGGCTGAACATTCATTGTTTTTAAAAAAGTATTTACGATCTACGTTACGTAGCTTTTATCGACTTAGGCAACTATGTTCTTCTAACACTTTAAAAATGATTTATTATGGAATATTTCATTCTAAATTACAGTATGGTATTGCTTGCTGGGGAGGATCATACTATAATAAAATATCCCCTCTACTTATACTTCAGAAATGTATTATCAGAAATATTTGTAACAAGAATCGCTTCTATCCAACATTTCAATTATTTTCGAGTCTTAAAATCCTACCTGTTAGACATTTGTATTATTTTAAAACTTTAAAATTTTTTTTTGTTCGGAGCGGATATTTAAACTCTAGAATCTCTAGTAATCACAATTTAAGAATTAATAATAGCCTGTTAGTTAACATTCCTAATTTCCGCACAACAAATTTCCGAAATTCATACTCCATAGTTTCAGGTAGATTATTTAACAAACTTCCACATGCAATCCGAATTTTACATAATAGAAATGTTTTTTTAAACTTGACTAAATCTTGGCTTCTGGGTTTTAATCATGATGAAATCGAAATTCTTCTAGAGTTTTTAGTATAATAATATTGTGAATTATAATTTGTTCTTGAATTATTAACTTTTTCTTTTCCTTCTTTTGATTTGTAATTTAATTGTCTTTTATTAGCTTTTACTTAAAATATTTTATTATATTCATTTCGTTTTAATACTTGTTTTTATTATTTAAATTGAATTTATGATTTATTTTTCAATAGTTGAATATTTGAGTTTTTAATTATTGAACTTATATTTTGTTTGTGAATAATTTGATTTTTGTTTCACATGCTTATACTCATACTATTTTATCTTAGTTTACTTATTTTGTTTTTTTTTTTTATTTTTATTCTTATTCTTTTTTGTTTTCATTTATTACCTAATTAATGTATTATTTTTAATTTTTTGTTTTTTTTATTTATTTGGGTATATTGAATTTTTAATACTTTATTGTTACCCCACAATAAAAAATTTTGTAAATTTCAAATTGTAAATTTTTATTGAAGTGGCGCTTAACACTATTTTCTTAATAAAAAGTGTCACTAACTATTCTCTTATTTGTAAAGAAAATTTATATAAAAATCGATCTTTATTTGTAAGCACTTTAATTGTAAATTTGAGAATAAAGAATTTTAAAACTAAAAAAAAAAAAAAAAAAACTTATAGTACTATAGTACAGGCAAAGGCAATGCATACGGTAGCAAAACTATGTTGCTATGATCATTAACATAACAACAATAAAAAATAAAAAAAAAAATAAATAAATGTAAAAAACATATTTTGAAACAAATAATTTGACACATATGCATATTGTGTATATTTTTAAGTAATTAGAATAACCTTTAAGTGCATTATGTTTGTTTTTGGTGTTAAATGCTGTTTGCCTTTTGGTTATTATACCATATTAAACTATTGATAAAATTCCTATTAGTCCTTCTTATTATAAATCAAAAAAATTGTTTGTTTTATTTATATTATTATTATTATTTTTTATTTTTCCTTATTATTTTCGAAGAAGACTAACATTAAATTAAAAAAATATATTTCATGCAATGTAATTTTTTCCTGCAAAGGGTTCAGCATGGTAGACAGGGGTTAAAAAAAGAGTACCAAAGCAATTTGTATACATATTGCAATTTCGGACTTACAAACATCCAGATAAATGCAGAATAATATATATATAATTCAATATAATACTCTTATTTCTAAATTATCAATTTTTTAATAATTTCAAATAAAAAATTCACTGTTTGAAACCAAAAATTAACTAATCAATGAAAAAAGAAATAGGAATGATTGTCGCTTTTTTTATACAATTTTTCATATTTTTATAACAACAAGCGGTATAGTGGACATTTTTAAAAATTATTCCTATATTTTTTTATAATAACTCCCAATTTTATAGTAGTTTTTCTTATTTTTTTGATAACATTTCATAAAAGTATACGATTTTATTGGAAAATGTATAAAAAATGTAGGAATTAGATCCAGAAAATTTAGAATAGTTCTCAAAAATTGTTAAAAAATATTGAAAATATACTAATAAAATAACAGTTATTGTTTTAGTTGTAGAATGTTTCTTACAAAATTACGAATACTGTTTTAAAAATGAGAAAAACTGATCACAAATATGAGAAACATTACTAAAATTATAGTAATGTTTGCTAAAACATTGGAATATTGACTGAAAAAAATATGGAAAATTCCTATAATTTCAGGAAGTTTTATTATACTTTAAGCCATTATTGCTCTCATATTTATAGGAACTTTTCAATAAGAACGTACTAAATAAAAACACCAAAAATATTATTTTCAAGAAAAGAATTTATTTTATGATTTTTTTAGTTATTTAATTTATATTTATATTTAAATATACTAATGAACTAATATGATTCAATATTTTTATAATTATTTATAATTTTTTCTTTAACATAATTCTTTTTCTTTTCACTTCTAACATGTTGATGTAACTTTCAAATATTGAAACTAAAAGAACAGCAAAACCCGCAAGTGGTTCTTCTTATAATCTTATATACAAATACAGCAAGTATGGACAAAAAAATATTTCTTTGATCCGAATAAGATTCAACCTACAGAATAATAAAGTGGATAAAATTTTAAATAAAATTTCTTATAAACTTGTGTTAATATTGCAGAGTTTTACTGATTAAAATTTAGAAACCTATGAATATAATTTTTTTAAAATTGCTTACCTTGAAAATCATCCACAAGTTCGATCATGTTCCACTCAATTAATTTTTTAAAAAATTACTTACTTAATGACAAATCAATCACTATAAAATGTACTTCACAAATAAAACGAAGCCCAGCCTATAAGGCTACGTGAAACTAAATTTTCTGCAACAAATTTCTTATTTATTTGTCCAAAATATAAGATCTATTACAATATTTATTAGAATTTTTATTTTTGAGAGAAAAATTTTCCTTATTATGATAAATAACTTCTCTTAATATTTTGAGAAAAAATATCAGTTTAGCTCAGATATTCTACAAATAGTTTGTAGTATATTTTCTTATATCTAAAATATAATAGTTATTATAATTGTTTTTACATTTTCAAAAAAAAGTATGATATATTGCTATTTATTTTGTAAAAATTCCTATAATTTATTAGGAATTTATCTCACATATTTGCATTTTATGTTTTGAAAATATCTCAATAAAATAATAAGTTATCTAAATGAAATTGGAGATATTACAATAAAAAAACGTAAAGAATCCTATATAAATAACCACTACTATTATTTTTATAACAAAATTATTGTAAATTTTCCTATTAACTTGGTATTATTTTTTTTGTAAAATTTATTATTTAAACTGGAATAAGTACAAGATACAATAACAAAATTTATTATTTTTCTAGTGAAATACCCAGCAGATATAAGGAAAATTATCAAGCGATTAATTAATGACTTTGTAAACCTTACTAACAAAATAGATAATTATCTAAAAATAATAAGAACTTGACTCAAAAAAATTGTAAAATTTACAAAAAAATTGGTTCTTATAAAAATAGGAAAATTCATTACCCATTTTTTTTCAGTGAACAAAATGTAGTTGATTTTTGAAAGTAAAAAAAAATCGAAGAAAAAATCAAATAATTGATTTTCGCGACAATTTAAAATTGATTCTCGTGACACTAACTATACCTTTTTTTAAATAATTACTAGCAAAATTATGTTTTCCTGAAATTTTACTATTAATGAGGTCAACATCGATTTTCTCAATTTATTCCAACAAAAAACCCCTTAATTTTAATTTTTATTTCGTGTAAATATATTCTCAGTCTTATACTCATCCATTTAAACTCACTGTGAAAAGAAGAATAAGACATCAAAATAATAGAAAAACTTAATAAATATCGTACTGTATTATTAGATTAAAAAAAAAAAAAAAAAAAAAAAAAGTTTTCCTTCTCCATTACGCTTGAACAGAAAATCAAATTTCATTATGATACGATATTGTTTTTCGATCAGGAAATTAACTTATTCCATTGACCCGTTCATATTGATGAATCATTTTTCTACTTTATATTTTTATCTTCTCTTCTTTAGTATCTCTTACTTCAAATTTCATAATGAAAAACTCGCAAAAATAATAAGAGAAGAAAATTTTTCTTAAAAGCTAATGAAATTGATATTTAAGAAAATATAAAAAAAAAATAAAAATAATAATATTAAATGAAGTGGAAAAAAATTATATCTCAAATAGGAAAATAATATTAACATCAATATAAGTTAGAGCAAAAATCGGAACCGTTAAATTCATGATTGAAATTTTAGGTATATAAATAGACCAATCTTATAACAAATTTAATTTCAAAGAATATAACTACTATAGCTATCAATCTCTGTTACAACACTAGACTACACATATGAGTCCGAAACGACCACTAAAATTTGAATAGAGCCGTTACTTATTCCACGACGAAATTTGCAGGCTTATTACAAACTAACGTTTTTACATTTCGATTACAAACATTTAAAATAAATTTTATTTAGATATATTATTAAACAAAATAATCTCTTCCAACCATTTGAGGCTGGTTTTTATCTATATATAACCCTGCATATAGAAGAAGTTTGACATATCGTCGTCTGAATATTGCTTTTCCCCATACGCCAAATTGTTGTTTCGAGATAATCGTAAATTAAAGTTTAGCATCGTATTACTCGAAAAGTAACCGATCAAATTTTTTAAAATCCTTACAGGATATTACTTGAAATATAAATTTTAGAATTTAGTTATTTTTTGTAACTTTACAGAATATATTTCTAGAATAAATTAAGGAAAACAAGTTCCATTTTGCACGTAGAGCAAAGCAATATTAACGAAGTTGATCCACATTTTGCATTATTTTGTGTTACATAGAGCAAACGATTATTGAAAAAAAGAACAAATAAATTAAAAATTTGTATTAAATTTTATTAATTAATAAAAAAAAACATAACTATTAATTTTGGTGGGGACCAGACCCTCCAAATTTTTACAAAAGATGTTATAATCAGAGACCAAGACTTGTACCAAATTTGAATCAAATTAGTCCTGAGATATGAATTTTGGTCCAAAGAAGACCTTTGGCGGGACCTAGGCCCTTCAAATTTTTACGAAAAAATGTTGTCAGCAGAGACGATGTGCACCAAATTTGAATAAACATGCCCCTGTAGTGTTATGAAATATAATTTTGGTCCAAATAAGAGCTTTGATTGGGACCAGGCTCTCCAAGTTTTTACCAAAAGTGTTGTCATCAGAAACGAAGATGTGTAACAAATTTAAATCAAGTAAGCATAATAGTTTTAGAGATATGAATTTTGGGCTAAATAAAGGCTTCGACGGAGACCAGGTCCCCCAAATTTTTACAAAAGATGTTATAATCAGAGACCAAAACGTGTACCAAATTTGAATCAAATTAGCCCTGAGAATTTTGGTCCAAAGAAGACCTTTGGCGGGACCAAGGCCCTTCAAATTTTTACGAAAAAATGTTGTCAGCAGAGACGATGTGCACCAAATTTGAATAAACATGCCCCTGTAGTGTTATGAAATATAATTTTGGTCCAAATAAGAGCTTTGATTGGGACCAGGCTCTCCAAGTTTTTACAAAAAGTGTTCTCATCAGAAACCAAGATGTGTACCAAATTTAAATTAAATAAGCATAATAGTTTTAGAGATATGAATTTTGGGCTAAATAAGGGCTTTGACGGAGACCAGGTCCCCAAAATTTTGATAAAAAGTGTTGTCAACGGGATCCTAGCTGTTCTTAAAATTACAAGTAGCTCATCGGGAAGTTGGTCTAAGATCGATTGCAAAACTTGTACCGGACAAACAAACAAACTACCAAAGGCAACTGTTAAAAACGTATTAAATAAAAAAAAGCGAAGTTTGAAAATAAAATTTCAAGCAATGATCAAAAACCAAAATAACAAAACAAATATATGAATATAATTTAAAATTCAATTTAAACTTGCCATATATAATACTATCCAAAAAAATTGGTGCGGTGACGACATGACATTTTCAAACAAGCAACTGATCATTTAATCACAAATTTCACTAAACAAAGACACAAATAAAATTGTATATCCATAGAGCATACGGTATTTATGTAGGTTCATATTTTCGTTGTATATGTACACGTTGTATATGCTCTAAGCCCTATACACCGTATGTAGAGCAAAACAATATTTAAGAAACAAAATTTTAAAACTACGTAAGGCAAAACAATACGAATAAAATTGTAATCAATGATTTGCATGAATATTTTGCCCTATACGCCAAGAATTGTCGTATACGGCAAAACAAAACATTTTGATAAAAAATTGGATATGTAACAAAAATCTATCTCGATATTTCTGAAAGTACTATAGCTAGGAGAAAGCGGATAAGTGCAATGGACGCAGCATCCTTTAAAACCCCAGAAACAACTCCTAACTCCAAATAGACGACTTGGCGTATGGATCAAACCAATATTCAGACGACGAGATATCTAAGTGGCTAAACCCTCACAGATCCGATAATTACCAATAGAGTGACAAATACCAATATTTGATCGTTTTCTTACACATGTTTCATGTTATTTTAGCAAAACAGTTCATTTTATCAGTTTTGGGTCATGAATTCCTGAAATTCTAAATTTGGTGGAAATGGTTTAACATAAGAAATTCCCCCTAACTAATAGTAGAGGAAATATTTTATTGAAATTTAATTTAACTTAGCATTTATTATCCGACAGTCCGCTTGGACATTTGTGCAGATTTTTATTGAAATATCCGAAACAGGTAACTAATTCTACCAGGTTACTATCATTGTGAAGCATTTTCGACTAATAGAAATTATATCGGAAAGAAATACTTCAGCCATTATTAACTTTCTCAGAGTTATAAGCTGGATCTAAAATTTAATTTAACTCTTGTGTACATCAACAAAACTCTCAATTTAATTCTGTAAAGTTTTAATAAAAATTAATTACCATTGTATTATATCAAAACTATAAATATTTTTTACTTAAATATTAAATAAGTTTAACCCATCTGGAATTCATTGTTGTACCAAAAGTTAAATTTAAAAATATAAGAAAATTCCCAGACAGATTCCAAAATACACTTCTGCAACACAAATATTTACAAAATTTTAATGGTTATTGTTAGTGTGTATACATATTGATATGAAAATATATAAATTGGGTTAAAATGTATGTAAACAGATTTTGAATTTGAGAAAATAAATATTATATGTTAGTATTTATTTATTTAAATTCTTTACTCTCGTTTATGTAGGTTTTTGGGAAATGCTCTAATTATGACTATACATATGCATATTCACATATTCAAATATACCATTTTCATCAATTTAAATTTTATGAACTTTTTTTTTAGGGTAGGTGTACTCAAATTTTTATTTATCTACTACATACTATATGTATTCTGTATTTTATCTCTGTATATGCAATTAAAGTTTTTCGATTTATTTATTTATAAGCTTTGAAACTTAATGAAATACATTTTTAGTATTAAATTCATTTTATAATTTTAACCCTTACGTTGTGTTTATTACAATGATTACTTTAGTTGATGTGATATGATGCAGCAATCAATGGCACAAATGTGTATATTGTCTTTCTTTATCAAAATGAATTATAAAAAAATTTGTTTTCTAATCAACAAAATTAAATAAAAATATTTTAATTACTTAATAGAATTACTGAATCAATTTTGTCTGATGTGAAAATAAGGTCTAATTATTGTTTATGTAGACAATTTTTAATTGTAGCAACCTGTTGCATTACAACCACTTATTAACACAATTTTGGACTTGGTTGAAATGTGGAACTTGGAATTAAAAAACCTTTTTCATCTGATCTGAAATCCATTTGATATTTAGAAGTTTAAAGTCACCACAAGCCACAATTTCGTCGGGTGAATTCAATAGAGATAAAAAAATTAATAGTACTGATAAAGTTAATATACACCCATATTCTGTTAGACCCATCTCTGAAAATATCCCTAAATAGATAATTTTGCTTTCTGTTAGACACCACAGACGCGATAGCGAATTACAGCGACGGCAAATGTCAAAACGGTGTCGGGAGTAATTTCTGTCAGACCTTTAACGAGACGCGATAGCGATTTTTTATCTCGTCAAAAATTGTAAACGATAGAATATCACGCCAAAGTATTTTGTGTTTTTTTATCAAAAAATTGAATTAAATAAATAAATTGAATAGAAAAAATAGTTAAGTAGAGATTAATAAACAATTTTTCATTATTTTTTTTACATTATTATTAAAGTTGTGTTTTTGTAAAAAACAATCAAACCATCATTACTGCTTTACTACTGTTTATGTACTAAACTAAAAAATATTTAAAACATAAATATATTTATTTTTTAAAAAACTAAACCCCACTAATGCTTTCCAAAAATTTTATTAACCCTATTTTGTTTATATACCAATAATTTTTTTTGACAGTACAAAATTATCAGTACTACCAAACTAATAAAATGTTCTATCGCGCCACTTACAGTGTCTGTCTATTCTTTTATCTATTAAAGTGTCTGTCTAACAGAAATGCTTATTCAGCGACACAAGACGAGATCAATTTTTTCTTCTCGCCAACGATGGGTCTAACAGAATATGGATGATAATTTTCAAATAATAAAAACTGATTTATTTCGAAATTCAATTTTTACCGAAATTAGTTCTAAATCCATATTGGGTGGAAGTACAATAGCAGAACTATTTAGGATATTTTTTATCGCAATTAAAACTTCTATCGTCTTTCGGGGTTATTAAATTACTAACAAAGGTTTTGTATCTGTCTTTGCTATATACTGCATATGAGGGATCAAATAATTCCAGGGAATTGATTGTTGAATGTAACCAAGATTCAGTCAAAACAAAAATATCAGAATTCAAAATGTTTGAGTTTAAGTTTTTATAATAAAAAGAAAATTCAGCGGCTGGGGTTTTTTAAGGTTTTTTTTTTTGAAATTTTGCTAACTGTTTTAAATTAATTTCGTTAGGAACGATAAAGTCTATTATAGCTCGCCCGCCATCTTTGAAGATGATTTACTCTATTACTTTCAACTTGGCTCGCAACACAGCTATTACCATCAACCCTTTTTGCGATATCTTAAAGCTTTCGTGATACCTGATAAATCATTTTTTAAGTCGTTAGCCCCTGGTGGTAAACCTTGTTGATGAATTAACGCCTTTATGCAGATTTTGCTCTTCCTATCAATACAAACATGAGTATCTTGGTTATGTAGGTAAGTCAAATATAACCTAACGTTGTCATAGATTCTAGGGTCACTCAGTCGAACGATTACAGGACTTGGTAATATAAGACCATCAATTATTGGATACGACCAACGAAATTAATGATGTAAATATATTACAAAACCTAACATTTGGATTAATTAACGATGGAGTAGGTTTCAAGAAATTTAAAAAATGAGATTCGTGACCTGATGCAGTGTAAGTTTTGACTGAATTTAAATTTAATATGTGAAAATAAACATTGTAATTAAGGTGTGGTGTGACGCATAGGCAAATGGCACGAAACTGTTACTTATAGAAGATGAACTAGTCGGTTCTATGGTTTACGCTTAAACTTTTAAGACACCTCAGCATTGCGTATAACTAAATACCGTATAAAAATCAGAAACATATATACACAGTTAAATCATAATTTAATTCCCAGCTTACTCGGAAGCGTTTCACGAACCATCACGAACCCATACAGCTACAACTGAACCGAAGAAGTACACAGAGATCTCAAAATAAAAACCATAACTGACGTTATTAGAAATCATGCCATTTGCCATTTATTAAACATGTAAATAATTTGATTTAATAAAGCAATTTAATGGTGATTGAACTCTTCATCGAATCGGATTAACTTTTAACAAAAACTTATTACTCCTATTAACAATAATAAAATAGAATACTAGCAACTTCTGGCCCCATCATCAAACTTACGTATATTTTGTTTGAATTTTCACTGCCCCTACCAAAAAAAAACATTTTTTTTTTGTACACAACATAAGGGTTAATTCATAGTTATCTAACAGGAAATATTTATAAAAAAAAAAATCCTTTTATAGAACATACATTTTTGTTTAATCATTTAAGTTGAAAAATTAAAACTTTAAGCAAAGGCTTTATATGGCACCTATAGGCTTTTAAAATGCCAAATAAATTTTCTAATAAAAAATATTGCCATTAAATTCTTTTACTAATAACCTATTTATTTATATAAAAGTGAGAGGTATAGATTTTTTTCCTTTCGGAATGTGGGCCTGTATACTTAGTAGTAATTATTTGGTATATATTTTGTGTGCCTTATATTATTTTATTAGTTTTTAATTATTATATGTTTGTTATTATATTTTATTAGAACTGATTTTATTTGAAAATTACTTTCAGCAAATTAAATCCCTGGGTTGCTACATTTCTATGCTAGAGTGATATTACTAATAAGCTATCATCGACCACACTAATAACCTAAAAACCAACTTCATAAGAACCATTAGGTCTACTTAAGAATTTTTTATAAGAAAAACAAATAATATTTTTAACGGGGATGAGAATATATTAAAACTTGCACGCAGATTAAGGAAGAAGAAAATCACGCAGATTAAGGAAGAAGAAAATAAAGTATGACATTAACGAACAAACAGTCATTATACAAGACTAAAACATCACTATGGGCATATTAAATTTTGATGTTTTAGACGACGATTATATTTCTTAAACAAAAAATTTTATGTATAAAATATAGCATTGGAAGAACAATAAATAAATGAGCTGTAGAAATATGCTCTACTGTACAAGACAATCATCAAACTCTTTGAATGTTCGGCATAAAACTGTGGAACTAAACCTCATTGTCGAACATTAAACAAATCAAATGTTTCCAACAAAATCTATCCATATAGAAATTGATAGTAAATGGTAAGACCAATTTATTTTGCTAAAGCAATTCGCACTTAATAGTACTTTCTTAATATCCCTACTCGACTGACCTATACTGGTATTTAGTATATACCACCGCATTCACCAATTAAATGAACGCATTCCTTGACAGCTCCCATTATAGAGTGAACGTCCTCTTGAAGGGGCCTGTCAAGATTTGACCTTTGCTAGGCCAGCACATCAATTCTTTCATTCTCTCAATATTTAAGTGATCCGGAATCCAGAGTATAGAGATTGAGAAACAGCCAGCTATGCTTTCAAATTCATTTCGGTATGATCCACCATCTTAGACCAGATATGGTCCGACATCAAAGCTTTGATAGCGGCTTGATAGATGGGGACTTCACGGATAGATGGGGATTTTTGTTTTGAAAACCTACCTTATGCTTTTTGTTTAGGAAAGTTCAGTTTAGGAAAGATATATTCGGGGTGTTCTGGTAGTAGTTCATTTGGAAGCTGGCCTAGGATGTTACCGTTACTATATGGTATAAAATACCAGATGCCAGCTCGCCTTAGTTTGACTGCATCTATGGATGCAAACATTTTTATGTACATACCGGGAGGAAGCAGATTTAGAGTGTTAGTAGCGCATGGTCGCAATGCACCTGTGATTCTTATTCCTGCCACTCTTTGTATTCTCACAAGCTTGGTAATACTGTATGTCTTATTTACCTCTTTTTAGCACCACACTAGCGATTCGTATGTAAGAATAGGACGTAGTACGGCTATGTACATCCATAGCAACATATTCAGTTTGAGTCGCCACATCTTTCCAAAGATTTTACTGCAAGTGTAGAAAGCTATACTCGTTTAATTTAAGGATAACTAGCATATACAAAAAAAACACATGGCTTTAATGCTAACAGATTTTTCATAATATTGAGATTATCTAATAATACTAATAAATATAAATTATGTCAACGAAACCTATAGTTTTTAATATGTCGAGGAAATTAATATAAGATGTTACAAATTACGTTTGTTAATTACGTTTCTTTGGCTTTTTTTTCTATTAGAGTCATCAACAGAAACTTCGCCATACATCTAAATTACTGCAAAATTATTGTAAAATGTCCAAAGTAGGCTCGTAAAAAAAAATTATATTTTAAAAGTTCAAAGGACTTTTTATACATCAATAAGTAAGTCTGTATTTCACCTTCATCTCACATCTAAAATAAATTCTATTACTTTTCTGTTTGTGCCAATCATGTTTACCTAGCTTGTAAACATTTTCCACTTAAATAATTAAATCTTTAAGAAATGGTGTTTTGTTTGTTTACGATAATGATTTCCACTTAATTTAATCCAAGCAACTACAAATAATTTTTAAAAATATTTCCCAATGTGTACAAAAATAATCTATAAATTTTTATTAATTCCCCATTTCAATTTCGGGTTTTTTCTTTTAATATTGGAAATATGTTTGTTATCCTTGAACTGCATACAACAGTAACAACCATACGATGTTAATGATTGACTTAATCAGATATTAAACATTCACTTAATCTTCCCACCTAATATTGTCTTATTTCAATGATATTCGACATTATTCTAATTTTTCAATGAACAGGGTTCATAGGGAGATCAAAATTGATGGATTTCAATTGATCAAAAAATTTGTCAGAAGTTAAATTTTGAATTCTGTGATTTCAAAAGTGGAATTAATTCTTTTCAGTTTTATCATTTCTTCATACTTTATCTACAGACTTCAGCTTCGCATGGGTAGCCAATTTTTTTTTAAATTTAAGTAGTACTAACCAGGATTTACAAATGGAAAGATTTTGCTTTTCTGTTAATCGATTTTCTTATAAAATGTCATTGTATTTTAATGTTTAGATATAATTGCTATTCCATATCTTTATTTGCAGAAAATATCTCTGCATCATATTTTTGAAATTCCTATAGCAAAAAGGGTTCGTAAATTTTAATAAAAAACCGTTTAACGAAGTAACTACGTTGTTGGTCGAAGCATAGCGCAGTTATTAAAAATGATAATGAACATTTTTACAGTTGTAAATTTTACCCCTGGAGATTGATAGCCTGTTTCCAAGAGACGGTATCTGCTAAAATTTATTAGAAAAATCGAAATGGCATTTAGGTGAGAAGCGTCTTTAATAAAATATTACTTGCGCAAAATGTTAAGTACATTTTTATTATATAATATCAAAACTAATTCTAAAGTCTTATTAGAGAGTAATGATTACTATTATAGCTGTAATCTACTCGGTCGAATTGAAGCAGAAAAAATACAATCCAATATGGTTGATATATGCATCCAAATCTCTCATCTTACAAAAAAAAAACTTATATCAGCATCAATTTGAATTCGGAAATAAATAGTCATCAAATAATAGTAACAAATATAGTTGGAAAAGCGTTTGAAGAAGAAAACATCTGCTCAGCACCCTTTTTAAATGTTATACGAGCATTTGAAAAAATATTGCACGATGGACTTGTATTGAAACTACATTGTAAATCATCAAAGGATTTTTTTGAAATACTAACTGTTACTGTATTAGATGCCACAAAGAATACTCAAATTTAAATAACATATTCTGCTAGAATTCCAAATAAATTGTTCTTAATTCAATACTTTACCTGCTATATATAAGAGATATTCAAAAATTAACATCACTTAAAGCGTTTCCAGTCAAAGCTATTTACATTGATAGTTGGCCTTGGTTTGTCAATAATGATGTCATACATCGTGATTTGCAGGTGAGAACTATTAAGGAGGACATTAGAAGCTGAAGCGGAAAGTAGATAAGAGTAGATGCACATACAAACAGATTGGCAAGCAGCTTGTTGGCTGCAAGTGATGTAAATCGCCTTAAGCGCTCTAGCATTCTGCAGGTAACCAGTAAACAATAGGAACATTCAAATGGGGGCCAAGAAATACAATGGAGTTGGCATCATGGATGGTTGACCACTGGGTTATCTCATTCGGAAGTCAGTGAAATTTACCTGCATAAAAAAATGTCATACAAACTACTGAATGTCTCCTTCAGAGACAGATTGTAATGTTTCATTGGGGAAAAAAAAACTTAAAGGTAGCCATACGACCTTTCATGAAGACAATCACATTCTATTAAAAGCTCCACATCAAAAGTTCAAAATACAATGAATAAAATAAGAATATGGACACAAGGATATCGCGTATAAAACCTAACGAAACCAAATCGACACACATCAGTTTTATAAATAAAAATATTATACCACCATTCCAATCTTATACAACAAAAAAATCGTGCCATATAGTCAAAGTATTTGGGAATAATGTTAGATACCAAAATAAGCTAAACATAACTAACAAACTAAAAGTTGTTACTTGGGCTTAATTGTGAGTTATTAGTACAGAATAACATTTTAATATTTAAGCAGAAATAAAAACATGTGTGGTATGTTATCAAATTATGGGGTTGTGCAATAAAAACTTAAATGTTGCAAATGCTCCAAGATACCTTGTTATTATGTTATAATGCACCTTAGTACATACATAAAAAATATCCCCGCGTGGATTGCACATTGGAACACTCACAGAAGAAATCAAAAAATATGCAGAAAAACATGAGTCTCGAAACTCATATGAACCCAGAAATGGTAGCAGTTTTTGATATCGAAAATAATATAACATCTATTCAAAACAAAAGGAACCCCACCAACTGGTTCTATTCACAAAAATTATTCTTATATCATCAATTTTCTTTGCAACATAAATTTATTTATACAATCCTCCTACACAGAAACTATTACTATTGATTATTTTTTCCTTTACGGAAAATAATACAACGATAAATTTCCTCTACGGAAATTATCTATATTAATTTCGCAATTTTAACTTTGAATGAATATGAAGCAAATAAAACCAATGAAATAAATTACCAAAACATCTATAAAATCTCAACCTACACAAAAGTACAGAGATATAAAGAAGAAAAAATTGCACTTATCCTTTCTGATAAATTAAAACATAATAACAATTATTATTATTAAAAATATTATCATTAAGCTATTCTGAATTTTGCTTAGAATTCTACTTTAGAATAAATAGCCCATAAGGAATAATTTAATCTGATCTCATTCCTATATTCCACACCAACATCATGAATGTTAAAAATAAAGAGAAAACAACATTTAAATTTTTTCGGATTCAACCGAAAGAAGTGTTGAATTACTAAAATCTGATAAATCCCCAGAGATATCAAATCAACAAGAGATTACAAATACTTTGATGTTAACATAACTGACTCTTGTAATTTGAGTCTAAAATTACGATACGTATATGAAAATTTTAACAATACGTACAAATCAGTAATTCTCTTTTACCATTACCATCCTTTAAAAATCACTTTATTTTTGTTTTGCTTCAAAATCATAAAATATACCTACAATTTACTATATACTAAAATGAAAACATTGTATCTGAAACTTGAACTCAGTGAAAATTTCATGAATCTTCAAATGGTATTGGGATAATAGGCAAGCTGCACGCGCTTAACCCAGAATAAAACTAGAAATCTGTGCTGGTAGCAATGAAAAATCAAATAATTTCTAACAAAATTAAGGTATAAAATATATATATGTACTATGTACTTATGTAGGTATATATTGTGATTTTATACTAAATACCTTTTCAAAGTTATTCAAAATAATGTTTTTTTCCTTAAGGATAAAGAAAAGAAAACAAAGAGAAGAAAAAAAAACAGATTACAACACGGCTATGATTATTTTCAAGGTTAGGTATTAATTTTTATTTTACTTTGTTTGTTTATTCGTTGTTGTTGTCCTTTTCCTCGAGCTAAATTAGGTAGGTTGGCTTATAAATAAAATTTTATAAAAGAATAAGGATTAATTTTTTTCTTTGTTTTTCTTCTCCATCTCTTTAAATTTTTACTTCTTTTTAAGGCATAAAAATGTCTGATAATATTTTTGGTAATGAGTTCAAAGAAAATTGAATATTTACAGTATATATATATATATACATAAAAGCAGGTAATCATCCTAAAAAGTTCCTAAATCCAAACTTGATCATAACGCAATTATAGCATTCACCAAAAACATAGATCCGTGGTTGAGCATCTACAAATACCTCCCCAATGTAAAAAAAACAATTTTGATCTTAATATCAGTTACACCGGGTCCTAGAATTGATTTCTAAATTTAAGCTTTTTTACACCATCATCATCTCATTTATAGCTTTCTAGACTTCTTATTTTTCATCTATCCTCTTCTGGTATTGTTTAAACGTGGTCAGTCACTTATAGATATTTTAATATAATATAAAAAATTATATTATTATATTGAAGTTTTACACATTGTAAACAGTGAAGTTGATCTATACCTCAATCTTCGCAGTCCATAGTTTTTTACTGAACACTCTAAAGCTCTTTTTATAAAATCATCAAACACTTTATCTAACAATTTTTGCAATATTAACATAAGATGATTAAATGACGATAAGATGACTAAATTACCAATTACCAATTTTTTATTTAGTTTTTTTTATTAAAAATACAATAAGAGGTATTCCCACCCCACCTATAAGTTTTATATATTCTACAGTAAAAATTAACGTTTTTAAGAAATTATTAAAAAACCCATTTGTAGGACATATTTTTTTATATTGATCACTTTGAAGACTATATATGTTAACACATTCGCCTTAATTGCGGCAATCCCCGTCATTTTTTTTTCCACTGAAATCGTAATAACGGCAATTCCCGCACTTTTCCAAAATTTAATTTAGTAGTCACCGAGTGCTCCAAATGTACTAAAAAATAAGTTTTCTTTTATATTGAGCAAGGCTTTTTAATAATTTAACACAAAAGTACTAAAATGTATGACACAATTTTTTTTTTTTTTTTTTTTTTCATTGTTTAATTAAAATATAATAACTGTTCTATAAACAAGCGGTTTTTAATATAAAAAAAATTTTTTTAATTTAAAAAGATTTAAGAGAATAAATAAAAAAAATACAAATTAACATAATTTATAAATTACACAATTAACAAAATTAACAAATTTAAGTAAGTAATTATTTTAAAATAATCATAAGAACAAAAGAAAGAAAAAAAGAAACTTATAAAATTGTATTCAAAAATAAAATTAGAGAGTAAAATATCAATTAAACTTATAATTATATATTAAGAATTATAAAATAATGAAAAGAAAAGTGTTCTACAAAAGCAAAATATTATAAACTAAATTAAGCAAACAATAAAAATAAAAGCTAAAAACACTCTATGCAAAAAGCATGCAGTAGCGAGTGTAGTTACAAAAAAAAATATTTGACCAAAATAAAAATAGAAATATAATAACGAATAAAAACCGATAATAAGAGCTTATTGCCCTATTAAAAAAAACCAAAAAATAAAAACCAATATCTTATAAAAAAAACAATTAAGTTTAATTAAATACAAAAAATTTACGTAACTATGCGTACTAAGTCATTTACTTGATCATGATTGGAATTAAAAAGCCAGAGTTTAACCAAACTGAGTAATTTAGAACCATAACAATTGACCAATCTAACTTAGAGTCTATTGTAACACCTAAATATTTGAAGGAATCAACACAATCAACTTTAAAACAACCTGCGGAACAGTTATACATTTCGTTAAAATTACATAATTTCTGAGTAAGAAGAGAATTATTATGAGGAAGAGGAAATCTTCTACATTTAGCACAGTGATACAAAATATTATCACACGTAGGAATAAAGTTACCTAAACTGAAAAACATAATTTTAGTTTTATCACTTAATAATAATTTGTGATGGCAAAACCAGCGACGTAATAAGTCCAAGTCATAATTAATATTACACACATTTTCAAAAAATAACTTATTATTGTAGGATAGACCAACATCATCAGCAAAAACAGTTGAACAACCCTTAAATTTTTGAAGAAGAACAGAATTAAAGAAGATTAAAAACAATGTAGGACCCAGAAAAGATCCTTGAGGTACACCCAAAGAAATATTTTTAAGATCACTGATGGTGTCATCAATTTTAACATTCTGAGTTCGACCCATTAAATACGAAGAAAGTAAATCAAAGAAATTACCCCGGAAGCCAGCTTTATACAATTTGCCTAATAGGATTTTATGATCCACAGTATCAAATGCTTTTTTAATATCAATAAATAACGCAGCACTTTTTAGTTTATTATTAAGAGCTTCATAAATATGCGAACAAAAAGTCAGAAGTGCATCTTCAGTAGATCTGCCACTACGAAAACCAAATTGCTTACAACTTAAAAAGAACAGGGGAATTCGCCGTCAAAAATTTTGTATGAAAAAATCAAGTGATTTTTTCAGCAGACTTCATAAAAATTAGGTAAAGGCGGATGTGTTAAGCGAATTTTTTATTATTATTAACATTAAGCTAGATAAAGTTGGGGTTTCTTGAAACTCTAATTTAACAATTATCCTTCTCTTTGCTATAAAATAAGTAATTTTGTTTTCTGTGCTATTTCGATTCCTATCTTTTGATTGCACTTTCACCATCAATGATTCTGCATTATATTTTTTTTTACTCTGCTATTATAACAAATGTTTTCCAAACACAAGTGAACAAATATTTTCCATTTGGAATCTAATCACTACATTTATCGGAACGTTGACTTATTTTGATGTTTCAAATATGATTGTTGCATATCATGCAATATTTGCAATCAAATATGATTGTTGGATATGTATGAGCAAATCATGATTCCAGTAATTGATCGGCAACTTGGGTCAATTCAATTTTGGTTTTTAAATCATAGATATCTCAAAACAGTTACAATGACATAATCAAATACCATAATATTCACAATCTTGCAAAATTGCCAAAATCTTGGCAGGAAACGCTGGATTGTAATTGTAAATCCACAAAATTTCAAAGTAATTCAATGAAGACGTCGGTTTTCAATATGATAATTCCAATAAAAATTAAGTAAGCCAATTTTTCTTTCTAGTCTGAAGTCTTTATTTCATTATCACAGACATTTAGGTCTCTCAAAAAATATAAAAAAAATCTCAAAAATATATTTTACTAGCAAATTTACCCAACAAAATGTATAGAATTTACTTCAATGAAGTTTGATTTATGAATCGAATTGAAAAATTAGTTTATCAAAAACATTCTAATATTTCGCCACGATTAGAGTTCCTTAAAACCCGGAATCCGAATTCTTAAAATTGAGATCCACCGAATCCGATTCCGACTCCGATTCTAAGTAAAAAATCACAATTTTAATTTACAAAAAATATACAGTTTATAGCTTCTCCGGCTAAATTCAACACATCTTTAGATGGAGTACTATTTGAGGCTTTCAAACTTTTAAATAGTTTCATTAAATTTTAATCTTGTTCAATTCTTTTCGTCAAATTTAGTAATAGTTAAGAACTTACTTCTGTATTAGCTTTAGAAAGTTTTTTTTGCAGAAAATCAGTAGCAAATTCAGCAGAAAGTATCCTTACGACGTCTCTTCTAATGTTAATTTTATTGGCTTGAGTGCATTGTTTAGGCCCCAAATTATCTAATAACTCAATTGAATTAAATTCGAGAAAAGCTTCTTCAATATAAATTACGTACTTTCAAAAAACTATCAATCATATCTGCAATAGAGCTCCATCGAGTTCTCAACCAAATATTCAAACTTATACGTGTATTTTCATTTTATATTTTAAAAATTAAACTGGAACTAAAATAATTGAGAATTCTAAAATGTCAATGCAATTTTCGCCACCATGACATACTATCCAAAGAATAAAACCTAAAGCTTTATTTTTTTTCAAATTTGATTATTTGTCAAGCTAGCTCTCACTTTTAGTTAGCAAAATTTTCAACGGATGGAACAATTAATATTGTATTTTTTATTATAATTAAGATTATTTATTTTAAATAATAGGAAATTTCGGGGAACCGTTGTCAACCTTAACGTCTTATAGTTTGTCCCTGAGATTTGATAATGAACATGGCAAAACTTAATCCAACTGAAAATTGTAAGCGCTTAAGCTCAATCAGTATTTCTAATGATATTAGCGGTATTCTTGGAATAAGGATATGTTCATCTTTTCCACAATCAATTTGAATTTATGTTAAATAAAATGAGGATGAAAAGCTCTTATTTTTAATCTACCGCAATAGTTTTGGCTCCTTCAAATTTCATAGAAGCAATATTGGAACTGCTACTTTTAGTTCCACAATTGGTGAGGAGGAAACCGTATCAAATCCAACGATTAAAAAAACTCTGTTCGATAGTTAACGACTTAATTTTCATTGATAAATGCATCTATCGACTTGTATACATGGATCCCCTGGAATACTCTGCAGTACTTTCTGATTAATAAAACGAATTGTCACATTTTTTGTAGTCAATTCATATAGCCATGCAAAATTTTTATTCTGATTCCTAAAATTCGGAAAAACTTTTTTAGTCAATTCTTCAATACTTTGTATAATTGTACTGATAGTTTCTATTTCAATTTTGACATTTATGTCTTCTAAAATTCGGCCTTTACCGAGCTGTGTAAAATTCATTGCTTATTACAAATGTTATTTATACGAAATCGGTAACATTCGTATTTCATTATTTGTGAAAGAGTACCCAAGTGTTAATTTTTAGATCTGTAACACCTTTGGTTTTTTAAAGATTCCTGATAGGTGCCAAGAGTTGTATGGCAGCTACCCCAATTTGTCATTTGATGGTTTTGTAAAGTAGTGTGTCCGGTTCCTTTTTTGACCATGAATAACTTTAGAACTCTATCTTTAAAAGTGTGGGCATTTATAGCGAACAAACAATCGAACAAACAAACAAACAAACTTTCCCTTTCATAAGTATAGAAGATTGCATGAAATCAAATATATGGAAAGCTATTTTGGTTGATTCTTAACAAAATTTTGATATGTAATCAAATATTGAAGTGAATCTGATGTGCTGAATAAGCCCATACTCATATCATTCAGTCCACAATGCCGATTTTTATCGATATTTTACCTTCTATCTATCAAAATCTTACGGGATTCTGAACTCATCTGTTAAATCATAGGTATCTTAGTTTCTTTGAGTCAAAAATAATTAAAGGGTTAGTTTGTAAGAGTATTGCTTTGATGTTGTAATATAATGATTGGAATTTTAGTGGATTCAAGTCCAACAGATCTTTAAACTGCTCTTTATGGTTAGAAGCTGTATTTGAAGCCTATTTCGATTATTATTTTTTTTCTATGTTCTTGACAGTAACTTAAGCAGAATCACCTTTTCGTGCTGAAGTACGGTACCTCAAGTACAATATTACAATATCTAAGTTATAATTTACTATTTAATTTTGATAAAGAAATAAAAAATGCTTTTAATATTTTTACAAATTTGTTTAAAGACAGGATTTGGACCTTCTTCAACAAAATTAGAAATTTGACTTAAAAATAATTCCAAATTTTACAAGTATTTATACTAAAAATATCTGTACAAAATCAATACAGTTTGGAATTTATTACAAAATAACCTTTTAACAAAGAAAAGTATTAATTGAATTTTATTATATTTTATTGAAAATGTCAGTTTCTCTAAGGAATGCCATGATATTAGTTGTTGCTTCTATAGTATCCTGTGTGAGTATATCAAGTCCCGTGACTCCAAGCCTGGCTCTTACATCAGTGTACTTACATAATTGGGGTATCTGGAACACAGTGACATGTTGGCTGTGCGTTTTGAGGTCCATAAAAGAGATAGCTGTGAGTGTATCGTGTGTGTCCTATTCGGAGTCTAGTCAGAACAACAGCGACTTTCCTACTGGCCTGGTCTAAACTATTCCATCTGAATACATTTCTTTTAATGTGCCGTAGTTTGTTGGTGAAGGGTTCATTTTCCCAATTTGTGTTGTGTATGTCCCATAAAGTTCGATCACATATCTCTTTATAATCCCTGTAGTACCGGCTTTGTTGTTCGGAAAGTGGTTATAAAAGTGCTTCCTTTGCCAGTATGTCTGTTTCTTCATTACCGGTAATATTGGCATGTCCCGGAGTCCATAGGAATGCTATATGATTTTTACTTACTTTGATTGTCTTGGATTACCATACCTGATGATCTTGGATTGCAATCACTGTCGGGTGTTTTGAGGAAGCAGATGAGAGAGCCTGTAGGCTACTAAGGGAGTCGGTGAAAGTTATAAACCTTCTCCCCTCATAGCTTCGGCTGACATACTCAATTGCCCTCCTTATGGGATAATGTTCCGCCGAATATACTGTTGTATGTTCGTTAAGTCTATATTTTTTTTCATGTTGCATACATTTAAATGCGCATCCTGCTATGTTATTTTGTTTCGATCCATCTATGTATATCGGCATGTAGTCTTTATAGGTAGTATTTAGTTTGTTTTTGAATAGTTGTTGGTATTGCGTGTTATTTGTTTCGTTTTTTTTTGTGTGTATTAAGATCTGTATTAACGCGTGGTAGTCTAAGCATCCATGGTGGGGTTTTGTGTATTTTTGTTTTATCAAAAAATTTATCTGGTGTGATGTCCAATTCTTCCAGAGCCTGTCTAAGTCTTACAAAAGACGGTTGACATCTTATTGGCCTGTTTTTGTATTTATTAAATATGGATGTGTCTTTTATTAGTTCACTAAGTGTGTGACTCTCACTTGATAATACTTTAAGTCCGTACATCAATAAATATTTTTTCCGCCTCAGCTCAAGCGAAAGTATTCCTGCGTCACAGATAATGCTTTTGTTTTAGATATGTGGTCACTGGTCACTGATATCTTAAAACAAAATCACATCAAATCACTATGAAGAAATTCTAATTAGCAGAAAACAAGAAATAAAAACACTGCCAAATTAAATAACATCTTCGAAAGTTAAACTTCCATTTAAACAACTTTTTTCGACTTATTCTAAATGACAGGTAAATGAAAGAAATGCAAATTTGGAATTACGAAATAGATGTAAAAAAAAAAAAATATTCCCGATGGATTTGTTAACAATTTTAAACATAATATTAACAACTTATTATAATATTCTTAAAAATATACAAAATATCTTTTAGCACGGATCAGTATCCAAAAGAAAACCTATAAATTCCCCATTTCAAAGAAAACAAACAAAGAGCCTCCAGCTATTTAAAAGATCGGTTTAACAACAGATTTTTTAGAAGTAATTTAATATTTAAACCATTCTATAAAATTTTGTATTAAACAAGAAAATTATACTTCTGGAGGCCAAGTTTTGCTACCAATAGAAACTTTGATTTCTGAATAAGTATGTTCATATTAGAAATTTAATACATAAGTAGGTAACTATTCCTGCGATATTATTATTTAATCCGGTTTATTTTTATTTGCCTTATTTTGTATTTACATTTTACTTAATAATAATTTCCTATGGCTAGATGTGTTTCCGGAGATCAGTTTCATCTACTCACATCATTTTTTTTATTAATTAAGTTATAATAGACTTTTTTAATTTGAATTACTTATATATAAGAAAATGGTAATAGAACCATATTTGTTTATTATTTTGATTGTTTTTCTAATTTTGTGTTCTTATAAAAATTTTTCTTATGATTCAAAGTTAAACTATCTTAAAACTTACTAGTGATTGAAACAGATTAAAAAAAAAAACAGAGAAAAAATAAAAAATGCATTGGAAAATAAAATGAAAGAGAACTATGAAATTAGAGTAGGTACTGGCTAAAATTAAACCAAAATTTGAAATTGTTCATATGAATAATAATTTTGATTAAAAAGAAATAATAGTGTAATTAAAAAAACAAAATTTTATAATGAAGTTCGGTCAAATGAGAGTCATCAAGCTCAGCAAAGTAAAAATATATAACCGGAAAATACAAAATGCAATTATAGAAGTGGATAGAGAATCTTTCCACAAAATTGTTGCGGCTGAAAGACTCTGCATTGATTGGGGAAAATGTAAAGTATTTGATGGTGTAGCGACATCTTTTGGTTGCATTAAGTACTATATATTAAAGCCATAATATGTATAAAATCATAGAGTAATCATATAAGTAGAGTATTCACGTAGAACAAAATTTGCTAGTCACTTTTTCAAATATCAAAATTCTGTGTTCACTCAAAATAATATTACTCAATTTTTAACTGCTTATAAGTTGAGCGCAATGTATTTTGTACTCATAAATAAAAAAAATTTGTGTACTTACTACCTATGAACATATTTATTTGTGATTATGCTGCCAACAGTGTCAACGATATAAAAGTTGTATGTATAAGTACTCAAAAATGTATATATGCGAATGTGCATGCTATAGTATATACATACTTTTTTATTTCGCTGCTCGCATTTCTACTTTACTTATGTGATAAAAATTAAAAATTAAAAAATGTGTATAAAAAAATATACATGCATTTAGAGTCCTTTCAATAGACCACAAATAATATTACAAATCAAAGTATTGAATTTTTTTTTAGAAATTGAAAGAATTCAAGATTATTGCTGGATTTGTTGTTATTTTGCTTTAATTTTTAAAATTTGAAGAATTAATATTTTTATTTGGACTTGGCCAATGTGATTTATGAAATTTGTGATTTGAAACTTTATAGAAGAAAGGGACAAAAAAATTAATATTGGTTTTGTAAAATTAAAAATAATTCAAATTGATTTCTATTGAAAAGTATACTGAAAAGTAGGTACCTACATGTATTTTTAAATTTTCAGCAATTTTGGTTTTGTTAATTTTGTCTGTTTCTTACCGTAGATAATAATATGAATAGTATATATATGAATACATAATATAATTATGAATACAAACAAACAATCAAGCTATCACAATTTGAAAAAGTAAGTAAAACAAGTAAAACTGGACATTTTATTCTTTATATGGATTGTTGGCTGTTTTTATTTCTTCAGAAATTATTTCATTTGAATAAGAAATACGTTTCGAAACCAACTTTTGAGAAAAGAAAACAAAACGGTATTCCGTGCAAAGTTCACGATTTGTAATGCATTACTAATAAATTTTATTCTTTTATTAGCATTATTTTTAAAAAAATTTTCTGGATTATGTGATGCTATCATTGACCTATTATTGTATGGATACAATTTCATTCATTATCTTTGCGAATAATTGTGTTTTTTTGTTTACATTTTGCTATATACGTATATATTTTTTGTATTGAATTAGATATGTAAATGTATGGTGAACACATATACGATATTACGCTATACACTCTTCATATAAATCAAAAGTACATACGTATCAACGATACTTTTCAAATTATCAAACAATGCCTCCTATATAAACTATCCTCCTAGCCTAGTCACTGGGAGAGTAAAACTTTATACACAAAACTAAAACAAAACTTAAACGAAATCGTAATTCGATAAAATTCCGAAAAAATCATTCTGTGAATAGGCTAGAAGTATAGAGGCATTGTATGAAATATTCTCCTCAATAAATAAAAAATTTTGAGTAAAAATAATTGAGTTTCGAAAATTATATTTGAGTGTTTTGGGGTATTGAGTGAAAATGGGACGGCATTTTTAGAAGAAAATGATTAACAAATATTGTTCTACGTGTATACTCTACTTATATGATTACTCTATGATAAAATGTAAATAACAAACATGTGTCTGAATATTTATGTTGCCGCTACAAGGTTTTTAAATATAAAAACTCATTCAAATGTTTATATATAAAAAGTAGATAGCGTGAGGGAGTCGATAGGAAATGCTAAAATAGGCAATATATATAGTATAAGAAAATATATAATAAAACTAGTATATTCGCTTTACATACTTTCGTTTACAATTTTATAATAAACAATTTTATAATAAAAATAAATAATATATACGTAAAACATCTATAATGGAATTATTACACATCTATAATGGAATAAATGTTAGAAGATGCTACAAATGCAAGGTATATAATCATAAATCCATAGATTGTAAAAATGAGGAAAGACGCTTGAAGTATCATAAAAATCACAAAACAATAGTGAATGTAAGGAACGGGAACAAATTAATGAAGGCATCAATTGCAAAGCAGCCAATGAAAAATTTAATCTAAAACTTGATATAAACCATAAAACGTTTAATAAACAATGTCTGATATATCAGAAAAAAATAAACGAGAAAAAACAAAAAATTGATTACTAGTAATAATTAATAAAGTCGAAAATGGAATACAATGCAATAAATCCAATTGTTAGAGATGACTTTGTTATTATAAACTAGCTTTGTAACCCGCCATAAATGACGGAAGCAAAATAGATTCTAGCATTTCTTTCCTTCATTAGAGTTTTCATTTACTCGATCGTTTTAGCGACATCATTTTTGCCAATATTGAAAATTTATCGTATAATTCAGAATCAAGGTAATCCTGTTGACATTCAATAACATTCGCTGTGTAAGTTTAGCGTCAAAGTTTACAGCGAACAAATAATATTTTATAATGAACCACAACTTTGAACGAAAACAATTTTAAAAACAAAAAGAAATAAAATAGTAAATATAAAAAAACAGTAATATTGTAGGTACACATAATATTTATTTTGATGAATAAAATAAAACTCGTGTTAGAGAAAAAATTAAAATAAAAAAAATTACTGCAAATAAATAGATATTTACAAAACTGTTCATAACTTGTGACCCATTGATCGAGCATTTAAAATTTCATTTCATTTCAAAAAATTCATTATTGAACTGTTCATGTTAAAATTCATACATAATTATTATTTATAACATACATTAAAAAGAAAAACAACAATCAATATGGTTTAACCGATACCTATATATACCTAACCTACTATATTAAAAAAAAATCATCACTCTCTACAACATAAATTTCTACACCTTTGAAGAAAACAAATATACCTAAAAATTATAAATTTACAAAGATAAGAAATAAAAAATTATAATACAAAATTTCATTTAATTTCAATGTATAGGTTCCTATTGTTTTTATGTGTAGATCAGCAGAACCAAAACCCAACCCCATAATACATACTAAGTATTATATACGATCATAAATTTATATATCATATAGATATACATGTATATATATATATATATTGAAAAAAAAAACAATAAACAAAAAAATAAAAATAAATAACAATTTTAACTCATCATCGCATCATATTTCTGGCTAGAGTATATACATACATCTATAGTACTATACAGGCAATGCAATGCATACGGTAGCAAAACTATGATGCTATGATCATTACTATAACAACAAAAACAAATCAACAAAAAAAAAATATGTAGTGTAAATATGTATACACATATGCATATTGTTTATAATTTTAAGTAATAAGAATAACCTTTAAGTGCATTATGCTTTTTTTTTGTGTTAAATGCTGTTTGCCTTTTGGTTATTATACCATATTAAACTAATGATAAAATTTCTATTAGTCCTTATTATTATAAATCAAAAAAACAGATTGTTTTATTTATATTATTATTATAATTTTTTATTTTTCCTTATTATTTGAGAAGAAGACTAACATTAAATTGAAAAAATATACTTCATGCAATGGTATTTTTTGCTGCAAAGGTTCAGCATGGTAGACAGGGGTTAAAAAAAGAGTACCAAAGCAATTTGTATACATATTGCAATTTGTATATGTGTTGGAGTATTTCGTCGGACTTACAAACATCCAGATAAATGCAGAAAATTATATATGTAATGATAATCATAAAAATAGTAACGATACAATAACAATAAAATTAATATTATTAATGGGGGTTTTTACAGAATTTTATTGACAGGTTTTATTTTTCTGCTGTATTCTTTTTGCTTTTAGGAAAGAGGTAATAGGCATAAGGAAAAAACTCTACACTCATATTCTTGTGTAGACTTATTTTTCTGCTAAAAATAAAATGCTTCTAACTGGTGTGAAACCAATGCTTGACGATCAGTTATTCAGTCAGTTTTCACTGTCAGTTAAAACTGAGAAGTGTCTACACGTTCAGTTTTGAATGAAAAAATTTACAGATGGCGAAAACTGTGAATTGTCATTTATGCCGCAAGTAGAATTGAAATTTAAATAATAATAAAAAGTAATTTTGCAGAAAGTGCAGCATTTTTTATCTGTTTGGTTCATTTTAAGAAAGAATAGGTATGCTTATATTATTAAATGCTTTAATTCAACTGTAAAATACAGATGTTGTGTCTCTAATACGCTTTTTTCTGTGTTTATAGTTGTGCTATAAAAATATTTGTCAACATCATATATACTATATTAAAAAAATTTCAATTTTAGAATAAATATAAATAAAAAATTATTATAAAAAATTTAATAACACTGACACATACCCTAACACACTCAAGATATTGTATTCAAAAGAATGCTCACATATAAGCCAAGCTGTTGTAACGGAGAGAATTTAAAAAATAATACTCGTGTAAAATTGACCAATTATAATAATAAACATACCGTGACATCGAAAATGCAGTAAAATGCAGAAACATTGTTTAGATACATAACAACTACTGCAATGTAAAAAAAAAAAATACAAAGTATAATTTTGACATTTTCGATCATAATTTGACTGCATTAACATTTTATGTTTAAAACAACTAATTTATATTTTTTTGTGTTTAAAAAGGTTGTGCGAATTAAAAAATTAATTTAAATATATTTGGTAATAATATTTGATTTATAAAGTTCATATTTTGATGATAAAAATGTAAAAAAATATACTGAATATGAAATTTTTTTTACTTTGTTTTTGTTTACTTTCTCACTGAATTTTGCTTACCTACTGAATTTTATTGACATATTATTAAATTGTTACCCAAACTTAATAAAAACTAATTTTTCAACAAAATTTTAACTAAAAATTACTAACATTTTTTAAATATATAGCTGAAGTACAACGTAGCAGCAGCAGTAACAGCGACAGCGGCAGCGGCAGAAAAATATTTTAAAAACAATTTGCTTTTATGAACAAGCACACAAACGAGCAGCGACAGCAGCAGTGGCAGAATTCTTGCTGCATTTTTATTTCAAATTCTAATTTTCTGCCCTCTGCCTTTATCAGCTGTTAATAAAAGTGTCAAATTGACATTCAAACTTTTAAATTTGTTTCAGTTGGAAGTTGTTTCAGTTGGAGTAAAATTTAAATTACTTAAACATATTTGATGTGCATAAAGCAGTATAATTTAATAAATTTGCCAAAATATTTTTGAAAACAACAAAACAGTGATTAAGATGTTATGGAAGAAAAAATTATAGAATTTGTCAAAGAAAATTCTCTAATTTATGAAAATTGTCAATAAATTTATATATTTATATTTAACAATAGCATTTTGCATTTTTTTTTAAATTTCTTATTAGAGTTTTTTTGTCTGTTGTCAATATAATTTTAAATTTTGATTAGTTTGAATTTGCTGCCTGCTGCTATATTGTGTCTTAGAAAGCAGAAATTTTTAAAATGCTGCTTCTGATGGCATCGCTGCTGCTGCTTTGCTGCTAGGATGTATTTCTAGCTATACTCATTTTGACATTCTTTTTTAATTTCGCTGTATTGGCAAACACCGATTACAGTAGATTTGTGAGAAATGTATACTCAAAATTTTCGTTGCGTACTCTGCGGTTTTACTGCGGTAATAAAACCGATATCAAACATTTCTGAACTTAAAACATTGGCAATTTTTTTTTTAAACATTTTTGATCAGAGTACATTGTGAATTTGACGTTTCCACTGCATTTTTGATATCACGGATAATAATTTTAATAATAATAATACTAATAATAATAATAATGAAAACAATGATAATAGTAAAAATTATCTTAATAAGAATATTATTAAAAGTGAAATTAAAAGTAGTATTTAAAGTAGTCGGATATTTAAATACCTTCCTATCCTATGGTCAAGCAAAAACAAAACTGATGGAAATGGTAACAATAACCAAATTTCTTGAAGTTGTTCCTAATACAAATAGAACAAAATCTGATAAGAACGAGTCAATCTCTTCAAATGTAGTAAACAGCAGAATTAAATCAAATTTCACGGAGGAACAGCAAGATAAGTAAGTGGATAAATACTCGAACTGGATCAAGGGTTCAACTCAAGAAAACATTCATAGATCTCATATCTCCACCAATCTTAGATTCACCAGAAAACTGGAAAGTGGAGTATTGAGAATGGGATTAAAGTCTATGCTCTTTCACGATTCACAGATAATAGAATTTACAATAATAAAGAATATTCTTGTCATATTTCTATAATAAAGAAGATATTTGCTATGAAGGGATGACTAAAACAGACCATAGAGTGCTCATGCATCAAGAGAAGGACTTATATTTCCTTTATCATGAAACAACAGGCTTAATGGAGAAAGAAGTATTGCAAGATCGGGTTGGGTCCGAAGTCCCAAAGTTAAAATCCCAAAATAAAAATCCCAAACCCAAGATCTAAAAAAAATCCCAATTTTAAAAGTCCCAGGTTAGAAAATTCCAATATCTCAAAATTCCAATGTTACAAAATCCTAAATTACAAAATAATAAGTTTTATGCATTTAAAAATTAAAAATTACCTTAAAATTAATCGATATTATCATTTAACTACAATATTGTCATTTCTATTGCTTTCAATGTTACTGTTATCTAGAAAATGCTTTTTGTTTTCGGTATATTACAAATATAAAGCAACATTAATTAAATCTTTGTACTCATTTTATTTTAAGTTTGAATAAAATTCTTGTAATTCTGAGAATCATTAAATGACAGAACAGCTGTACGAGACTCCTTAAAACCTAAAACAAAAACACAAAATTTTAGGATCTCAAATTTTAAGTAGGATAACTGCTTTTTCTAGAAAGAAAAAAATAATTAAGGTAAGTATTCTGGAAAAAGGGATATTTCCATTTTTGCATCCAACAGCGGCTACTCATAAAATTGGTTAAGATAAATATTTTGGAAAAAAGGTCTGATTTTTGACTCCAACTCTAAAATGCTCCTAATTCAAAATCTCACATACACATATATATGAATACTCTGTAAGAGGCGTATAACTCTGATTTTGAATCAAACTCTAAAATGCTCCTCATTTATTGGAACCCTGTTTTTGCCGACGGCAGGTAAACGGATCCGGCACAGTTTTAGTAAAAAATATTTTTAAAAAAATTATTTTATTTTCAAACCCACGCTGCTCATTTATTGGAACCCTATTTTTGCCGAATTGTTTTCAAGTATATAATTTTTAATTTTAAATAAATTTTTAATTTTGAAATGCATTAAAAAAATTAATAGTTCTTTGGGATTTTGTATCACTGGGATTTTTTTTTTTGGGATTTTGTAATTTGGATTTTTTTTTGGGATTTTGATTTATTTGAGATTTTGTATCATTGAGATTTTTTTGTTATTTAGATGGACTCCCAAGATCTAGTTAATATTTTAGAAGACATATTGACAACAAATAATATAGGGAGTATCTCCCAATAATAATAGAGTCATGGCAAAATTATATGATTAGTAAACCATAATACTAAACAAACTAAAAAAATTAAATATGGTGTATTTTAATGCCAGAAGTCTAATAAAAAACATGATAGAAATATAATTATTTGTAAAAACCAAGAAAAACATTGATGTAATTGATTGATTGATTGGTGAAGCTGGCTATATTCTGAAGAGGATAGTTTTATCTCAAATTCCAGGGTTCTCAGCAAGTTTTAATTACAAAAAAATATCTAGAACATATGGGACTGCAATTTATATCAAAAATATACTTTATAGAATATACAGTCTTGAAAGTTATGGAACAATCCATAACCTCCAGTATTTTCTCTAAACTGTCCGAGAAGTTGAATTCTATCAATGCATACAATTTCTTATTCAACGAATAACAACATCTTTTGATGTTAATTTAAAAAAAAAAAAACCAAATTAACCACATAAAAGACATAATTAACAACGGAAGCCGTAACAACTTAAAAAACAACTTAAAAAAATCATTCTATATATAGAATACAAAATTATATATTAAAATTTTAAAATTTGCCTTAAAAAACTTAAAAATTCAAAAATGAATGTTGTATGAACATTTTCAAACATTTAATTTTCAAATTTTGCTAACCACACAAAATTTTAAATATACTAACTTTTTACTTTATATATTTTTGAAACTCTTTGTGTTATACAAACAGCTGCATCCATCTCCTCACAAAATAAGAATATTTATTATGTTCAAATAAAAGTTGTGAATTATAAATTTGGTATCACTCTTCAACTAAATAAAAACAGATTCAGAACAGAAATGAAATTTCAAAAGGAAAACAGAAAATTAAAATTTTTATTTTTTATTTGCGTTCATTGCTGCATAAAAATTTAATTTAAAAATTTTGCAAATGCTCAAGGAATCAAAAAAAAAAAAAAAAAAACTCTTCCATTTTGCTTTTTGTTTTTTATTTTCATATAAAAATTGAGATAAAAATTATGTAGGTACAGGTTTCAATGACACAACAAAATTTTTATTTCTTTAGTTTAATTTTAGAGATTTTAGTTTAATAATTTCATTTGTCATTCTTTTAATGTTATTTTCTTTTTTAGAAAATGTTTGATCTAGAATTTTCTATAAAAATTTTTATTGTACAGAAAATCGAATTTTAAACTGGTTTTGAGTACTAAGACCAAATACTAAGCGAAATATTTTGCACTGTTAACAGTATGATCAAATTTTATGCTGCCTACACACAATACAACTTGCCAAATTGTATCGTGTTGGAGCAGTTGTCAACCAACTTTACAACCATTTGCAGCGAAATATGAAAATCCATATTCAACCAACGACCATACCATAACCAACGAAAAACCAAAAATGTGTATGGGGAGGTTGTACTTATGCAACCAAATGACGTTTACCGTCATTTTCAGAATAATTTTGTAGTGTAAGTACCTATAAGTACTACGACCCATAGTGACGTATGGATGTGAGGTATGGACTATGAACGTGGCCGAGGAGAATAGCCTGCGCATATTTGAAAGAAAACTTCTCCGAAAAATACTCGGCCCAAATAGATTACAGAATGGAGAATATGTAATCAGAAGCAACAGCGAGCTAAATAGTATGATTGGTAGTGAGGATATTGTACGGTTTGCAAAGGCCCAAATACTAAGGTGGGCTGGCCACGTTAGTCTAATGAACGAAAGCCGAAAGCAAACAGTGGTGCTGAATAAAAAGCCCGATAGCAGTCGTGGTAGAGGAAGGGCAAGAAGCGATGCTCAAACGATGCTCAAACTGGAGACAAGCGGCACAAGATCGACCTTTTTGGGGAGGAGCATAGTAATGAAGGCTAAAGCTCACCCAGAGCTGATGATGATGATGAAGTACTACTATAAGTATTACGTTTATCATTTTTTCCCGAATTTATAAAAAGGAGTCCAATAGAATTAAGCCAATCAAATCTCAGAGCAAAAAAAAAATGTTTATGCCAAAATAACTTTACGGTTGTGAAATATATTGAAATTATGTTGTAGAGGATGGTTGTACAATGTATTGTAAACTTAGTTGACAACCAGTTGTATAAGCTGTTAGCAGCATTAACAATATTAATAATTTTATAATACAAATTTATGGTGAGAATTGATTAATTATTCGAAATTTAATTAACTTCAATTCATTAAATCGAAATTTTCCACACAATTAGCAATAATTTACATCATATTAGAATAAGATAAAAATAAATACTACCAAGTAAGGGAGATAGGGGTTTAAATTAACAGGAGTAAGAATTAACACGCAACTTACGCATATACTACCCATCTCAGAAGTTGAGGTTTTTATTAATTTTTATATTAAAATAAATTTTCTATTTTATTATTGAATGACATTATTCGGTTTGTCATTGAACGTTGTGTGAAAAGGTTAGGTGTACGGTCTGATTTTTTAGTCAAAAACATAAATTTTGATTTGTAGGTAAGTTTACAGTTGGTTTTATATCCAAACTCCATTTATTTGCTCTATTATTAGTTAATTTTTATGTTTTTTACTAATTTTAAATAATATCCACATACTTTTTCGTAAAGTTAAAGAAATAATTATAAAGAGGTAATGGGATAAGTGTTAACATATTGCCGGGGCAAATTTTAACAATGTTAATATTTACCCCATTTATGTTTTTGACAAAAATTAAGCTTTCATTATTGTAATTTTTTTTGAATGCGAAATTATATGAGAAAAACAAACAGAGAGTCCAGAAATTTTCGAGCTAGCAGCTCAGGAAGTTCTGGAAAAAAGTAAAGGGGCAAAAAATTTCAATCTATGTCATGTCATGTCCCTTTGTATAAATTTCTGAAGAAAAAAGGACACTGCCATTTGTGTTGGTTTTAAACAACCAAGAGAGATGTTTTTTGCACAACAAGAAGAAAAAATAACTAATTATTTATTAAAATGTTCCAGTATCTATTTCGGGTTGCTTTCTAAAGAAGTAAGAAAACTAGCTTATCAATGTGCTACATTTTTAAGAATTAATAAAATTTCACCTTCTTGGCATACAAACGAGATGTCTGGACCTGATTGGCTTATCAAATTTATCCAAAGAAATCCCAGATTATCAATTAGAACACCTGAAGCTACTTTGTTAAGCAGAGCTACGTCATTTAATAAAACTAATGTAGAACCGTTTTCTAAAAACTAAAATCTACTTTTAAATAAATATCAGTTTGCTGCATCAAACATATGGAATGTAAACGAAACTGGTATAACTACAATTCAAAAACCTAAGAAAATTGTAACTCAACGTGGACAAAAACAAATTGGAGCCGTAACATCAGTCGAAAGAGGAATACTTGTAACTTTAATTGTTGCGATTATCGCGGTTGGAAATTAGCAGTTCCTCCCATGTTTATTTTTCCCCGTGTCAGATATTCACAAATTTTCATTCGTAATGGTCCGCCATTGCATTGGCACAGGAAAAAAATTTAACCAAACTCAAACGAAAGGAAAAATAAGAACTGTGACTTCTGTGTTACTAGAAAAAAACAATGTATTATAATATTATTCTGAATTTATCTGGATGTTTGTAAGTTCGACGGAATGCTCCATACCTCTATACCTTTTATTTTTGTCATTATTGTGTGCGTAACTCACTTCACTCAAAAAAAAATATTTTTTTAAGGAAGGGTGTGGTTTAGTAGGTAAGAATCCTACATACAGTGTCAAGCTACGGGGCTCATTGTATCTTTCTGAAGATCCCCACCAGCCTACGAAAAATACAAAAAAAAAAAAAAATTGGCAAAGTTTTGACTACAAAAAAAATATTTCTTTTATGTGTTTTAGAAAATTAAAAAGTGATATAAACATAAGTACTGTAATTTCGGAATAAAGAATCTAATGAAAGAAAAAAAGAAACTAGGATTTATTTTGCTTCCGTCATTTATGACGGGTTACAAAGCTAGTGTATTATATTATCTATAATTATAATTGACAAGCATTTAAGGTCCTGCGCAGTAGACACCTTTTTATTTTATTTCGATTCTCCTATTCCTTAATGAACTTATAATATATATAATATATATGATTATATATAAACAAAAATGCGCACACAGTTGAAAACTTTTTACTCATATGATTTTATTATTCAGCAAATACATTATGCATATGTCAGATCTTATTAAAATAATAAACAAAAGCAAACAAATCAGTTATTAAAATTTACATATGGACTTGCAAATGAATCTATGTTCATATGCCAAAAAAAAAAAACAAAAAAACAAATTCATCTAAAATAAAAAATATAAAAACAACAAAAAAACAAATCACTTGAATTCTTCATTTTTATCTTTTTAAGTAACTGTTTCTAAATTTTGGTTATTTGTAGTAATAATATAGTTTTTATTAAAATTATGTATTATGTAGGTATATATATACATACCTCTTTAATGACAAAATTTTTTATTTTTAGTAATTTTATCACTAAATGCCACTTACTATAAGGAATATATCGGAAACGAAGCAGTATATGAGAAACGTGTATTTATGTGTCCTAAATAAAACTTACTAACCACAAAACTTTTTATTAAACACGAGTGGTTTCTGCTATATCGTGCGAAGTCTATGTCAGTACGTAAATTACTGTTTTTTTAAAAACTTTAAATTTGACTTCAACTTGAAATATAATTACTCAACAGGGGCCCCTAGTTAATCTATATAATAATATAGATTAATAATATATATAATACATTATTAATATATAATATAATATAATACAGACTAAAAAGACTAAAATGTCATTTAATTTAATTTATGTTTATTTTCTCTGAAGAATGAAATAATGTTAAGTTTTATTTGTATTTTAATATTGAATTGCTATTATTTTCGTTATTTTTTTATAATATCTATTCTTTACTTTATTTTTTCTATTAAGCATATTAAATTAAATAAAATAAAATACATAAAATAAAATGATCTTAAAAAATTTAAAATTTATAAAAAACAACTCATCGCAATACTTTTCATTTAAAAAGACACGGAATAATTATTAATGCCTCATTGGTATTTATTACCCCATAAGTTAATAATTACGCCTGAGCAGTTAATAGTAGCCTCAAACACGGGGCAAAAAGTAACTTGGCATTTTTTTCTCTAAAAACATTCTTATTGCAAACCTATTAACAATTAAAATAAAAATCTTTCAAAAAGTAAAAGCTATTTGATTATACTATTATTTAAAACAAAAAGGTTTATTGAAATTATATTTTTATTAGAAAATATAACTCATTTTTAAAAAACTGTTAATTGTAGCCCTATTAATTGTCTCCCCTACTTAGCCATCTCCGTTACTGGTAGATTACAACGAAAAACAACATTAGTTATAAAATCACATAACAAAAAAACCGTAGCTATGTATAATAGAGAAATGTTAAGCTTCTTGGGTCACAAAATTGAACTATCGATAAATAATACAATTTTTATACATATTTATCTGGGTACATTAGATACCAATTTGAGAGGACGCTCGAACAGAATTGCCCGTTCTCAAACATAAATTATTAAAATTATTAGCCTGAAATTAGTTTGAATGTGTCTCTATAGCCCGTATTTGCACTCAATCTACGGACATTTTTATATGAATAATACGAAAATATAATCAAAAAATAAAAATCTTTCATTCACCAAAAAATATTTCTTCAGCAAAACATTAAAAAATTTTTTTTTGTATTTTCATGCCTCGGTTCATAACAAAAATTTGTAAATTAAATAAAATGTGGGTGTGAATATTATCAGCTTCTGGGATAATGAAATAGAAACGTATATGGTCAAACATGATAAGCTTAAAGTCATTATTGGTAACATACAGGATATCAGGATTAATTTTGAAAACAATATATATTTTCATAGAAAACTAAATTCGTATATCTGGAAATTTTATTTGAGTAGACACTTCAAAACAAAAAATAACAATGAAATAAAACAAAAGTGCATGCTCTAACACTAATCTGCCGTTACTTGAGAGACAAACAAAAAAAACACAACATACATCTATAATATGTTTGACATACAGGATATAGATCACTGAATCCGCACTAAACTAAGATATTTAAGACATCATATGTGACGGTGTCCAATGCCTAATTAATAATTTCTATATGGCGAATTGATCAAATTTTTTTTATTTTGAAATTTTATACAATTTTAATAGAGTATTTTATATCGAATTTTTTTATATTGTAATTAAATGTACTAATAGTATTTCATACTAAATAAAAAAAAAAAACAAAAAAAATAAATCCTTTAGCGTAGATAGAAATGATTGCTAACCAATATCAAAAGCTCCGATAATAAGACAATCAAAAAAAGGTAATGAACTGACCGACCATCAGCATCAAAAGACTAAAACAAAATTAATAGTTGTCGAAAAACAATTGAAATAATCTAATATGAGAAAAACGCTTTTGATTAGTGATCAATCTTTTATATTACGTCAATAATTCTTAAAATTTAAATTTTTGAAATGTAAACTTTAAAGTTTAAAAATTTTAAAATTACGAAATTCATTAACTTGATTTTACAATTTAAAATTTCAAATTTTCAATTACAAAATCAAAATAAAAGAATTTGTTGTTAGACGTGGTTTCCATATTAGATTTGACTAGATTAAATTAATTATCATTATGAAGTGAAATTTCAAAGCTACGATAAATTGAATACGATAGTAGGACAACAGCAAATTATAATGATTCAAAAACGTTTTAAAATTTTTAAATATATTTTAATCCTTCTGTATATGTTTCTGTTTTGCTATTATCGTCATGAATAATTCCACTTCCGCCTATATCCATTCAAATGAACCCAAGTTTCGTGATTCCTCAAATGGGACTGTTTGAAAAATAAATCAAAAAGCGTATACCTACTACTTTAGGAGCCTTAAAAAAAATTACATCTAACATGCCAGTACATAAACATTATTATAATATTTTTTCTGAATAATTAAAATATAAATTAATTATTATAAAAACTAAGCATACTTTCAGCAGTTTTTAATTCATATTTATAAACATAAAATAGATAAAATAACAAAAATAAACAAAATTCTATGAGTTAAATTTTTCCATTTTTCACGATAATAATATTGTTTTATCTGAAAAGGAACATTTTGAATTGAAATTTGAATATTTTTTCATATAATATGTATTGCATAGCATACCCGGGTATACTAAGTGTTGATGGAACGTACATTTTTTAGGTATAGAGAGAAGGGTTAATTAAAATCTTAAAACTTCTAGATTTCTTTATTTGAATTTCTGTTTTTGATTTCTTTATTATAGATTTCCGTTTTGAAAAACTAACCTAAAATTAAAAATAATATAATAAATGAAACATTTTATTGCATAATATATATTTCTTCATGCATAATTGCAGAATAGCTGCATCAGCATATATCAGCATAATGTAATGTAAACAGCATCATAATATCAGCAGCTCATAACCGGTTTACATTATGCTGATACATGTTGCTGATAAATTAGCAGCTGGTAATCAGCATCATGTAAACCATTTAACTAGCTATGTATAATTTTTACATTTTAAAATCATCGAAAAATTTATTTGATATTTCTTTAAAAAAAATATTCTAGTTTTTAGTTTAGTTTAGACGATTAAAATTATCCCAAACGAAAATTAAATGAAATCAATGAAAATAAATTTTACAAGTTAATTAATTAAATTTTATACATAGCTATCCTAAAAAAAACATGTGTGTAAAGGGTTTTTTGAACAAACAATTCAATTTTCATCATTAAATTAAATTAAATTATTTTACAGATTCACCAAGTAAAAATCTGAATATGGAAATTTATGCACACATGTGCAAAGTTATAAATCACACGAAAAATAAAACCACTTAATATTGAAAAAATCTTCCCTTCTAACATCCTTCATGGAAAAAGATTCAAAAGCTTTTGGTTGAACATTTATGTTTACCAAAAATTTTGAATAAAGTGAATCAAATCAAAATTTTTATTTTTTAATAATTTTTTTACTAAATAATCACTTGCTTATCATCATATTATATAGCTAGTTATGTACATTCTATACTTGCAATATTTTTTTAAAGAATAAAAAAGATAGTTGTTTAACAGAACAATTTTTAAAATTTAGAAATTAAAAGTAATATACTTAGTTCCTACGAACAAAGTGCCATTTCATTTTATTTTGTACATGATAATCAATTCGATTTTTAAGCTTGAAAACGCATTATCTTATATAGGTGGTCCTAGCCAGAGTGGACCAAGCGTCAATTTCTAAAAATAAGTTATTGTCTTTTTTTATTAGAAAATAAAAATGTATGTCATCGTGCAAAGAAAACAAATACTTGCTTTTTTACTCCCCACGTCGTTCATTTGTATAATATATATAAGCTACACCTTCCACAAACAAAAAACAAAAAATATACAAAACGGTGGCAAATACTGGAAACATTTAAAATTAAATATCAACAAACCAAAAATAAAAAATATAAGTAATAATTAATATAATATACAATTGTATATTTTACGGCATCCAATCATAGGGTTGTCAAATATTTAAAAATAAATTGTTAATGCTCTGTGGTACATAGGTACACAATACAAAAATACAAAAAAATTTGCTCACTAAAGAAATAAAAAAATATGTGATAAATAAAATACAAGGAGATTAAAATGATCAGATTGCTTATTTTTATAATTTCAAGACAGAACGATTAACATCCTAACTGCTTATGGCATATATAGACAATAGCCATTGTCTGTACTTATCAATTTTTTAAATTTTTGGTATAGCAGCAAATTTAAATGTGGAAAACTACATCTATTGTAAAGTAAAACTTTGCCTTCAGAATAGCAAAGCTCCATTTTATTTTAAATCAGTACCTATAAACATGTACTCCAAATTAATTTCAAAAAATAATTGAAAAACTTTGTATGTAGATACATATTGACTTAAGCGGTATTCGAACTCGAAATTATCATGTTACTATTACATAACATAGTGGATAACATAACAACTACAGTATCTTAGTTCATTTAAATTAATGGCTGTCTTTAATATTGACGAATATTTTTTGATTATATAAAGAAACAAATCTGATGAATTAATTGTTTAAATACGCTTCAGAACAGAATATATTCTACAATAAAATCCTAAGACCCATTTCAATATCTTATATGACAACACTAATTTATCGACCTACTACGTTGAGAGTAATAGGACTTTATTGTGTCAATTAGTTATATGAAATTAGTATTCATTTCATTTTAAGGTATAGGTAATTTATTTAGATTCCAATATAAAGTATGTATATTCAAGAATCAAGTCCTTCAGAAAACAACAACAATTATACCAAAACAAATATTGTTTTTTATATAAAATCGCGCCTGAAAGAACTACTTCTGTGCAATTGCACAGGGTATTCACTAGTAAGTATTTAAATTATAAAAGAAAAAGTGAATATAAAAAATACACAAAATATATTTGGTGGGTGGTGGGAATAAAAACTAAATTAAAACTTTTACTTTAGCGAAGAACTAGTTTCAGCTATCTAGTTTTAGTGAAAGATAATAACTATTGTTTAAAAAGGGTTAATTAAGGAAAATTTTAGGAAGAAAGTCAGCAGAAAGTGGTCTAATTAAATTCAGCGGAGAAATTTCTAGTGCATTAAATAAGGATATCGTCTTAATAAAATACCTACATTATTATTAATTATTTTTTATTTTTATTTATAAAAATTGAATTGCTAATTTATTTTATTACACATTATGAGATGATATGAAACTAGAAATATATATGATTTTTATTTTCATTAGTTTCTCTCTTCTTATTTTCTGTAGATTTTATAGTGAAGCCAGCCAATTTTGCAATTTTGTACCAGAAAACAGTGCTACAACCATAATGCATTTATATGCATATGTAATTGGAGTTTTAGGGAATATCACTACTTTCAATATATGTAGACTTAGCTCGTCAACCGAAGAAAATTAATAATAAGAAAAACAAAAACAAAAATAATTTTATATGAATGAGACACAAAAATATAAGGTATCACTTATTCTGTTGTGTATATTTCATACATATAATCATCAGAGTGCGTTACCGGTATAAATACAGCAAACTGTATAACACACATAATGTGTTTTCATTGTCAGGATTAGTTTGACGATTATTTTCATTGCAATTTTCACCAACACAAAACATATTATTAAATTTTATTTCATTTTTATTTATATAAATAATTGCCATGAAAAGGACTTTAATGTGCAATGATGTTTAAAGGATATACTATAAAGCATATTTTCTATTCGCATATAAAATTTTTCACATATAAAATAAGATTATGACGTACATAAAAATATTTTTAATAAATATAATTTACGACCATTTAGATTTAAGGTTATTCTAATATTATTAAAATATTTTTGTTAAAGTATTTTTTTTCGCATTAATGTCCTTGACAAAATCGTTTTACTGCGTATTGTTATTTGATTTCAAAGCAAAACACATAATTCAAAATATTTATCTTTGTACCTACTCAATTTTTACATACATTGCAGAGATATTCATCCACACAGCTCTCTTTTATTTGATTAAGTAAAATTAATGGTTTTTATAAAAACTTGTTTTCCAGCGTTAGAGTAAAATTTTGGTATAACAGTGAAAATAGTCGAATATTTTCCTTTTAATTTTACTGATATGCTTATCATACAGATACGCGTATTTCGTCTACTACTTGCAGACTTCTTCAGTGTTTTGTACTCGACTGAGGAAAGAAATCTAAAATTGTCTTATTTATTTTATTCGTACAGGTAACAATTTGATGTTTCTCGCAGCTGCATGGTTGTTTATTATCCAATGAATTAGCACAGGTAGGGGGTTGAATAAAAATATTTTTATTTATTTTATTATTGGTATTTAAAATAATTTTTCCGACGTTAGGGTGACAGGTAGGGGTGGTGTTATTTGTTTTATTGTATTTCACTAAAAATTTAAATAAAGAAGAATATCCATTGCCTTGGTCTTTATTTAGGAGTGAGTCATTTTTAGTTTTGTAAATTTCGATGCTTTCAGCTGAATCTAGTTTCCTAGAATCTCTAATGTAATTTATCATTACAATGTCTTCTTTCGAAATGCTATGATTCTCCTGGATGATGTGTTCTGCTACTTTGGATCGGAACTCTGTTGAGTTCTTCTTTTTAGCCAGTTCTGCTTCTTTCAGGTGTTCATTGAGTCGCGTTTGCATGTTTCTCCTAGTTTGCCCAATATAAACTTTGTTGCAATGACTGCAAGTTACCTTATGGTATAAAATTAATGGTTTTGAATTTATATCAGTCTGACAAGACAAGAGAATTTATAAGAGTCTGACAAGAGAGATATCTGACTTTTTACAACATCTATGCGAAATTTGAACCCTATACCTTATGATTAGTAATTCAGTAAAAAAAACAATTTACATACCTCAGATAACACAATCGCAAGTATATTTCTTAACTATCTTGATAAGACCATTAACCACTTATTTATCAGTTTTTTTGCATACTATTTTTAATTCTATCGAAGATGGATATCAGATCGATGACAACGTTACTGGTTTATTATTATGCATATTTTTCCGATTATTTCAAAGACATTTTCTATGGTTGGTTTCTTAACTATGATAATTAAATAGCTGAACTACTAGAAATCTAACTCTAGTATTCATTAACTACTTAGATCCTTAACTGCATTGATTCGATACTCTTACAAAGAAGAGTATCGAATCACCAAAATCTTAAAAGAGAAAGCAGTGTACTAATTGAAGGCGGGCAAAAGGAATATGTAATATCGCAATCCAAAGTAAAGTTGATTATGACAACTGACAATCTAAGGAACATCCCATTACCACAATCCAAAAAAAGGCTGGAAAAAGCTTTAAAAGAATGAAAAAGAAGTATAGAGCAAATATTTTCATTAAGAATGCGAAATTTATCTTTGCCTCGAATTCGGTGTCAACCAAAGATCCACAAAGAAGGCAATGAGATAAGGCATCATTGTGGACTCTATTTCGCCGTTGTACAACCTACCAAAATGGTTGAAAAAACACTGCTAATCTTATCAAAAAAAATAAAAAAAGTACGGATAGAAAAAAATAAAGCCTTAATCACTTTCATTGTTCAAGCATACCAGTGAAAGAAGCTATTTCTAAACTAAAAACTGATTAAATAAAATAAGTAATTCGAAAGATTATAAGAAAAGGTAAAACGTTATAGCTTCAACATGCATGAGCGAAAATTATTTTACTTATAGAGGTGAATATTACAAAATAACAAGAGGAAGTGCCATGGGTAACGCATCTTTCGTCAGTTTTAATTGAAATATTCATGAATTATATTGAAGAAAAAATAGATGAAGAGGGACTTTTGCCGAGAATTTGGATACTATATTATGCAGACGATATCATCGTAATAGCAGCAAAGAATAAAATAGACATTATATTAGATCAACTGAACAAAATATATGGAAACTATGCAAATATCCGAGGCTAACTTTGAAAATAAAAACGCTACATCAGACACACGATAAGAAGAATTGATATAATGAAGAAATCATAAACCTACTAATAAGGAAGAGCTTGTTCAAACAAAATAAAGGTGTAAAATCCTAGAATAATTGGAGTAACGCACTCAACATTCACTGCGAAGCTTAAAAATATGTTCATAAAACCGAATTTGGAATTGGTAACAACTAGGAGAAGCCAAAAAATGAGCAAAATACAAAAAGTACATAGATCAGCAAAATACAAAAAGTACATAGAATAAGTTAAACGACATTAAACAAAATATCATGTCAATATTGATCAAAATTATACATAGGGCTATCAAAATCATTAACTACCGGAATCCGAATTAACAAGGAAAAAAGAATATATACTAATTTTAGGTTGGAATTAGTAAGCATATAATTGAAACCAATTTATCATCAATGAAACAAGTTTAACAAATAAGCAAATTAGACACATTAGTTGAGTAATTTCATGGGACCCCCCCCAGGTATATAACCGCTATTTAAGTTATTATAAATAAATTTGCAAGAGTACAAGTGCAAAAAAATATATAATTGTTATGGAGATTAGTATATCAATAGGGAAAAAAGGAAAGAAGAAAATTTATTAGTTACAACCATACTGATGAAGTATATTACTTCCGAAATATCGATATTTGCAATCAAATATTAAAATAAGGGTTACTATCACATGCCTGTATTTCATTTGACTGAATTCCATTTGACTGCATTTAATTTGTCTGCTTTTAATTTGACTGGATATATATTCATGATAAAAATTTCATATAGCAGAACTACATTTTCTAGGGGGTGGTTGGTTGAAAGTTCCAATTCCAAGAAATTGAGCACCCTCCAGCAAAAATAATTCGGCGTCCAGTCTCACAATGCACTCGAAATTTTTGTTTTGTTTTTGTTTTTGTTTAACTTGTCTTTAGCACAATGGCTCATAAGCACGATGCAAACAATAGGTTCAGCGTTCAAAGTGTCGGGACCAAAGACATTGCATTTTTTTTGTCATCAGTGAAATCAATCAGGAATTGGGGTCGAAATTTTGATATCCGTTGATTGCTAAAAACTACATTAAATTTTTATTATGAATACTTATCATATTCAAGCAAATAAAATGCAGGCAAATTGCAAGAAAACAGGGAAATGATACTACACGCATATGACACGCTCCCTCAAAATAATTATTAGTGAAAAAAATTTAAACGGCTTAAAGCTGCTACATAAATGATACTACAGGCATATGACACGCTTCCTTAAAATAATTATTAGTAAAAGGAAACCTGACAACAAATAAAATTATTTAATATTATTAATATTTTTTGTATGATTTTCTATCTAAAATAAATACAAGTTGTAAGAAATTGTAGATGTAAGCAATAATCTGTGATGACTAGATCCCAGTAGATTTTTAAATAAATAAATAAAGTATACCCTTTCCTGATATTATATAGCAAAACAAAAACAAAATAAACAATAATTATATTTTATCACTTTAAGTTACCCAGTCCCTTTTTTTGAGCAACATAATATAGATATATGTAGGTCCTAACATGAATCTTTTAAGATTTTTTTTTTTTACTTAATATTAAGAAGACAAAATTTAATTCATGATCCTAGAACGAAATACAAATAACTAGAAGAAAATGGTATTTAATTTCACAGTAATGTTAAAATATAGAAGAACACAAACAAAAAAGGAGGCAAATATTAATATGAGAAGTAAATATTATCTTCATTACTTTGACAGAAGAAAAAAACAAGATTTAATTAAGAAATAAGCAAATGAAAAAAAAATAGAAAAAAAACTGAAAATAAATATTCAAAAGGAAGGCTATCTTTTTTTTATTTTTTTTGCTTTTTTTAGTCATTTACAAAATTTGACATGGCAGATAATAAAATTCGTATTATACATGCCCCTTATCTATTTTATAATTACAAAATCATTATTTTGTACTACTGTACTTGTATGCGAAAATTCAGTTCTAAAATTACTAACAATATGGTTGAAAACAAAAATTTATAGTTAGTAAAAATAAAAGAGAGTCTAAACAATTGTTAAAAACCTAAATTTTATTTTACATCGATTAATCTATAATAGATTCAGTCAGTTCAAGCTTTCGATATAACTATTAGAAATTTGTCAATTTTCATCAAACAATTTTTTCCCCCCTGCGAAGCAGAAAGCTGCTAAGCATTAAAAAGAAAATAAACAAAAGCTAAATTTTGTCGAAAAATTATTATACGGTTAAATTTCCCCTCTAGATGCTTAGAATTAGAATCCATAAAAAAAATTTCATTAAGAGTTTTGAGTATAATTTAAAAAGCTATTATTTTATCACACCTTTCGAAAACAAAATTCCAAAAAGAAAAATTTTCGTTTTCTTAAATTTTTCATTTTTATTCTTATTGTTTTTATTTTCATGTGAACACCTTTAAAATGTAAAAAAAAAAATTTAAACGGTTTGAAACGAAGGAATTTTAATTAGTTTATTCAACGTCAGTTATGATTATGTAGAGCATGACAGAGGAATTAAATAAATTGGGTATACTAAGGAGAAATTGTTAAATTTTTTCTATTTTTACGTTTTTTCTTCTTGACACGACAAAATACGAAAGACGTTGAGATAAAAATGATTAAATTTTTTTTATTAATTTGAAATAGAAAGTTTTCAAAGGAAAAATTAGAATCGAACTAACTGTGAAAAATCTAATTTGTCATAATTGATCATGCCAATTGAAACCGGCAAGTCATATTATCTTAAAAAAAAATAATAATCATTATTAAACGTAGGTAAAATGTCTTCCTGATATGATATAATTTAGACATGAGACCATATTTGAGAGGCTATGAGACATGAGACAAGAGGCCAGAGCCCTGAGACAATATTTAATTATGTTATGTTAAAGTGAATATCTGTGTTTTCTATGTTTGCGCCATTCGGCAGGTTCTCAAAATTCTATTCCCATGTCTCTAATATCCCCTGCGTATCGGTTATTAAATTTCCCGAATCATTTATCACCGCGTATGTACGAGGCTTAAAGCCAGCTGCAAGCTGTTTGGCTTTTTTATAAAAATTCCATACTTCGCCTCTGTCTCGGTTGAATTCTATACTCAAAAGTTGAGGCTTTTCGAATAAACGTTTTTTCCGCCTTTTTTTTTTTTCTTTATTTTCAAATATTAAACTACTTAAACTACTTAAAAACTAACTAAGAACATGTTTTATATTAAATTATTTAAATAAAAAAGATTTTAACAAATTTCTAATATAATAATTAACATATTTAAAAATTAAGACCTAGCACCTAGACCTTATTATTTCCTTCGTCTCTTCTTTTCGCTTTATACTCTTCCTGAGCTGTTCTTGTTTTACGTTGAAGTGCTTTTCTGTGCTCATTTTTATCTACCGTCTTTGTTAAACATCCATCGTTGTACCATGGGGTCCTAACATAAGGTGTTTCAAAACCCACGGTATGTGTAACAACCGTCGTGATGATGTTTGCGCATTGTTTTCATTTTTCGTTGACGGAGAAATTATGTTGTAGAGGATATGTTGTAGAGAGATATTGATTATATCGCTTATTAGCTTCTTATACGCTATGGCTAACTCAGATGAACGAAATCTTCCAATGTTAAACTTCCTATTTTGGCTGGTGCGTCCTTTTGACAGATACGTTGATGAGATATTCTCTTCCGGCGTTTAGGATATATGCTTTGACTTGGATATTTACTTTTCTTCCAGATCTTTGGTATGGGATAAAGTATGAAAAAATTAGATGAATTCAACATTGAAGCACATTATATTAATCATAGATTTCAAACAAGCATTCGAAAGCATGACAGGAACAAGAGAGCACTTACGCTAAATGAGTTTTCCACAGAAATTGGTGAATCGAATAAAAATTACTTTAGGAGTACAGAATAAGTTGTACCATGAAACTATGACTAAAACTATGTTATACCATATTAACAACGTTATTTAATTTTGTCTTACAATACCCTATTGGAGACGTTAAATAAGATGTGTAGCGACATACGATATAGCCTTTAATAACCAGAAATTTGCCAACCATGAAAAACATTCTTATAGAAGTAGAAGGAACATGTGACGATTTCGGACCAAAAATAAAACAGGACAAATTAATATACATGAAGATGTCAAAAATTAATAGCCGAAGAATATCAGAACAAGTAAATATTAAGGAATATAACTTCGAAAGTGTTAATGGCTTATTGTACACATGAGTGATGAAAATGATATGCACAATTGCATACAAAACCAAATTCAAGCAGGCAAGAGATGCTTTTATTGCTTTGGTAAGTTGAAAGTGTAAGTGAAAATGTACAACACTTTAGTACGTTCGAAATAATTCAGTTATGAATTTTCGAGGAAGATTTAAAAAGAGTGGGATGATGCGCAAGTGGAAAAAATACAATATATAAAAATAAATAGAAGCAAATCGTAAACAACAGACTTACTCAGTGCTGTAGAACCAATTGACGATGATGATGATAATGATGAGGTGAATAAAAGTAATACTAGTTTGGGTACAATAGTACAATCTTCCAGTTATTTTCAAAAGTAAGAGCTTAAACCAATAACATTACGTAAATATATAGAGGTAAATACTTTAAGGTATATAATTTGTATGAAATATTACTGGTCCATTTTGGGTCCCCCAGAATATTTTGAATATAATTTTGAATATAATGAAGAATAAATCAATAAGATTTGGGACCAAAATTTGTACCTACGCTCACAATAAACAATATAATCATACCATATCAAAATTCTGCAAAATATTTTTGTATGAATCTTGATGCAAGGCTCCGATTGAAAGAAGATGTGACGAAAAAAAAACTAGAGTGAAAACTGAAATACAAACAGTTGTATTGGCTAATTGGGGAGACGTCTCGGCTTTCGGAATATACAACAAAATATTAAGGTAAGCCAGAGATTATAGTATTCAAATATGGGGTCTAAGCAAATTCATATTCAAACTATCCAAACGTTAGAATGTCTCATAATAATTCCTAATGGGATTTTGATTGATCAAAAATATCTGAAGTAACAGAAACGAAATTGTATTATTTATTAGTCTAAAAAAGACTAGTTTTAATTTTAACAAAAGAATAGGGTTTTCAGTGTGCTAAATACCAAATTCTTCTCTTCGTTCTCCTTCGAAAAATAGAACGACAGATAAAGTCTCTTCCGATGATTTTCTTTTATCTGAAAAAAAATATAATAATAATCTACGGATATTTTGAAACCCCCTTTCTTAATTTATTTTGCTACCGTATTGTAGTGCTGTATTGTTACAATTTGGTAATATGTATATTTTTAGAAAACACTGTTATCAGATGAAGCGAAATTTAAAAAATTTATCATCCCCCGAACTCTTTTTAGCTTGTAAACAATTTACCCTTTTTTCTCGTATTAACGAAATTTTTACATTTCTGCATTCCAAAGTAAAAAAAAAGTACTGGAAGGATTTGAATAAAATTTTACTTATAAAATATGGTGTTTTATTACAGTTGATGAAGTAATTGTCAAAGAAGAACCAAAATTAAGTCACTTTACATAAGTCTTACATCTTTTACAACTAATTATTAATTTGTCAAAGACTTTTGTATTCTTTATAAAAATAAAAGAATTTTTGTAATTCTTAACAACAATTTTTCGAATTGTACAATACAAAAATAACTGGAGGGACATATTTACAAAAAAAAAACCATATCCTTCTAAAATTGTATTTTAAGATTTACGTTAAAGATAGAATTGTGTAATGTCTCTAATCAATGTTTTTTTAGTTCAGAAAATTAAATAAAATAAAAATTCTTTAGCAGAAAATCAATAACTGGAAGATAAAGAAATATTGGGTTTCCTTACCCAATAAATTATTTAATATTCAATGCTCCTGCATAGCTATATTGGTCAGATTTAAAAACTATGGAATACAAAAATGAGATACCGAGCAGAAATTTTTCGAAAAATTTTTGTTTCGGTTTAGACAAATAAATAAAGAAAACAACGATTACTCTCGTCATGATCACTATCCTGCAACCCCAGTACATATTGTGTTTTACCTTTTCCGGTAAAAAAAAATGGGTCACGTACATACTAAAACTATCAAAAAGGCCTCAAAGGTTATTACATTACATTAGATTTTCACAAAAATAAAAGAATATGTGAGGAAGTCACCATTGTTCCAACCAAAACATTAAGAAACAAAATAGCTAACAGAATAGTATGTTACACATTTAATAAGTCGTTTAAGACGTTCACAAGTTCGTGGTATTTCAATCAAATTGCAAAGGAGAAATGTGAACGTCGTGATAACTATGTTCCAGCTGTGTAAGCATTAGAACAAGATATAATTGAAGTTGATCCAGACACTAAAGAGATGTTGAAATTGTTAGATTTCAACAACATAAGAGGTCTTCAATCAACTTAAGCAACCTGCTACAAACAATTTCAATAGAAGAAATTAATTTTTTTTTTTTTTTGTGCGTGGATTGGTGTGAATCTTCATAGACACAATGAGCCCCGTAGCCAGATTTTTCCTGACTAAGCCACACTTTTCCCATTAAAACTAGTCCGACGGACTAACCATTAATTTATTTCTATTTCTATTTTTTTAGGTCAAATTTTTTCATTTTGACGTGCTCTTTCCATCTAAGTTTGACATCTAATGTCATTCCTAGGTATTTAACATTGTTTTCTTGGGGTATATTTACCCCATTCAGATTTACCGATGGTTGATTTTCTAATTTTTTATTTGTAAAATTTACATGTACTGATTTCAACTCATTGAGTTTAATTTTCCAGAGGTATAGCTTGTCGCTTGCTCTTTGCAATTTATTTGTAGCCTCGTCAATATTTGATCCAACTGCCATCAACGCAGTATCGTCAGCGAATGTAGTTACAGTTACATTTTCCATTTGTGGTAAATCATTGGGGTAGAGCAAATACAGTATGGGACCCAGAATACTACCTTGAGGCACATCCGTTTTAATATCTCTAATAGTAGAATACTCTTCGTCTTGTTTTATTCTGAATAGTCTGTTTTCTAGATATGATGAGAGCATATCTACGTATTGTTTAGGTAACATATTATTTAGTTTATTTATTAAACTTCGATGCCATACTTCATCAAAAGCTTGAGCTACATCTAAAAATATAGTAGAACATACTTTCTTTTCCTCTAAAGCTTTTTCTATTATGTCTATTCTATGAATTTGATCGATTGTCGAGTGCTTAGATCTAAAGCCAAATTAATAATTTGGAATCAGATTACTATTTTCTATGATCGGTCTCATTCGAATCAATAGTAGTTTTTGACAAATAATTTTGATACTATTGGTAGTAACGATATTGGTCTGTAGAATTTGACCTCATTTATGGGCCTACCTGCTTTGGCATCATAATTATCTCTGCTATTTTCCACATATTCGGCACATACCTTATTCTTATAGCAGCGTTTATAATGCGTGTTAGCATTGTTATCGATTTTTTCGGAAGTTCTTTCAGGACTTCCGATGTAATTAGATCAAACCCCGGAGCTTTTTTATCTCTCAGTTTTTTAATTTGTTCAACCATTTTCTCTCTGTGAAAATGGTGATGTGACATTTTCTTGCCAATTATTATTTTCTTCAGTGCGAGATCATTCGAATCTGTCTCGTCTGGACAAAAAATTTCTTCAAGATGATCTGCGAATGTTTCAGCTTTATTTTTATTATCTCTCTCCCATTCACCATTTTTCTTTCTGATTGGCGGGATTTGAGAAATCGAGTTTTTTGTACTCTTTGTTGCTTTCCACAAGGAGTAGTTATTTTCTCTTTTAGCTGATAAATTTTTTATATATTTTTCAAATTTTTCATTTTTAAGATCTTTAATTTTTCTTTTAAGATTCTGAGTTAACCTATTTAGCAGAGTTTTGTCTGCCTGATCACGCGTTTGTATCCATCTAGCTCTTCTTTTTATTTTTATCATATTTAATATTTCTCTAGGGTAGTTGAATCCTACAGATTTACATATATTCACAATTTTTTGTATTATTCCATCCAGCATTTTGAATAATTTTAATAAAATTTTCTACTTCAGAGTCTATATCACATTTGGATCTTAATTCTTAATTCTAAATATCTTAGTTTTGTTTAAAGCTAGTCCAGTCAGTTGTCTTGTTCGTTATCAGAGCTTTCGACTGTTTCTTAATAACCTTTTCATGTAAATTTAGTAGAAAAGGTTAGCAGAAATTAAAATGACACTATTCTAATATGATCTGATATGTGACGGAAACAAAGTCTTTGAAATATCTCCTATCTGCGGTTGACCTCTTCATTTGCAGTCACGTTCTGTGTTCGGTGCTTGGTTCGGCTAAAAATATTGCTCTGCATGTTCTTCGGTCTTTTTTTTTTTTCAAATTTCAGATAACTTTGGAATATTAATTATAAAATTATGTATAAGAAATTATAAACTAAAAAAGAAAGAAAACTTATAATATTAACTTAAAGATTAATTTATAACCTACATATTGTAAACATTTCCAAAATATTATAATTTTAAAATTACATTTTTTTTTTTATTAACTATTCCTAAAATTGCTAATATACATTTTAAGTTTGTTTTTAAATATTTCCAAGTTTTTACTATTTTTAATTTCTAAGGGTAGAGTGTTGAAAAGTTTTATAGCACTACATTTTAAGCTTTTTTGTTTTTTGGATGTTCTAACTTTAGGTATTTCAATATGGTTTCTATTTCTAGTAAAGTAGTTATGTATATTTTCTCTATTTTTAAGAATTAATTTTGATTTAAACTTATTATTTAGAATATTGTATATGTATTTGCATTTCTCAAAGTAAATTAGTTGGTTTATATCCAGTACATTAATTGATTTGTATAGCTCCTTAGTACTAGTTCTGGGGTTTAGTTTAAATAAACTTTTTAGCGCTTTATTCATTACTGTTCCACTGCATATATTACTGCATATATTATACCTAATGCTTGACAAGATATCGAAAATCTTAGTCTTACGATCGCGGATCGAAAATACCCTCACAATTCCATTTCTGTTATTGTCAGATTTTTGCATGACGATTCAACGCTATGTTCGATTCAACGCTATTTCCTCTAATAGATTTTCACGTTTATATGTTTTTCATTTATTGTTTACTACAAGTTTCTGTTACAAAGTTGTGGGCAAACAATATTTAGCATGCGCTTTACGCATTATTCCTTCCTCGACGTCGATCAATTTTCTATAATTCTATTTATATGATCTTTTCAGTTTCTACATTCAGTATCTTGAATGTTGCATGCGTTCCTGATTTCGTTGCTTCGTTTTTTAAGCTACATATTTTCTATAGCGTTCACATTTCTGTAGTTGGTATATCTTTATTTTGTTTAATATGTGTCCGCGGTTGTCTGATAGCGTACATTAGTATGGGTCGAATACAACTTTTAATTTATAATCATATATGTAATCTTTTATCATGTCCTTCTGACCAAAAAAAAACTTATGCAGAATATGTCAAATAGATGAAGAATCTATAGAGCATCTCTACTCTGTGAATACGAAGGGTTCACTCGAAGCAAATTTCACCACTTTGGAACAACGTTCCCCGAACAAGAACAATGCGAGCTATCCAGTACACCATTGAAGAATATCCTGATCACAAATTCAGGTGTTCTTAAGGACTCAGAGACTAAATAACAAACACGGGTTATCACAATAAGCCCATTTGCAGCTGCGGTTATATAGGAAACAGATTCCCCCCGGAAGCTCACAATCCCTCTATTATCATGTTTTTACTTTTCCATCCAACATCTCGGAGATAGCCTGCAACGGCTGCGGCTTTCTCTCCTTTATTTCTGTTTCCGTCTTACGACACTAAGTAATATTTATTTATTGACTTACTAAATAAAAAAAAGGCTTGCAAAATACTCTAAATGTTATAACAAGTGTTATCAACTCATAGAAGTCTCAAATTGGTACACGATAATAAATTTAAAACTTTAAAACTATTTAAGAGTAATTAGGTAGAGAATTGCATTCTTCTGTTTGTTTTGGTTTTTTTGGCAATTTTAAAACAACTCATTAGTAAAAAATGCAAAATTCATTCGCAATACATTTGAAAAGTTGAAAAACAAAATTTAAAAAATAAAAAATAAAAAATTAAAACCAATATTTAATAAAAAATTGGGCATTTGCTTTTTTTTTTAATAATAATTACTTATTTGTGGGCAGAATAATTTCTTTAGGATTTATTTTCTACATTTTATTTAATTAATTTAGGTTTTCATTTAATTATTTTGCTCTCCTTGTACAAACTAAAATTTAGTAGAAATTTTTTAGAGGATTCAAAACTAAAAGTTGAAATTTTGAAAAAAAATTTTCCCCCAAATTTTTTAATTTTATTTTACAGCTATTGTTTAAAAAAAATGCTGACTTTTAAATTCTTTAAACAAAAAAATTAATTTGTTGTGGTTTTCAACTAGTTTACACAAAACTTTAGAAACCATATATGAATATTCTTCTATTGCATAATTAATTGTGTCTAGCAATTTATTCAACAAAAATGTTTCAATTATTTGCTTTTTGGTTAAAAGACAGAGGAATAAAAAGTTTATAAATGGTGAATTTTGGTTAGCAATTTATCATCATCGTATTTAGACGATTAGATAGAAAACAGCTTGGATCATCTTCTATATGCAATGCATCTCTTTTGTTTTGACTACATTGTTTGTTGCAATTTGTGTCGATGATTGATAACTGATGATTTCACTCAAAATATTGATTTATGATTTTGTTATCAGGTTTCTTCAACTTCATTTATTAGTTGGTTTTATACGACGAACTGTTCAATGCAGTCGACACGCACGGTAACTGGCAAATGTTTCAAATGGTTTGTAGCCAATAAGCATTGAAGACGTTTTGAAGACATCCATTTATGTTCCTTTGAATTTGCGAGATTTGTTGGAATCTTTGAATGTTCATAAATTTTTATTTTTATTCACAGTCATGGATAAAAACTTATAGCACTTTTCTTGTTTCAAAAAAAATATTTTTGAATTCTTAAACATTTGTGTAAATGTACTGATCAATCTAATACATTAAGAATGAATATATAAAGCCATCTGCTGAATGGAGGACATCTCTATCCTTCCTTGATTTCGAAAAATATTCTTCGTTTATTGCGAAAAAGCATTCGATACAATTGATTGAAAAGTAATATGTCAGTCTTGCATGCAAGGGAATACCATGCAAGATATATAGCATAATAAAGGCCATATACGAAAACGAAGACGCAGAAATAACAATCCTCCATAATGATTAAAACTTAGAACAGGAGCTAAACAAAAGGCTGTCCACTATTGCCCTTCCTGCTCAACACAGTAATTGATGATGTTATCAAGAAAGCACAACCACATCCAGAGGAATAAAATGGACTCTCAGAAGAAAACTAGCAAACTTAGAATACGCGGATGACATTGAGCTTCTCGTCTATACACATTATGACACGCGGAGAAAATAATAAATTTGTAAACAAATGCGTTAGAAATTAGACTCAAAACCAACACCAAAGAAACAAAATGTCTACAAATTAACGCAAGAAATAGAAAACAAGTACAAAGAAATAATAGAATATGTTTCTGTTACCTGGGTAGTATATTACTAAAGAGGAGGTATAATTACACAAAGGAAGACATGGAAAATTGATTAAAAGTTTCCAGAATACCGAATTCTGTTACCTTGGTAGTATATTACTAAAGGGGAGGTATAATTACAGAAAGGGAGACATGGATAATCGATTAAAATTAGCAATTATGAGTTTCGTAAGACTGCGGGCTGAGTGGAGACAACCACACATCGCACGAGGCATGAAAATTCAAATATATGATCCCGCTTGATATAATTAAGCGCTTTCATATGGTAGTGCGAAAAATATCTAATAAACCAGAATTATACAAAGAAAATGCAGGTCTTCACTAACAAATGCTTGCACATAATATGCAAAATATTCTGAGGTAGAACAATTAGAAACAATAAACTTTGTGAAATGGCTAAACAATAACCAACAGGCACACAAATAAAGCAGAGTAAATGGAGGTGGATAAACCACATCCTTAGAAAACCTATGAACAATATAGCAAAGCAGTCATTGGCTTGGAATCCGCAAGACAAAAAAAGAGGATACACCGCGAGAAAAATGGGGCAGATCAGCTCATAAAGAAATAGAAAATAACAATAGAACATGGAGTGAAATTAAACACCTAGAACAGAGTCAGATGGGATAGCTTTGAGGAAGCTCTATGCCCTATAGATCGAAGCAGGACAAAAAAAATTCTAAATACCTGAATTTAAGGAAAGTCACTTTTTTCTTTTATACTGTATGGATTTAGTTATTTTAGAATTTGTAACCTAATATAAAAATTGATAAAATAAATATGAAAATAAAAGCTTTAGTGCGTAGAGATATTTTATATTTCCGCCCTATTTAAATATTATGAAATTGAGGACCATATATCCGACGAAGAATTTTTTCGTCTCGGAGATACAAAGTGCATGCTCACTTGGCAGTGTCCATGATTCTGATCCGTAGAGCAAAACCGGGAGTATGCGCGTTTTGTAGATTGTACTTTGGTGTTTCGGGAAAGGAGCATTGACCCGAGATGCCAAAGCGAAGCTGCAACGGTTTGCAAGGGTTATTCTTCGCCGTACTTCCACATTGATGTCGCTTGTGGAATTAATGCTGGTTCCAAGCTAAATAATTCCTTGAGCTACCTCGATATTATATATGCCGAGACAGTGATGTTTTGATCAATATGATGTTCGGAGGCTTTTCTATTTGTCGACAACATATATTTTGTCTTTTCCTCATTTACTTTGAAACCCATCAACTTTTTCTTCAATCTGGGCAAAGACCTTGACAACCTGCGGTTACGATCTCGCGATGATTTCAATGTCATCGGCATATCTTAGTAGTGGAACAGATCTGGAAAATATAGTGCCGACCATGTTTACTTACGCTAATCAGCGCTGCCGTTCCATAATTTGTCAAAGAAGTAATTTTAGAATTTTCAGTGGAGTACCAGAGGAGTACCACATAAAATTTTAATAAATATTGCCTGTTACATACATATTAAAACAAAATAACATTAAATTCAGAATTTGTCCATATAAAATTAAAAAATATATATTTTAGTATACAATTTATTAGAAAATTAAACGTTAGTATCAAATCAAATTTTAAAACAACAAACAGAATGAAATATTACAAGCATTTTTTAAAAGTATCACACATTTAAAAGTATAAAAATGCTAGTGGGATAGTACTGGGACCTCTACTACTTGTTTGTAATTCCAACATAGTTATCTTCAAAAAACTTTGATGAATTTAATATGTATACCATTTAATTTGGTTGGACAAAATCTATTACGAATGTAAAGTATTTTGGCCTGGAAATGTTATAAAAATATACTATAATAGTAGCTTGATAAAAAAAAAATCGAAAAAGCAAATGAATAACATTTTCAATATTTATGATAGTTTTAGATTAGCACATTTTGAAAAGGCATCGTTTGCTGATAATAATTCTTTGCAGCACAGTTTCGATTTCTAAACAGTTTATTTTTTTATTTGTTATTAAATTTACCTGTGAGAAAATTCTTTCAACAGTAGCACTACTGTGTGGCAAACATAGTAACGACCTTATAAATTGTGTTACTTGTGGAAACATTTGTTCTCTTAATCCATTTTTCATTCCAAAAATTTTATTCCAAAAACATTCTAAATTATCTGTTTTCAAATTTGGTAGCATAGCTAAGGTTCTATATTCATCATCTAATACATTCGGATCTAAACTTTCAGTCAAATTAGGAAATAAACTAATGAAGGGTACTAACGTGGGAGCTAAATTATTGGGATCAAGACCTTGCAACCCAATTAATACTTTATCATTAAAGTTAATTCGCTTAAAAATTTCTTCACAAAATTTTCCGTAGTAAGACAAACAATGTTTTCTGACATCAAAAATATCATCATTAGAAAGACAACCGCTTGGAATGAGTGATTCCGACTTTGCTCCAAGGTAAACGTTATTTATATTCTTTAGGCAATCGGAGTTTTCTAAGTTAATTTTATTGAAATTATTGTCTTCTATAAACTCTGATTTGATGAAATTGTTCTGGATCGTTTTGGTATAAGTTTTCAGCAGTGGGAGTAAAACATGTATTCGAGGATATTCAAACTGAAATTCTAAAGGAAAGGAGTATAATTTAGTGCATGGGAGTATCGGAGTACCACTAGTTGGAGCGGAGTACAAATACTCCGATCGGAGTATCTTCAGCAGCACTGACGCTAATCTCACTATACGTTCCAGTACTATATTGAATAAGATTCATGACTACTTTTTTTTTATTTTTGTATCTAACGGTGTCAACTTTTACCAACCTCATTATTAATTAATAATAAATATTGCACAAAAATATGGCAAGACTATGGTCTCTAATAGGTACACGTCTACATTATCGCTACATTATACGATCGTAATATGTATTAGGTACGTGGAACGTAATTACGCTCATTTTGAAATGATCTCGCGCAACATGTGTTATAATATTGTACTACTACTCGTATAATATTAAAAATTATTGTTAAGCCAAACATCACAAAAATCTTGAAAGTTAAATGAATAATTAGTCAAAATTATAGAAGATCCGTCTAGAATTGTAATAGTATTAGAAAATTAATCTGCTTGCACAAACAATTCAACTGAACTGAACTTTCAAGGTTTTCTCTCGAACATCTTTACGATATAGAACTTGGTCATAGCTCGCACACCCATTATAATTCTGAAATTGTTAGTTTTTTGTAAAACTGGTTTTAATGAAAATGATTGATTAGTCTGTAGTGGCTTGATTTGAAGTAAATAAAGTCGGCCAAACTTAATTAGTTTTAAATGAAATAGAAAGAAGTAGAATGTAGAAATGTAAAATTTAAAAATAAAAAAAAGTAAAAATATTGAGTGAACTTAAATATAAAAATTTAAATAATTCTATGAAACAGTTTGAAAACACAAAAGTTAAACTAATTATGTAATTAAATATTTCTTTTATTAGAAAAATTCGCCCATCTCACTCGAAGAAGGGTGTTATAGTGGCTCAGTGTAAATAAAGTCAGCTAAATTAGTTTTAAGTTAAGTAGGTAATGCAGTAGAAATGTAAAATAAGAACAATAAAAAGTGATATCGTCCTCTTATTGTTCGGACAACCGAAGAAAGCAGACGTTTAATTGTTTTATTAACAACACACCAACAACCTACAAGTTTACCAGTATTTTCTGCAGTATATGTTTTATTTATTTACCGTATACCGAAGAGACAAATCGAAAGTGACCTGCCTCACCTGCGACATAAATTCCTTAAGTAACACAAATTTTTATACTTTAAATGATATCCTGATGCCCTTAATTACATTATTCAATAAAATACAAATAAAATATATTTCATTATTTTTAAAGTTATAACTAACACTTTAAGTTTCCTACGCTTTTTTTAAATGCTTTCATATTACGTCGGTACTCTTATATACTCTAACATAAATCTTACAAGAATGTTTTTTGTTTTCTTTGTATTAAATATTAAAAAGACAATATTTAATTCATGAAATTAATTGACAGAGTCTAGAATGAAATATAACTACATGATAAAGTTTTATTTAACACCAATGTTAAAATATATAGAAGGACAAAAAAGGAGAAAATAAATATTAACATGACAAGTAAATGTTATCTTCATTAATTTGACAGAGCGAAAAAAAAAGATTTAATTAAGAAATGAGTAAATGAAAAAAAAAAAACAGAAAATAAACACTCATAAGAGAAGCCTTTTTTATTTTCTTGTTCTTTTTTTTAGTCATTAACAAAATTTGACGTGACAGATAATGAATTTAGCATCATACCCCCTCTATATAAACATAGTATTATATGTATATGCATGTGTATATTTTCTACATAAAATACAGTTATTAAACATCCTTGATAAGAAACAAAAACTATATATTCTTTGGTGGGGAAAAACAAATGACAGGTCAAGAGGTGTTTTTGTAATATTCCTGATAGCACTTTACTATTGTATAGTTAAAATAAAAAATTTGAAAATTTATTTCCATAATGCATGTTTATACGGGTAGAAAAGTGGTAGAAATCTACCAAAATTTATAGGTCAGGGGACATTTCGGTAAGGGGTAAGCAAATCTACCAAAATTGAAAATTTCTCTTACTGATCTGATTTCTTTAACTGATCAGTATCAAAATATTTTTATTATTTTTTATTCATAAAAAATAAGGAAATTGTTGTTGACAACGTAATTTTCGGATCGAATATTAATCAAATCAAAAAATATAATATTATATAAATAATAATAATGTTGAATTGACACTAGAATAATAATAAAAATTTATTTATTTATTTATTTGCCAATAATTTCAATTGCGGTCATCTTGATATTTCAATAATCTAACAGCGACAATGGCAGAAATCTACCAGTTTTTTTTTTACGTATGAACATGATGGTAGATTTCTACGGCAGACCTGCGGCTGATCTCGTATAAACATGGGCATAAGCAAACATATTTGAAGCTCACCATCTGTCATGATCGAAACTAAAATATTAATGAAAATTCTTAACAAACAATTAAATACCACAGTGTAATAAAGGGCACACCCGCATTATCCCATAGTCACAATAGACACAGTGCCTAGGGCCTACGAACTGTAAATGACCTACGAAAATGTATACATATTATTATTTACGAAAAATTTATATAATAAATATTCAACCAAAGCATGAAAAGAAAAACTTCACTTAATCCAAAATAATTCAAAATTTATTTTCAAAAAACCAAAAAAAAATCATTAATTTAGTAAACAATTTATTTAATTATTACCTAAACTAATCTTCCTACATTTTTTATTGGCGAATTCGACAATAACATCATCGAAACTAATTTCTCGCATTAAATCATTTTCAATTGATAAAAGCGTAAAAGATGATAATCGTTCCTGTCCCATAGTTGATCGGAGGCAATTTTTTATTCTTTTAAGCTTTGAAAAGCTCCGCTACCCTTCCGCATTCGTTCCAAATATCGATAAATAAATTCTTAACACAATATTAGGAAAACTGGTAACTAGTTTATCATTTATTTGTGCAATTATCATTTCCTTCACTGATTTTTTATTCCCATATTTTCTTGAAAATAATAAAAACTCGTCAACAAATGCATCTTCAACATCTGAAGAATATATTTGCACTAACTGGTTTACTTTCGAAACTATTTCATTATTTGTTAAATTTCTGTCCACCAAAAAATTAAACCTTTCATATAACATTTGATATGCTTCAAGTCGCTTACGCATTTCAATTATAAGTCTATCTACTATTATATAAAAAGATTCTATACGAAATTTGTCACTTGCACTTAGCCTCAAGCTAGGATCTGTGTTGTCTAAAACTTCATCAAAAAATTTATTTCGTGTTCGCTTACGTTGTGAATATTCTTTATATTCGGAGGATGTAAGCTTTTTTGCCATGGTTTCAAATTTATCAAACTCTAAACGAATATCATGAAAGTAAGCTATGAGAGTATCAAATAATTTTACAATAGTGCATAGTTCTATGCCACTCTCCTGCAAAGCTTTATTGACAATATTAATATTTTGTAATAAATCATTCCAAATAACAAACATCAATGCTGTTTCAAAATTGTTCAGCTTTTTTATTAAAGATTTCGCTTCCTGCACAGCCACAGCAGGCTGACGTTCGCTTTCAGTTATTTCAAACAATGTTTGTGGAATTTCTGAATAATTCATAAATAGAGCCTTAGTAGCATCATGTCGAACAGACCATCTGGTTTCTGATAAATTTTTAACAACACAAGTATTTTCTTTCATATTGTCTTTAAATTTGGACCATTTTTGTGGTGAAGCACAAAAAAAAAGTGTATATTACTTGTAAAATTCCAAAAAACTTTACTGCTTCCAAGCAACACTCTACAGCAGTTGAACCTACCAAATTAAGACTATGAGCAGCACATGGAACCCATTCAGCCAGACTATTTATTTCTAAATCTAGCTTGGACACCTGCATATATGCCGCTCATATTACTGACGTTATCATATGATTGAGACCTGCAATTTCCAATACTTATGTTATATTGTTCCAAAGTATGTCGTATAATGTCGAATAAATATTTTCCATCGTGTTGTTCAATTGCAATAAATTTATAAAGCGAAATAAAGGCACCAATATAATATTCACAAAATAACATTCATAAAATAAACCAATATGGAATGAAACTAAACTTTGTTATTTAAATAAAGTGTTGTTAAACAAAAACACTTTGGAATTAAATTAACGCATTTTAAAAATAAACCACAGCTGACTTCATTAGGGATACTGGCAAAAAACTATTCGATAGGGTTAAAGGTAAAAGTGCCTAGGGCCTACGAAGAGGTTAATTCGGGCATGATAAAGGGTAATATTTTTAATATCACTTCGTGATTATTCTAAATTTATTTGATCCGAAATCAAAATAATTTTCATTTATCAAACCATTACCACTGAAATGTAGTAGTTTTTTTAACGAAATAAACTTTTCTAGCCCAATTCAGTTTAACGTTACTAAAAACTGACATTGAAAGCAGAATTCTGAATCAGTAATTTTATTATCCTAAACTATTCATATCTAAACTAATAACATTGATCTACTAATGTACCTGTTATTCCTACTGATGTCAATGATTCCTAATGATGTACCTACCTGTTATTCCTGTGATAAAAATCAACATTTAATAAAATCATGTTTATCAAAATAAATACTTAGGAAACCGAAAAGTTAGCCAGTAAATATTGAACATGGACACTACTTGACAAAATATGTCTTGAATCACTTGACAAATTTACTTTTAACAATAATTTATTTTACAATTCTATGAATTTTAATATCTATTTAGCCGGAAATCTTGTTTTTTTTGCCGAACAGAAATCTATGATGTGGAAATTTCGAAATAGTTTGGGAAACCGATAATATGAAAGGGCATACACCTAGATAAAAAAAACTACTTTTCAAAACGATCAAAAAATATCGTCAAGAAAATATACCTCTATACAAAAATGTTATATCCAGTCATAAATAAAAAATCTAATTTAACTGTTGAAAATAAATTATTAATATTTAAATCCATATGTGTGGATAAGTATGTATGATGCTGCAAAAACTCATTTGAATTTGCTGCAGAGAAAATAAAACGCTGTTCTTAGATTAATTCTAAGCCAACCTTTTTATTTCAACACAAGCAGATTGCACTTATTAGTAAACACTAATACTATATTAGAAAAAATTCAAAAAACAGTACCTGCTTTTTTTGAAAGCTGTTACAATTCCGATAATCCGGTTATAAGAGCCATAGTAGATTAAGATTTAGTATTAAGATCATTTTAATTAATAGATGATAGTTAAGATTTAGGTTAGGTTTACATTAGGTTTTATATTAGCATAAAAATAATTAATTAAAGGTTTTTACTTGTCATTTTGTCTTTTGCCAATTTAATTTATTCTAAATATTTAAGTCAGGTTAGTCTACGTAATTACAAATCAAAGGCAAGTCCAAGACAAATATTTTAGTAATATAAGCTCTTGAAATTCTTGTTATCTGTGACATCGAAAAAGCTTTTGATTCCGTATGGCACAACGGTCTAATCCATAAATTATATCAAATGCAGTTCCCAATCTACCTGGTCAAACTTATTAAAAGTTTCCTTGAGGATAGAATATTTGCCGTAAAAATCAATGATACTCGTTCATCCAAATACCATTTGCCAGCAGGTGTTCCTCAGGGTTCGATTTTAAGCCCTCATTTATACAACTTGTATATTGCAGATATTCCCACTCCGGTATCTTGTGAAATAGGCTTGTTCGCGGATGACAATACATTGTATACCTCGGATGTCAATCCTAGCACAATAATTTTGAATCTGGAAAACGGATTCAATTCTCTACACCAATATTACCACAAATGGAAAATAAAAATAAATACCTCGAAAACCTCCGCGTGCTTCTTTACTAGAAAAAGGAAACCCTGCTTCTTACCTGACAGGAACTTACAACTAAATGGCAATTCTGTCGACTGGAGCACTACTGTCAAATACCTAGGGATCATCCTGAATCCCAAATGAACTTTTAAACCCATAGTCGACGACAAAATAAAAAAAAAATCAAATATTAATCAAATTGTTATACGGACTAATTAATAGGAAATCGTCTCTCTCTAAATTCAACAAAATTTTAATTTTTAAATCCATCTTCCAAAGTACATATCTGTATGGTGCTCCGGTCTGGTCAAACTGCGCATACTGTCATAAAAAAAGACTGCAAATTACGCAAAATAAACTACTAAAAATGTTACTAAACCTCCCTTGGTATCACAGTACAGTAGATATCCATTTAAAATCCAAAAGTACGACGATAACAGACAAAATTACTTTTAGAGTTAACAAATTTATTACCAACTGCTCGAGCTCCGAAAACATTTTAATTAGGCAATTGGTCGATAATTACTAAATGTAAATAAATTGTGATTGTTTGCTTCAGTTGTTTCTTTTTTATTTTTTTGTTTTGTTTTTGTTTTTTCGTTTTCCTTGCTTAGCTATAAATTAGTTTAAGTCTAGTCCTAAGTTTTTAAGTAAAATTTTTAAAAAAAATGCAAGTAGTCACAAGGTTTTTGTAATTTTCCACCATTTTTCCTTGTATCAATTAAAATAAATTGTAAATCAAACAAGAAATGTAATGCAAAATAAAATAGAATAAAACTAAAACTCGTAGCTGATAAGATAATAATGATCTAAACTCTAACTTATATTTAAGAAGACACTATCAATATAAATTATGTATCAACAAATTGTTGGAAATAAACTATCTATCTATCTATCTATCTAAGCTCTTGAAATATATTGCAATAAATAAAATAATCATAATAATATTTAGCTGGTATTGGATACAAATGACTTTTTTTTGTCATTATATCATAATGTTAATTGTATCTAAATAAATAAAAACTATCAATGACAAATTGTTATTATTGCTAATCGTCCATTTTCTAAGTGTCGACTTTGTCAAACGTTTTTTTGCCTAATAACTTTTTTATGAAATGTTTCTAGACCAAATGGTGGTTTACGAGGTGAAATTTACCAAATTTACCATATAATCTATTTCGAATATAAAATTTTAAATTAAATTGGTTATTTTGAGAACGAAACATATTATGGACTTATAAATATAATCGGAAAACATAAGAATAAGTAGTACAGGTCGTACTATCAAAATAACAATATTTATAAATTAATATATCTACCGGTTTTACGGGATTTTTTCTTTAACCCTTATGTGAGTGACAATCCAAACACCTTCATCAGAGTGATGAAGTACCCGTGCACCTCCATATATTCTGTATGAAAAAAATCTTTTTCGTACCTATATATTGTAAATATTCATATTTACGTATGTGTATTATACATATAAATATACATTTACAGATTTAAAATAAATTTATAATACAATAAAAATAAAATAAAAATAAAATAAACATTCATATATATATACCTAATATCATCATCTATATATAATTCTTCGACGGTGTCAGCATGTACCGTTATAACTTTTTGTTTTAAAGAGAAATATTGTTTCTGTTTCATGCATACATTTTGTTTTTAACATAAATGAAGAAGAGAATTTATTTGCAATCAAGTTGGAAGAGATTTTTTTCTCTCCTTGTTACACCTCATCAAGAATGCCTTTAATATAGGAGAAAAAAAATCAAACTTTACTCAAATTGATTTAAATGAAACGGAATATACTGTACACATTTTTTGTTATTTTCTTTTGTTGTTTTTCTTCTTAATACATCATAGTAGAAAAGAATATTCTTTAATAAGAAGATATGAACTGGGGAAGTCAAGATTCCATTTACAAAAAAACTCCATTAATTAAAGAAGCAAAAAAATATTGTTTTTCTTATGTAATAAGTTGTGAGAAAGAGTGCGATATAAATGATTTAAAAAACCATTTAATTTTTGAAATTTAATTTTAAATAGCCCACGGGCCACAGAAGAAGAGATTTCTAATGTACATGGTCGTCTGAAATCAACGTATTAAATTTATTAGGGTATGAGAGTAAAGAAATTTTTAATGATTGATTTTTTACAGGTACCTACATAACATAATATTGGTTCCAAAAACATGTTATTTCTTAAACATAATGTTATTTTCTTTTATTGTCTTATAAGGGATGTAAAATTTTTTTTTATTTCAAACAGATTATAATTGATGTGTTTTCAATATATAAATTTTTTCAGGTATTGAAACAGGTAGTTAAAAAGAATACCAAGAACCAATCGTTTTTTTATGAATGACTCGATGCATTTTTATTTCCTTCAAAATTAAATTTTGCCATGTAGTAATCAATGATAATTTATTAATTATTAATAATATTAGAATTTATAAATAGGAAGGAAATTTGAATATTAATAATGTTTTTTATTGCTATGCATTTTTAAATGTAGCACATCTCGATATTTGTTCGATAATTTTTTTTCCACTTTGTGTTTTGAATTTTTATCTCTCTCTCACAAATTAAATTCTTATTACTTTCTATTTCTTACAATTCTGGAATTCGACTAGAAAAATGGTAACTAATCATTAACAAATTATAAAATTTTATTCCAGTGCATTTTCTTATTAATGGATCCTTTACCTACTATCCTTTGATAGTAGATGCGTGGGCGGCTTTATATTATATAATAATTTATGTACATAATCTTTCCCCTTTTTTGTTTCAATCTACTGAGCTTTAACCCAAACGAAAGAGAAAAGAAAAGATAACAACAAAAAAATCAAAAAAATGTCGAATGAGCAGTTAATTCTTTCTGTTTCCTCCCCTTTTAAAACAAAATGGATTAAAAATATTTAGAATAATAATTTCAAAGCTATTGAATACATTCTTATTTACTTGAAAAATATATTTTAAAATAATTTTTTGACTACATTGATTAGTGTAAGTTATTACGTATTTTTTTATTAAAAATAATCAATTTATATAATCAAACTACATAAATGTTGACGCAATAGCATTTAGGGCAGCGTTTACATATCAGATTTTATTTGATAAAAGTTACTTATTTATTTATTTAAGGTTTGTTTGGCTCAAATAAAAAACAATGATTTTAAATATATAGAAATTAAAAATTATAAACAAATAATATAAAAAATAAAAAGTACAACAAAATGAAAAAAAAAAATTTACCTATTAATTTTTTAAATAAATAAAAAATACAATTAAGAAATGGTTGAAAAAATCTTATAAATGTAGGTAGTTTAGTATCTACTAATTGTTATTATCAATACTATTATTTATAACAATAAATATAACAACAAAAATAATCAAATACAACAAACATTAAACAAAAAGTTGAACAAATGACAAGAGTCGATTTCAATTTAAAGGAAAAAATTAGTTTCCAGCATTTTTTGTTTCAAAAATGTTTGATGATAATAGGATAATATTCTATTTTTTCATTAAACAAAGTCGGATGTCAAAATTTGTGGAACAACGTTTACAGGACAGTCAAACTTTCAATAGTATAAACAAAATCTTTATGTCTAAACGTTACCTAATCGTTAGTACTTAATTTTAGCGGTTTTTTATTTGTAAATAAAAAACAATAGCTATATTAAGTTTACTTTATTTCTAATAAAAAAATAAACAGTATAGATAAATAATAAATGTAGCTATATGTAATATATGAATATATCCTATATCTATTTATTGATATTTGATATTGTAGTCTTATTTTAATTTTATGGTTTTCCTAATTTATAAAAAAAAAGAAACAGTAAGACGTCAGTTTGCCGTCCGAGCTGCCTTTGCAATGACCATCAACAAAGCGCAAGGTCAAACTCTCAATAAGGTTGGTATTTTACTTGATGCACCAGGGTTTTCACATGGACAACTATATGTCGGGATTTCGCGCACTACTGGGAATATAAATCATTTGAAAATTGTAGCCGAAGAGAATAGAACTGTTAGAAATATAGTTTTTAATGAAATATTAGTTGATTAAATATTTCAATCTATATCAATCCAATTATATAGTCTGTCTGCTAATCTACTAATTTAACTAAAGTATACTAAAATATTGTTGATAGGGGAATTTTTTATTTCGATAATTTATAATGTAGTACAACCTAGAATGCTCTAATTTTTATTTTTCACTATATATAATGGTAGCAAAAAGTTACGTAGTAACGGGTATTTAACTAGTATATAATAATATTTCTTATAATAATACCCTGATTAAAGATTATTTTATGTTAATATTCTAGGAATTATTTTCATTAAAACTATTTTTATTTTCATGTCCGAATAATGCGATACTACTGGGTACCGAACTACAGTTATTTTCATGCCTTAATCTATTTTGAATACCAAACTATTTTCATTTTCATCTCTGAACAATGCAATACGTTTTGTATTTTTCCTTTCATACCTTCGGTACCAATTTTGTTAGCAAGTTAACAAGTAATTAAATAAATTAAAAATTTTTAACAAAAAGTATAAATTATAGAAAAAAATTAATATATTTTGAAAAAAAAATAAATATTAAGAAAAATGGAACAATTAGATGGAAGAGTACGTATGCAAAGATATAATTCTGAAGAAATTCAAGCAATGTTCTATGAAAATAATGATGAAGAATATTTCGTTTATTCTGATGCTGAACAATAATATATTGCAGAGATTACTATAGATGATGATGAGAAGCAGCTGACGTTGAGTATATACGGGATTTGGAAATTGAAGAAAATGATTATTGTTTTGACGACAATATTGAGATATTTGAAACTGAATTACATAGTAAGGTGGTACATTGAAACAGTGTATACAAAACAGTATTACAACGAAAGGAGGTGTAGACAATATGGACAAATTATTGGGTGAATATTCTGTAGAACCAATCGTTGGCCACTCACACTGTTTTACAATATGGTTGATATTGCTGGACTGGCATCATATTATTTATATCGATCATCATACAAGATTTTTCACCACTGATTGCCGCAGAAGGTTCCTGAAAGATTTAACATTTGAGCTGTGCAAATTAAATATCCAAGCTCGGGTATAAAATACCATAGTCGTTGGCAAACCATTAAATTTGTTTCTAAATATTCTATGTAATTATTATATATACTTTGAAAAATAAATTTTATATGTAAATCAATCAATAATATTCAAAAATAAAAATAGCTTTAAAAACAAAATATTATCAAAATACATATAAAAAAAAAAATGGAAATATCTATAGAATTACATACGAAATGTATAGAGTCACACAGGTACCTCGTCACACTCGTGAGGATGGTTTTTGAAAATAAGTGTAGATCTCAACTTCCATTGATTATAAAAATCCAAATCTTTTAAATTAGTAAGCTTACACCTTTCTAGGTGTTGTCAGGGAGTTTGGGCTCTTTGACCGTTCCAGAACTTTTTTTTGTTGTGGTTTGAAAATGCAAAAGGTACCCGGTACCTCGTCACTCCCATAAGAGTTAATAAAATAAAATGAATTAATACTTAAACAGATCTGGTTGCTTTTAACAGTTGTTACACTTAACTTAGATGTAGATGTAGTATATCAATCGTCTAAAGATCTAACTAAAAGATCTAAATCTAAATAAAAGTGAATTGGACAAAATATTTGCCAGTACAGAACAGACACGTGTCCACACTTATATGGTGTAACAAAAAATATTAAAATTCATAACAAAACAAATCTAAATAGCAACTAGCTAATAATATCCTTGTTTCAATAAAAATAATAATCAAAATAAATAATAATAATAATTAAAAATAAAATGAAAATTTTCAATATGTAAACTAAAAACTATCCCTATTTGAAAAAAAAAAAAATAATTTATTAAAAGTCTTTATCCTGTTTTAGAATATTCTACATACTATAGTTTGCTTTTTTTTTTTAATTATATTGAAAAGGTTCCTGAATACATTAATTAAAATATTTTCAAGGGATGTTTTTAATTCCATTATACAGTTTGAAAAAAAAAGGATCTAACCTGCAATCATAATTTTCCAGGTTTTTGAATAACTTTTAATATAAAATACGTATATAAGAAAAATCTGAGAAAATATCTCAAGATATTTTCTATTTTTTATTAGAAGAAAAAAATAAAAGGAGAATTTTTTAGAAAGGATATTCATTCTTATTTGAATATATGTAATAGGAAAGGGACCAAAAAAGACCCCATATGTAAATAATTACTATTGTCATTTTAACTAGTAGATAGAAAAAGAGAACAGAAAATAAAAAAGGATAATTAACTGTGTATGTGATATCTTTAATTTTAGTCTTATATTCATTATTAAATAAAAAATTACCATAAGAACTTAATCATAAAAACCACATACATTGAGGTGAAGCATTGTAGCTTACTGATATCCTAGATATAACCTAAAATTAAATAAAAATAGAAAAATTATGTTCTCCATTCCAATTTGATGAAGTAATTTTAAAATGACTAATAAAAAAAAATTAATTTAAATATTCAATTACATCCGATTCTATATGTGGAGATCAACCCTATCTAATACTTATAAAATATAAATTAAGATTTTACTCTTCGAAATTCAGTTTATTTAAAAATTTTAAGTATGCATAGGTATACAAATTTAAAAGTTCAAGTTATTAATAGATTCATCATATTGTCAATGGATCAATTAGGTAAATATTAATTAAATATAATCTGACTATTGAGTTTTGATTTTAATACAATTTTAGCTGTAAATATAAAGTTGTAAAGTCTTTTGTATTATTTGTTGAATTTCAGACAATTCATTTACCTACATCTCTTTTCTTCTCTATTATATTATATTTTACATTCGGTATATTATATATTATTCAACCACTGATGTGGTTGCAGGACAATGATGATGATGAAGATTTTTGAAATAAGTTTAAAAATTTAGTTGTAATAAAAATTGTATTGTTATAAAAAATTATTTTATAATATCCTTTTCAGACTACGCTCAATATATATCATATTATCAGCGATCAACGAGTTAAGGTGGATTTTTATTGAGCAACATTTAAAATCTTCAAAATTTTATTGCCTCTAAAAAGGGAGATAGCTTATTGAATTTTTATGTAAGAAAAAAATAAGCCTTTGCAAAGAATTCTCTAAATTTCTATTTGATTTCTGTCAAAACCATCTGTTGAAAAAAATTATTTTTTTTATATACATTTACACAAAACATTGTCAAAAAAGTATTGCCGGTATAAAGAAACTATCCCCAATATTTTAAAAATATACTTTATCAAAGTATAATATCCCAAAATTTTTTGAAAATATCCCCAGTAAATAATATTTTCTGTTCTTGTCGTACGCATTGAGCTCTCATATAAAATAATGCCATTTCATCTCATTTCATTAAAGCCGATAAAATTTTTAAGATTTTAAATATTGGTCTATAAAAATCCAGGTTTATACAAGATCTTATAACTAGAAATTTTTTTTCCAGCTTTAAACAAATTAAAAGGTTGTTTTTGAAAATAATGTCATTTCATCTCATTTCATTAAAGCCGATAAAATTTTTAAGATTTTAAATATTGTTCAATTAAAATCCACCTGTATACGAATACCAATTTTTATAACATGATATCCGAGCTCGATAACATGTTATACACTCATAGTGTGAATAAGATATAATGATTTCACAAAATTAATATATTTGATTTCAATTAAAAAAACAAAATTTTGGTCCTCCCACTGTTCATCATTCACTCATTCAAAACTTACTTTATTCCAATTCCAAATAAATGTTTTCTTCTTTTGTTCTTTTATAAATTACTCTTAGCCTTACTTATGAACTATTTCTGAAACATTATTATTACATCAGAACTCAAATATTTTATTTTGCTACTAGTGAATGCCCTGTGCAATTGCACAGAAGTAGTTTTTTCAGACACAATTTTACATAAAAAAAAATATTTGATTTGGTATAAATGTAGTTGTTTTCTGAATCGCTTGATTATTGAATATATATATATATATATATATAATGAAATTAAAGTATAATACCTAATACTTTATGACGAAATTAATACTAATGTCAATATAACTTAACAGAATAAAATCCCATTACTCTCAACGTAGTAGATCGATGTACTTTAATTTGTTTATAGTCAAAAACGTCTGTAGTAACAATTCTGTTATAGCAATATAGTCAACAATTTGTTTGAAAGAAAGTAATAAACTTCATAAGTTCATACAATCGATGTCGTTTATAGTCACATATAACGCCAATTTTTTCAATAAAACAAAAAATAATTCAAAAGTGAATTATTTTATTAAAAAACTGATTTATATACCTATTGTGTTTTTCTATTCTTTATTACAAATATGTATATTTTGTGATTACATAACAGAATTGCTATTTATGAATAAAATAAAGTTTAAAATTGTTATACGAAAGATTTTTTATTGAATTTGAATTTGTTTATAAAGATGCAATTTTTTATTGACTACGCCTACACAAAAGCGTTATAGTCAGAAATATTATTGAAATTTAGCGAATGACTATAACCGTGTTTTACTGTATATATTTTTTTTCAATAGCACAAGCAAATGAACTAACATTTTTATTAGATACCTATATCATTTTTGAAAAGTATGATCTGATTTTTGTTTTTATGTTTTGTTTTCAATTTTTGTTTGTGTTTTAGTTTTTGTTTTTTTTCTTATAAGTTTAAATATGATTGAAATTTATTTTAGAGTATAGACGTTGCTCAACTTGAAAATAACCGTCACTTTTTGGTGTTACTATTTTAAATATTTTAAGTATTCAGCAAAAAGAATTTACTAAAATTTTAATATTTTATTGATGTTATTTACTATTCAATTATTCTTGCTTTTTTACTTACCACGTTGTTCAACTTGTGTATTATATATAAGACTAGGGGCCCCTGTTGAGTAATTATATTTCAAGTTGAAGTCAAATTTAAAGTTTTTAAAAAAACAGTAATTTATGTACTGACATAGACTTCGCACGATATAGCAGAAACCATTCGTGTTTAATAAAAAGTTTTGTGGTTAGTAAGTTTTATTTAGGACACATAAATGCACGTCCCTCATATACTGCTTCGTTTCCAATATATTCCTTATAGTAAGTGGCATTTAGTAATAAAATTACTAAAAATAAAAAAATTTATCATTAAAGGGGTATGTATATATACCTACATAATACATAATTTTAATAAAAACTATATTATTACTACAAATAACCAAAATTTATAAACCGTTACTTAAAAAGATAAAAATGAAGAATTCAAGTGATTTGTTTTTTTGTTGTTTTTATATTTTTTATTTTAGATGAATTTGTTTTTTTTCTTTTTTTTTGGCATATGTACATAGATTCATTTGCAAGTACATAATGTACATTATAATAACTGATTTGTTTGCTTTTGTTTATTATTTTAATAAGTTCTCACATATGCATAATGTATTTGCTGAATAATAAAATCATATGAGTACAAAATTTTCAACTGTGTGCGCATTTTTGTTTTATATATACATCTTATATATTATATCAGAAGTTCATTAAGGAGTAGGAGAATCGAAATCAAATGAAAAGTTGTCTACTGCGCAGGACCATAAATGCTTGTCAATTATAATTATAGACTATCATTACTTATAAGCCATTTCTGCTACATTATTATTACATCAGAACTCAAATATTTTATTTTACTATATAATATATTAAGTAATATTTATTAGATTAATTGTTTGTTATACATAATTGTTTGTTATACATGTAAAGATGTACATTGTTGATTTAAGATTTTGAATTTTATTATTTAAATTTATAAATATTGTATTTGAAATAACTTATTTGGCTCTACGCTATTTACCGCGTCCACTTGCACGTGCGGGTCCGCACATAACTCTACTAGATAAACATATACATGCGTCATAAGATGGCATGCAACGTATATTTTTTAACTTAATAACGTTTCAAAATAATCCAAATAAAATTATTAATAGTTGATCAAAGCATTCAGTTGAGATCACTTTGAAATCAGAAACAGTTTAACCTTATCAAAATCATTCACAAAAAGTTTCAAAGAGTACAAAATTTTATATTTTTAGAAAATGACAAAACTCCTAACATAACAAAACAACATTTCATGGCATCAAAATACTTTAATAATCTTCCAATTAATATAAGAAATTCAAATTGTTTAAATAAATTTGTTAAACTTTGTAAAAAACGGCTTTTAAATATAAATTATTACGAGATTGAACTACTAAGGTAAATTACGTCAAATAGATTATTTATTCTAGTTTCAAACTACACTGGAACTATTAGAACTCGCTTTTCATCTAAATTTTGTGAAATCTATTTTGAATTTTTAATAATAGTTTATCAGTAATATATATCTGACCTGAAATACCTTGCTTGGAAATTCTCTTCTTCTCCTCTTCTTTAAGACACGCTAGATCTTACTTAGATTGCGAATACAATTATATAGATATAAATGATAAAATTATATAAAAAGAAATTTTAAATTACTTATGGCTCTACTTATGCAATTATGTTCTTGAAATAAATAAATTTTATTATTAAAAAAAAAAAAAAAACAATAACTTACTTACTTTCTATTGTATTTCATTATATTAAAAATTATTATTAAATTAGTATTAATCTTTGTTGAAACCCCACAATTAATTTCTTGGAAAAGTAGTTGAAGTAAAATTAAGAATGATTTAAATGACTAAACATCACTAGTGTGAATTCACTACTGTATAGTTTAAATTTTATTTGTATATATATAAGAAAATAAAAAAAACAAAAAAAAAAAAAATGTCCCGAATATAAATGACAAAACTACTAACAATTGCGACATATCACCTAACATTTGTAAATGATATCCCAATTTTATAATTTCGGAATTTGTATGGGCAAATGGTCAGGGCTTTTCATTTTTTTTTTAATTTAAGAGATTTTACGTAAGCCAACTTATTTAATGAAATTAAGTGAAGAATAAATTAAAAACATAATTTAATTGATAAACGATAATTTTTAATTATATTATTTTATAAGAAACAAATACCAATATTATGATTTAATTTTTTCCTAATACCACCAAAATATTGCTAAAAACGATTAATGCTGTTAAAGAGAGAACTTTTAATCTCATATTCAATTAGTGAGCTTATATTGCATAACTTTTTAACAGGTAGGTTCCAGTTTGATAAATCAATTAAACTTTATGTTATGATGGTTACGCTAACAGTAATTCTATTGCCACATAAATCGTTATATTGATCTAAATGGTCAAATTGGTGATGAACAGAATTTTAGCAAATGATCAATGTAGTAGTGAGTCTCTCAATAGTCAATTTATACCAATTGCATTTGCAATCATTTCTTTTCTCATTTATACCTTTTCTATAATAAAAAATTAAACTGAACTATATTTGAATGTTTCTCATAATTACTATACCTCCTCCACCTCCTATATTAATATAACCATTCCATAATTCTTAAATTTAAAATTTGTCTACTCATTAATTGATATAAGAGCCAGATTAACAGTGCAGACAGTATCAAATTTGATGACATTAAACTTAGTTGGTCGTCCATTGGAAACTTGGAACGCAGTTCCCTATGTAAAAACTTGGTTGAGGAACCATAACTCGGCAGATGATACCAGGGTTAAAAAATCTAAACCGAAAGAATATACTGAAAATCAATTAGCTCTTTGGAAATATTTTAAATAATATAATTACTTTATAACAATAATATTTACTAATATATGAAATTTCACAATTTTTTGTTATGTTCATTTTTTTTTATGTAAATTTTGTATCTCTTGAAATGAATAAATAAAATAAAAGTGATTTTCACCTCGTTGAATTATTTTTTTATTCTCTTTTATCCTATTACATTATTGTTGCAAAGAATATGAACGATAGTTAAATATTCTTGACTTAGTCTGCTACTTTGACAAACCATAATATTTTGATGGAAATATTAATATTAAAAAAATAAAAAAATTTGTAAGAAAATATCACTGCGAACCGGTTGATAAATTTTAGGAAAGCATCCCTGGGTGTACCAATAAAATTGGTTAGTTATTCGACAACCAAGAATTACGCTTACTACAAATTACAAATATATATTTTATGGAAAATGGAGATGAAGAAGTTGACCGGCGTTATTCAACAAATTTGAAATTAAGCAAACCAATTATTTGTGAATTACAAATGTTATCACATAAACATAATGGGTTAGTTTGAATGTTTAAATCACAAATTGATAATGTATACCTGCTGAAAATTATGTAATAAAAATAAATGTGGATGAAATGCCAATTGGCCAATATGTAGAAAGGTTCAATGTACCAAGTTTTGAAGATGAAGTAACGATTGTCATGGTTGGAGAAGAATCCAATAGGCGTGACATTATTTTGCAACGTAGAAATGACCAGTTGGAAAATGTTAGTGAACCGTTCCTATGATTCATTGCAATATCCGCTAATTTTTGGACAAGGTGAAGATGGGTACCATTTCAAGTTAAGAATGATTAATCATTCAACAGGTGCGTATAAAATAAAATAATTTTTATTTTAATTTTTATTCGTATTGTCCAGTCCAGCGGGCAGGGTTATTCCAATTTTTTGTAAATAAAACATATTTATCAAATTTATCAAATTATGATGGAAAATCGAATATAAGTTAATGTAAATTACATTGCGTTAATGGTTGTTAAAATTAAAATTAATTTCATATGGCTACGTAGTTTTCCTAACAAATTAAATTCATATTACTTAAATACTTAACTGTTTTTAAATTTATTTTCATAATTTAACTATACGTATCCTGTTACACATTCCTCTATGTCAGCGCTTGTTATTTCATTTGTAATGCAAATATTAAAAAAATGTCGTACCTATTTATTTTAGAATTAGAACAATAAAGTTGAAATCGCAACAACTATACAAAAGAATACCTACTTTGTTTTTAATTTTATAATTTAATAATTATTGCAGAAACGTAATAAGAAATATCAACTTATACCCGTTTTCCAAAATTTTTATATAATACCCATAGTAATTTTAAAATGAGATTTGTTATCTCATAATTTCTGTATTTAGACTTATAATTTTTTTTTCAAAATAAATCATAGTTGAAAAATTTGTAAAAATTCTACTATATTTCCAAATTTTTGGTAGTAAAATCTATTCGATTTTATTTCATTTGATGGGATTTCACAGCATCATTTAAACTACCTATATATATTATATTAACTACATATGAGAATTTCTACATAATAAACAAAATTTAAAAAATAATTTATTTAAATTAACTGGAAATATTTCCCTACAAAACGTTTAATTAAAAATATTTCCCTTTCATACTTACTTACCTACATATTATACATATACATACATATCTAACCTATATTAATTACGAACCATTCTCTTGTATGCAAAAATTTTAAAATCGCTAATTAAGGATAGAAATCACAACATTTTTTTTTTTTCTTTCTAAATCATAATTATATTGAACGTCAATATGCTATTAAATTGTACAATAACCTAATTAACTTTTAAAATAGTTATTCTCTTTAAATTGACTTTTATTACAAGCGATACTCATTATGCAAATTGAATGCATATTGAATACAAATTAATTTAATTACCGGCTATTGTTATTTAGAGACAATGCAATTAAAATTATAAAGTGAATGGAAAACAAAAAAATTAAAATTTCTACTTATGTACAATAATATATAAACTATGTATATGTATGTGTTATGTACATGAAACTCTGGAATATATATAAGATATTTTTTTCAGGTTTTAAATTTATGCTTTAAGCTATAAAATAAAATTCAACAAACCAAAAAATCAAATTATTTCTAATTTCTATATACATATGTACCTATGTCAAATAAAAATGATGCTATAAGTATTCTGGCAACGGTTATTGAACCTAATTATTTTTAATTACATCACATGTATTTACCCAGATATAATTTTTAATTCATAGTTATCCGAAAAATACAATGGGCTAGTAGTTTCAAATCATTCAAGTGACCAGGACAGCATGCATGATTTTTCCAGCTGAATTGCAGCAATCCTTTAATATCAACTCGCTATAGACGGTACAATCTTCCGGGAAGAACAATTTGGATCTTGCAACTTGTAATTTTCTGCTTCGCAAAGAAGTAATCAAAGCTTCAAATTTCAGATGGTTGAGTAGACCAAACTGCAACATCAGCAAGCAAATCTGCCTATACATAACCTAAAGCACTCTCTTCATTTACTATCGTTGAAAAGGGCGACATCAATACTATGATAGAGGCCGTTACGGGTCATTGCCTTGTTGGTAAGTATGCCAAAAAGCTAAGACTCCTCTCAAATGCGATTGTGCAGAGCATGTAGAGAGGATACCACTGTCCAACATAATCTCTGTATCTGCCCCAGTCTTTTGGTTGGTTTGATAAGTAGGTTTTTATTCAAGGAAAGCTCCTGTGGTATCACAATGAGCCTCACCACTCTAAAAGTGTCGGTGTATTGACGGTAGCCACTACTACCTAGCTACCCAACTATACGGAAAAATAAAGTTTTTAAATATAAATAGAAATTGGATTGGATGCATTTTATAGCACTGCCAAATAATGTTTGAAAAATATTAGAATTCTTCAAATAAGCCTGCAATTATAGGGTTGGTGAGTATTTACTCAATAAACATAAATTCATAAAAAAAAATCAATAAATTCAAAATACATAACATTGTGGCATTTTGTTTTTTCCGGATTTGGGAACTAACCCCTGCAACTATATTTAAAATTAAAATTAATTATTTTATTTGAAATACTCTACGTATTTAATTTTTACGTCCTAAATCCCGAATTCATAAGTTTATTGACAATGGTCAATATATTGTCAATAAACTCACCAATCTTGCTATCAAAATTCTCATCAATATTGCTGTCAAAATCAGCGGAGGTAAAAAAATGGATTTTTGGGCAATGTTCAGATAAGATTATAATATTAATTTATAATGTAATTCTAAAAAGAACAATTTTTATATTAATGTTAATAATTACAGCAATAATTGTAAAAAAAAACAATTTATATATTATTCAAATGTGCAAAAAAATAATTTGTTGTTGTTTATATACAACATTTACTCTAAAATTTCAATTTAAACTGAAGTCAAAAACATTCCTCCAGAAATTATATTTTCAATATTCATATATGTTTCGAAATTATCAATATATTCAGAACACTTCCACAATATGTCCTTGCTAAATGTCTAAATACGGATAAAAAGATGGATGAGTGCTTCATTGATGTGTAATCGATCATCATTCTTTTCATCAATATATTGTCAATATATGGACAAGAAAATTGATGAAAAAAATGATGTCTAATAGGCACCTTAATACTAAAACTGTGATTGATGAAACAGTTCAGTTCTGTGTCGAATATGTGGAACTTGACTGTTTATGCCCCAACTCAATTATTTTGTCAAATTGTAATTAATCGCGGTAGTCCTCACGCAAATTTACTAGATGAACATTACGTTGTTCCATGAACTCTACTCATTTCTCTATATTCTTTGAAATTAATTAATTTGACTACAAATCACTACACATAAATTAGAACTGTGCCATTTTTAAAAGTCTATATAGTAATTCAAAATACAAACTCGATCAATCGTGATGCACTTAATTAGGGCTTCAATCAACCAAAATAATTTCACATTTACAAAATTTTCAATTTTATTGGAGGTTAGCCTTATTAAACTCTGTATAAGCAAAACAAAATAAAAATATTTTTATGAAATTTTCCCTGTTATGTTTAAATTGTTAAACCATACACCTTCTGTCAAATAGTGTTAACGTTTTGCGGCATTATTTTTAATTTAATTTAATTTTTATTTATTCATTCCAAAATATAGTTAACATATACTGACATTATCGACTTATATTAATTTAGAGCTTAGATTAAATCATCTTATCCACTACAATTTACATTTTTTTACATATTACTACATTGCCTGCTTGATTATAGATTACAAAATACTTTCACTTGGACAAAAGGAAAATTGGAGAAAAAAAACCTTTTCGATTATTTTTATTTTTATTTAAAATCAAACTTAGAACTAAAACTAAAAAAAAACTTAGGAAACTATAACTATAATTATAACTATAACTACCACTATAACTATGACTTTAGCTTAAAAGCGAACGGTACAAACAGTAAAACTAGAAAAGCGCAGCCTGTCAATGATCAATAAATAACCAAACTCCGAACTAAGTATTTACTTGAGTATTCGCACTTGTTGTTGAATTTTGTTTGCCTGTTTGTAATTTTATCAGCTATCGGCAGACTTTTTGATTTCAAGTGTATATCCGTCGTGCTGTGATACCATGGAAGATTTAAGATCATTTTTAGAAGCTTGTTTTGCGTAATTTGTAATTTTTTTATGTGGCAATTGGCACAATCTCCCCATATTGGGGATTTATATAAATATAAACTTTGGAATATTGATTTAAAAATCAAAGTTTTATTTTGTATAGATAGGGAAGATCTTCTGTTTATTAAACCATAGAGAGATTTAATTAAAATTAGGTTTTTTTTTATTTTATCCTCAATGAGGGGTCCGAAAGTAAGTTTTGGATCTAGGATAATTCCTAGATATTTAATTCTGGAACTCCATTCGATAACAGTACCATTTAGGTTAAGGTTTCTGCTTGGTAAATTACATGGTTTTCTTTTCCTTGAGAAGAAGCAGGCGGCCGTTTTAGAAGCGTTGATCTTAATTTTCCATTTGTAATAGTATTGGTGAAGAGTATTGAACTCGCTTTCCAAATTTTGCATAATGACTGCAGGATTTGCATCAGTACTATACAGGCTGTTATCATCGGCAAACAAACCAATGTAACATGAATCTGGGATGATAATATCAGATATAAAAATATTGTACAGGATAGGACTTAGAATTGATCCTTGGGGCACGCCTGCTGGCAACTGGAATTTTGAAGAGTGAGTGTCATTGATTTTGACACAGAAAGTTCTATTATAAGAAAGTTTTTAATTATTTTGACTAAGTATTGGGGAAACTGCAGACAATGTAGTTTGTAGATCAAACCGTCGTGCCGTACATAGTCGAAAGCTTTTTCTATATCACAAATTAAAATACCCACAGACTTCTTTTCTTCAAATTTTTCTCTGATATATTTCGTTATGCGTACTAGTTGGTGATCAGCAGAGTGTTCAGGTCGAAAACCGAATTGTTCATTGGGTAAAATTTGATTGTTTTCGACAAAATTTTGCACCCTAATTTGGAGTCCCTTTTCAAAGACTTTTCCGATCGAACTTAGTATGCTATAGTATGCTATAGTATGGACGATAACTACTAATCTGATTTATAGATTTGTTGGTTTTTGGAATGCATATAACTGTAGCATCTTTCCAGCTTTTTGGAAAATGACACAATTTAAGACATAGGTTGAAAATAGTTAGAAGCAGTTTTAGAGCCTTTTTTGGGAGCATTTTTAGGTCGGTGTTTAGGATACCGTCAGCACCAGGGGTTTTTCTGGATTTCAATTTACTGCAAATATTTTGTATTTCTTTCAATGTAAATTCGCCTTTTGGAAATACGTCAATATTATCTACTTCGGTGATACAATTATTTACTGCAGTTTCCGTTGCATTGTCTCTAAAATTTTGGGTAATCTTGTGTTGTTTTAGAAAATGTTCAGCTAAAGCCTCACTTTTTTCTGAGTTAGTTATTAATACATCGTCGTCAAGTTTTAGAGTGGGAATCGACTTGTTTTTTTTCTTGAGAATTTTAGAAACTTTCCAGAATGGACTGCCACCGTTCTTTAGGCCTTCCAATCTAGTTGACCAAGCCGTGTTTTTTAGTTTATTTATTTCGATTTTTATACGTTTTTGTTTGATTTTTTATACTGGGATCTCTAGAGCGTTGCCATCGTCTGCGGAGAGTATTTCTTAGTGAGATCAGTTGTAGTATAAAAGGAGATAGTTTTACAATAGGGAAGACATTTCTTTTGGAAACTTTGGGAATTGCATGAGCTTTAGCTTCGTTTATTAGGACAATAAAATTGTTGATTAAGTTATCAATTTCGAAGGTATTTGAAATGGACTCTGTTTGAACGGTGGTGTTTGTGTGGTCGCTTAAATATTTTTGGTAAGATTTCCAATTAGCTCTTTTGTAGTTAAATGCAAGTGGTGGGTTACTTGTGATTGGAGTATCAAGAAGTTTAAATAGAACTGGGAGATGGTCAGAACCTAGTTCATTCAATGTAACCGGCTGGGAGACAAAGTTAGTACTGTTGGTTAAAATCAGGTCAAGTGTTGATGGTAACCCTCTATTTTTAGGGAAATATGATGGCGTAGATGGAAAGAGTATTTCAAATTGGTTGATGGAAATATTATTTTCGTTGCTTAGTATTTTTCCCCAATTGTTCTTTCTTGTACAGTGCCAGTTGGTGTGCCTACAATTTATGTCACCAGAAATAATGAAATTACCTGGAAGACTTACTAAGCGCCTCAAGTCATTCTTAAAATCAGTATTTTTACTAGCATTACTGTTGCCGCCTTTGAAATAGACAGAGACAATTATAAATTCTCCGGATGTAGTTTCAATTTTAACGGCAATATTTTCCATTGATTTTAATTTAATGTTGGGTAGGAGAGTGTGTTTTATATTCCGTGCAATAATTAGAGCGACTCCACCATGCAGAGCTTCAATACGGTCTGCACGATAGCAGATATAATTATTATCGTAAAGCGACATGTGAGGTTTCAGCCATGTCTCTGTGATAGTGGCAATTTGGATGTTATTTTTGTTCATAAATTCAAAAAACTTCAAAGATTTTGGACGAATACTTTGAGCATTCCAATTAATTATTGATGTTACCATACACATATTTAATGGATATTTCTGTTATTAAAACAAATTGTTCTTGTCTAGTTTTACAATTACTTAGTCTACTAATAATTTCGTTAGTAAGAGACAAAATTTCTGACATAGAGAATAAACTTTTAGTATCTTTTAAATTATTACTATTACTAGTGTTAATATTATTGTTATTACTAATACTACAAATATTACCATAGGGTTGTTGATTGAGTACCTGTGCATAATTTACAGCTGGAACTCCTGACTGTGTGTTGTTGTCCTTGTAGAAGCTATTCAATCTCGGGAATTTTGCTGAATTAGTTACAAAGTTTGTTGAAGGTGCCACTAAACGAGAAGTTGGCTTATTGATCTTTACACTTCGATTTATAGTCTGTTTTATCGACAAGTACTGGGCTCTGGCAGGACAAAGTTTAGAGCTTGATTTGTGCTCAGCTTTACAGTTACAGCATTTTATTGTTTTCCCTGCTTCAATTTGGTTGTTAGTGCAGGATAGGGAACTGTGGTTTTGACCACAGTTTCTACAAACTGGGGCCAAATTGCAATATTTGGCTCCATGTCCCCAAGTTTGACAGTTGTAGCACTGTGTTGGACCATTTTTTGTTGCTTTATAGTACTGCCATTGCACCACTGTGTTGAATAAATATTTGCACTTACTCTTGAGATCCCCGATTTTTATAGAACCTTTTGGGAAATATAGTAGGTAAGTTCCCTGGTCTCTATACCTCTGCTTGAAAATGTTCATTTTTTTGATTTCACTACAATTTATGACATTATTGTTTAGAAGTTCACTTTTTAATTCGTTTAGATCGACGTCATGAAGTCCACTTAATACTATTTTAGTTGATTTATTATTTCTGCTTTCATGAGTAAAATATTTACAACCACTTGCAGTTAATTTTTTTTTTTAATTTTCAAAATTTTCTAAGTTATTACAAATAATATTTGTACCTATGCTGGTGTTTCTTATTTTGTAATTAATTTTATATTCAATCATCATTTTGTTGACTTCAATAATATTAATGACCGTTATAGGTGGCACGTGCTCTTTTTTTATTTGAACATTTTTAATTTCTTTTTCTTCTTCATCCACTAATTGTTGCGGCATTATTATTTTTACTTATTTTAATCGAGTTATATTAAGCGCACGAAATTTGTTTTGATTGGTAATTAAAATTGGGCAATTCAAATGTAGATCGTCAATAATATCAAAACAGCATAAAATGTAAAAACTTCTAATATAAAAAAAAAATATTAAAATATTTATTTCAGTTTTGCATGTTTAAGATACTGACAAAAAACTTTAAGATAATACCAGATTAGTGTCAATAAAACTGTTAATTTGATTGCAATTAATTGAAGAAAATCATTAACATTCCTATACTAACATTACCAATTATTTAAATTATTGTTTTTTTTTTTTTGTTTTGCATGGATTACCTAAAACGAATATAAAGCTGAACAAGAAGATAAGTTCTGGCTATGGTTTCTTGCCATGGTAAATTCTTAATTTGATCACCTAGAGAGCTTAAAAAATATGTTTCCAGATGAATTTTCGTTTATAGAGCGTGATAGGTACAGAGCAAATGTATAATTATGTCATCTTTCTCCGCATCTTCACATCAACATCATTTATTCTATCCACTGTCGTTTGGAAGTATAGGACATCATCATTGCTTATATATTGTGGCTCTAAGGCTTCAGTTTATTATAAAAATTATTATCCCAATATAATCAATCATTGTTTTCACATTGTAATGTAATTGATTATCGTACTGTTGCTATTCTACTCAGAATCTTTTGGAATTTGCCAGCCCCCCCCCCCCTTGCCCCATCGTTATATTGCGCTTTCATGCCATCCTACAAATTATGCTATACACATATATCTCCATATCCCATCAAAGTCATTACTGGAAATACCAAGCCTTCTAACATACTTGCTTATAAAGCAGTATTAAATTGTATTTTTCTGTTAGTCTACTGATTAATCTCTAGAGGAATATCATTAAATGGCAAAATCATTAAAGGATAGCTTAAGCCTTCTGTTCACGTTTTTTATCAAGGTACTGCCCCGTTATGATGTTATGATATCTACCATCTGATTTCTTTAACGATCCATCTAACCATTTTGATGCTTTTAATACTATGTTAGGTTTTTTATTACAATATGGAACCGCTAAATTTGGCCAAATTGAAGTTTTGTTGTATCTTTACATCATATCTGATCTGACTTTTTTTTTTATAACTCTATGAGTTTGAAAATTTATACAATAATCAAATTAAATTATTTTAAGTATAAGATACTAGCATTAATAACATTTGGTATCATAATATTCTAATATTTTAAAATTTCTCATTTTTTGTTGTCATTTATTTTGTTTGCAACATCTGTCATAGAAGATCAATCATATTAAATTTGACAAACATTATTTGTAATGACTTTTAGAAAAATGTCACAACCAGAAAATGTGATATACCTAATGTGATATTAAATGATAGATTGTAAATTTTCATTTTTAAATTTTGTTCAAGAGTTCTTTTACGGTCATTATTGTTTATTTTCTATATTGAAATTTAAACAAAACAAAAAAACAAAAAAAAAAACTTTTGAAAAAATGTATAAATTTTGGATTCTATCTACTATACCTGAAAATATTTTTCGACTATAGAGCTTTTAGAGTAATTGTTTGAAATGATGGAACATCATAACCTTTAAATTGATTATATTTAAAATCATATTACGCAAAAAAAAAATATAAAAAAATGCACTTTAATTTTTCATTTTATCAAAAAAATATTTAAAATATATATTTTTTATAATTTGAAATTATTTATTGAACTATTAAAGCTTTTTAGAATTCTGTTGAATGAAGTAGAGTGAAAATTAAGAGATTATATTAATTTTTTAATTGTATAAAATTTTCAACAAAAAATTAACTTTGATTTTAATTCAAAAATCAATGGGTATGGACGAAAATTAAATTTGTAGCTGTGAAAAATTAGATTTTCAAACAATAAATGAATATAATAAAAAATGTCATTATTCTACATTAAGACAAAAAAGATTTTTATTATATTATTTAATAAGTACTAGTGAATCCCCTGTGCAATTGCACAGAAGCAGTTCTTTCAGGAACGATTTTATATAAAAAGAAATATTTGTTTTGGTTGAATTGTAGTTGTTTTCTGAATCGCTTGATTATTGAATATATATACTTTACAATGAAATTATAGTATAATACCTAATACTTTATAGCGACATTAATACTAATTTCAATATAACTTAACAAAATAAAATCCCATTACTCTCAACGTAGAAGATCGATGTATTTTAATTCATTTATAGTCAAAAACGTCTGTAGTAACAATTCTGTTATAGTCAACAATTTTTTTGAAAGAAAACAATAAACTTCTTAACCTTTAATTGTAGAGGTGACGTAAAATTTACCTCTCTGTCGCTACAAGTGAGCAAAATGTAAATGTAGTCAACTGCAAAAATTTTTTAGTATTCTCATATTTCGTTCTTATTTAAATGTTAGTATAGTTTGAGCATGTTCAGACAAGTGTGTATGCGAAAAAAACTATATAATAGTACGTTTTCAAGCTCATGTTTATGGATAAACATGTTGTTTATGATAAACTGGTTGTTTACGTAGTGGTTTTCCCATACAAATTTGCTGAAAATCATAAACAAGTAGCGAGGTGTTTATATCATAAACCACTTCAAAAACATGTAACCCAACCATGAAATTTCGATTTTTTGTCGATTTTAAATTTTTTTTTGCATGACCCTTGATTTTTTTGTCATAAATTCATTTTGTCATTTGTCAAAAAAAAAACAAAAACAAAAAGAAAAAGAAATCAAAATACCAAGAATAAATGAAATTATGTGAATTTGTGTGAAATTAGTTTAGCTTCAATTAATGATCATCAAAAAAACGAAAAATCAAGTATAAATTCTCAATTATCATCAGCACGATTAATTGGACAATCTTGTATAACTTTAATAGAAAAAAGTGAAAAAAAATTATATGGAGTTATAGAAATGATTGAGAAATTACAAGACTTACATGGAAAGTTAACAGAAGAATTAAAACAAAGGATATTGTAAAAGATGCATTTTTATTTTTAATTCACTTAATTTAATTAGTTTTATATATTAAAAATGTATAAATAATAAGGCTTTATATATGTATAAGTAAAAAATTCAAATGGAAAAAGAGATAATAAATTAAAATGATGATTATTTTTTTTATATAATTGTAAATTGAATATTTTTGTATTTCGTTTTTGAAAGATTCTCAGAACTAAATGTTGAAGTGAGTAAAGTGGGTATGGTAATAAACTAAAATGTGAATTATTTTATTTGTTTCTCTGATATTATCATTTTTTTTAAATCCTCCATATTTTTTTTTATTTTATTCATTTATCGTATACCAATTATAATAGCTTAAGTTCTACACAAAGATAATACAAAAAAAATTTTTATATAAACAATAAACAGCTGGTGGTTTTCCAAAAAACCTTGTGAACACTTGACATTTGACTGGTTTATGAGCTAGTTGTTTATCCATAAACATGAGCTTGAAAACGTACTATAAGGGGTAAAATTTACGTCATCTATGAATTTGTGTGATTTTCATTAAGAAGATTTTTTACGTTAACACTATTTGTGTGTAAGTATTTCAAGGAAAAAAATGTACGTTACCTATTTTAAAGTGTGCATTTTTATATAGAATATTTTTTACGTAACGTATGTAACAAAGTGATTTTTTTTTCTTAGGTTTATTTTATATTAAAAAAGTTCGAAAATATAGCCCAAAAATTTTTTATCATGAATGAAAAAGATATTGCTGACATATTAGAAGATTTTTCAGATGATGATGGTATTGTCGATCCAGATTTTGTTGTAGAATCTGAACATGATAGTCAAACCGAAGAAGAATATGATTCTGAAATGGAAAACAGAGACCGTGAATTATTAAATGGAGGTCAAACCATGGAACAGACTAGTTCCACAAGAACAACAAAACAATTTTATGGTAAAAATGTGCTATTTATTCTTGTAGTCGCCGTACAGCACGTTGGCCAATGGCTATCTTTTATCAACTTTTAAATATCAGTGCTGTAAATGCTTATATTCTATTTCGTTCATCGCCTTCCGTACAACCTTCTAATATGTCACGAGCTTCATATTTATTAAATTTGGGAAAACAATTCGTTTCAAAACATTTACAACGTCGTCTTAATAATGTAAGAATTTCAAGAGATGTAAGAACAAATATATCTCGTCTTTTGTATAAAGATTCTACAGTCACCACTAAAGAAGTTGCTGTTCCAACGACTGCATGCTATATATGTCCAAGTAGACTTAAACGCCAAACAACACATGCATGTATTCAGTGTCAAAAACCCATCTATATGGGATGCACAAAAAGAGTTTGCACCAATTGCGCTGATTTAGATGAAGAAAAATCATCATCAGATTAATGGTTTCTGAAAATTTGTGATTTAGAAGATATTTTTATTTTTACGTTTTTACTTAATAACTTGAATGTTAAATTTTTGTTTTTTTTTTATTCTTTATTTTATGTTAAATAGGGTAGTCATGCGAAGACTTTTAAAAAAGTATGTTGCAAAATGAGCTGTGAATAAAAGTGCTAGTTTTTGCTAAATAATATGCTTTTTTTTTTTTAATTAAGATATTAAAGTTAAAGTTTTTATGTTGATGTTGAACATTTTTTAGAAAAGAAAAAAAAGAAGTCACGGAGCCCGGCAAAGTCCCAATAATAAGGGTAAAATTTACGTTACCTATGCTAAAATGTAAAAAAAACTCACCTCTACAATTAAAGGTTAAGTTCATACAATCGATGTCGTTTATAAGTCACATTAAATTATAACGCCAATTTTTCAATAAAACAGTCAAAAGTGAATTACTTTATTAAAAAACTGATTTAAATATACCTATTTGGTTTTTCTATTCTTTATTACAAATATGTATATTTTGTGATTACATAACAGAATTTCAATTTATGAATAAAATAAAGTTTAAAATTGTTATACGAAAGATTTTTATTGAATTTGAATTTGTTTATAAAGATGCAATTTTTTTTTGACTACGCCTATAGTCACAAAACGGTTACAATCAGAAATATTACTGAAATTTAGCCAATGACTATAATCGTGTTTTACTGTATATATATTCTTTTTAATAATAGCAGTAGCAAATGAATCAACATTTAGTATATCATTTTTGAAGAGTATGATCTGATCTGATTTTTATTTTTCTGTTTGTTTTAAATTTTTGTTTGTGTTTTTGTTGTTGCACTTTTTTCTATAAGTTTGTGTGTCTATTTTAAATGATAGAATTTTTATGAAGCCTTTTTGAAAAGTGTCCATAATTGAAATTCATTTTAGAATATAGATATCGCTCAACTTGGAAATAACCGTCATTTATTTGGTGTAACTATTTCAAATGTTTTAAGCATTCAGCACCAAGAACTTGCTAAAATTTTAATATTTTTGTGGTGTAATTTACTATTCAATTATTTTTGCTTTTTTACTCACCACGTCGTTCATCTTGTGTATTATATATAAGATATTAGTAATATAATCCCGCCGAACGTTGTTTCGTCCTAATGGAAATGAAATTTGTAATCGTATGATTCTAATTTAGATAGATAAGTTACCTAAATATCAAAAATTTATATTTTAAATTTCTAGCAGACCTACCAAACCTCGTGCCGAATCTGTATTTGGATCTGGGAATTTTTGCTTATATTACTTTATCAATTTCGTCTGTTGCAGTGATGTTTTTTAACCAAATCAAAGTATGAGCATGTGGTAATCCACTTTTTTGGCCATTCAATGGAATCCATCCCAATATTGAGTTTCACCAAAGACGCAATGCTTAGTAATAAAATCTATATTAATGTGGGAAAGCGCTATTTGCGTTACATATAAAAACCCAACTCATATGTCAGTATAAGAAACCCAATTCATTTATCAACCACGATGTATTAAAATATTAACAGCGCAGTCGTCACAGGAAAGTTAAATACGTAACACGTTAATATATCAAATAAATAAAAAGCCAATTAAAATAAAGTTAAATTATATACTATTATTAACAATATATTAAAATAAAAAGACAATTAAAATAGGAATAAAACAATTCCTTTAATTAATAATCCAAATCCTACATTAATGATTTTAGTTTTTGTTTAAATTCGCGGGCTGTAATATAGTGCCGATCACTTGTTACTTGACCTGATAATAAATATTTTTCATTTCATCCCATTTTGGATTGCAGACAAATTTGATGAATAAATCTGGTCGACGTACGAACATAAGCCATGGCGTCTTGAATAAATTCTTGAATTTGTCGTGCACTACCTGTATATGATGATGGTAATATAGAAATATTTCTTATACCATTTAAATTTAAATTGCCATCATTGTTATTATTGATTGCATCACATAATTGAATATATTCATCAGCACGTAATTTTGATTGATTAAATTGATTCTAGTCATAGCCGAATGTAGACGTTCCTTTTCAATTTTTGCACAAATGTTGATAATATACTGATGATGTAACACTTCTGACATTCTTTTTAGTTTTAGTTGTAGAAGTTGTTGGATTTTGTTGTTTGATATTTATTTGATATCCATCCTCACCTAACCAAAATATAAGCGGATATGGTGTAAATCATTAATCATTTCACAAACATTATTTGTACGTTGAATTTTAATTGATCTTCTTTCAAATACATCTCCAACCAGAACAATACCTAATATTTCAGGTGCATTAAGTCTACGTGAATGTTCACCAGGCGGAACTTTATCTGGTTTAATGATAATAAGCATGATTGTCATTTTTTAATATATTTGATACTTCTTTAAATAATTTTGGTCATTTAAAAAAGTTTGTTGCATGATATGAACAATAGCTCGTTCTCTTGCTAGTTCTATATGATTGTACTGACAATGAAGATTTACTTTATCTTCTTCATCCCCCACAAAATAGTTTGTAGAAATAATTTAATAATAATTTTTATATAATTTTGAAGATTCGTCAAACATTGCAAGTAAAGATCCTTTATGACTTTATGATACACTTGGCCTTTAATTTCAAATGCTGAATTAAAATTATGATTAGTACGACTACTACAAATTTAATTTGCTCTGAAGCTTGTCATTTGAAAACATTAGTTAAATTTTCTTATTTTTTTTTTTAAATAATTTTGATTTTGCTGTTTCTCCTTTCATGAATGTTTTTAAAAGTTCTGGTGGTGGCTTTAATTTTGGCAAATCAACTTTTTTGGGCCAACAGCACATCCAAGCTGTTCTTAAATTTTAATGCATGACAACACTCAAATTCTTTGTTCATTTCCCCAAATATTAATTTTTGATGAAGCAGCATAATCAATTTCAAGATCATGATCAAATTCAATACGGTCCAATGATGACAATGTTAATGATCTACGTGCATATTTGGATTCGTGTTTTATTATTTAATTGATTTAAATTTATTATTTTGTATCACTTGTTGACGTGATCTTCTATTTTTATTTATATATTCTATTCTTTCAGCTCTATGTTAATCTTGAATATAATTGTTGCATTCGTATTCTTGTTGCTTCTGTTCATTGTTGTTGTTTTTGTGATGTTAAATTTGCTCAACGTCATCTTTCATTTATACTTCGTCGAGTATATTGACTTAAATTTGTACGTGTTCGTGGCATTTTGCAATTCCACTCATCACTTTAACTAAATACTTTCAGAATGGTTAAATTTAATTTAAATTAATTTTAATACGATTTAATTGTAAATTTCAGATGACAGCACTCTAGTAGCATCCTTTGATTTTCTTCGCAAATCACATGCTACAATACCAGTTAGTGATACTAAACGTAACATCATGATCAGCACGCTCAACCATGACCAAGCCATTATTTTCAACTGGGGGAAACGTAATAGAGTTGAGTTCAACACCTCCAAAACTCAAAGCTGTCTAGTCTCGCGCAAAACTACCCCATTTAAACCCTCCCTATTATTCGGGGGTGTGCGTATTCAGCGAACCGAACACTTGAATATCCTGGGCATGAAGGTCAACAATAAAATGATATGGAATGACCATATTTTTGACATTGCTAAAAATGCCGCGAGATGTTTGGGTTTTTTGAGTCGCTGCAAAACGTATTTTTCTCCCCAGGACATGCTAAATATCTATAAATCATACTTACGACCCAAGTTGGAATACAATTGCCATATATGGGTCGGTTCATCACGAACCGCACTTAATTTTCTTGACAAAGTTCAAAAGCGTGCCATTCGTCTTATTCGTCACAACCCTTCGATTCGTCTTATCGTCACAACCCTAATGTGACATCCTCCCTTCTACCACTTGAAAATCGTCGTGTTGTTGGAGCTCTTTTCCTATTTTATAGATATCTCGTAGGTTTAGGCACTTGTTCAGATGAAATCAAAACCCTAATGCCACCTCTCAAACATTTCCGCCGAGGAACAAGAGAGGCATCAAGTGCCAACCCCTACTCAGTGCAAATTCCAAGTTGGCTCAAAACTGGCTATGGGAATTCGTTTGTAGTCAAATTTTCTCGAATGTGGAACCATATTCCAACAAACGTGTTTCCCCAATGCAAAAATATACCTACGTACAATCTACAAAAGTTAATAAATTTATTCAAAATGTCCCTACTGATCAAAGGGATATTTTTCTTTCTACAATCCTCAATTAGTTCGTGTATAAAGGTATCGTTTGAAACCTAGTGTTTGGCTTAACTTAAAAAAAAAAAAAAAAATTTTAATTCAAAAAATACTAAAAATAACACTTTTTTAAAAAATTTCAACTTGTAAGCAACCCATTGGGTCCAAATTTTCACCAAGCATTTTATTTTATCATCTAAATAATATATGTTCTGAATTTCAGCCCATTTGTCTTATAAATATGATTTTTCAAAATAACGCTACCCAGCGCCACCTATACCAAAAAAAAGTAGCATATATGCTTAGTTACGATGTCAGTAATATATGTTGAAAATATGTAAAGTGGTTCCGTAGTTTTCGAGGTCTTGCAACACGAAGATATACGCCAATGATTTTATATATTAAGATATAATGAAAGATGCGATGTGACAATTTTACAATTTGTCTTCCATTATATTATTTAGAGCGTACTGCTCAACTCTTAGCTGAGCCCCGCACCCAAAACTGAGCGGTTTATTACAATTTTGAATTTTCAAATCTGTAGTAGGATTCACTTTAGTTTTATAACAATTAACTCTTCTCAACTCACCTTTCGTTTTTCCTAGTTCATGATATAGTATCAATTGTTTGATTTTCTTGTGTTTCCTGAGATATAATAGAAAAACGATAAGGTACCCAGTTGTTGGAAGATTAGTACAGTAGTTCAGTTGGTACTAATTGGAAATACTATTAGATTAGTATACTAGTTGGAATTAGTTGAAAGATCATTATAAATTCAGACTTCTTTCAAAGCTCACTCCGACAACGAGATACAGATGCTGTAAACATGCAGTTACAGAAAAGACCTTCAAATGCAATAAGTGACAGTGGCTCAATGACCATGACTACTTCTTTTTCAGTTACTACTTCGGCCATTACAAAAAGACATTCTATGTTTTCTATCTTCTCTGTCCCCCACCCTTCTTTCTACGACTTCTTTTCCAATCGTTCTTGGGATTTTCAGAAATTAACATGAGTCCTTATTTGAACATTAGAATTTCAAATAAATTGGTAATAAAAAACAAATCACCACTCCATTAAACACCCTTCGAAATTTTATATATTTATTTTTCCCCATACACATTCCAATGAAGAGATGTGTGCAATGATGAGATATCACTATTACATTATTTAATAAAAAAAAAATCTATTTCTGACCATTTTGTTTACAAATATTTTTATTGTTAGTTTTATTATCATAACTAAAAATTGTCTGATCTTTATTTCTTTTCTAAACAATACTCGTATATATTAAAGATGAGTTTACTCTTACTATTTTCCACATTTTCCTCTTCGCAAAAAAACTTTTCTTGTTTATTAGAAGCCTCTACCAAAAACACCAATGTGGAACTTAATTTTTCATATACTTGTGTATACCCACCGCTTCCCGTTCTGCCTTCTATATTACCGGATATGTACAATCATATTTTCTTCAAGTTATTAATGTTCTGAAAACTAACTACATAAAATTATATAGTATAGACCAAAAATGAAAGACTAACAATGAAACTATGCTCTTATAGATATTTGAAGTTGTTCCAAGAAAAAAGTTTACTATACTTTACGTATTTTACAAAAACAAAAAACTTTTTTTTTTAAGTCAAGGGGATTAAACCGATTTAATACAATAATAAAGTTATGAGTTTAATAGTGTCTACAACAACAACAAAAACAAAACAAATGTATCTAAATTTTGTGAACTTATCCATTTAAAGTTCCCCAATGAGAGACATTGAATGTAACAGTATAACCCACATTATGTCATTCACTTAGTTTATAAGTTTTTTTTAACAATTAAAAGATATTATTAATACATCTGTGAGTTATAAGAATCGACGAAAATTTTAAACTCAAATCTATTATAACTATAAAAATAAATTAATGTTATTATAAATTAGTAAAGTCTTATAATAAACGAGTTATTTCGTTTATCATAAGACTATACTAATTTATAATTACATGAGCTATAAAAATAATTTATGTTAATAAACGTTAGTTAAGAGTTAGGTTAGGTTTTATATTAGCATAAAATAATTAATTAAAGGTTTTTATTTGCCATTTGGCCTTTGCAAATTAAATTTATTCTAAATATTTAAGTCAGGTCTAAATAATCACAAATCAAAAGTGTAAATATTCTAGTAATATAAGCTCTTAATATATAGAATTAAAATATAGGAAAATAACATATTGTACAAATACATTAAGACAATAAATAAAATAATAATAATAATTTATGTTATTATAATAAACATCTTATGGTAAGTAAGTAATAATTATGTGAAAATAATTCTAAATTGTAACTGTTATGGAAAATAAATAAAAAAAACTGATTAAAAAACGAAAAAAACATTATTTGTCATAAAAAAAGAGGCAATAAAAATATTTTTATTTAATTTGAATGAATGAATGAATGAACGAACGAATGAACGAACGAAAGAAACGAACGAACGAACGAACGACCGAACGAACAAACGAACGAGCGGACGGCCGAACGAACGATCGAGCGAACGAACGAACGAATGGATGAATGAATGAATGAATGAATGAATGAACGAACGAACGAACGAATGAATTAATGAATGTGAATGTGAACTCATAATAATGAGTCTATTGCAAAAGAGGAACTATCATGAAAACTTTAAACGATGTTTAGCAATATTTTATTGATCTGTGTAAGAGCATTTTTATTAAAATCGTCTGGCACAAAACCAAATGCATTAATTTGAAAATGTCTGACCAAATAATATTTGAGATTAGTTGACGTTGTGCAATAAAAATTTATCGTCAGTGATGGTGCAAAATTGCATAACATAAATATTGAACCTGAACTTGGTTTGTAAATTTTTCTGCCGGTTAACTTATTAATAAATAAACAAATATTGAAGTAGGTAGTGACGAAGAGTTGATGTGATCTAACTCTGACGTTGGGAGATTGGAACCGAAGTCTGAATAAACTTCAATGTAACAAAATCCCAAGTTGTTTTTATTAGAATACATCTGTTTTTTAATTGTTTTATTCGTCACCATATCGAACCATAGCCAATTGAAACACACTTATACTAACGCAAAATTTCTTTGAACATCACATTTTTGAATATTAGACTAACTAAAAAGTTGTCGTCTGAAACCCGAAGTAAAAGAAAATAACAGATAAATAATTTTTTAATAAACAAATAAATCATCTCACTCTTACAATGTAAATTTTACAATTTATGTTCTAAATGTTCGGAACTTAAAAGAAAGAACTTAAAAAGAAAACCACCATAGGACTTTGATTTTTTTTTTTTAAATTTTTGTCAATAAATTAAGCACGGTATTGTAATTTTTACTATATAAAGCGGAACGATTAATGTTTTTAGCTTGGCCTGACTCCACCGTGTCCTTCAGTTTTGTCGGCCGCGAACGGCTTCTCTCCAGTTAAAGATACGAACTTAATTCATGTATTTCATTTCTCCAACGAAAGTTGAATCTACCCCGACGTCTTGTAATTGGGGGTCCGGATTCGAATACTCTCTTAACTAGAGCATTTTCTATCTGCTCTATATCAGAGTAAAGCAGTTTTCTTGGCTTACTTAGATCATGTAGGTTCTGGTCTGACTCATCAATGACCATGTTTTCCATTTTGGTGGGTCGCGAGCGGCTTCTCTCCAGTTGAAGATACGAAATTAATTCCTGCCTGATCATATTTTATTTCTCCAATGAAGGTTGGGTCTGCCCTGCCGTCTTGTACTTCTCTTGACTACAGAACTCTCGTCCGTCAACTTTTGAGTGTCCAAGCCAATATAACTATTGACTTTAATTTATGTCAAGGTCATTTGATTAAACAGGTCGTGGAGTACGGCATACAAACGAACTGATTTTATGCTATATCTGCAGAAATTTGATTTTTTTTTTAGAGAGATTCGCGGTTTTCTAGTTTTTTAAATCGTTTTAATAATACTAAAAGAGTTGTCTTACGAACAAAAATGAAAAATAGGGTTTTTGAACATTAATATTAACTTCTGTATTATATTGATTATATCTATTTTATTTTAATATTTATTTCAATATTTATTGTCTAAGTCAGTTTCTACTAAATTTTATTTATGTTGTTTTTTTAAACAAAAGAAGCTTGGTGTGTTTTGATTTAATTTAAATAAACTTATGTGATAATCTGTCAATCTAAATGTCAATTCCAAAGTTCTCATTATAGCCACATACCACCCTTTAAATAATGTACACATAATTTAAGGTATTACGTAAAATATTACAAGCCAGTATTGATTTTTCTTTATCTTAAAATTTGTTGAAAAAAAAAAAGTTAAATCAAAGAGCGGAGAGAGAATGAGATGTGTTGTTATGTAATAAAAAAATATAAACAACAAAAAAAGTATAAAGTTTTGTTTTGTTGTAGAAAAATTATGTGTTGTTTTGAAAAGTTTACCAAAAAAAAAAACAAAAACAAAAAAAAATCAGTGAATTATTAATTTTATTTGATTGTGTTGTATGTATGTATGTAATGTATATTGAAGAGAGTTACAATTAGTTGTTTTTGTTTTTATGTTATTCCACATGAATTCTTTAGCATTGAAAAAATTTCCTATTCTTTATATAGCAACTGAAAATCACTCCAGACTTTTTGGTAGCAAATTGTTTTGTTCAAAACAAAATACATAAAAAAACGATGATGTGACAAAGACCTCATCCTTTTAAACAATGATATTATCATATGAAAATTATTTTGTTTTAAAATATGTACATATACTTTAAAAAGGGGCATTCATAATTTCACACACATTATGGGGAAACAGGAAACCAAACAAAATTTATGATGAGTTAAAATTAAAAATCGAAAATTGTACCGGATATTTTAGGTATCTCTTTTTTTGTTTCACATATTGTTATTCGTTATGCTTTTCTCCCATTTTATATTTCCCGCATTCCTATTTTTTTTATAAAAATCTTATTATCTGCAGATTTTAAATCTACCAAAATTCCAATGAAATTTTATAAATTTATAAATTTACCATTAACAGTAACTGTAAGCATGTAAAAAATTAGAATTACAGGTAAGTCAGGATAAGTATGGGTATGTGTGAAAATTACAACAGGAAAATTTATTTGTTTTAATTGCTTGTAAGCATAAAATTTCTTCAATTTACGAGATATTTTGGAGGCATAAAAAATACAATGTAAAATAAGAAAAAAATAATAAAAAAGATTTGATAATTTCTAAATTAAAGCTGTCATATAGCACGAGTTTCAATTTGTTCCTTAACCAAAAACAATTATTTCACAACAAAAAATATTTAAAATTTATTTTGAATAATTATGTTAATGAGTTTTGTATATGTAATAATAAATATTTTGATGAAAGTGAATTATGATGTTCACGTCATTATACTGATTGACAGTGATAATAAAATTTGTTATTTCGGTTAAAAAAAAATCTCACATTTTCACTTGAAATAATTAAATTTTATTACAACTTTAGTGTACTTCGATAAGAACTTTCATTTTTCGGTATTCGATCGCCAATAATTGAAAAAATAAGCACAAATGTTATAATAAGACAATTAATAAGGTATCTTGTTTCAAATATTGGCTCCTCTGAGAGAGATGTTGTATCGGCGTAGGACCTAATGACCATATGCCAAAGATAGCTGGAATTCCTAACTTTCCAAAAATATATGGACGAAATTAATACCCTTATCATGATTCTCGAATCGAATATGAGTCGAAGCGAATATGCTAGACGAACGTTTGCATAAATGTGATCACGATTTGCGAATAAATTTATTCGCTGTGGAAAAGTCGTTGCTAACCTAACACTTGAAAATTAAATATTTTGACAAGTATATTTAGATTAATAAAAACTTTCAGTTGAATAAAGATGCATTACTTCATATTTTAAATTCAGTGAAACATAAATCGAAGCCTTAAATTTGAACAAATGGAATATATTATCAATAGTAATATTAGTCTGTGTAATACGTTGAAGGAAATTATCACTGGCAATAATTAAGAGTTTCGATTGTTTCGGATACTGCTATTTTTCATTTTAGGTTTCTTCAAGTGTATTTGAATTTGTAACAACACTTAGAACGGCTCTCTAGATTAATTTGGATTCTCTGGATTTTATTCTTTGCTCAACAGAGTATCGACAGCTTGTTCCTACACCTCTTGTTTTTATATATATTTTTTTTGCAATACCTGTAATCATATTATTATCAACACACAGTACATAAACAAATAAACAAATAAACAATGATTTATTCCACTCTTTGAATTCACGTTTTGAAGATCCTAATACATTTAATTCGGTTGCAAATCGATTCCACAACACTTTTAATGCACTTTTATTCCAATTTGCTGTTCCCAGAACTCTAATCATTATTCTCTCAATTGCACCAGCTTATCAAACTTTTTTTTTATAACTACAAATAATATATTATTCATAAATTTTGTAAATAATCTCACATTTTTTTTTTAAATTTACCCTCCCCTCCAATTTTTTCGAAAAACAACAAAATATTTTTTTTTTATTTTTGTTTTACGGTTGTCACTTAAATTTTTCATTCGACAAATTGTCGAACGTATTAAATTCGCTTCGCTAATCATGATCGCATGACAGCGAATTCGTCTACTTATACGTTCGATTCGAGAATCATGATAAGGGTATAAGGACGAAAAGGACATTCGAAAATATTCCTGCTGTTTTGATGTTTTTAATGTTTTTGTATAAAAACCGTTATATATGTTGATCTATTAGATATATATATTCAGTTATATATTCTAGAAAGATAACGACTTGGAGCATATTTTAACATTTATTCGATGATGGTTGGTGCTGCCGTTGTGGAGATATTATAGTTCAAAGTAGAAAATTTTGGAAAAAAATTTTTTTTCTTTGCTTTCTTGAACAACCAAATACCTCAAGATTTTACTATAACACCCCCCAATATTTATATACTATTGGAAAGATCTCTGTTTTCTGTATAACTCACACATACATATTTTATATCTACATTGAATAGTTTAGAATATAGATTGTATTTGTTAAAACCAAATTACCGAAGAACCAAATTATACGAAAAGATTCATATACTACAGTCTATTTCATCGAATATAACTTATAAACTTGTAATATGGGAATAAGCTAAAAGCAAAATATAAATTAAATACAAAAATAGAGCCACAAAAAATATAAATTCATTTCATCACAAAACTGCAACAGATTATATAACAACGGCTCTTCTGAGGGAGATGTTGCATCGTCGCAGGACCAAGTGACCATATCCCAAGGATAGCTGCAGTTACTTGCCTTCCAAAAATATACATCTTTAAGGACGAAAAGGTCATTTGAAAGTATCCTTGTTGTTTTGATGTTTTTTGTATAAAAACCGTTATTATGTACCGATTTATGAGATATATATATAACTATAAAAAGGTTATTTGGTCCTACGCCGACACAACATCTCCCTCAGAATCCCCTATAAAACATTTAAAAGTCATTCAATTGAACTACAATTCGAACTACTCCAAATCGAACATACATCAAAGGTTTTTGAAGCATTTAGTAACTACTAAGACACAAACACTGCAAAGAACTGCACAACATCAATACAATACAATAAATACAACAATTAATATAAAAATAATTCAACCAGGGCTAAATAGTATATCTATCCTGTTCAGTAATAAATTGATATAATAAAATTCCAAATTGGATGAAAGAGTTACGACAAAAACATTTAAAAAATCGATTCAATTTCATATTATTAAAATTTGAAATGTACATACTTTGCCATATTTTGTTTCTTCAAATTTCCAATTTTATAAGAAATTCTAATTCAATACTCTGTTTTAATATTTTAATTTGATCTTAATTCTTTATAAATTTTTCAATAATGTTTCCTAAACTTACATATATAATTATAATCGACAAGTATTTTAGGACCTGCGCAGTAAACACCTTTTCATTTTATTTCGCTTCTCTTATATATTAAACTAGCAAAAAGGCCCGTCATATGATGGTGGTAAATAAAAAAAATGTTTTAAGACACTGCAAAAAAAAATTGGTATTAATAAACGTAGTCAAATATTATATAAGTGTTTTTGTGTAGTGCAAAACTTTACAACAAATTAAAAAAAAAACCATACATTTCCCAAAAACCGCATACTGAAAATTGTAACAAAAAATTTATTTTTGATTATTTATCGTGTAAATTTTATAAGTCAAGATAAATAAAAAAACTAAAAATTCTTTGAATATTTTTATTATTTATTTATTTAGAGTGCGCAGCTTAATTCCAAAAAGAACAATATTTGTTAAACTATAATGTTTTATCCATATAGATTAGTAATTGGATATTGCCATTTCTTTATATCCAATGCTTCTAAATCTTATACTTATATATTTGGTTGGTATACACGTATTTTTTCAACACATTCAACAAATTTATTTGACTAAAAAACCTAAATTTTTTAAGGTATAGTTACAAAAACTATACATTTGTTCTCTTTCTCAACCCCTACTTTTTCCAATGTCTAACGTGTCCTATTTATGATAATAAAAAAGGCTAATTTAACGGGGAATAGCCAAAGTCTGAGAATAAATGACAATTCTGTGGTAGTTGGAGATAAATATGTTCTGGGAATAAATTGTTTCCCTTATAGCTGTATCGATTAGCACTTCTGCGATTATTAAGTTTGATTTTAAATTTTTGACTGCTAACCGGCTTCCATTGCAGAGACCACGTTTGGTATTTAGGTTACTAAATAATATTATTATAACTTGAACTTTCAAATTAAGTTTATGTGGAAACATTCCACTTGGACAGCCGCCATTTAAAAATCCCACGGGTTAATTGTTGAATCTTATTATAGTTTTTCTAAAATGTTTAATACTTGTTCGTTAATTGTATTTGATATCAGAGTTTTTAAAGCAAAGTATCTACTTTTTTGAATAGGCAGCAAAACTAACTACATTCAAACTATTTCCAAAAATTTCTGGTATAATTACGCTCGTGTTTTTCTTTTTTTTTTCTTTTCTACACATTATCATCATATACACATATCCATGAATTGAATACCTATTTCTTAAATCAAACAAAATAAAAAAAATTTGATTCAAAACAATATTTTTTTGTTATTTCCTTTCTACATTATTCGCCGTTCTCTTGAAAACAATTTTAAAATAAAAAAAAGGCAAAAACAAAAAAAAAACATGAAATTTCAAAAGAGAGAGATTAATTTTATGTATACAATTTTTTCCAAATGCATGTGATGGGAGTGATCATTTTTGTGTTATGAATTCTGCTAAATAATTTCTGTTTGTTATGATTGTAATACTAATAAAATGCCACGCTAACGCAGCAGCAGCAGGACATTGCGTTTTATTATATAAGATATATAAATAAGTTGTATATAAAACAATAATGCGCATACAGTTGAAAAATTTGGGCTCATATGGTTTTATTATTCAGCAAATACATTATGCATATGTGAATTCTTATTAAAATAAAAACAAAAACAAAACAAATTCATTTGAAATAATAAATATAAAAACAACAAAAACAAAAAAAAATCAGTTGAATTGTTCATATGACTGGCCAATTCATTTTTATATAACAGAGTATCTATAATTATAATTGACAAGCATTTTAGGACCTGAGCAGTAAACTCCCTTTTCATTTTATCTCTCTTCTCCATAATGAACTCTTAATATATATACATAAATTGTATACACAACAGAAATGCGCATACGAATTGAAAAAATTTCTATTTTGTTTTATAATATTCAAACTTTTAAATAAAATATATCCATTTTGTGTCATTCAACATCTTATTATTTGTATACATAATTAGAGGAAATTTATTCAATTAATTTTTTTAAGTAACTGTCTCAAATTATTGTTTTCTATATTTTGTGCATTTGTAGTAATCATATAGTTGTGGTTAAAAATATGTAGAATGCCTCTTTGATTACAAAAATATTTTATTTTTAGTAATTTGATACATTAAATGCCTCTGTCTATAGGGAATATATTGAAAACGAATCAGTATATGAGGGAGGTGCATTTATGTATCCAAAATAAAACTTACTAACCACAAAACTTTTTATTAAACACAAGATGGTTTCTGTTATATCGTGAGTATAGCCTATGTAATTACGTAAATTACTGTTTTTTTAAAAACTTTAAATTTGGCTTCAACTTGAATTATAATTACTCAACAGGGGCCCCTAGTCATAATATAATAAATATTAAGTTAAATACTTTGTAATAATACACTCATATGCTCCATTTGAGAATTGAATAAACATATCTAAACTTAATAATATTTATTAAGAACATACCATCATCAACATAACTTTAGATCAGCTTAAAACAATTTTCTAAGTAAACGACACATAATGCGAAAATGGAAATGGTACCAAAGAACACTGCTTTGAATAATACCGATACAATATTAATATTTTTCAGAACAATTACCACAACTAAGTGACCCTTTATTACAACTAGTCAAAATCTATCAACCTGGAAATTTGTTACAAATACTGAAATACTTATTAAATATTTCAATTTATTTTATCTGTTTTTACTAATTTAAAATAATCTAATTAAAATTCAACCTAAACTTCAACTAGTACGATTCGGGCATAATATTTCTCTAATATCAGTATCAAATGGAAACTACCTATTAAATTATAACAATGAAAATTCTCTTTAATATCATCTTCTTTATTTGATTGGTTAAAATTTGAAACAAAAAATTTAAAAAATTAATTACCAAATTTTTAAATTTTAAACTTTAATACCCTTTCTTTATACAATATTTCTATTTTTTATTACATATTATTTTTTTTTTTTTAATTTAAAACTCAAACACATAACTAAAAATTCTCAAAAAGAATTTATTCGGAAAATTAAAATCAATTTATTAAAGTTTCTGCTTTGTTCTTTTATTAATAAAAAAAAACAACAATAAAGAAAATAAGTTTTTAATTAACTTGTAATTTAAAAATACACGAAGGTAGTAAATTTTCTTTAGAAGCTTTAAAAAAAAATGAAATATTTCATGGAACGACAACAACAACAACAACTTGAACATAAATAAAGGTTCTTTAATAAATAAAAAAAAACTCTTTTTCATTATTTGCTATCTTAATCAAACCTCTTTATATTTCCATTTTATTCATTCTGAATATTCACAATATGGAAGCAGGCAATACCCAAACCAATTACCGCCAGTAGCGCACCGTCAAAATATTATTTGCAAGTTATATGTTGATGATTGTGATGATGATGATGATAATGGTGATGGTGATGAAGATTATGATGATGATAATGCTGAAAAAAAAAACTTTCTTCTTTCTAGAAAGTTTTTTAATCATCCATCATGAAATATAATCCGTGTACAACCAAAATAACAAATTATAATTTTAATATCGTCACGAAAACCACAACTCATCATAACTTTAATCCATATATGTTAGATTAGAATAAAAATTTGCTTCTTTTTCTTATTGGTTTATCTTTTAAAATATTTTTGTATTTTCAGTTTTCAGGATAATCATTCAGAACAGAATCCATCAATCATTTACTTTCGAATTTGTTAAATAAATTTTGCTAAAATACATTATTTACCTTTTTGGTTCCGGTATATTTCAATATAATAAAGATTTTCATGATTTAGTATGTAGTACAGTAATAATTAATAAATTTTACGAATAGCGTGTGAAAATTCATTTGTATAGATTTAATATGTGTAGTATATTATGTATGTAAAAGTCTTATTTGGCAATTAATTAAGACCAAAAACTTTAATTTAAAATCCACTTCAATAATATAATGAATAAATTAAATTTCTACATTCAATTATTATTTATGTTCCCGATTTTAATCTAAGGTTCATAACTTTAAATTTTAATTTTAATTTTTAATTATTTTCAAATTATTGAAAACTAGCAAAAAGCCTAACTCCACTAGTTGTGGATTTGTCTTGTCTTGTGCTTTATAATATTATACTAGCAAAATTTACCGACATTGTCCGGGTCGACATCAAAATGTATAGAATTTATACTTTAATGAAGTTTGATTTATGAATCGAATTGAAAAAAATTGGTTTATCAAAATTATTTTAATATTTTTTTTCACTAATAATCAACAATACTACAACTTAAACTATACTCATATTAAAATTATTTCTTTGTAAACAATATTTCGGGTTTTTTCTGATGGAGTATAAACAAACACGTTCCTGGCTATTTCTACCAGAAGCAATCTTCACTGTCGACCTTAACATCTTATAGTTTGTCCATTCGATTTGATAATATTGAACATGGCAAAACTTAATCCAACTGAAAATTGTAAGCGTTTAACCTCAATCAGTATTTCTAATCATATTAGCGGTATTCTTGGAATAAAGATATTATGTTCACCTTTTCGACAATCAATTTGAATTTATGCTTCTATGAAATGAGGATGCAATGTTTTTATTATAAATCTAGCCCCATAGTTTTGTGGTGGTTAAGCTTTGGTAAAGTCAATATTGGAGCTGCTACTTTTAATTCTATAATTGGTGAGTAGGAAACAGTGTTAAATACAACGAATAAAAAAACTTTGCTCGATAGTTAAACTGCATCTATCGATTTATATACATACACCCCCTCGAATATTCTCGAGTAGTTTCTGATTAATAAAACGAACTGTCATATTTTTTGGATCTAATTCACATAGGCATGTAAAATTTTTATACTCATTTCTAAAATCCGGAAATACTTTGTCAGTCGATTCTTCAATACATACTTTGTATAGTTGTACAGATCGTTGCTATTTCAATTTTGACATTTAAGTGTTCTAAAATTTGGCCTTCACCAAGATGTAATAAATTCATTAGCTTATTGCAAATGTTGTAAATCGGTAAAAATCGTATTTCTTTATTTGTGAAAGGGTATCTAAGTGTAAATTTCTGCTCATTTTTCAAATATTCCTGATGGGTACTAGGAATTGCACGGCAGCTACCCGAACCAGTCCTAATTTCGATAAACTGAAAAATACGTATTTGTTTATTTTTCATAGAGTACCGATGTATAAATTTTCATATCTGTAACACAATTTTTTTTTTAAACATTCCTAATAAGTGCTAGGGCCGACGACCCGAATCAGCCCAAATTTTTTAAATTATTAACAGTCGTATTTCTTTATTTTTGAAAGAGAACCTTAGTGTAAATTTTCATGTCTATAACACGATATGTTTTTCAAATATTCCTGAGATGTGCCAGAAGTTGTATCGCACCGACCCGAATGAGTCCAAGTTTTTGAAATCGGTAACAGTCGTATTTTTTTTTTTTTTTTGAAAGATTATAAAAGTGTAAATTTTCATGTCTATAACACGATTGGTTTTTCAAATATTCCTGATAAGTGCCAGAAGTTGTATATCACCGACCCGAACGAGTCAAAGTTTTTGAAATCGGTAACAGTCGTATTTTTTTTTTTTTGAAAGATTATAAAAGTGTAGATTTGCATGTCTTTAACACGATCGGCTTGCGAAATATTCGTGAGAGGCGCCAGGAATTTTATTGCACCGACCCGAACGAGTCCAAGTTTTTGAAATCGGTAACAGTCGTATTTCTTTTTTTTTTTGAAAGATTATAAAAGTGTAAATTTGCATGTCTATAACACAATCGGTTTGCGAAATATTCGTTAGAGGTGCTAGGAGTTTTATTGCACCGACCCGAACGAGTCCAAGTTTTTGAAATCGGTAACAGTCTTATTTCTTTTTTTTTTGAAAGATTATAAAAGTGTAAATTTGCATGTCTTTAACACGATCGGCTTGCGAAATATTCGTGAGAGGCGCCAGGAATTTTATTGCACCGACCCGAACGAGTCCAAGTTTTTGAAATCGGTAACAGTCGTATTTCTTTTTTTTTTTTAAAGATTATAAAAGTGTAAATTTGCATGTCTATAACACAATGAATATTTCGCAAACCGATATTCGTTAGAGGTGCTAGGAGTTTTATTGCACCGACCCGAACCTGCCCCAACTGTCGAAAGTGGTAACAATCATATTTCTCTATTTTTTAAAGAGTACCCAAGTGTAAATTTTCATGGCTGTAACACCTTTGGTTTTTGAAATAATCTTGATGGACTCTAGGAGTTATATGACAGCTACCCGAACCAGCCCAAATTTTGACAAACTGTAAAATACGCGTGTTTGTTTATTTTTGATAGAGTACCTACATATGTATACATTTTCATGACTGTAACACAATTGTATTTTTATCATAATAAATAATATTATCAGGGGAGTTATAAACGTAAGTTGCGGATAATTTGCAAGTATACAGAAAGTACGCAAATCATCATTTTTCGTCAGTGCTAAAACGTCTCTTATGAATTAAACTTTCAAAGTTCTCCGTATATATTTTAAAAGCTATATATTCTTTATTTTTACTTCAATTTAGTCAAAGTACTTAATGACAAGCTTTCTACACTCTATGATAAACATTTTTTAAAATATTTAATAGGTCCAATATACAAAATTTTCGATCCACAGATGAATATAATAAATTTTTTCTCTATTTGATTAATAAAATATTTAATTTTTCGGTCAATTTACAGATGGATTTATGAGAAATTACACTAACACTCAATATGCTCATTGTGAATTATTTTCTTTAAAATATAAATCCTATTATAAATAATTTATTGAACAATTTATTCAGCACCATTTCTTAAAGTCCAAAAGAGTAATCCAACTCTAAATAAATCTTTTGAACATTATAGAACAAATCAATTTGTTGTTATATACAGTAATTAATATCCAGTATGTATATGGTTTTATAATTAGAATAGCCAGTGAATAAAACTTACCCTGAGCAAAAATAACACTCATGTATTAAAACCACAAACCAAATCTATAGCATTTCCATTGAAAAAATAATTTCCGTTTTAAAATTTAAATCTAACAAGAATAAACTAAAATTCTCTTAACACAATTTATATAAATATAAAACGATTACTTTAACTCATAATAATATGGAAAAATTAAATTATTTTTTTTGTAAGTATGTATTTTACATCCTTAAGATGTGCATTTTCTTGCATTCCAACAAAAATTCATGAACTTGACTATAATAAAAGACTGAAACTGTTTTATGATGGAATTTTCATAATAGAATTTAATTTTTTAATACTTTAGTAGGTAAAGGTATATTGCTTGAAGTATCATTTAAATTTAATACAAGACCACGATATCATCCATAATTTACAATAATCTAAAGGAATACAAAATTTTAAAATGTATATATTGAAAGAGATTGTGGTGAATGGAATATGAATATTATAGTAGATCTAGATACATAAATATTTATAAGATTTGTGCTATATAATATATTATTACATATAAGATACAATTCTAGGTACAATAATGATGATATAAAAATGTTGTGGTGCATGATTATATTACACGATTCGTAAAAAGTATTATAAATATTAAAAATAATGAAATAACAGAGATTTCAATTATTTCCGATACTATATATATATATATACTAGAAGAAACACCCAGGTACATACCCGACCGAGCAAAAGAAATCAATTTTTCTGTGAAACGGAAGTATATAGAATAGTAATATTGATAGCAAACCATAAAAAATAAAAATGTTCAAAGCTTTAGTTTATCTTTATAAAATCTTTTATTTATAAAATAAATTCAACTATCAGATCAAAACTATCAGATATAATTTAACTTTTTTTATAAGATTTGTTGATTTGTTTTTAATTTTTTTTTATTTTTCGAAGGAAGGTGAAAGCCTCGAAAGATACTAAATAGACCACGTACGTAGCCACTTAGCTATGTGGGACTATAACCAATTAAAGCCACCAAAACCATAACTGATATTATTGACCGATTAATTGATTTTTCGCGTTAATTGGGAAAGAGTAGTGTATTTAAATATTGTTAAAAAATAGTTTCCGAAAATGTTATTAAACTATTAATCACAACTATGGCTTAGTACCATTCATTACCGTTTCCCAATTATTATGAGCGAATTTTAAAATTTATCATTTAGAAAAAATTGGATAAATTGGAATATTCTAGCAAACCTCCTGGTATGCAACATTGTCAGTTACACTGTTCCTGTCAGTAGTTTTCCCCTATCTTGGTCCTGCTAGAATTTTAAATTTTATAGCAGTGTATTTTGTTGCTCCTGAAATTGCTGTTTAGAGCTGACCATGGGTGAAGGTAGTTTTAGGGGGGAAAATTTCGACTCTTTGAAATATTTGACCTTGTGATTTATTGATTGATATTGCATATGCAAGACTTACTGAAAATTAATGTCTAATAAACCTTGTTTTCATAAATGCAAACCTGCAGTCAATCTGCATATTCTGAATTTATGAACACACTTGTCAGATTTGAATTACTGAATGCTGTTCATAAATGCAGATTCAAAGTCTACTGGGCGTCAACTTGGTAGAATAAATTTTTAGTATGCATAAACTTTTTTGAAGTAGTTTTCTTTGTTGTTTTGAGTATTTTAATTTTTGTTTTGTTATTTTAAAAAAAAATGTTATTTTCAAAATGTCAGTATTAATGAACAGAAACTTTGCAGAATTGTCAAGTAAAGATAAAATATAGGTAGAATTTGTATTCATTATTACAAAGTACGCCAACTGGTGGCAAACTTGTTGTCAGTTTGCAGCATTTATGAATACACCCAAAGTCATATAAAAAAATTTTCATTCTAGTGATATTTTTTTGTTATTTTCTAAATAAAAGAGTTAATTTTATAAAGATTAAGTTAAAACAGTGCTTTTGTGGTTTGCTATTAATATTGCTATTCTATACATTGTTTTCAGATAATTTAAATATATCAAATGTTCAAATTTATTAAAAATCATTTTATTGTACCGTTTCATAGCAAAATTCGTTTTTTTTTGGCTGACCGGAGATTTACCAGAGGGTTTTTTTAGTATGTATATACATATAATCATCAAATCAAATATCCACTATTCCTCTTTATTAAAATTAACTATTATCTGTAAAATAAATTTGAACATTAGAATTTTAATATAGGTTCGATAAACATAATAATATATCACATCATTTCAGTTATCTCTTTTTTGTATTGGTAAATATAGGTACGTTTCTTTAAAATGTGTTAATCTGTAAAATTATATAAAGTCCTATGAATTTCGTGTATCTGAAAAGGAAATACTTATATTTTATAAATTTTCCTTTAAAACCTATATTAATGTTATCCTACTAATTAATTTTTTTCCCCTAATAAAAGTGCAAAAAACCAAATGCGATAATCCAAAAACAATAAAAAAAAAAGTTTGACTCAAAAGAGAATTGAACTCACAAAAATTTCTTATATTAACATGACGCTTCAACCAACTGAGCTAAAATAAAAATTTATTTGGATCCCTACAGCCTACATCATTGATTGATTGAATAAAGAAAAAAACGAAGGCACACGAAAAACCACGAAAAGTGTGCCTTCACTAATCGTGCTCTTGTGTATTATAATATAGATGTATATATGTGTTGTGTAAAATTTGTTTAAATTGATTTAATATTTTATTTGATCTTTTATTTTATTTTTTAAATAATATTTTTGTTACTGAGTTCAACCTGTTCTACATTTTAATAACTTTAAACTAAACTCTTTAAGAAGTTCAAAATAAATTTCTTTTTCTCTCAAATTTTATAATAAAAATTGCTTTTATAAATTTTGTTTGGTAGTGCAACAAATTATATAATATATTGGATGGAGGTACACGCCTGTTCACCAAACATTATACTTATACCTAACCAATAAGTTTAATAAAAATACATAACAAACACAGTATAAAATTTTGTTCCACATATAACTAAAATATATTTTGCTTTATTTTTTATTAAAAAATTATTAATCTTGAGTTTTTTATTTAAAATAGACAACTGCTAGTTCCAGGTTATTTTACTATATACAATCTACATAGTATACCATTTTATATTACTCATGTACTTCTGATAGATATTTTGACTCTTCTGAGGGAGATGGTGTACCCGCGTAGAACCTAAGCTTAATAACTACATCTCAACAATATCTGGTGTTCTTAGCTTTCCAAAATATATATCTTTAATGGCGCATCTTATCCTTTAAGGACGAAAAGGACATTTGAAGGTATCATTGTTGTTTTGATGTTTTTGTATATAAACCATTGTATTTGTTGAATTATTAGATTTTTTCTATGGATATAAAGTATGTATGTATGAGTTATAGAAAAAAGATACCTTTCCAACAGTATATAAATATTAAAGGGGTTTTATGGTAAAATCGTGTGATATTTGGTTTTTAAAGACCAAACATAGATTGCTTTTATTTTAAAAAAAATTCTACTTTGAACTACAATTTCTCCATAACGGTAGCACCAATCAAATAGTTGGAAAAATATGTTACAGATCATTATTTTATTAGAATAAACTGAATTCATATATCTATAATAGATCAACAGATATAACATTTTTTATACAACAACATCAAAACAACATGGATACTTTCAAATGTCCTTTTCGTCCTTAAGGGATAAGATGGGCCATTAAAGATATATATTTTAGAAAGCTAAGAACACCAGGTATCTTTTGGATATAGTCATTAGGTCCTACGCGGGTACACCATCCTCCTCAGAATCCCCGATATTTTTTTATGAGAAATCACTTCGCAGTCAAATAAAAACATAGAAACATACATTAAATTCCGGCTGAGTGGGCCTATTACATAAAAAACTATTTACATTATAATTAGAAGTATGGTTTACTTAAAAAAATAATTTTTCAGTAATTGAAAAAATTAATCGTATTCTGAACTTTACTCGATCGATTTTAGAATATTCTAACATCGTAGCTATTATCGGCTAGAATAGTAAAATCCTATTATAATAGTAATAAATCTGCTGTAATCCGACTTCAAAATTTGAAATTTGATATTTTTTTTACCTATTTTTGTACTATGGTGGGGGGATATTCATTAATATTTTTAAAATTTCTAAAAAGAAAAACTCCCCCAAATGGCTAATGTCCAACTTTTTTATGATGTTATCAACTATATCCGTAAATACTCTTCTATATCCTGTTGCTTTGACTAGATGAACCAGTGAGTGGCAATTTTTCAAAATAATAGAACCAAGTTTAAGCTAAATTGACTTTTATCTTAATAATTTCGATTGCTCTACAACGGGTACTCTGAATGAAAAAAAAAATATACCTATACTTTATTGAAAAGTTACCTACCCAGATGTAATATAGACACTTAGAGTAGAAACTCGACAGTTATGAGGGTATTTCCGATTAAATATTTTCCTTACAATTCATAATTCAGAATGCATTTTTGAGCTTTTCTAAGTATTTTTCAAGCATATCGAAAAAAAATTCTACTGTAAAAAATGTCTCACTGAGTTCTCTGGTGGTGGTGGCCTATAAATTGCTATGATATTATAATGATGAACGATAATGCTTAACAATTATTTAAATAAAGCTGATGTACTCATCACAATAAATCTCTTGCGTATTATAATTAATGCTTTTATGAATAAATAAACCAACACCTCGTCATTGTAGTTTGGAATATCTATACTAAATTTTTCTGTATCAACAACCCAGGTTTCATTTATTGCAATTATATGTTTTGTATGATTAAATTTTTCCAAATAATACGTAATATCTTCTTTCTCATACCTTTTTGCATTAAGGTGCAGTATTTTTAGAGATTCTAATTCATTAAAATTGATTTTATGAATACAATATAGGTTAGTTTTAACTTGGATTTTAAGTGGCAACTTAATTCCGTTGACATTTAGATTTGGATTGTAAAATACTATCTTATTATTTTAATAGTTGCTGATTTCTTAATGAAAAGCTTGTAATTTTTTATCCAAGTGTACTCAATTTTTTTTTTTTTTTTTTTACAATTTTATTGTCTCTTCCTTAAATCTCTTACCTTCTTGTATAACAATATGAAATAAGGTGTTAATTTTTCATTGATTAGTATTTTTGGTTGCTGTAGATTTTATGTTTATTACTTTATTTAATTTTTTTATTTTTTTATTAATTTATTTATTCATTTATACTATTTAGCTCAAACAGTTTACAATTTAGTATTACATTTCATATATTAATTAAAATACAATTAAATTTACTTAGTATACATTCAAAAATAATTAAATTCAAAATACAAAAATAGTAATATTATTTTTTTTTACAATATTTAATTAATTTCATATAATTTTCATCTTAAAGTATCTTTAGATATTGAAAAAAAATGTTTATAACTATTTTTTATGATTCACTCAACTTATTTTTGAAGTTTATTCTGTAAATATTTTTTATGTCGGATTCCTTTAGATTTATAGATATACCAACATCATTATAGCTATATATAGTTATTACAAATGTACTCGGATTTTCAATGGACTCATCATCACCAGCAATTTCAACCATTTTAAATATTAAATTATTTACCTTTCTCCAGCCGCAATTAAAGCACTGGAGTCTGTAGCCATCAACTCAAAAACCGTGTTGGCCTGTCGCAGTTCTTTGGACGAACTAACGGATAGGTTCAACATATTATTAAGATGGGTGTCAGGACACAGTGATATTCCGGGTAACTGCATGGCAGATCTACTTGCTAGAGAGGGCACTATATTAGAACTACTTCCGGAAAGGAGCAATCTGGATGCACCTCTTGCCACCTGTAATTTATTGCTTCGAAGTGATACAATAAAAGCTTCAAACTTCAGATGGTCAGTTAGACCAGACTGCAATATCACCAAGCAGATCTGGCCTATGTTGAATCTGAAGCGACCCCTTAACCTACTAACTATGAAAAGGTGTGACATTAGCACTATGGTATGGGTCATAACGGGGTCATTGTCTGATTGGTAAACATGCCAGAAAACTGGGACTCTCCTCAAACGACTTCTGCAGAACTTGTAGAGAGGTGGAGGAGGATGAAACTGTCCAACATCTACTCTGTTCTTGCCCTGGTCTCTACCATAAAAGGAAAACCCATTGAGGAGCCTTCTTTCTGGACTTGCTGGGTGATCTTGCAAACACTGTTATCAAAAACCTCCGCCGCTTCGTTAAAAGCTCAAATTGGTTTAACGAGTAGGGTACTAGGCGAGGAAAGTTTCCGTGGTATCACAATGGCCCTCACCGGTCTAAGTGTGTCGATGTAATGTCGGCAGCCAGTACTACCTAACTACCTACCTACCTTACCTTTCTCCAACTCAATTTGATTATATGCCAACTCATCTTTCACTCATCCTACCATCTTTCAATATACTCTTTGAGTTATATAACCTCACTTTGAAATAATTGAAATATATGCTCTAGCTTTGTATTAATTTGTTCAATCTAGTTTTCTTTACTTCGGATGCTCAAACCACCCTCTTTCGCTGTGGAACAAGTTTTTTTTTTTTTTTTGTAAATTGGCGAGTTCTATGTAACCCTTGTTTATCTCATAATTTCAGGTCTATGTTCTAGCTTGTTAAACGCTATTATTGCTTTGATGTCAATTTCAGAATCAGGCGATTTGTATACCTCGAAGTATTTGTATCTTTTGCGAGCTATGGCGTCGCAATCAAACAGAATATGGGATGAGGATTCTTTCTGTTTTAATCTGTCTGTGCTCGATCTATGTGGAACAAGTTGTTGTGTTCATTCAATTTCTATTTTGACCTTTTAATTTACAGGATTAGGCAAAGCCAAAATTTTTCTGAATCACGAGAAAGATCCTGCATAACTTCAATTTCCATACCTAGAAATACGTTACAGAACCATTTTTTGCATCTTATTGTTGCATTTTTTGCACCTTTTTGAACCATTTTTTGCGCCTTCACATTTCTTTTTATCTTTTTAAATTAATCTTCTTGTTGCACTAACTATCAAAATTTATGGAATCATTTCAATATCAAAGTAAACTCAAGATATTGTATTCAAAACGTTTTGTTCTTCTCAATAGACTTTATTCAATGCTGATATTTTAATAAAAAAAAAAACTCACTTATAAAATGACTAAAAATTACAAAAATAAATTATTAAAAAATAAAATATCATTTTTCCCTTATCATTCATAAATATTATAATACCACAACCATTATTGTGTTTAAGTATTAACCACACATTCTTAAACATCACTTGCAGTATATGGTATTTTTAGAATATTAAAATAAAAAAATTTCAATTATTTTACAAACAATATATTTTTTGAAAATATTTTAAATTCGTATACATAAGTAAAATCTTCCAAAAATTTGTTATTTTGTCCTACAGTACATAAATCTTTAGTAATGATTTCCACTTTTCATTTCATTCAAAAAAAAATCTATTTTTATAATGTAAATTTTCTTTTTTCTCAACTTCCTATCACACGTACCTACTTATGTTACTCTGAATCATAGTAGAAACAAAAATTTAAAATAAAAAATGAAATTCTATATTCTGCAGTTATTATAATCAATATCATCAATATTATCATCATCATATTCAATCTTTATATAATATTTTATATTTTATTATGATCATCACTATCATTAAAATCACTTGCATATTCAGGATATTGAACTCACCTTAAATTTTAGATCTTAAATTTTTTTTACTATTTTTTCTTTCCATTTCAATTCGACCCACGCATTATTCACCCTCATTTTTTTTACCTTTCTACTCTACTTTTTCCAATTTCAATTGTTCAAATAAATTATCTGTTTTTTTTTAACTAATTTAAATTCTAAAAGTTTCTTCAAAAAAATATTTTATTATTCACATCTTGTCGAGTTGTTGCACACAAATTTGCTATCCCTACATTACACACACATATATACAAATAATTTACATTAAAAAAATTGTAATAATAATAAGAACTAGAACAAGAGATATATAAAGGATATTATACGATCAAAATTTGATATATGAGTATACAAAAATTCATTCATACAAAATTATTATAGTATTTGTAACGAGATATTTTGATATGATAAGAAATTGTAGAAGAAAGAAATAAAAGATTGAATAAAATGGATTACGTATTATTATCCTTATCTATTCTTTTTTTAATATTTTTAAGACAGATTTTTCAAATGTTTTTAGAGATATTCAATGATGTGCAAAAAGAAGGATTGAATATTCAAATAATTTGCTGAACCAAAATAAGCCTGTAAAGTGTAAAACAAATGCATATAAACATTTTAGACGTCAGAACCAATGATTATAAGATTGTTAAAGAAAAATAATATTTTAAATAACAGTTCAATTAACCCAGATACAATATAGATAATATTTGAATTTTTAGTGAAATTGTTTTTAATTTTAAAAGTAATACAATAACAAATTTAAAGAGCTTTAGGGTCTCCTCAAATCAATATATTATTCAATTACCGTAAACTTTTAAATATGTATTTACGAAGAAGAATAAATAGAAATATTAAGATGCTGTATAAAGAAAATTATAAAATTTTATCAAAATCAAATATTAGTAAGTGTAAATAAGTTAATCAGATCAGCTCAATCTGTTTAAGAGAACTGATTAAAAATTATAATTTTTTTTTTACTTTATTTTATTTTCAACTCAAAAGAGCCATAAGGCTCGTATAGAGTGTTTCATAATTTTCATTTCAAGTTTATAAAAAAATAACAAACTACATACAATTCAATATAATTTACAAAAAATAAATTTAACAAAAGCAAATTAACAATAAGAAAAATCACAAAATTCATAAACAATAAAAGAAAAATAATGTTAAATACCTACTCAAATTTATTCTAAAAACAATTCTTTAATTTTATATTTAAATTCACTTACTTTCTCTATTTCTTTTATTTCTCTCGGTATTTCATTATAAATTGTATAAGCTGTATTATATACTGTATCACAGTTATTGAATCTCGCTCTCCATGATCTTATTCTAATTTTATCTGCATTTCTTGTTGCATATGTGTGGACGTCACTATTTAACGGTGGTTCAAAATTTTGTGTTTATATTTTTTGTCATCATGTAAAGTACCTCCTGCATTGCTAGTTTTCTTTTTATATAAAGCTTAATTGGTAATATTTTATTTTCTTTGTGAATTAATTGTGTTGACGCTCTGCTCTGTTTTTATAGCCAAACAAATTTACTATAAACAAAATAAACATTCAAATTTTGTTTTACTTGCATTTATATTCAGCTTATGATGAAACTTACAAATTTTCAATTGAACTTTCAGCATACACTATTGCTACATCAACTGCATACATATATGGGATGATACTGAACTGTAGGTTCACTAATCCACTTATGTATATAGAGAACAATGTAGGTCCTAGTGAGCTTCCTTGTATTACTCCATAATTTTTTTGTTCAGTACAACTTTTAGTTCCTTCACATTCAGCATACTGTTTCCTATCCTGTAAGTAACTCTACTTAAACCATATGTTTTCTTTCCCCTTAATTCCATATTCCATATTCCTACTGTGAATGCCTTTTGTACATCAAAGAAGACAGCTGCAACTTTTTTGTTTTCCTCCAGTTTAGTATGTATATTAGAAATCAAATCAAATAGTACAGCTTGGGTACTTGATTACTTTTTAAAGTCATATTGTTGTTTGTTAATCAAATTTGTTCTTTTTAAGTAGTTTGTTAATTGTAGGTTTACAACAGTTTCAATAGATTTACTGAACGCTGATGATGTTGCGATTGGTATAAAATCTTCAGGATAGTCAGTACTACCTGTATTCTTTGACACAGGTATTACTTCACATATTTTAATACATTTTTGCATTTCTGCTTGACTTAATGATTTATTAATTAATTTAGTTAGGTTTTCAGCTATTTCATTCTTACTATTTTTGACTATTTCATAGTAGCTATATTATCCGCTCCCGCAGCACTAGTTTTTGACATGTTGGAAATCAATTTTTTACATTCTTGCCAATTAATTGTTTCAAATTCAAATTGTTCAGTAGTTCTAATTCTTGGCAAGTAGAAACTCACGAATTTTTTTGCCATGTTTTCTACAATGTTAGCATAAAATTTATTAAATTCATTTAATTTTTTTATTTTATCTTTTTCCTCTATGCAATTATTTCGAAAAATTCATTTACCTTTTCCTTTTGTACTCCAATTATATTTTTAATACATTTCCAATTTTTCTGTGGGTTATTTCTTCTGTGGTTATTTCTGTTTAATTTTGTTGTTTTATTGAGCCAATACTTGTATTTATTTTTAATGTAGTCTGATTCCCGATTTGTAGCGAGTTTTGTACAACAATAGTTCTTTTCCTCGATCATTTCTGCACATTCTCTATCTATCCATGGTGCACTTTACTTAATTTTCGGAATCAACATCATTTGCATAAATAAAACCAGAAAAATGAACCGTAATAATTAAAGCAAAAGCAAAATCTATAAACTGGCCAAATCATTTGAGAATAGCTTCGCTTCAAGGTGTTTAAATGATTATTTCTAATAATGATCTATTCGTAAGAATTTATGAATATCATTGGTTTTTTGAACGATTTTTCATAAAGTGTCTAATGTGTCTAATAAGAGATGTATCAAGTGTTCACCCCTACACAGTACGAATTCCTAGATAGTTCAAAACTGACTATGGAAATTTATTTGTGGTCAAATTTTCTCTAATGTGAAACTATATTTCAGAACCGTAACTAGAATATGGTAAACATGGTCCCGGCCATGGGCGCCAAATTAAAAAGGTACTCACAAGGCGCTCACATTTTACATTTTTCAAATTTTGAAATTTTAAAGGAAATTTGTGTGAAACATTTACAACTATTTATGTTGCTGTACAAATTTTATTAACACTTCCAGTAATTGTGGCTAGTGGAGAGAGAAGTTTCACCAAACTTATGTGCCTATTACAGGTATCACTTTTTTTGTCGGATCCGAGTAATTTCAGGTGACAACACTAATTACTATTACAACTGTCACGCGCCGACTGAAAAATGCGACTCAATGGTCACTTGCAATTTATATGTGGCAGGATTCCGTTTGTCTGTAATTTTGTAATTTTTTGTGTCTATATAAATTTAAATAATGGATTCTGAAAAGAAAGGGTATGAAAATATTTACAAATTTATTGAAATTTGTTAATATTATTGTCTTGCTTTAAATAGAAAGTTAAGGATTTATGAAATAAAAACAAATTTTAATTTATTTCTCTTTATACTTAGATTCTCTGTTTCTTCTTCTGAATCACTATCACTAAAATATTGATCCACACTTGTAAATAAAAACATTTTTATTTTGTAAATATTAAGAACTTCAAAAATTTATAAAAAAACACATCAACCAACTCTGTATTCTTATAAAAATATTTTTTTTCTCAAATGCCAAATGAGTTTTTCTGCAAAGCACATTAAAAATACGTTCAGCAATTTGTTGCTGTCGGATGAGGTTTGTTATACGAAAATAAATTTCATTCGGGTGACTGGAACAAATTACTTGAAAAGTGGTGTGACACATGTAATAGGCACATTAAGCTCATTAAAAATTACTTGCGTTCGGCAACCAAGCAAGACCGCTTAAGTGGATTTGCTATATTGTCAATCGAATATGATTTGTTTGAAGAAACAAATTTTGATGACATAATCAACTAATTTATTTATATTCCAACTAGGCTTGCCACCTTTTAGTAATATCAGGGGAGGACATAAAAAAAAAAAATCAAAAACTTATTAGTATGTTTTTATTAAGTATTAAAAATTAAAAAAATGTTGTTGTTTCGTGAGTATAATAAATATTTATAAAAATTATGATTAAGATTAGTAAAAAATTACAAAACAACTAAATATACTCACTCTGAGTAGGACCAAAAGATTATAAAAAAAAAGAGAAGAAAATTCAAATAAGTATAACAAACAAAATTAACAAAACTATATTTTTCTAGAATAGAAAATTTTGTTTATAAATATAAATTAATTATAACTATAATAATAATGAAGTATTAACTAATTAATATTAAGTATTTTTCATTAGTTTTTGCTAAATTGATTAGCTTATTATCAGACTTAATATTTTCATAAAATTCCTGTCAAGTTTCTTTTTGGTTAAAATATATTATTAATTCACTCTTAATTAACTCAGTTAAGTTCTTTCCTCTTTCACCATTCCATTTGGCATTCATAACAGAAAACACTCTTTCCGTAAACGTACTACTAGCAGGGGTACTTAATAAATAAGAAATTACTTTAATAATATTGCATACATCCGGAAAATAGTTAAATATTTTCAAATGATTTTCATTGATATTTGATAACTCTTCAAGTTTTAATACATATATACTTTTTTCAATTAAGCATACTTCTTAAAACAGACTATCCCATGTTAAGATCAGTTATTATTTTTTTTGAAGTTAAGTTCGATAACAACACTGCTAGTGTATCTTAAAATTTGAAAAACTCTGTATTTATATATATCGTTCATTGATATATTTCAGGGTTATTCTAATAAGCTCAATTAAATCATTTCTATTTTTAGCATCATCTTCTATTTTTAGCAGCAGTTGCCGTACTTCGTAACCAAAATATTTTTTCTCTATTCTGTCATTAAGTTTGCATTTAAAGTCCTCAAAAATATGAAAGAATTCAATGGCTGTGCAAATACGACTTTAATGCTGGCCATGTAAATATAATTCTATCGATGGCAGATAATAAAGGCCACCATCTTGTACATGCCGAATTATTTCTTTAAATTGAATATCGCAAAAGTCACAAAATTCAATTAATTTTTCTCTTGCGCTATTAGAGAAATGAACATATATTTTCAATAAAATATTTTCAACGTTTGTGTGGTTTTCAAAATAAAATTTTCAACGATTTATGCTTTGTATGGAGGACATTTGTGTGTCGTGGGAGTACGCAGGCATTTTCTTGCTAAAGGAGAATGGTTCTTCCCAATGGACCCGTCCTCCTTCCAAGTCTAATTTCAACAAACGTTCTACCTCAATATACGTCTACATGATACAATCTACAAAATTTATTCGTGTATAAAGGTATCGTTTGAAACCTAATGTTTGGCTTAACTTAAAAACGAAAATGCACATACACTTGATTTAATAATAGATAAAATAACGCTCTCTAAAAGATATTATTTTGATACTTTCATATATTTTTATAAACTTCCAATTAATTTTAAGATGATAATTTAAACCCACAAAAATTGATATTAGCTTTTTTTTCAAAAGTCAAATTTAATTTGGGTTTAAAACTAAATTTATGAATAAACACTCAAAATTAAAAATGAAAAACTGCAGAATATAAATAAAACTATTTTGAGAGAACTGGGTATGTTTTACATTACTGACACTCTTAAACTACTATCTCCGACACTCTAATCTAATTCTAAGCATTTTTGTTTGTGACTCTGAACTTTTAAACCACAAGACGTATCATAACCATATTTACATCATAGGTTGGATTTTGATGCTCCGCTTGATTCATGTCTATTTTTTGTACTGGTATACTCCCAGCACTGATCACGAATATTTCAAAAACTAAATGTGTTACAAACCTGAAAATTTGTACTCATGATTTGTATCATGATAGTACTCAAGATTATTATATTATTGTACTCATTGATTCAGTTTATTTTATTTTATTTATTATAAGAAGAGAAATTTGCTCACACAAAATATATTTTAATTACTATTAATATTTCATAATTCAGTGAGTTTTTGCCATCGCCTTGCATCGAGAATGGTAAACGTAGAAAACGATTTCCAAAAGATTTTTTGTTAAATAAAGTAACTGCAGTTGATGGACACCCATTGTATCGTCGTTGGTCAACAGAAAATGGAGCACACACTTTTTCATTAAACATGAGAAATGGTGAAGGATTAAAGTTTAAATAGACAATAGATGGGTATGTAGTACCATACACGCCTTTGTTGTTCAAAACATAATAAATCCCACATAAAAATGTAGAGTTTTGTAATTCTGTAAAATCATTAAAATACATTTGCAAATATATTCATAAAGGAAGCGATATAGCAACATTTGCTCTTCAGAATGTAAATGAGAACGTTGCGATGCGAACGATGCGAAATAACACGTTACCAGATGGGTAGATACATGACTAGCAATGAAGCAATTTGGTGTATTCTAAATTTTCAAATACTTGGTCGAGATCGTGCAGTCATCCACTAAAACACCATTAAATAAAAATACGAAACCTAAAAGATTTAAATGACAACGATAGACTTTTTGGTGGTGCTCTAATTTTATTAACTGGCGATTTGAAGCAAACGTTACCAGTTCTTCCACGTTGAACGTATATATGCGGATGAAATCAATGCATGTTTCAAATCATCTTTTTTATGGCGAAGCATCCACAAATTGAAACTGAATTCTTAAGTACATTCGATTTACCAATATTCCAACCACATTAGGGGCTGAAAACTGTTTAGTCAATTATTTTGCTGCGAAATATAAATGCACCAAGATTTTGCAATGGAACGAGATTAGTTATTAAAAAAATTATGGGAAATCTCATTGAACACATTGAACTGAAAATTCTAAGGAGAAAATATTTTATTGCCAAATATTACAATGATACACAACAACGATGTGCCTTTTCAGTTCAAGGGGTTACAGTTTCCCAAAGCTTTGGTATTTGCGATAGCCATCAATAAATCGCAAGGACAAATAATGAACATATGCGGATTGGATCTATGAGAAAAATAAATATTTTAAAATATAAAAATAGTTCTATTAATTTGTAATTCAAGTTTTATACTAAATCAGAATCTTCGAGTCCGTATTTTGGCAGGGTTGGCTACTATAATATAATAATTAAAAAGCATATAATAATTAAAAACTAATAAAAATAATATAAAATAGCAATATACAATACCAAATAATTTCTATATAGAAGCCCACATTCCGAAAGGGGAAATGACCGTATTTGGAATGCAGATTTATCTACAGATGCCACTGTTATATAAAAAAATAAAACATATAAATAAATAATAAGTGAGTTTAAATTTTGTTGTTGTTATTGTATTTACATATTATAATTCTAAATTTAATTCAAAATTCGATTTGGATTTGTGAACAAAAAAACACAGCTTTTGTATTATCAAAATTAACAGTTGCAATTCACTTTAAAATTAACTGAACATTTTTTTTTATTATATTATTATCAGTGAATTAGGTGAAATTATCTGAAGTACAATATTGAAATTTACTATACAAACTGCAACAAGTAAATATATTATGCTATAAATGCAACTAATTAAATGCATAAAACAACTACAATAATCACAAAACTATACCTTCTACGTTCCAGAGATACTTGATGCCGATTTCATTAGTTCCTATTTAAATTATTATATACCAAATTATAACCAATTTTATTAAATTTCACTATTTAAAAAATAATAAAAAAAAAAATTTTTTTTTAAAAATTTAAAAATCAATTTAATTTCACCCTAAAAAAAACCACCCACTGCTACCATATTTAAAGGATACACAAAAGAAAAACTACACGAAAATGTTAACACGAACATAACGGAAAATGTTATGTTAAGTTATTTTATTATTTTTCAATTTTATTTGCATGTCAAGATAAAAAAAAAATGCCAAACAGTGTCTCTCAATATGTCGGAAAAAGTAAATTGACCTACCGTGTATGCATTTAAATTGCATTTTTTTTTTTCTATACATTTTACAACTTAATGAAATATATACTATATACATACATAGATAATTTCATGCGTTGTTAAACTTTAAGTAAAATTCGAAATTGTAAAATTTTGTTTTCTCATTTAAAAGTTCTATTCAGTTACCTAAATAACTGGAATACATACACATGTAAATAAAAAGCCGTAAATTCTATTAAATGAGTCTGAATGTAGACACGGTAGGTCAATTTTTACTTTAGTTAGTATTATGTGTGTGCGTATTGTGAATAATATGTATATCAGTTTGAAATAAAATTTATTTTTTATATGTATATTATATAAAAGCTAACCAGAATCCAAATAAATGTATGTATATTTAATGAAATACGCATGAAAATTTCGTGCAGTTAAAATAATATGTGTTAATTTATACCTTAAAAGCTATTTATTTCTTTTCTTTGTAAATATATAATATTATATAGAATAAAAAAAAATATATATATAAATATAATAGAACTATGTAAAAGCACAATATAAAAATTAATTCCCGGATAACTTTAGTTAATGTAAATGAAGCTATATATATATATATATATATATATATAGAACCAATAGAACTTTGTAATTTTACTTTTATATTCAAATTCAGTAAATAACTGAAATCTCACATGTTCGGATCAATTTTAAAATGACATCCGTTTTTTTCCAATCTCGGTTACGATACAACTTTTAAACAATAAAACAACGATAAAAAAAAACAAAACATGAAATGTACGAAAAGATAAAAGAATGAATTGAAAATTTGCATTTTCAAAAAAAAAAAAAAGGATATGAGAAATATAAATAAAAAAATTTTTTTTTTTAATTATTCTTCAATTCTGCTCTTATTTTCAATTAAAATTTTGCAAAAAATTATTCTATTATTTAATTCACACACTATTCGTTGTTTCCAAATCAAAAATTTTTATTTTCTTGTTTTGTTATGTGTTTGTATTAAGCTTAAGGATATTTTTGAAATTCTATTATTAAAATTAAATTTTGGAAAAACAAAGACTAACAAAAAAAAAGAAAAACAAACAGTATTTTGATTTGAATGGATGGAAATTTTTGCAAAATTTTCAATAACCTAAATTTTATATTTTTGTTTAGATTTCAGTACGTAATAGAATTTAGTAGTCAAATATTCGAGTATACTGACATAAAATAAGTCTGTATTGTAGTAAATACATATATAATAGGAATAAATTATTTTGAATAGAAATTTTCTTTGAAATTTGTTTTAGTTTTTATATGTGTACGTTATGAAATAAATTTTTACATTATATTTTGTATAGATGTTTATATAGAACATAAATTTAAAAGCTCTACATGAACTACGAACGAGAATCGAATCAATAGGATACATAATATAAGGACAAAAGTATTTTAAATTTTTCGCATTTTTTCATAGTGAGTTCAAATGTATTTTCTAATATCTCATATTAAATAAAAGGACATCAAATATTATATTGTTGTTGTTGTCGTTGTTTTTTGTTATTCTAATTCAAATCTATTATTATTATTTGATTTTTATAATAAAAGTGTCCTGCAGTAGATATACAATTGTATTAACCACAGGCATATTAATATAAATAAATTAATTTTAGGTATATTTACTAAATAGTACTAAAATATAATCTAAAATCAAAATATTTTATTTTCTGCAAAGGATTATAGAAAAACTAATAAAATGTTTCAACTCTGGGAATAAGAAAATATTGAAATAAATATATTGGATAGAATGCATAAATATTTTTTAAATAAAAGTTTTTAGAATCCACAGAAAAAATAGCTAGTCCTTTAACTGAATTTAAAATTCTCCATTAAAAAGTCATTATCATTCCCATATTGACAAATAAATTTCAACTATAGAAATCCAAAAAGAACTTTAATACAGAATTATTCCAAATAGATCAGTCTAGAATATTAAGGATCATCACTGATGTAATACGGTAGGTAGGTACATGAAAAAATATTTACGAAAAATTTTCTCAAACACCCACTAACCTAGGAGAAGTTAAAAACACTATAGGTTCAATAAAATAAGATAGTGCAACTGGTTATGATAATATATCTTCTAAAGTGTTAAAAAAGTATTCTAATCAAATAAGCCCAGTTAGTTAAATACATAAATACCGCTTTTGAACTTACTGGTGTTTTCCCGGAATCATTAAAGATTGCGACTTTTACACCCATACACAAAGCTGAAAATAAAACATATCCTTCAAACTACCGTCCAATATCACTTTCAGAGCTGGGTAAAATACAAATACTACACTACTCATTGAGTAAAAGTATTTGATTTGAAGTATTTGAGTAAAATTATTTAAGTAAAAAAAATTTAAATACTATTTTCAAGTACTTTTCAAATAAAATTGTTTGACTTGATTTCTTTCAAATACAGGTAAAGTATTTGAAAAAAGTATTTCAAATACATCTGAATGTTTTTCGATAATCTATTAACCATTAACTTTTGGTAAATTGGTAAATGTTTTTTAAATTCAATATCAACTGAAATTTTCTGTACCAATGCTATAATAAGAAGTAAACTATAACTTTCCAGTGATCTCCATTCTAAATGTTTTTTGCTGAATAGGTTTTCATTTTTGTTACGAGCAACAAAACAATGCAACTTCCAAGCATTTACTACAGCTGAATGCAAAAATTTCAACCATAAAGGCCAATACCCTTGTTTGGATCGTATATTTATACGATAATTCTGCAGAGCATTGTCGTGTAGATCTACACCATCCATTCCATAACTGTAAAACCAATAGTTGTTTATGCTGAATATATTGGTTCGATTATTTACTCCATCGTTTTACATTAGCCAACAGTTCTACATGATCGAAATTTGTACATATGGTTACTTCTTTATCTTGCCAACGACAAAGTAATACTTTATTTCCCGATTCAAATTGATAATCATGTTCGCCACGTTTTAAAGCTTTTCGTATTTTTAATGGTGCATTATGGCATCTGTTTGTTCTAACTGTGCCTATAGCGAAAAAACAATTATCCGATTGTAACCACATCAAGTAGTACAAGGTAAAAAAAAATTGTCGAAATAGATTTTATGGCATTCAGGAAATTCAGGATTTTGAAGCAAACGCATCAGGACATCAGGTCCTAATACAATTTGTTTATTTTATAATTTTCAACAATGTATGATAACTTCATTTATTTTGACTGCGAGGGGTCTATATTTTTCTGTTAGTATTTCCATTTACTTTGATTGCGAGGGGTCTCTATTTTACTGTCAGTGAAATTTACATTTTATAGATTTATAGAAACCTTGCTTAACATTATTTTCCATTTCTCACACCAACCGGACGTTTCATTATTAGCTCTTTGTAGATTAATTGTAGCATCTGACTGGATAAAATTTATTTTTCTTATTGATTAATTTTTCAACATAACTAATTTTTACAACACAAATCTTATATTCTTGAACTTGATTAAGGTCTTCATTTTAGTTTATATCTAATGTTAGAATGACAGCTTATCAACTGTCTTTTTATAATTAGATTTAATTACTGTGACTAATATAATGTTATTTTATTTACAAAGCATTGTTTTTAATACTCGTTTTTTATTGGAAAACTAATTGCTCAACATGCTCTAATGTGCTCTAATATGGAATTATATGTTGTTTGTTTGCAACTTATATTTTTTAATTATTTTGTTTATTAAAATTTATGAACTTGAATTAAGAATTATTATGAAGCACTCTATACGAGCCTTATGGCTCTTTTGAGTTGAAAAAAAAAATAAAATAAAATAAAAAAAAAAATAAAACTGATAGATAAAATTGAGAATTCAATTATTAATGATTTGAAAATTCGATGAAAACTATCATCATTGCTGAGTTCAGAAAATTTTATTGGTGGTTGTCCGATTCCGGTAGCTATTACTTGTTTTTACTGAATTTTACTGTTATTTTCTTAACATAAAAGATAATGAGTTGCAAGGATCCATTGCTGTTGATTCTAATACACCTATGAAGTTTTTCTCAACATTTCAACTTTCACAAAATTAATTGCACATTGATATTTTGCTAAAGATATTTTGATCATTCATGCTAAAGAGTAAAATGAAAGATCACTGATTTGGCATACCCAAATTTACAGAAGGTACAAATAGTATATTAGACGCAGTACCGTACAATGGTAGACCAAATTCAAGATGACTATATGATATTCTAGAATCTAGATAGTGACTAGATGATAGTAAGTAAATATTAGTAGTACGATTCTATGGGTGAATAGAAATAAGTAATTGTTTTAGAAATAATTAGCACTAACTGACTCTGTTCTTTTTTTTTACATAATTGCTTACACATTACTAAAGTTCAAATATTATATAACAACAAATTTAAATTTGCTATACTCTAAACTATAAATTATATAATATAACTTTTTACTAAAATTACACAAAAAATTAAATAAGTTGTCAGTCAATCAAACTATGCTTCAAATTTAACAGAAGTTCTTGGACATCAATATTCATTATAATCAATTGATAAAATTATTTCAGAATTTTCACTTTATTGTTTTCACACCCCATCTTCCATTTTTGTTGATAATTTACATTTGCATTAATAACAACAAAAAAATATTTTACTTCGTCACTTTGATGAGAATTTTTTTTTTAAATAGTGCGACTATCCAAACAAGAGATAACTTCTATTCCAAGGCTTATTTCTTGTTTTACTTTTTGTTTTTTTCTATTTTTTGTTTTACTCTCTAGGCTCTTAATTTTAATATTTGATTTCAGGAATTGTTTTCGCTTATAAAATATATTCATCAAAAAATACACTTTGGTGTAATGTATGTGACATTGAAAATAGATGTACACTTGAGATTAACTGTGTTTGTTAATGTTAACGAAAAATGTGTAAACAAATATATTCAAAATATATCAAAGGAAGCATCTGAAAAAATGAAACTAAAAAAAAAACTAAAACAAAAAAAAAATTTTGTTTAGATAAAAAGAAAACTAATGTAGTTTCATTTAGAAGAGAAAAATAAAAAGTAAGTGTAAAAAATTAGTAAAAATTGCACCGTTTAAATAATAACAGTAACTTTAATTAATTGTTGTAATTCACTAGCTTAGGTGAATCTACCTTGTGGTACATTCAGTACGGTACTTCAATTTTTCTTGTTTTGTTTTTCGAGTACACAGCTACTTATTACTGTTATTGTATATAAATTAATAAAATGTTAAAAACTACTGCTATTAGTAGGAAGAAAGCTTTCTTAAATAGCGTAATTCCATTCCATTTTCTTCAACTTATTTTATTACATTTTATTATTTAAAAATTTCATTATTTTAAGAATAATGAAAGCAAAACTAATCAAAAGATGCATATTCTGAGTGAAATTTGAATCCGAAACCTATTTATTATTAGTCAGGTGACACTACAACTACAACACCATGCAGAACAGCAAAATGTAAATGTAAGTTCAAAAAAATGAAAACTTCCAAAATAATTAAAAATTCTTGCACATTTTAAATTGGATACATTATTTCTTACGGAGGAGGTGGCTCTAAATATGTTAAAAAAGATAATAATAAAAAATTAATAATAATATTTACATACCCGATAAACAAAACGTGTCGTAGAAAGATGAAGGAACACAATGTGTTCCTATTTGTGTACCCAGCAGAAGAGAAAAATAATAAAAATATTTTTTTTTTGTTTTTCTTTTACTTGATTTTTCATTTCTATAATAATTATCCAATAAATATCTATGTAGAACATAATTTTTAAATCCTAGCAATTGCAAATAGCTTGGTAACTATGACGACCGAATGCAATAAAGTTTAATAGGATTCGGTTGACAAATTATTTTTTTATTGCGTTAGTTTGTTTTTGTTATTGTGTCTTGTAAGTACTAAGCTAAGTGTGAATTATTCTTATAATTTTTAAAATAAAAAAATAAAAGTTGTAAATTGGATTGCAATAAAAGTTTAAAATACCAGGTATGTTGCCAAGATTAATGTAAATGTGGACTAAAAAAATTTTCTTTGCAGTGTCCCTAAAGTTTTTCTGTTGTGTCCGTATATTTACTCTTACAACTTTACTTATTTTATCGACTTTTCTTTGCAATGTCCCTAAAGTGTTTTCACTGTGTCTGTATTTTGATTCTTAGAAAATCGGAATTTGAATCAAGTTTTGTAGAAAAATTCAAGGTTTGTTAAAATTAAAATTTTAAGCAATATTTATAAATTAGTAAAAATCAATGCTACTTTTTTATAGAATTAGAAAACGTTTGATTCTCCCAACTCATCAATAATGGGCACGGAACACATTCACGACTTGTTAGGAACACTTTTGTCAAAATTGTTTACCGGGATAAATTTATTAATACATTTTTCTTATATTTATATAGGCATTGTAGGCTTTTAGCCATACTGGATACATACTAACATCATAAATATTTTATAAAAATGAAATCAATCCTGGCAAAAATTACTATTTTTATAAATTTTCACAATCATCAAACATCCACCACTCTAAAAGAAAAACACAAGATGAATTAAATTAAATTCAATTCAATTATATCATTTCGGAACAATTATTCACTTCTATCAATATTAATTTCAAATTCGTACAACATTACAATAATCCAAAAAATTTATTAAAACCCTAAAAATTACAAGGAGGCTGCTAAAACGAAACCTTATTCACTGTTTATTTAGAATCATGTTTCAAACTAGATTATAGGAACTTATAATTAAATTGTTTACCGGAAAGATACCCACTGGACAATTACTCGTACACGGAAATAAATGTTTTTGTAGTAAAAATACCCACATGAAAATTGCCCACACAGCAAAATGCAAGATGGTGAAGAAACAATATCTCTTCTCTCTTTCAGACAGTAACAAACAATATTTATCAATTGGATCAGCAAAAATAAAATTAATAACACTTATAACCAACGAATACATAATTTGCACCTACTATGTGTAAGTGTGAGCAATGTTATTTTGTTATCCCACCGCTGTTATGTGCAAATATGAGCAATGTAATTTTGTTAATCCGCCGCCGCTATGTGTAAATATGGGCAATGTTATTTTGTTATCCCACCGCCGCTATGTGGGCAAGTGTGGGCAAGTTGTTTTGTTATGTGCAAATGTGGGCAATTTTATTTTGTCAGCCCAAGATCAATAATTTCTATGGTCTGGTATTTTTGTCAGTAGGTATTTTATCATATGAGCTATTTTGCTTTGCATTTTTGCATTTTTATATATGAGCAATTTTCCATTGAATATTTTTCGTAAGCCCATTTTTTGATCAATCTATATTTTGCAAAACTTCAATTCTTTTCTAAATTAGCCTCAATGGTTATAATTTGTTACTCTAGTTTTCAAATTATATTATTTTTCCCAAATATTTATTTTAATAAAATACATTTAATTTTCTCCTACTTTTTAATTTTATATTTTCTTTTTCTACAAGTTCTACGGTGCCAAACTTATCTATTTTGGATTGTTTTAACACGCCATCAAAGTATTTTTCCCCAAATATTTGTACAGTGATGCATCAATTCCAAGTTTCATTTTCGTAATTCATAAACGCTGATTTTATATGCTAAAAAATTCATAATTTTGAACTTTGTTTAGAAAATAAATCACAGAAACGAATTAAAATAAAAAAATATATATTTGAAGAAAAACGAAAACATAATTTTATATGCAAACAGACAAATAAATACTCAAAGCTAAATTTATAAAAAAAATGATCCAAAACAAAAATGTGTTTTTACCAGTTTTGGATTTACTAAAATATTTGAATATATCTGCTACTGACACATAGAAACTTATACATATCAATTTCATTGTTGAATTTATATTCAGTTTAATTTAAGGACACTCATAACAAAACCAATTTGTTATTTTATCCAAAACTAAAAATATATAAAACGTGTCCTAACAACATAAATAGAACAAAAAAGAAATTCTATTAAATTTTAACCAAAAAGAGAAACACTTTAAAATTAGATTATTAAAACACAAAACATATTATATACCTATGTACAGTATATTATATATATATATATATATATGTTATTTCTAAGATATGAGCCCTTGAACTGAAAATATTTGGTGAATATTTTTTTCGAAATGGTCGGGGAGAATTTTCGAAATGAATATTCGAGGTCAGATGATGCTGATTTCAGTTGGGAATATGTTTATTCGTTTTCCAAATTTTATCCAAAACGTGACTTCATCATGAAATGATTTTTGAATAGTTTTATTTCTTATCCCACTATAAGTCAAAATGTTTATGACTTCTTACAAAAAAACCAATTCTATGATTACCAACAAAAAAATGCTTATTGTCCATTGGTTTTTTTTATTTACTTTAATTTTGTTTTTTTTTTGTATTCCAATCCAACCGTTGTACAGGATACAGGATACAATTAAAAATCTCTGTATTTTTAATATCTTAATTATTGGTTTTCCTTTTATAATAACCATCCTGATACGCACTAAACTAATTTATCTTGTAGTAGGGACAATATGGTTAGTTCATGGTACCGTAACTTGTCATACTTGTTATTGGCATCAACCTTTCACTTGTTATATTTTTCACTTGTTATTAACTATTGTCAAAAATTGAGGTTTTTCACATATTTTGGGGTTTCATTTTATTTTAATTCACAAAACAAAGAAATTAAATAAGTAATGAAAGTTAAACGAAGCCGGATTTTCATTAGGAAGCTAATTTTCTTATGGACTTTAACTAAGATAAAACTTTTTTTTATTCAGGAGTCTGTTCAGTATTTTTCTATCTTAGTACCAACGTGTTAACTCCACAAACGGCTTCAATGTCGAAGTCCGGTGAAAAATAACTCTGGTGAATTCAGGTTTTGAAACGGCAATAGAAGCGGTACATAATCGACAGCGGATGAAAAGCGATGAAGAATTAAGCTATATGATCTACATGGTATGTAAAACTGAAAGAGAAAATAAATAGTAAATTAGACTTAATCTAAAATTGCCGCACGATAAGACCAAAATCAAATACTACAGATTAAATCAAATTTAAAATATTATCAATAATAATTTTGTTCTCTATTACCAATTTAGATCTACGTCCTAACAAATCAATTCTTTTCTAAATTAGCCTCAATGGTTATAATTTGTTACTCTAGTTTTCAAAATATATTAATTTTCCCAAATATTTATTTTAATAAAATAAATTTAATTTTCTCCTACTTTTTTATTTTATATGTACAGTTTTTTGATGCAATCTGATGAGGGCATTCAGAATCATATTCAATCATTGAAAAAACTAATATTTCTACCAATTGTTGAAAAAATAATAAAACTATCTTGCGCACCTTTATCCAAAAGTAATGGTTCTAAATATCACCAAATACATCACAAATACATCACAGCTCATCCGCAAAATAAAAGCACACACAAAAGTGATTCAAACTCTTCAGAAGAATGAAACGGTTTGACCACAAAATCTTTCAATAATCTTGCCAGAAAAAGAGATGTAGGAAATCGGATACACTCTCTCTTGACTGTCTCTTACAAACAATTGCTAGTATATGATAGGTGGCAACTAGAAAAAGCCTCAAAGTCCATATTTATTCAAGCCAAAATTCTACAACTATACAGTCTTCCAAGCTGAAGTGTATATATTTTTAAAAATAAAAGAAGCTTGTTAATTTCACAAATTTCACAAATGGATTCATGGATCCATCCGTTTATGATCCATGATTATGACTGACAGGTTGAAACACGTGTCGGGATAAAATAAATTTGTGAAATTAACAAGAGTCTTTTATTTTTCAAAATTTTACAATACAAGTACAAGTGAAAGCATAAAAGCTGAAATGTATATAATTGAAACTTGTGAGTGTAAGAATTTAACAAAAAAAATAATTAATAAAGAATTAAAGAAGGAAAAAAAACATAAAGTCTACATTATCTCAAATAATAAAGCAGTCATAATAGTTCTAAATTTATACAGCATCACATCAAAGCGAGTGTAGGACTGTATAGACAATGGACCATTTTGGTTTTAGTCTACTGATATTCTGCATAGCTAGCTACTGCTACCTGGTAGTCCCTAATCAGTCACCTAATTTGTACCTGACTGCTATAACCTACTTAGCTATCTTAAGATATATTAACTTTTGAAATTAAAACAAACAAACATAGATAAGTTGACAATATAGATACTTTGACAACTTCATTCATTTTATTTCGGATTAGTATTTGTTCTCCCATCTCAAGGTCATTTTAATTTATTTATTTATTTAGTAATTTCTTACTATTAATATAAAATTCAATTGTATTAACTGAGCACAAAATGATTTGTTATATAATTAAAAATTTCATTTCTACTCAATGTTATTTTTAACATAATTATTTAAAGGTTTTAAAGTTCTTTTCATTTTTTAAATTTGTTGATAATTCATTAAATAATTTTAAACATTATCATATTCTGAGTTTTGCTTTTCTTAAGTAGACTTAATCTAAAATTCACAATATTTCTTAAATAATAGTTATAAACATATTGTACATAAACTAATCTATTAGTTAAGTAATTTGGCATCATTTGATTTTTTATTTTAAATATTATCAATAGACTTTTTTATAATGAAAAAAGTATCAACTAATTTCACAACTATAGAAGATAATAATTATGACCTCAATTCCGACCATTCTGCTGTCATTCTAAAATTAAATACAACAATAGTGAAAAAATCTAGTAAACTATTTTTAACCAACCCATCTACAGATTGGTTAAGCTTCAAAAAGATTCTGCTAGAAAAAATTAACTTAAGAGTAACATTAGACAATGAGGAACAACTAGAAATTGCTACTGAAAAACTTATGCAAGCTGTCCAGTTTGCAGCTTGGAGTAGTACTAAGACAAAATACTTTTAAAAAAATCAGCCCTAGATATCCGGTGTATATCCTTAACATGTTAAAAGAGAAACGAAAAGCGAGAAGAATGTGGCAACAAACGCGTGATCCATCCATCAAAATGGATCTTAAGAATAAAAGTCAGGAGCTAAAGAGAGAAATAAAGAAATTGAATGATAGATCTCTGAATTATTACCTAGAAAATTTAACAGCTACTAAAGAAACAAATTATTCTTTATGTAAAGCTACGAGTAAAATGAAGAAGTCTGTTGTGCATTCTGCACCACTGAGGAAAAATGATGGTTCATGGGCAAGGAGCGATAAAGAAAAAGCTGACACTTTTGCAGATCATCTCGCTGAAATTTTTAAGCCCAATGAAATGAACACTGTTATTGATCTAACTGAAATATATAACCATGAAGATATAAATATTCCCTTAATAAGTCGAAAAGAAGTAATTAAGGAAATAAAAAACTTAAAATTAAATAAAGCCCAAGGATTTGATTTAATAACTTCAAATGTGCTGAAAAATATACCCAACAAAGCTCTCACACTTTTGGTATATATAATAAATGCCTGTATTAAGCTTAAACACGTACCAAGTATATGGAAAGTTGCAGAGATAAATAATGATCCAAAAACCAGGAAAGCCTGCTAACGATACCAAATCCTACAGGCGTAGGATTCATCAAAAAGCTAAGTTGTTTGCTCCCTAAAAATTATGTTGAATTATTTTCATCATATCTCTCACATAGAGTTTTTCGAGTTAAAAATGAGAATGAATACTCCTCTCTAAGAGATATAAAAGCTGGAGTACCGCAAGGTAGTATACTGGGTCCAATTTTATATTTGTTATACACCTGTGATATACCCGAAGTAGAAAATATAAAAATAGCAACCTTTGCAGATGACACAGCGTTGATGGTAGTTGGTTCTACTATAGAAGAAGCTACAAACAAACTGCAAAAAGCTAATGACAAAATTTCCAACTGGTACGAAAAATGGAAAATTAAATTAAATGAAGCGAAATCTAGTCATGTAAATTTCACCTATAAAAACATAGTAACTCCTCTCTCAGTTAAAATTAATGATGTCGTGATTCCATACGAGAATAAAGCTAAATATTTTGGCATGAGCTTGGATGCTAAACTGAAATGGAAAGAGCATGTGAAAATCAAAAAACAAGAACTCCAGTTCAAATATAGAGAAATATAGTGGCTGATTGGGCGGAATTCTACGGTCTCGACCTATAACAAAGTTTTGACGTATAATCAAACATTGAAGCCAGTCTGGGCATACGGTATTCAAATATGGGGATGTGCTAAACAAATCCATATTCAAACTATCCAAACGTTCCAAAATAAGGTACTGCGCAACATAGTCAACGCTCCATGGTATGTTCGCAATGCCGATATTCATCGAGATCTGAAGATCTCATGTATAAAAGACGAAACAATGAAATGCGCTGCACGGTATAAAACTCGTTTGATCCAACATGTCAATACCGAAGCTTTTAGCTTAATTGACAATCAAAACTTTGTGAAGCGACTAAAACGAACAAGACCACTTGAGTTAGGTTAAAACCTTTTATCTATTAAAACCTTATTGGATTTTGGTAGATCAAAGGTATCTTAGTTTCTTTGAGTTAAATGTAAATTAATGGTTAGTCTATAAGACTAGTTTTAATGTTGCAATAATGATAGGAGTTTTTAGTAGGTTAAAGTTCCACAGTCCTTCAAACTGCCTTCCCCGGTAATAGGTAGTCCCTGAAGCCCTTTTCGATGATTTACTACTATCTGGAAAAAAAAAAAATATTATCATTAAGACATTAAATTTAATTTTTTGTGAGACACTTATCCATTTTAAACAATTTAACATATTAGTTTTTGACGAATACCTGTTCAGTTTTAATATAATTCTGATTCCTCTATTTTGTAGCTTTTGTAATCTATAAAGCATTTCAGTGTTAAACATAAAAAGTATTGAGGAGCAGTATTCAAAATGTGGTCGTATACATTATAAAGTTTAATTGCACTTAGCATAGTTAGATTATCCCTAATTTTATAAAAAAACGCCTTAATTTTTTACCAATTTTTTTACATAAGTATTCTAAATGTGCTTTAAAATTTAATTTATTATCTATAACTACACCTAAATATTTAATTTCGTTTACTATATCTATTATTTTATTTTCTATTTTAACTTCTCTATTTATATTCATGGTTTTCTGATCAAAATTTAACTTTAATTTGTTATTAATAAACCACTTATTCAATTTTTTTAAATCTTCATTAATTTTTACAACACATTCATCAATAGAGTTTACTACCACATAAACTAAAGCGTCATCAGCAAACAATACAATATTTCCTAAATTTATAACTTTTACTATATCATTAATATTTATTTAAAATAATAAAACGTCAAGTATAGTACCTTGTGGGACGCCAAGTTCTACATTAATTTGCTCCGAAACTGCTTCATTAACTTTTGTTCTTTGTCTTCTAAAACTTAGATAAGGTTGAAACCATTTTATTTCATTTTGTTTAACACCATAGTTTTCTAATTTTTTTAATAAAATGGCACGATCTACAGTTTCAAATGCTCGCTGTAAGTCCAAAAAAACAGCTATAATAATTTTATCGTCATCAACGACAATCTTCTAATTTGTTAGCACTAGATTCAACACAACTGTGATGTTTTCGGAAACCCGATTGATGCTGTGAAATTAAGCCAGTTGTTTCGAAGTACTCCTCTAACTGACACAGCCTTTTCGATCATTTTTGATATTATAATTATTGATAGGACGAAATCCAGTACATTTTGTTGTATTTTTTTTACTTTTTCGATAGGGACGACCATAGATTCTTGCAAGTATTCAGGAAAAATTCCTGACCTTAGCGATCGCTTTATGATATGTAAAAGATTATGGCCAATTAAGTCAAAAGAATCTATTTTTATATTATTTAATTGAAATACAAAAGTTAATAATCAGCCAAAACAAATTTGGAAGTTCTTTTTTTTTTAATTTAACAATATACAATTGCGCATCGAAGTACCTCCCAATTAAAAACTTACATTTTCATCGCAATTAACGAACTAAAATAAATCCTCTTTTGAATAATTTATTACCATCAAAAGCGATGTTCCCACAACATATTTAAATGTGCCAAAAAAAATCAACCACCCTCATTATATTCGAAAACTCTGTACTCTTTAGATAAATACTCTTCTTAGAAACTTTAAGTTTTAATACGTTTTGGATTTCGGCTTCAAATATTTCGTAAATTTAAACTTTAGAAAAACTTTTCTAAAAATTTTACAATCACTTTATAAAATCATTTTCGAAATTTCAGATTAGCATATTATAAATTTTTTATTTTTTTATTATAAATTTTTTATTTTGTTTTATTTTAAGTCTTTCATTATTTATCAAACTCACCAGAGGCCAATACAATGATCTGCCATTTTTATTATTTTTATTTATTTTTTTGTCTTTTTTATTGTTCGCGTAATTCTTTTGGTGCAAGCCAGTTTGAAAACAAAAAAAAAAAAACAAGAGAAAATGAAATAAGGAAAGAAATTGTCTCATTAACATGGAAATGATAGCCAAAAAAAAACAAAATACTTCAAAACAATAACCAACGACTTTATACAAATCTGGGGTGAAAAGAAAAAAAATAACAACTGAAATAAAATTTAATAATTGATCACAGTAAAATAAAGTAAACGCATAAAAATGAAAAATAAAAAAATTACATTTAAGGGAGTTTGCCCAATCATATTATACTATGATATTGGACTGTCGTGAGAGGATAATAGACTAGATAGAAATATACTTCTTTCTTAGGAACAAAAAATATTTAAATTCAGCTTTTAAATATTCTTCAATATTTAATCCAATTCAAAACTTTGCAGATTACAATACGTTAGGGACAGCCTATGATTTTCATAAAAAACCTGAAACATATGTCCAGTTCATTTCACCATGATATATCACAATAGCTAAATGGGGCTTCAAAAATATGCTCGGGTTTAATAATTCCAAAGCTGAGTACTGTGTTATTTCCAGAAAAACTTCCATGATTTATTCTGATCTGTTATTCTAGGAAAATAAACTACACCGATTAGAAACCTAAGCACCTTAGGCGGTTAAATCGGAAAATGATCTGAAACGATAACCAAATATTTGGATTTTCTTAGTAGCTATTAATTTTTTTTTCTCCTGTAACCTTCTGAAAACCTATAAAACTTTTATACAACTTTTATACAAAATCATCTCACATATGGGCTGGCGCTTCTTCTTAAAAAGAAAATGTGTTAATACATTTGGAAAAAGCCTAAAAACTGGCTTTATTTGTTTTATCAGTTACCTCTCTCCATTTTTAATAGACAGAATTTGTATTACATTCACAGAAGTGCTTCCATCGTGAAACACGAAGGACAGTATGTACTCATCCGAACACCATTGAAATCCTTAAATGGCGTTAAAGAAATTTGCTTATAATCATCAAAACATCGCGAATGTGGAAACAAATTTCATCTTATGTGTTCCCCAAACATTAATAAAATGCTTTTGATCTATGCATATGACCTAAACAAATTCAAAAGAAACATTAACATCTTCCTTTGTAATTTTTCTTCTTTACTTTAAACTTCTTAATTTCCCATCTTCCCGTTCCCTTCCTATAGCTAAACATACAAACCGGTATACAATGCCCCTCTCTACCTAATGCATTGGCTATGTATAGATAAACAAATATTAATCACATACATATTAAAAGCATGAAACATCTTTACATCTATAACTGGAGCTATCCGTCACTTCCAGAATAATAAACCACAAGTAGGTATTAAACCCGATCGCAGTAGAACAAACTATGTCTCTTATGAACAATTTAAATACACTAAACTATGAGAAAGGTATTTTAATTTTTCAATCAAGAAGCATCTAAGAAGCAGTTCAGAGTTAAACTAGAAATGAAATATTATATATTAAGATAGATTTAGATAGATAAGGTAAGTTAAAGGAAAAGAGAGGTTTAGGAGTCACTAAGAATCACTTAAGAATCACTACAAAACTCTATGCATTATATTATATGGGACATAAGATACATATATCTAACAGTTGCCAAAATAATTAATTATGACACCGATATGCAGTTAAATACAGGCATTAACTAATGCTTTCCCATTCAAATCTAAAATCAGTTCTTCAACACCTGCGAAACATTAAAAAGTTCAGTTAACTTCACCTGCAAACTTCAAGCGTACATCAAACTCCCGGCGTATCTAACGCACATTTCATGTCACAAACCATTTCAAAAAGAACGGTGTGGCAAAAACTAAATAAAAACAAATAGACGTGGAAACCTGACATTGAACCAGGGGCGGGCATATTCTCAGAAAACTTAATGACAACATCGCGAAACAACTATTCGAATGGAATCCACAACGTTCACGTTGTGTCGGAAGGCCGAAGAAAAACAGGTTTAATCGAAACAAGCATCCAACAAATAACTTGATCGCAACTGAAGTGGTTGGCTGCAGATAGGTCTTTATTCCGCACTGATGGTGTTGCAAAATAGTGATAAAGGCTATGATCTTTGAATTAGCAATATAATATTTTTTGGCTGATAACTTGTATTGAAAATTATAGATTTCTTCTTTTAATACGCTTTGTTATTAAGTTTGAAGTACTAACGTATAACATCAACATCAACACCATATGAGCTAGCAACTTCAGGCACTGGAGTAACGAGATACTTTATGTATACTAATTAAAAATATTATTAAACTATCTATATAAGAAAAACTGGAATAAAAAAATAACAAATTTTCTATATTGCTAATTTTACCTTTACTCACCTAGAAAGCCCCATTTAAGTCATCAGAAACATTTGTCATCAAATAAGATTTCATACTACCGATTGCTTGACTTTCTACTACCATATTCATTATGACAAACTTCGGCCTAATTTAATCTATAATACACAGCTTTTCTAAGCCGCCTGGATAAGAAAAATTCTTTTGTAATGGAATTATTTTAAAGCTGTTATTTGTATACTCTTAAAAAATATATATATTGAATATTCTGAAATTAAAAGACTAAAATAGCAAATATAATTGTGTTATCTAACAACATCCAGTCTCGCTAAAAAATTTAATTGTCATTTTTATTTAGCAAAATAAATATTTCAAATTATAATTTTATAAATGTCTTACTATTAATTTCTATTGCGATCGATAAAATGAAAAAAATAAACAGCTCATAACCCCTCAATACAGGAATTCACTAAAAAATACCAAAAATAAAAATTAATAAATAAGCTGATACAATAAAAATCTGAGGGAAGAGGTTTGGAGTCACTTGTAACTTTGAACCTAAAACTTTTTGAATATAAAATTTTTTTTATTTATGAAAATTTAAAATGAAGTAAATTGTCTCAATTCTTAACTGCCCACTCCTACAGTTTTTTTCCTAATAATAAATTTTTTTATTTTGGTTTTTTTTTTAATGTATACACAGGGTGACTCTAATAACAATATTTTATTATTTTCAAATTTAAAAGCATCCAACTTCTAAAATCAGAAAAGAAGGATTACCTACTTTGGGATTATGACGTATTGTACAAAAATATGTAACGTGTTTTGAGAATAACCTCTTATAGCTAAAAGAAATCATTTATCTTAGATTATCGAGTTAGCAAATTTTATTTAGATATAAAAATTCTGATACGAACTACAATAATTTTTCCACATTTTTTATTTTAATTTTTTTTATACGGATGAATTATTTTTTTTGGTCTTTGACCCCTATGGTCTTTTACAGTAAATAACTTCTACTCAGTTTTATGAATCTGTAAAATACGAGTCATGTAAACGAAAATAAACCTTAAAAAATGTTTTAAACTATGTAAAATTTTATTCTAACATATTAAACATTTTATGTGAAGCATCAAAATGTATATACAGAAACGAATAAAATTATGTCAGCGTCCCAGGTTCTGTTTCATACCTCATCTATACTACGGACTTACCAGCAACAAATGAAACAACAACCGCAATTTTCAATGATGATTGGACCATCGCATAATAATCCACTACATGCTACATATATTCTGCAACACAGCATAAACAACATTCAGCAGTGGCTAAAGAAGTTTAAAATCAGAGTGAATGGACCAAAATCAACACATGTCATATTTACCCTTAGGAGAAAAACTTGTCCGACGGTAGTGCTAAATAGCAATAAAGTAGTTCCACAAAAAGAAACAGTCAAGTACCTGGACATCCGTTTGGATAGAAAACTTGGAAAATCCATATTCAAAACAAAAGAAAACAACTAAGGTTGAAATTAAATAAAATGCACTGGATCATGGAAATGCGCTGGCAAGCTTCTTCTAAAACTATTTTACCGATATGGACTTAAGGACATTAATGACCTTCTCAAATTAACTTTCAATCCAATCCATAGTTTTGCTGATGACAGCACTCTAGTAGCATCATATGATTTTCTTAAAACAACTAATGCTACAGCTTCAGCAGTCAACTTCAAAAGAACAATGATGGCTTTGATGGATTGAGTGCACCAATCACGACCTAGCCCAAATTGTCGACTGGGGTAAAGCTAACAGAGTCGAGTTTAACACTTCAAAAATTCAAAGCTGTCTTGTTAGTAACAAGCTAACAACATTCGAACCAATTCTCCGGCTTCAAAATTAAGGTATTCAAGGACTCAAAGATCTGAACATTCTCGGAATGCGAGTGAATCAAAATATGCACTGGAATGAGCATATTTTCGATATTGCGAAAAGCGCCGCCAAATGTTTGGGCTTTTTAAGTCGCTGCAAAGCTTATTTTTCATCTCCAGACCTCTTCAAAATCTATAAAGCATATATACGACCCAAACTGGAGTATAACTCACATTTATAGGCAGGTGCACCAAAAACTGCTTTAAATTTTTTGGACAAAGTTCAAAACCACGCCATTCGTCTTATAGGCGACATAAATGTGACCTCATCCCTTATACCACTTGGTCATCGTCGTATTGTTGGAGCACTTACTCTATTTTATAGATATCTACTTGGTGTTGGCACTTGTTCCGAGGAATTAAAGTCACTTCTTCCTCCTCTCAAGCAATTCCGTCGCATAAGACGAGAGGCATCAAGTGCCCACCCTTTCATAGTGGAAATTCCGAGAGGTTTAAGTCCGGTTATGGAAATTCTTTTATAGTAAGAACATCACGATTGTGGAATCGCGTCCCAATCGAAGCATTCCCAATGAGAGAAGGATTTTTTATTTATGATTTACAGAGATTTAAGACGTATATTGACAACATTGTTGGCTCTTTCCCACAAAACTTTTGTTCTTCCTTTTTCTTTCCTTTCCTTTAACTATCCTTTCCTTTTTCAAATGGTCAACGGTACACAAGTACTTAAAGGTTCATAACCTAAGTTTTGACTAAAATATAAAAAAAAAAAAAAAGGAAATCAGAAGTGCTAGCTGCAAATACCAAACAAGTTTAGATTCTCATATACGCTAGCAAACAACTTGTGGGTCTCAAATGGTGCCATAACATTCTGCAACTACCGAACAGATACTATATGGATAATATAATCAGATTGTCATGGATAACTTACCATTGGGTTTATCATTCGCAAATCATTACATATTACTTACATATACAAATATCATACAAACTACTGAATGTCTCCGTTAAACTGAACAGATTGTGTACAAGGGAAATAAATAAAAAAAAATTTAAAAACTTACTATTTTTGAAATTACCTGTGCCTAAAAGTTCTGTACGTACTAAGATCATCTAGGTAAACCCTAAAGCTAAATCGCAGTACAGAAAAATGTTAAAAGCAAGATCAGCAACGAAATAAATTTTTTATTATTTTTACGATCATCTCCGACGTCCTTTTAACTCTCTTTATATCAAAGTAAAATTTTTTAAACACCAGTGAAATTTTGCATAGAAACTCTGTCATGCTTCTAAATCAAGAAGAGAACTCAACTCAATTTTATCACTAAAGAGAAAGCATCGTATAAACAAAACACCCTGTACACCTTTTGCGAATGATTTTGTTTTCCTACATTATTGTTGTTGTACCGCAATATCTGAATATTGTTTTGATTTTCCTGTATTTTTATTTTTTTATTTTTGTTTTATTTTTTTCAAGACAAATATTTTTTTATTCGCAGATAATAAAAAGAAAACATCCAAGAAACGACTTTTAGAAATTGTTATTCATTATTTATTATTGTTTTTGTTGTTATAATTGTTTTTCTTTTATTTTTTTGTTTTTCCATTTTCTTTAGGATACATTATAATTTTTTGGGGGATTTAATAATATTAACGAAAACATTAAAACATGAAATTAAATTTTATTAATAAAAATTTAAGATTTAGGTGTGCCTACCTACATTATATTATAAAATTTAATTTTTTGTATTATTCTTGATTGTTTTCACCTTCAAAAGTAAGGATGTATCATTTAAGTAAATTTATCAGTCATGATTTAAAAAAATACAGCGATTATTCATATCCGAAATAAATTTAAAACCCTATCCAATACTATCTCAGTATCCAGCGAACAATTGCGGAAATGTTAAAGAACTCTGCTGAAAAATAATACAAAATCTGAAATAATATACATACAAATTTACAAGGCACAACAATGCAATATTCTCCAGAATTGAGCTTTCAAAATATTCTCCAGAATTGAAATCAAAATTGACGAAAAAATTTGAGAAGACTGGGCTTATAAGAAGATGAGTGTGTGTTAACCGCATTTATATATGATATGCTAAGCATTATTATAAGGCCATCGGAATGGATCCTGCTTTTTACACAGTTTCCGTATATTTGAAGAAAACATGTCCTTAAACACAAAATCATATGGAAGACTTGGATTGTGTAACAGTCTTCATAAGACTTGTATTGTGTAACAGCCGTCGACGAACTTCAAAAGGCTCTAAATAAAGAGTTAGAAAAAACTGTCGAATGTAAAACACAACTGACAGCATTGAATGGCCGGAAACAGATAATGATGCTAAAAGATTACTGGTGACTCGCGAATTGCAATTAGAGATTAGCAGAAATCCAAAGAAAAAGAAATAGTGAATGTTTATGAAATCAATATAAAAGAAATAACGGGCTTCAACAATACAACTCCGTCTCCATAGTATTAATACAATAAATGTGCCCCTCCATCTGTAAAATTCTATTCGAAATCAGATGGTCTCTTTCAACATCATCATTCATCGAATAATAACAGAGACTAAACACATATTAGAGATTGCGAGATTAAACGGAAAAATCCAGAAAAATCATGACTAATGACTAACTTTACAACAATCATGACTAACTTTACAATAGAATTTTCTCAATAATCTACTCACTGATCAACAACCCAAAAGAAGAGTAGGATTGGGAAGCTAAACACAGCTGAAAACATCAAAATTTATAAAACTAAGAATGACTCCTAAGCACCAGGCCAGTCAATGAATATTCGTCATTGTTTAAATGTATGGTAAAATGTAATGGAGCCAAGAAAAGCCACCCCTACCTGTCACTCTTAAATATATTAATAATAGCCTGCGCTTTCTCATTGGAAAATAAAAAACCAACCTGCTGCGAAAAAAGATTAAATTGCTACCTGTGCAATAGAAATAAATAAGACGTTTTTAATTTCTTACCTCAGTCGAGTACAAAATACTGAAAAAGTCTGCAAGTAGTAGACGAAATACGCGCATACGTTTATTAAGCATTATTAGACTATTTTTAACAATTATTCAAAAAATAAAGAGAGATAATTTAATTCTTTTTATTATATGTCTTCATCGTGAACAACATAAAATAAAATTATCTCGAATAGGATTCAACAGTCTATGACCGAAATAAAAAGGTATAAAAAATCAGAATATTCAAGGCGTGTGTAATGCACAATCAACAACTACAAACATTCGTAAACAAATTTTTCAACGTAATATATAAATTCTTCCGGCCGAAATGAATTACAATTGAAGAACTTTGATTGCTTATAACAAATATACGGGCATAAATGAAAGTTGCTACTTCAAATTATCACCCCTCAAAAGCCAGCAGAGTTGAACCAGCAGCTAGAAGAAATAATAGAAGACCATGAATGTGTTGAATACTTTAAATAAAAAACGGGATAGTGTGGCAAAACTTGTACTGAAATAAAGCAAATAAGAGCCAAGAGAGTACCATCAAGAAACTACGTGCGATTCGTTTATTCACATCTAAAGCTTCAACAAATAGAGTATAGGCTTAGTCAGCATTTGTACGTACTACGTAGGTATTGTAACATATTTGCAGAAAAATTTTTAAGAAATGTTTATTATTCACATATCTTTACAGTTACCGTAGAAGTTAAGAATCGGACCAGTGTTTTTAACCCTTTCGATGCAACTTCTGCATTTTTTAGGACAAAATTCTGAAATTTGTTAGATACATAGCTAGTGGCTAACTAAAAAAAATTGTAAAAAAAATTTTTTAAAATATTAATAGGAACTGAGTTTTGGAATGTTGCCATATGGCAACAAATGCATCCAAAGGTATATAAATTTACTTCATTTTTATTCGATATTTATTTTTGATATAATTAACATAAAATAAAGTACGTAACGTAACGTAAAATTTGCAAGGGAGCTTTCTGATATTTGGTTCTTTTTATCGGAACCGGACTTGAACTTGTCGAAGTCGATGGTCGTCCATGTTGTTTTGCTGGGTTAGAATATATTAAATTTTCTGCTACAGCATTTCAAAATTCAAGAAGATCTAATTTTTTTTTGGTGGGAGCCATAATATAAGAAATATTCTTTTTTATATTCTAACCAAGAATTACACAGAGCCAAATCAATTAAATGGTCCCATAACTTTATGCATCCATTTTTTACTTCTTACTGATATTTTTACAAAGAAATCAAAAAAAAAATTTTATCAACGCTTCCCATATGTGTATTGTACTGTTTTAGAACATTAGGCCTCAACCTTTTAACTGTATTCAAAGACTCAGACCCATACAATGTTGAGGCAATAACAACAGAGCCATTATCGCACCATTTTGTAAGGCAAATACCTTATGATACTCTCATGTCAATATCGCCTCTACTTTTCATGTGTTTATCTGATTTCAGAGGAGCCTTGCAACATCTGTTTGCTCTAATTGTTCCAGTGCCCCAAACACCTTTATTTCGTAAATATATAAAAGTTTCAAAGAAGTGAAATAATTATCAAAAAATATTTTAAATTGCATGGCACAGTCTGCGTAAGCCTCACTACAATATCTGAACAGAATCCTAATTTTGTGGTACCAAAACGTGTTCCCTTACCAGTGTATATTTCAAAATCTGAAACCACTCCATCAGACTGACCTAAAGTAAGCATTTTGATTCCCCATTTATTTGGTTTTTTTGAACCATTATCGGATTTGTTCACTTTGCTCATATTTTCACTCATGACCTAAAAAAGAAGAATTTTCCTATTTAAAATATCTCCACAATCATAATGAGAAATTTTAAATTAATTGTTTTCCGAGAATTTCCTCTTCTCTAGAAAAGAAGCTCTACTCTTAACTATACAATTATAACATGTATGTTCAGTTAATAAAGATTAGTATAGAAGCAAAGCAACAACAATTGACTAATGGAAAGTTAGTGAAGAGATTTAAAAATCAACAACGGATTTTCTGATTGATCAAAATCAGTATTCGGGACTTAAAAGAGATGTAATAACTTAAGTGTTTTTATAATTTCTGACAACAGATTTTGCAATCGTAATAATTCTCTGTAGTCGTAGCACGAAAAACAATTTCCATTTTTTAAATTTTTATAAAAATATTTTTGTGTTCTTTTCAAGATATTTTATCGGTTTTATTTTTCCTTATTTTCCTTATTTTTTTTATTTTTTATTATTCTAATTAAATTGTATATCAGATCAGCAAGATTGAATCGGATATTGAATTTAGATTGTGATTAAATTTTATAAAATATTTTTAGAAAGCATCTATTTCTCCCTCTCCTTCTTTTCAAAATCAATTTAAAATTTTAAACACGTGACTTCCGTTTTTATTTTCAATTCACAATTAAGCAATTTTTAGCCGTTTTCTTTTAACCAAACAAATTTTATCTACTTTTCCTTTTAAAATAAATTTTTCAACATATTTTTTACAGTTTTACGTTATTTTTTGTATATTTTCTTTTTTTTTCTAAAAGACTGGCAAATGATGCCAATTTTAAAATCACAGTCAAAAATGTATTTGTAATATTTTGGATTTTTTTTTTTATTATAAAAATAACTTTGAATTCCGAAAACTTTACACCATTTTAAAATATAGTTTAGCTGTACAGTGTGGAGTGTGAGTATTAAAAATGGGTGCAATTTGATTTTTTTTCATATAGCCAAAATGTAGGTAAAAATTTTTTAAACCGGTACATGGTACATTTAAGCTAGGGGTAGAGTACAGAAAATTTCGGAAAAGCCAGTGGAAGCACGGGGGGAAAATTACAAACAATACGACTTTTGTCTTGAAATTATTCACGTTATAAATAAATAACTAAGCCATAAGAAGGATTATATTCCACATTCGCGATTTTCATGTAATAAATTAAATTCCATAACCTGTATTTTACAATGTATATATCGCTGCGGCATATATTATCCTTCTTAGTTCGTAAGAAAACATCGAATTTTCACTAAATGCGTTGAAATTTTTCTTTCGAATTGGAATTATTCAAATTTCAGTTGATGGAATAACATCTGATCCACTTCAAATTAATTCTGGTGTTCTACAGGGCTCTGTTCTTTCTCAAACTCTCTTACTAATATCTTATAATGATCTCCTCTAAACAACACTCAACCTGATCCATTGTTTTTGCAGATGACAGCATACTCTTGTAGCGTTCCATGATTTCCTTAAAAAATCTAATGCTACTGCTACGTCAGTTTACGCCAAAAGAACAATAATGGGCGACATGGTAAATCATGACTTACTCAAAATTTCCGACTGCGGTAGAGCAAACAAAGAGCTTAACACCTCCGAAACTCAAATCTGTATAGTCACGCAAAAAGTAACACCATTCGAACTTATTATCATTCAAAATAAATCAAAAATAAGTAAATCAAAAATATGCTCTGGAATATTTCCGATATTGTGAAGAGCGCCGCAAATTTTTGGGTTTTTTAAGTCGGTGTAAGGCATATTCTTGCTTAATATCTATAAAGCCTACATATGACCCAAGACGAAATATAATTCGCATTTAAGGCCTGGCGGCTCAAAGACTGCTCTAAGATTTATTGACAGAGTACAAAAGCGCGCCATTCACCTCATAAATTATGTAAATATTTTATAATCACTTGGTTGAGTTGGTCATTATTGTATTGTTGGAGCACTAACTCTATTTTATAAATATTTCGTGGGAGTAGGCACATGCACGGAAGAACTAAAATCACTACTTCCACCTGTTAAGCAATTCCGTTGAGGAACGCGAGAGGTTGCAAATGCCTGCCCCTATACCGTGGACCACCAAAATGGTTCAAAGCTATTTATGGAAATTCGTTTATAGTTGGTATTTTTAGAATGTGGAATCGTATTCTACTACAAGCATTCCCAAAAAGGGGTATTTATTATTTATTTAATTTACAAAAATTCAAAGTGAACATCAATAACATAGTTCGCAACTCTCTGTCGCACCTTTTTCCTACTTCTTTTTATTTTTCTTCTCTCTAACTATTCCTTTTCCTCTCTTTTCCAAAGCCAACGGTACGAAAGTAAAAAGGTTTCTCTGGCCTAGGTATAATAATATAAAAAAAATATAAATATATAATATAATATAAAAAAAACAGTTTAATGTCTTGAAAGCACTTGTCTTTGACTATATACCTGGGAATATTTATATCTTTCGCGACCTATAACATCCGCATTCAAATAGAAGGTGAGACTAGAATTTATCTTCCCCTAATCAGCATCTGTATCTATCTGTGTTTAACTTATTAATTTTTGAACATATATTTGATTAATGGTTCATTGTGATAACCAGCGTTTTGACATTGGATCTACTCTCTCTGATTACCTGATTTGATTGGTTAATATTGAATTTGAAGGAAGTTTTCGAACAGACAATAGTCCTGGGCAAATATCCCATATGGTATTAGTTTCTTTAATTTCCAAATTGTATTAATTTCCATATCACACCAGTCGTCAATGATAACGATGATAAAAGCAGAATGCAATATTCATTATTACTCATGCAGTACTTTACAGAAGACGATGTTTAAATTTAAATCAAGTACTTACAAAAAAAAATTTATAATTTAAAGAAAACTTCCACTGTTAAGATCCAGCAATTTTCATATAAAAAAAGTCGCATCCAGCCAATTTTCATATAAAAAAAAGTAATTTAACTTTTGAATAAACTACTAAACATTTTGTCACCACAAATCCCAAAATGAAAATCTCTAAAAATGATTTTTAACAGATTTTAAAATTTAACCATTGAAGTACATGAAAGTACATTAATTCACTTTTCCAAAGTTGTTTCAAAGCAATCAATTTAAAATAATGATAGCAGAATTGTGTGTGTGTGTGTGTGTGGTTTTTAAAGTTTTTAGTTCAAAGGGTAAAATTAAAATTTAATCTTTTTTTTTTATAAAAATTGTTTTTTCTTAATTTGTTTTGTTGTTGATAGAAAATATCCGAATTTTAATTTAGTTTAAAAACAAACGACTTTTGCAATATACTTACTTACCTTACTCATGTTTATTGGTATATTATCCTGATTTTGATTCTAAGCGCTCCTTACAAAAATACAAAAACTTTTAATATCTTTGTGAATGAAATGAAATTTGTGGGGTATATTCTAATGTTTTCCCAAACATGAGCAGTCCGTTATTGATGTGTTTTAGTGCTTCAGTTCAGTGAAAAAAATAAATTTGTCTCTATTAGGATGCACAGAATTAATGTGTGTTTAAAGATATGTAATGCAATTCAAAAAACATCGATTAATTCATAAAGGTTATAATTTGGTGTTCATAATGATCTGTAGGCCTAATTAGCCTAAACATTTTTTTCATTTTTTAAATTTTTTTTTTATTAATTTAACAGCCACTAGGATAGAATCTTTAATTCTTATATAACGCTTGGCTGGAATTATTTTTTCAGCCATTGGCTTTCATTGGAACATATTTTGGTATAATAAGGGTCTGGATTAGATTAGATTAGATTGTGGATTTCAGAAGGGACTCTGTTCTCTATATCACCGCAGCAGCAAATGGGTTTATTGTGATAACCCGTGTTTGTTAGCAGATCTGTAAGTCCTTAAGAATACCTGGTTTTGTGATCACACTCAGGATATTCTTCAATGGTATTCCGGATAGCTCCCATTGCCCGGGAAACGCTGTTCCGAAGTGTCGAATTCTGCTACGAGTGAGCCCTTCAAATTCACAGATCAGATATTCGATAAATTCTTCCTCTATTTCACATATTCTGCATAAGTTGTTTTCGGTTAGACCCATTTTATAAATGTGTTTCTTTATCAGGCAGTCGCCTGTTATTATCCCTGCCAAGATACGTACTTGTTTTTTATTGAAACGATTGTATTGACGTTGGCCCAGAAATGCTTAGATTTTTACTTTAAGCTTTTAATTGCATCTTAGCTGTGCTCAAGAGAATCCCAGAGAACGAATTTGGCCCTATGGAAGGCGTATCCGATGCTTTTCTTACTAGATGATATGCAGCTTCGTTTTCTGCTATGCCAGAATGCCCTGGTACCCACACTATTGTGACTTTATTTGTTTCTGTCAGGGTTTTAAGTATTTATAAACAATCCCATACTAGCTTTGATGTGACGGTATATGAATTAATAGCTAGTATAAATAGCTAATCAATCAATAGCTAATAGCAGTCGCTTTACTGTCCGAGAGAATGTAGATTTTACGTTTTTTTGTAATTTCTTCTTAAGTTCTGTAGCACACAGCCTTTAATAGCATGTACTTCGGCTTGGAAAACTGTATTTGTAGAGTCTGGGTTTGAATGAATATGGGCCTTGGGGCCTTTTCCATATACTCCCGATCCTACATCATTCATTTTCTTGGAGCCCTCAGTATACCACACTAATGATTCTTTGTCGAAAGATGGTGTGTAGGTTTTCCAGGTCTCTCTGCTTGGCATGCTTATATTGAAAGGTTTCTGAAATCTATTTCTTGGCCAGCAGTAGGGGGGTAATGTTATCAACAGCATATCATCCTTCTGTAGTACACAAATTAGTTCTGGCTGTACCACTTCTTTAATTTGCGGATCATCACCAGTAATAATTAGAATTAATTTAATAAATAAGACTAAAATAATATGCAGGAGTAGCACAAGAGAGTATACTCTGGGTCCCATACTATATTTACTATACTTCAGAAGGAAAGAACACGAAAACAAGAAAAAAAAATTAGAACTAAAACTGAAACACAAACAGTTATATTGGCTAATTGGGCGGACATCTACGTTTTCAACATATAACAAAGTTTTGATCTACAATCAAATATTAAAGCCAATTTGGGCATACGTATTCAAATATCGGGTTGTGCTAAACAACTACATATTCAAACTGTCCAAACATTCCAAAACAAAATATTGCGAAACATTGTTAATGCCCCTGGCTTGTTCGCAATGTTGATATTCATAGGGATCTCAGGATCCCTCTCATAAAAAACGAAATAAAAAAATTGGCTGTACGTCATAAAAGTTGTCTTGTTGTAGGTACGTCATAAATGTTCCCGACGAAGGCAAAAAAAAAATGCTTTCTAGATTTTTCGACCTGGTTCAGTGGGATAAATTAAGATAAAATAAATGATAAATAGTTGAGAGTTTTGGTATACTTAGTAATAAAGTGGAACTATGCTATTATGAAGGCGAAGTACTCTACAGTAGATATAGTTTTCCATATTTAAACTAGTAGATATACCACAAAAAAAAACAATTCTACAGAAAAGCTATGTGATTGTGTATTCCAAATATCTAGGGTGTTCATCCCATAGACTTGGAATTATATATAAAAAAAGAAAAAAAAAAGATATCTGAAGAAAATAGCCAAAATTGTATTAATGGTTAGTCTTAAAGACTAGTTTTAATGTAAACGAAATGTTATTGAAGCACAAATTCTAACCCACTACAGATTCTGAATTGGACCCATGTGTTCAAATATCCATCAGTTATTGAACTTTTAAAATATTTTTCAGAAATCCTTTTTTTTAAATTTGGTTCATAAATAAAAATTTATTGAAGTAAATTTTATACATTTTGTGTTGGACCCGGACAATGTCGGATGAATTTGCTAGTTTTCATAAAAAAAAAACTCAAATTTTGTGATAATTTTTCTTACAAATAAAAATAGTAGACACTTCAGCTGTTTATAGTACTCAGATATTCACCATTGCACATGAAAATTTTATTTTATTAAGTTAAAAGAAAATTGCCTTAATCAATCTATCTTACTAAAACAATTATTTCTATCACAATATCGCACCAGTGATTTTTTAATACAAATTTTTAAGAACTTCATACAATCTTTACAAATACGAAAACTTAATGAAACTTCTGACTACATGTTTGTATACGAATAATACAGTTAATAGTGTTGTATATGTATGAATAATGTACTAATGTGACTAGGACATTGACTAGAATACAATATTTTGTCTGCAATATACATAAAAAAATTGCCGGTAGCATAGTACTAACTATACCAACTGTCAAACATTAAAAAAAATAAAAAAAAAAACAAAAGAAGAGAAAAAATGTTAGCTAAGAAGATAGAATCTTCTGTCGAGTTCAATTTTCAGACATTTTAAAGACATCAACGTGTTTTTTTTTTTTATTATATCCTTATATTATAATAGTTAAAAGATATCCTTACATAATAGAAGATACTGGTAGTAAAAAATTTAAAAAAAAATTAAAATACAAAAAAGACAGTGAAACTATAAGATACGAACTAAAAAATTAAAGGTTATTTAAGGAGGTAAGGTATATGTATAATAATTATTTGCTACAAAACGTCACAAATGATAATAGAAGCATTCACTGATGCTACAGCTTTCATTTTTGTATTGCACTGTTATCACACCGATTCTCTTAAGCTAGCTGTAATACAATAATGTTCTATTTTTGAGCTGATATTGTATGTAATACATATTTATATGCAGGTTCGCCGAATAAATAAATAAATAAATAAAAAATTGTTTATTTTATTCCGAATTAATAAATAAATATGAAAAAATTTCCGATCTTATTGAATGAATAAAAATTAAAGTCAATGAAATAAAATGTAAGCATGTCACATTTATGTGAAGGCAATATAATATTATGGTACACTGTCCGAAGCGATCAATAATCTTAAGATCCGTATATCTTCTTTGGTATTTTTATTTACTTGCTGTATTATTGGTAATAACATCATACAGATAGAGAGTTTTAAAACTTACATATACAAACAAAAAAAAATGTTTGAACAAACTTTATTTGCTGCCAATTGAGCGAACTAAATTGAAACGTAACAAAAATGTCTGTATAGTTGGCTAACTTTTGTACTTCAACTTATTACTCATCTCTTAATTAAAAACTATGACAAAGTTTCGATGTATAATCAAAAATATGGTAGTAAATCTATGCATACAGTATTTAAATGTCTGGATGTGCTAATAAACAAAGCCGCGTTCAAACTATTCAAACGTTTCAAAATAAGATACTGTGCAACACATTCAATGATCCATGGTATGTTTGAAATTCTGATATTCGTCGAAATTTGAAGATCTCATTATTATATAAGAGAAAATAATGAAACGCGCTGCATGACATACAACTTGTCTGTTATAATAGCTGTCAATGCCGAAGCTTCTAATTTAATCTACACTTTGTTAAACGGCTACAACGAATAATACCTCTTTAATTAACCATCAGTGCCGAATTATGAGATTTTGATAAATCAAAGGTATCTTTTATTTTAAATTAGGGCAAAATAATGGGAAAAGCACCCTAATTGTCTTCACAGAATGTAAGCCATAGAAAGATGAAGGAAAGAAAAAGACGGTTAGAAAATAATAATAAACAAAATTAGAAAAGAATAAACAAAAATTAGAGTCGAATAAAATAGAAGAGTTAGTACAAAAATTAACGGACAGGTTAAAAATTACATGTTTGTGGGAACACAAGAGATGGTATAGTGTTCCATAGTTTAGAGGTTCGGTTGATGAAAGTATTTTCATATTTCACAGTTCTAGTTAGAAGAGGCTTTACTACAAATTTGTAAGCGACAGTTGCCCTGCGAGTATTACGCTGGAATAGTTCTATTTTGAGCTTAATACTTTTTATTTCGTCAGAATAATTACCCAACATATATTTAGAAAACAGAGTGGCTGCTTGCTTCGGCGATGACTTAATGATGTTAGGTGGTGTGTAACATCTCCATTATTGATAATTTTGATGGCTCGCTTTTGTAACTTATCTAGATACTGTAGGCTGGTACTAGGTACATCGCCCCAAATATGCGAATTAGATTCAACTCGGGACCGAATATATGCCTTGTATTAATAGGAGATTGGAAGAAGTGAAGTATTTCCTACTTCTGCTTAAGAATTCTTAACATTTCACAGCATTCTTCGCAACAGAAAAAATTTCATTGTGCCCCGAAAGTTTGCTGTTTATTTCCATTCCAAGAATTCTTAAAGTTTGTGATATTTGTCAATGATCCATGGTATGTATGCATAGAATATTTGAAGTGAGTGTTTCCGCAAAATCAGGTATTCTTAATTACTCAAACACTAGTTACAATAACTAATAAACACGAATTATCACAATAAGCCCATTTACGGCTTCGGTGATATAGGGGACTGATCCCCTCTCGGAAAAGTTTGAATCTTTCTAATAGAATAATATAATGAGCTAACTCTGGGTTTTTGAAGCATTACATTTTACCCTATTTACACTTCCCCAGTGATATATTTTTTGAAGGTCGCTGTTTAGAGAACAAGATATGTTATTTCGTTCTCTGTGAACTGAAGTTTGGGTCACTTCAATAGCTTTTTCAAAGAAATTTGGTTTGAAGTTGTGGATATGTGATAGTTTATAAACATTAAAAATAATGTTAGAGAAAAAACTGAGCCTTGAGGGACACCAGCATTGATAGGAAACTTTTGAGATATAAGAACATCCAATATAATTTGTATTGAACGGTTTGAAAGGAAATTTTCAATCCATGTATTGAAAATCTTTCCCACTTCAATTTCTTTTAGTTTTTTCAGTGATGAAGCATGCCAGACAGACAAGATCATAAGCTTTGGATATATCTGGGACTATTGTTTTGGCTTACCGTGTTTTTCTATGCATCGGTGCCATTTTAATGAGTCATTGAGTCAAAAAAGTAAATAAATGAGTAGTTTTAAAGACTAGTTTTAATGATAAAAGTTTTTATTTAGTTTAAGTCCCAAAATCCTTTAAACTGATCTCCCCTGTCATATTAGAATCAGTCTGTTTCAAAACCCTGCTTCAATTATTGACTGCTATCTGAAAAAATAAAACTGTAAAATTATTTCTCTACATACTTAAATTAATTTTTGTTAAAATTACAATCAATTGGAAAACAATAATTATGGTTCTTATTGTGAATTGTCAGTTTTCAGTAAATATCTGAGAAATGTCAGGATATATTGAAATTCGGTATTGTGATTATCAGTTGTCAACAAACTACTGATAAATTGTGAATACTGACAAAAATTGACATTGTGAGTGTCAGAAAGAGTCAGTTTTTTTGATATTTGAAAAGTATTTTTTTTCAGTTGTAAATTTTAGCGTGAAAAAAAATATATTTTGTTAAAGAAAAATTTTTTTACTTAAATTGTTTGTTTTTTTTATTTAAATTTTTTGTTTTTCATATGAAATGTTGTTCGTTTTTATTAAAATTGTAAGTAGTTTTTATTGTATGTTGTTTAAAGGTATTGAAAATGTTTACTTTTTTTTAGTAAAATGATGAAAACTTACAGCATCAGAATTCAAGGGTTAAAGCTATTAGTTGAATTGTTGGAGAACAGACAAATTATTATACGTACGAGCATATTAAAAATCGGTTGACGACATATTTGTATTTTATTAATAAAACACTTTAATCTAAATAATTTTATTTCTTTTCTAAAAAAATTTAAAACAAATTTAAAATTTTAACTGTAAAAAAAAGGTCAATTTTATCAGTATTCACAATAAAAAAAATTTTTGTCAGTAATCAGTATCACTTCACAATACCAAATAAAATTTCAACTGAGAAAATTTCTAAATGTCAGTCGATTGAAATCATCGAATTATGTTTAAAAAAAACATTACAAATAGAAAACAAAATCTCTTACAACTTTATTATTACCCCAATACACTCTAAAATGGATACAGAAATTTTTAAAACCTTTTTCTTCTAAATATGCTTTTTTTTATTGAATCACTTTTAACTATTATATGTATTTATTTAACATTCTTAACATGTTGATGGGTATGAAAAAATAATTTTAGTGCATCATATACGATCTTAATACATATGTATTATATCATCAATTTGTATACCTACTTATGCTTTCCGATTGTAAGTTGGTGTTATCACTTAAGAAAAATAAAAAGTATTTTATTTTTTTTTTTTTTAAAAACTACTTATTTTCCAAGAATATTATTCCAAGAAGCATATGTTCGGAATCTATTTTTGAAAAACTTTTTAAACATTTATTACAATATCTTTAAATTGAAAATCACTTATGTACATAGTGTATATCAATTCTGTAATATTTGGCATATAAAATCATATGGCGAGAGTTTATTTTAGTAAATTTTATTATTAGTATAATTTGCTACTTCAGACTCGTTAAACCATTAACTGCCAAATTTTGTTATAACATTGAATGGAAATTTCGATTGCTGGAGTTAAATCATTCAAAAAAATTTAAATGAAGCCTATTTTTACTGTAATACAAAAACAATCACACATTCAATTATAAAATGAACCTAACTGTGTTACACCAAACCCTTCAAATACTCACAACCACACAAAATAGTTTTGTTTCTATTTTTTGCCTTCTTTGTACATCAACTAATTTAAATTTGGAAAAACTATGTATATCTACATATATAGCTAGAGTAACATCTATATACTTTTATCCGTACGTATCATCTTTATCTTCACATATTACAGCATTTTAAATCGCGTGAAAAATTGACAAAAATATTAACTTAAAACCTGGAATTGATGAAATCTCTCCTGGACTTCTGAACGAGCTCCCGCTTAACCCCATAATCTTGCTAACATACTTATTTAATACCTGTATTAGGCTGAAATATTTACCAAACAGCTTTAAAACGGCGCAGATAACTTCTGCTATTAAAACCAGGAAAGTTAGCATAATGAAGTAACCTCTTCGTCCCATATCACTACTACCAGCAACATCAAAGCTGTTCGAGACACTAATTCTTAAATATTTGCATCACAACATAGTTGATATCCAATTTGAATTCACAGTAAAACATTCAACTGTAGACCCAGTGCATCATGTGGTTACGTTAATAGAATGGGCTTTTGAAGAAAAACAATACTGTACGGCAGTACATATTGATGCTTCCCAAGCATCCGATAGAGTATGGCACGAAAGTATCATAGATAAAATGCGCAAAACCTTACCAGGAAATATTTGTAAGATCATTGAGTCTTTCATTTCAAATTGGAAATCCAGAGTAGCATATGGAGAAGCAAGATCCAATATATACCCAATACTAGCAGAGATTCCTCAAGGAAGCATTCCCATCCTATACTTGTTATATACTGGCAACATCTCGATAACCCAACAGGTCGAAATTGCAGTATTTGCAGATAATGGCTATGTAAGCGATTCGCAAGGATAAGCAATCGATCAACTTCAGGAAAATAAAATTGAACGGTCATAAATCGGTTATCATTATTTATGCATTAAGACGAAAATCACCACAACATCGTATATAAATAAATGATATTCAGGTTCTAAAAGCGGAAACAGAAAGATATTTAAAATTGCATCTTGATATGCACCATAGTTTAAATAACTTTTTATGTCCACCATAGTTTAGATCACTTTCGTGCATAAATATTTATCTACTTACGAAAGGCAGCAAATTTTGCAATACTGGTGAAAACATTGATATGCTTCAATTCCGCATAGATTTATATCCAAAATTGTGACACACAATTTTTGTTTTGAGAACGCATTAATTTATAATTCTAGCAATGCATCTTTATCAGATAACCATGAACTGGTATTTTAGAATTTTTGTATGGATCTTCAATCCAAAGTTTGATAATGTGACCTTCATAGTATGGAAAATATTTTTCAAAATTATCAATTTAACTAAATAAAAGATTAGAGAGTTTATATTTTTTTTTTCCCAAAATTAAATTTTGAATCAGTTATTAATCATGAATAGAATGGAAATATTTCATTGATATTTGACAATACACAGACTTTTGAACCATCCATCTTTGTAATTTAATTTTTTTATACATATTAAAAATATTGGTTAAAATAAAACTATGCGCATGTCTGCTAGTGAATAGATTCTGCGACATACAACATAAGGCAAATTTACTTCAGCAAGCGGTGCGTAGAGTCGGGCTAGAAATTATTATATATAAAACCAAAGCCATGAGGATAAATAATACCAATAAAAACACCATCACAATAGAAGGTCAAACAGTCGAATATGTGGAAACCTTCTCCTACCTAGATAACATTCTAACAACAAACGGAAGTACAGAAGCAAATGTCAACAACAGACTTCGTAAGGCCAGAGTTGCGTTTGGTGAATTAGTCCAATATGGAAGAATGTCCAAATAATTAGGAGAACAAAGACTAAAATATTCAAAGCATTTGTAATGTAAACACTCATGAATGGCAGCAAAATTTGAATGACGACAAATAACATCAGTAAAAAACTTCAAGTAAATGCGAACAAGTGCCAAAGGAGAATATGTAGAATATACTGGTCCAACACTATCAGCAATAATGACTCTTTGCACTTAACAAGAACCGATAATGTATAAATTAAGCATAGAAGACCCAACAACACCTGATATCGAACTACGACTTACGAGATATGAACGAACTTCGGAGGAAATAAAAATCACTGCGTACGACAGAAAACAATGAAGTAGGCAAGTTGATGTCCTATGTTCCGGGGAGTAACAGGAAAAAAAATTAAAAATATTAGATTGAAGTTCTTCCATAGATGAATTCAACTGACTTAGAATACGCAAAATGTTGCCATGTATACAAACTACAATAAGAAAATCTAAATAAGAAAATTTTATCTTTCACATTCAGTTTTCAATACAATATTCGGATATTTATAAATTTTTTTAAATTATATTTCAAAGGAAATTTTGCATAATTTGGCGGACCCCCGGCGAACTTCTGGCGAACGCTCAGGAAGAAAATAAAATTATTGAACTTGATCTAGCATTTTGAAAGTGTCCTATAATTTTTTGATTAATAAATATATACAATATAGAATAATACATATATATATATATATATATATATATATATATATAAATATACATATATTAATCTCTAAAATGCTAAAGTAAAGCAATAAAAAAATTTTAGTATTTAAATAAAATAATATTTATTTATTTGGGGATTGGGATTTCAAGCTTTTAAGATTTTTGAGATTTTAGAAAATATTGCACATCATACATTCATTTACTTTGAGTAAACCTATTATTAATAACTTTCATAGAAAACATGTAAAAAAAAAAAAAACATTTTTCATCTAAACATCTAATGCTTTCCAAAAAATTTGTTTATGTCTGCTACCTAATTGCTTATGTGTGTTTGTATCTGCTTTTTTGTCTGATATAAAAACGAAAAAAATAAAACCAAACACAAAAATAGCTATCTTTTTCGAGTGGGTGTTAAAATCCTTTCTATAACAAACTCGTGTACATACATTTTATAGTTTAAAATGAATAAAGACCTATCCAAATAAATGTAAGCAGAAAAAAAAACAAAACAAAAACAAAACTTCTTTCTATTTTCATGTAATATGCACTTTGAATATGTTGTCTGGTATATTTTAGTTGAGATACAATACAATTAAGACCTATCTAAATGACTTTGGGCATTGTATATTTTACAATATATAAATTGTATCCTTTAAAAAAGACACAAAAAAACTGTTATTTTTGGAATATGTCCAAAAATATTTTGAATATCTCTACCTAAATTGTCTAATAAACTTTCTGAAAATAGTAATTACGGATATTACTGCAATTCACCTGGAACTGATGGATTGATTAAAAGTGTTACTGACCCTAAGCTTGTATAGTAAAAAAAAAAATTAACGACACTTTGTTTTTTTTTCTGGTAAAACTAATTATGATGATATTATCCAAAAATTTAGTTATTATTCTCTGTGAAATATGAAATGAATATTAAATTATCAAATATTTTAGCAACAACATCACATTTTTTTTAAGAAGTAAAAATCAGATCTGCTAAGTAATGTTGATTCACAAAATATCGATTTCAAAAGGTTCACGTCAAAAGTGTCGACTTGTACAAAATATCGATTCTTGAAATGTAGATTCTAAAATGTCGACATGGCCAAAATGTTGACTTGTACAAAATATCGAATCAAAACGCACAAAATTTTAGACTAAATAAATGATTGCAGCTCTGGTTTTGTAGCCTACTAGAAACTCCATGTTTATTTCCATGTTAATCCGGCATACACATATTCTTGAAAAAGAAGTACCTAATCCCGATTTTGAATCCAACTGTAAAACAAATACTTATAGTAAAGTAGCCTATTTCGTAGAAAAATATTGAGTTTAATATTGAAAATACACAATTTTATATGAAAAATAAGAAATTCTGAAGGGACGGTGACTTCTGTCCTCAAACCCATGCGCCAATTTATTGAAACCCTGTATTTCCCGACGGCATATGTAGTGTACAATTTTGTACACTGCAAGAACAAAAATATTTAAATATTTCCAAATTTAATATTTTGTCTTGAAAAAACACAACCGCAATTATATTTTCAATGGTCCTCCAACAATTATCCCGCATCAATTTATTAAACCAGATTTTTAGCGACGACAAGATTTTAGTAAAAAAATATGAAAAATAAGGAATTTCGAATAAATAATTTACAACACTATTTTTTACAAAAAATTAAAAATTATAAAAATCGATGTTTTGTCGATATTCCAAAGTCGACATTTTGAGAAGTCAATTGCACGGTACAATGTCCAACCAACTGTTATTATTACTATCGCATTCGGTTCAATAACATTTAAAATTAAACATCAGCTATCAATCATCTTGTGTTATGTATTTGATATTTACTCTGTAAATCAATCACCTCAGTGGATAGTGAACTAATGTCGGTCATTGTACCTTATGCAGTACAACACTGACCCAACAGTGGACTATTTATGATACACTCACCCCTCGCTTTACGGAAACTCTTTTTACGGAATTTCGGTATAATGGAATTGAAAAATTAAAAATAAAGGTTTCTGTTTACTGAAGAAACCTCTATTTACGGAAAATAGAAAAATCCTAAATTTTTTTTAAAAAAATCCTAGAAAAAATAGGCTTTTTTTATTTATGTACGCAATAATTTATAAGCATAATCGTAGTAGGCGATGCGATCTGCTTTTTCATACGTTTTTGTAAGCAAAAATTAATATTTGTAGTCACGTACTACGTAGTCACAAACTCACAAAATTGTTTTGTATTATGAAGGTCGATGTGCTGATATTACAGCAGCTCGTGAATATTACAACATTTTGAAAAATATTATTGAAGAAGGAAAATACCTATGAGGAAAACCTTGTCAATAAGGTGTTGTTATTAATGAACAATGCTCGAGGGCATCCTGTGAACTTGTCTGAATTGTCTGATAATGTGAGGATTGAGTACCTCACTAAAATACCACAGCTTTGATTCACTCATTGGATCAAGGCGCGATATCTACATCCAAAGCTTACTATTTGCGTAGAACTTTTAAACAACTGATTGCTGCTACAGAGATCGAGGTGCAAGATCGTGTTTCCATTAAATAATTCTGGAACTGTGAATGTTTTCTTTCTTATTGAAAATGTAAATTTATAAAATATTTACATAGTACATACATAATTGGTAGGTATATAGTACATATAACAGTATTTACACACATCTTATGTACATAATTTCATATACATATTTAAAAAAAAACTCGACATACGGAATTTCGATTTACGGACAACTTTTCGGGAACGAAACGCTTCCGTAAATCGAGGGATGAGTGTACTCCATCTAAAAATATTGCAGGCGCATTTCCCTTGTCCACTCCTGATTATGTTTAGATTGCATTAAATCTTTCTTTATATACCTATAATTTTTTCTTTTTATTTCTGTAACGCACTACGTCGACATTACGTTACACATTCCCAACTGTAAATTCAATTTTTTCTTGAACTTAAATTTATTTAAAGAAAAATCAATAAAATTTTTATATTCATTAACAGCCATAAACATTCTATTAACTTGTTCATATTTCCGATAGTTAGTTTGGTGAAATATTAGCGTAAAAAAAATTCCGATCGGAAACAAGTAATTGTATTTAACTGAAATTCGCTCAGTTGCTTAATATCCTGTTAATCAATTTCCCCATTTCGAACTAAAATGCATTAACAACAAAATATCAGAAACATTTCTTCGGGATTCCAACGTATTCAATTGTAGTAGTTTTAACCGGTCTGTATAAGACGGGATAACCAGAAGGTCAGGCCACGGTAAACTACGGAGATCAAAACGAAAAAAAAATGTCTGGAGTCTATCGATATGATTACGATAAAATGGTGATCAACCTGAACTTGTATATTATGTATATTGGCTTTAATGATATATTAATCATCAAACACTTCGGACCATCTTTTCATCAAAGTAAATAATTGTTTTAATTTGTTACTGAAAACATTATAGTTGTGTTTAAATAAAAATTGTTCATCAAAAAATACCCTTAATGTCCTTACTCATTATTTTAATGTGCTTAGCTTCAAAAATGTAGTTACTAAGTATAATAGAAGAACACCGGGTAAAACTAATAATATCTGCACACTTTTCGATATTGAGTAAAAGATTGTTTTGTATCAATCCAAAAATGAAGTAGAATTATATCCGTGTAGTTGATTCTATCGTTTTAAAACAGTTCAGGTCATCGGAACAAATTAAAATGCAACTATTATAATAATATTAATTAAATCGTTAATTGCTATATAAAATAACAAAGGACCCAGATGAATGCCTTGAGGTTCAACATCACTTAATTAAATGCTAATTGGTTTTCCAGAAGTATTTGGAATGACCACTTCTACCTACCTACAACACCAGAATTAGCAAAAAAATGCATCCGAGATACTGTCTTGACCTAAATAGTCGACAATATTTTCTATTTGTTAAGTATGAATGAATCCAATCAATTTTAAATTGTGGAAAGCCAAACTTTACAAGTTTTAAAAGAATTATGATGCAAGGAACTCTGAACAATTTTTTATTACAATTTCTGGCACGTTGTCTGGATCTAGCGATAAATTTTTATTTAATTTATTTAAATAGTTCTTTATTTCAGTGTTGTTCCTTTACGTGTAATATTTTTAATTCTGGTTCGTATTATTAAATAACATCTAATGAGATCCTCTTTATTTGACTCATATTTTAATAAAAATTTGAAACAGTTCAAATAACACATGACAGCAACGGTAAACGATAGTGTGCAGTAAAAGTACTTCGTTATTTACCTAAACCAGTCAAATATAAAAAAAAGCTTCGCCTCTGGTATTGGCAACAACTACTGTTGAAAGTTGCAAATAATGCAAAACCAGACGCACAAATTTTAGAAAAAAATTAAGATTCTTCTGCAGCAGTTCGAAAAAGAGCATAATTTTTTTAAAAAGGATAATTTCAACTACAACGGGTTATTTACATCGGAATGGGTACATAACCCATTAACTCCTTAATCCCATGTACATGAGAATAGGTGATTTGGATCCATCAGATAATTCCTCGTCTTCTTCGGAAACTATAAAATTCGAAGACTTAAAAATAAATGCATTTTTACTCTTATATCTTCGGATAAAACGATTATTTCAATGCTGCAAAATGCTACCGAAGAACAAGCTTTTTTACATGCTTAGGACTTAACTGGGGATTCTTAATCAGCTAAGAAATTGTCTGAAATCGTTGTGGAGGCTGTTGATATTGCAGAGAATCTGGATTCTACTGTTTCTTATGCTAATTTATTCGATAAAATTGTCTAAGCACTTCATGTGGCATATAGTAACTGTAACAGCCACGCCGGCAATCTATTTGCCAAAAATGTTTTAAATAAAAAATAAACGGATCAAGTGACATCTAAATTTTAAAAGAATTTAAGCAAGTTGATTTGGAAAAATTTTTGTTAATAAATGTAGAATTAGGTTTAAACCGGATCCTAAGAATAGTCTAATCAATATATAAGAAAATTTTATGATGAATTCATAGAGCATATTAAAGAAAGTATTAACCTTTTTGTACAAATATGTAAATTGATTAATTAATACAAATAACGTAATCTACATAATCTAGTTTACGTCGCACAACACTGCTTTATTCTAGATTCCCCAGAAATCAATTGCAGAGACTGGGATAATTTTCTAATCTCCGTGTTATTTACAAAAATTCAGCAACTTAAAGTTGTTATATTTTTCATATTAAAAATTAGTTTTTTCATTTTATGTTATTGATAGTAACTTAGGTAGAATCATTTGTTCATGCTTTTAATTAAGTGCGGCACTGCAAGTTTTATACTACAATATCTACAATATTTGTTTTTTAAGTCTTCGAGTTTTCTAATTTCGGAAGAAGACGAGGAGCATCTGATGGATCTAAATCACCCATTCACATGTAAATGGGATTATGGGGTTAATCTGATGTAAATACCCGTGGTAGTTGAAATTATCCTTTTTAACAAAATTATGCTCTTTCCCGTACTACTGCAGAACAATCTTCATTTTTTCTAATATTTGTGCGTCTAGTTTTTGCATTATTGGTAACTTTCAACAGCTCTTGAGCCAGAGGTGAAGCTATTTTTTTTTTTATTTGACTGGTAAGGTAGTGAACGAAGTATTTATACTGCACACTCGTTTACCGTTAATGTAATAAAGTATGTGTGATTTGAATTGTTTCAACTTTTTATCAAAATGTGAGTCAAATGAAGACGATCTTATTGGATGTTCATTAATAATACAATTTTTTTTTTAATATTACATGTACAGTTTATCAAATTACTGGCTTATAATCAAGCTCATTAAATGTTGAAAACTACTGCTATTATCAAGAACTGCCTTCTTAAGCTCCTAGCTTCATTTTATTTAAGCCGTTACCAAATTATACTTTCAATTATTTTTATTTATTTTATCCCAATGCCAAGGAGTACTAGACCAGTCGAAAAATCCATAAAGTATTTTTTTTTTTATTCGAAATCGAACCTGGAACATTTCAGTTGAAGCCAGGCACCCTATATATTGCCCCACCAATGTCTTTCTATCATTCTCTACACGTTTTGCAATTTTTTCCATTTTATTATGATTTTAAGCCTGATAACTATGGAAAACCTGAAATATCATTGTCTACTGGAAGTGGCAAATAATTTACAGACACAAACGAACAAACAAACATACAATTTTATGTACTAAGATATTATAGGTAGATTTAATTTAAAATAAATATTCGTTTTGTAAGACTTCATTTCTTTCAAAATATAATGAAAAATTAAAAATCATTGACTAGAAATTTCAATTGTAGATGATCCCCATATATGCAGGTGGTGTAGGTACTTTAGTAAAAAAAGTGAATTGAAAGTTTTTTATCGCATACATACATACATAATATAAAAAAAAATGTCTATTTGATACACCCCCAAAAGCCACACGTCCAAACGAGTTTTTCAATTTACTTTTTCGTATATGAATTTGTGTTTTGACTTAGATCTTAAAATTACATTTGAATTCTTTGCTTTTTGTTTTGTTTTATTAAAGTCACAACTTCCACAATTTTGGTTAATCAAAAACTTCCCTTGGCATATTTTTAGTACAATGAAGTTTGTTCTATTTTTTTTTTCTTTTTTTTTTCTTGTATTTATGAGTATCATTGAGAATAGAGAAAAACTATATGAATTATTTGACATGAATAGAATTTAATTTATGCATATGTTTACGAATAGATTTATGTACCTCTATATGAATGTGTACATGAATGATATAAATTAACTACATATTTACGTATATGTACAATTACATATACGTATCTATACATATATACTCATACTATATTGTACATAATTGAGAAACGCATTATTATTATCAAAGAGAATCATGTAGAGAGGAGGTTGGTTTTTCTCAAAACTAAAAATTAATTTTCTTTTGTTTTAAGGATCGTTTATCGTTTAAAAATAATTAGTTTCAAAGCAAAATACGTTGTTATGATATATATGTATTATGTATACCTATATATTTGTGTAAAATATATGTTTATGCATGTAAATAATTGTAGTGCATGTTGTTCTATATTTATAGTGAAAGTATAACTTAAAACTTAGAAAATAGAAATTAATTAGGTTATATTAGAGAAAATTGGTTTTGTTTTGGTTTTTAATTTTAATCGAATTTTTTGTTTTTATTTTTCAAATTTGTATGCGATTAATAAAATGGATGAATTGCATTATGAGATAATTAAAAAAAAAATATATAATAATATAATGAGAAAAATACACAAAATATAAATTTCATTATAGAAATCGCTTAAGAATCATTATCCATCATTCATCATTTGTTGGTTCTACAGTTCAGGGTGAGCGTTCCCTTCATTTTCAACTTTCATCCATTCTGGTCTACCTTGGGGAGCTGTTCTACATTTTTTTTTTATATTTGGCCAAGGGATAAGCAACCTGACTGTTTTTAATTTATAATTATAATTAATTTTAGTCATATAAAGATGAAGTAAAGAAAAAGAAGGATAGTAATAAACAAAATTTGGAAAGAAAATAAAAAAAATTGAATAGAATAGAAAATTTAGTACAAAAATTTACGGACAGCTTTAAAGATATTTATTATAATACTAACTTATATTATATTTGTGGGAAAACAAAAGATAGTAAGGTGTTCAATCGTTTAGAGTTGATGAAAGAATTTTTATGTTTCACAGAACCGCAAAATTGTTTGGATATTTTAAAGTCGGGATAAGGCATATATTGTACCAAACGTTTCCTCTAAGCTGCGCAAGTGCGATTTTTTTTTAATTGCGCATTAGAAATTTTATTGTAAATATTAGTTATTTAAAATAATAGTTCCTTAGTAGGCTGTGCAAATTGTTATCGATTTAAATAGTATACCCAAATTAATCAGCAAAATCGAGAAAATTGTACAAAAACCATTTCTAGAACAAAAGTTGGTAAAAATAACATAAACATTTTAATAAATAATGTAAATTAAAAATGAATTCTTTAATGAACTAAGTCCAAGAAATAAAAATGGCACAATTCTATTGCTTCAAAGTGGATGAAAGTATTCATATTTCCGTTTAAAAAATGTTAATTATTTATATAAAATACCGCTTTAATTTTAATTATAAAACTATTTTTGTTGGTATAATACAATTAAATGTAATGCAATTAAATGCAGTATATACCATGTTCCATCGTTCAGCTGTTAAAAAACATAGTTTTGAAGAAATGGCAAGTTTAATTGATTGTGAAGTTTTGATGTTCCGGCTTCTTAATGTAAAATACGCTGACTTTCTCGTAATTTTGCGATTATTCCGTTTATTCAGAACTATGATGTCTTAACAGAATATTGAATATTGCTAATTTACCAAACTTTTGTTTAATTTTTTAAATAATTTCATAGCGCAATTTATTTATCTTTTGCTCAGCTAAAAAAAAAATTAGAAGGAACGTTGATTGTACCTAAAGTACTGCTTCATATCTATAAAACCTAAACATACGACCTAAAATGGATTATAATTCGCATCTATGGGCGGGTTCCTCAAATACTGATCTAAACTTTCTTCAGTACAAAAAACGCGCCATTTGCCTCATAGGTGAAAAATAACAGTACATTAAAGTTCCGGTTCTGTTAAAAACGTTAAATTTGGCTTTAACTTGAATAATAATTAATAAATAGCGGTCTCTATTTTAATTTATATTGTAGTTCCGAATTCTGAAAACGTGATTTACAATAATACGAGAACAAGTAACAATCAAACGAGGAGCTAGAAGCACTTATTGAAGAACACAACATTGTAGTAAAGTTGGCAAAAAGACTAAGATGGGCAGGACATGAGGATGAATGATCAAAGAACGCTCATAAACGTAGTGCCAGTACAATACTAGATCAAGTGGTAGACCCAGCTCAAAGTGATTGAAAAAGTGGTGAGAAAGAAATTGCGAACTATGTTATTAATGTTCTCTTTGATTTTTTGTAAATTAAACAAATAAAAAATACCCTTTCTTGGAAGTTTTTGTAGTGGAGTAGAAACAAGTTGCGAGCTATGTTATTGATGTCCACTTTAAAGTTTTGTAAATTAAACAAATACAAACTACTTCTTCTTGGGAATGCTTGTAGTGGAATGAGATTCCATATTTTAGAAGTTCTGACTATAAACGAATTTCAATAATATTGGTCTTGAACCACCTTGGTATTTCTATGGTGTAGGGGTGAGCATTCGCGACGGAATTGATTCAGAGGCGGCAGTTGTGATTTTAAAATAATATGTCTACTCCCACGAGATTTCCATAAAATAGAGTACGATTTAGAGAACGAATAAATAACTATACCACGTTGACCAAGTGGAGCAATTCTGAATTACCATGCCCTTGCTACCTTTTCCCTATATTAAATCAATATAATATTTTTTTTATTAATTTATATAAGAACCCTGTTGCATTTAGATAAATAATATTTTTTTCTTTTGTTTGATTTTAATGTTGACAGTAACTTAGGAAGACTTACCGTTTCGTGCTTGATTTAAGTACGGTACTGTAATTTTTTACTAAAAATTTTTTCGAATATTTTTATTTGGAAAACTTAAAGAAGGTGTACTAATAAATTAGTAAATGATTTTAAAAAAAACTGTTCGACGGAAAGCCTTCTTTACATATATCAATTCAAAATAAAAAACTTTTGGAATTTATTGAAAAATTATTGGAATTTAATACACACATTGGCAAAATAAAAAACCATGAATAGGTATAAAAAGAAAAGCACTAATAATTTTGTTTACAACTTACTACGATACACCTTACATTGTCTATACCTAAGTACCTACCTATATTTAATGATGAAAATAAAACTCATATGTTATCTATATTAATCACTCTCTTAAAATTTGTATAAATAGCATGGTGTACTGGTATAAGTTAGATCGTGGTGTGGTGATTTATTTTCTCTCATTTTGGGGAATATATTGAATAATTTTGAGGTGAAATGTTGACAACTAACTCTATTACAATATATGATTGTTCTTCCTATGTACTGCTATGTTAAGTTCGGTGAAAATCTAAAGCACACCTGGTCGATGTGTAGATCTCGGAGTATGTCGCTATTTCTGCTATATCTGGGAGCATTCACCATATTTCTTAGCACCTTGTTTTGAAATCTTTGAATAGATTGAATATCAGTTTTAGCCGCGCATCCCCAAATTTGGATACAATACAACCAAACCAGTTTTGGAATCTGATTATAAATTCATATTTTATTTTGTGTTGACCAGCGTGAAACTTTTCCTATAAGGCAATAAAATTTATGATGTTAAATTAAAATTTGGATGCAAATAATCAAAATACAAGTTTCAAATAAAGTTGAACGATATTACGAAATACAACGATGGTATTATTGAAATTATATTCAATCGCCTAAATAATCAACTAAAACAGCAAATCAGAAATACAAAAAATAACTCATTTAATAAATTCTTTAACAATTTATCAGCCGATGCTTATACTGACTACTCGCTTTGGAAAGCAGCTAAACGAATAAATATACCACAGGTGCAAGATCCACCATTGAAAACACAAGCTGGTAGCTGGGTCGGTAACCCAAAAGAAAAAGCTAAGATTTTTGCTGACTACTTGGCAGAGGTCTTCACAGCACCAACACAAAATCTTGCAAATGAAAATATAACTCTCGAAGTTAAAATAGATGAAGCGGAAATTTCGCATGTCACTCTAAGAGTAATTAAACAAATATGCAGACACAACCTGAACGTCAAAAAAGCACCAGGTTACGATCTCATCAATGGACAAATCATGCGGGAACTACCAGATCTAGCTTTGTTAAAGCTACAACATATATTTAATGCATGTTTTAAGTTCACATATGTTCCGAGACAATGGAAAATTGCAGAAGTAATAGTAATACCGAAACAAGGAAAACCGCCTTCAGAGGTAACATCATATCGACCAATATCGTTGTTACCTATTATATCAAAAATATTTGAGAAACTGCTCCTCAAAAGACTTGCCCCGATTATTGAAGAAAGAGATCTGATCCCGAACCATCAATTTGGATTCAGAAACAAACATTCTACAATTGATCAAGTGCATCGGATCACAAATATAGTGGAAAAAGCGTTCGAAGAAAAAAAAGTCTGCTCAGCAATCTTCTTAGATGTTGCTCAGGCTTTCGACAAAGTGTGGCACCAAGGCCTTGAATTTAAACTACATCGTGATTTACCAAGACAATTATATGAAATATTAAAATCATATATGAACAATAGATGCTTTCGTGTACGTTATGCCAAAGAATATTCAGAAGTAAAAGGAATATCTGCTGGAGTCCCACAGGGAAGTGTTCTTGGTCCAATACTTTACCTGCTATATACAAGAGATATCCCACAAATTGACAACATTTTTATGGCTACCTTTGCAGACGACACTGCGATTCTTGCAGTTGACGTATCTGTCGAAAACTCCACAGCAAAACTTCAAAATGCAATGAATAAAATAAGATTATGGACCCAACGTTGGCGCATTAAACTTAATGAAAGCAAATCAACTCATATAAATTTTACATACAAAAAGATTGCAACCATTCCTATCTCAATCAATAACAAAATAGTACCATATGCCAATACAGCAAAGTATCTGGGAATGACACTCGATGCTAAGCTAAGATGGAAGGAACATATAAGAAAGAAAAAAGAAGAGCTAAACATTAGACTCAAAAAATTTTACTGGTTACTTGGGCGTGGTTCTGAGTTATCAGTACAGAACAAAATATTGATATATAAGCAGATATTAAAACCTATGTGGACATACGGTATCCAATTATGGGGCTGTGCAAAGAAAACCAACATTGAAATGTTGCAAAAATTTCAAAATAAAGTGCTCCGTGGTATAGTAAATGCACCATGGTATGTACGTAACAAAGATCTCCACCGTGACTTGCACATTGAAACAGTCACGGAAGAGATCAAGAAACATGCAGTCAAACACGAGCAGAGACTGCAAACTCATGTGAACTCGGAAATGGCAGCAGTTCTTCATATCGACAGCAGTATCCGTCGACTCAAGAGAACGAAACCCCACGAGCTGGTCACTACCTAAAATGGAAAATTCTACGATAATAGTTTCCTTTACGGAAATTATTATTTCAATAATTTTCCTTTGCGAAAAAATCTAAATAATCTTCCCACGCGGAACTATTGATGTGGCTATCTCCTTCACGGGAAATATCATAGTGATAAAGTTCCTACACGGTAATTATTATAATGTTAGCAATCCTCCACGGAAACTATCACTATAATAATTTCCTAAACACGCGACCGAAAATGTACAAAAAAAAAAGTTATTAGTCGATGTTACGTAGATTGGTTATAACGGAAAAAGATAGGTGGGCTTTAGTGGGTTCGATTCCTACACTATCAAGACGCACACGTGGCTGGAGCTCTTGATGTCCTTCGGGGATTACCTCCTATGTTTCGCAAAAAAAAAAAAAAAAAAAAAAAAAAAAAACGATGGTCTGGAGACCTGCAAATGATACAATTATCATATAGCTGTAAAATATCAACATATCACTTCCACAAAGTATGAGTTTGCAAATTTTGATTTGGCCAACTATATACTTATACTTAAACAACTATACTCTGCTATAAAATTGTTTATGTTTTTTTTTTTCATTAAAAAAATTGTAATTTTTTACTTTAATGTTATTTTTCTTATTATACTTATTTCCTATCAGGATGATTGGTTTACGGTAATATCCTGATTGTATATATATTTTCCCATTTATATTGTCTTTTTTGATAGGAGTTAATATTATATTTTGTTGCCGATGAATTGTTCAAAAGAATGAAAGAACTGATGATTTGCTAATAGTAACTACTCATTGGGAATTAAGAAAAGGATGCTAAATCATGTCTTGTCATATTTTAGATTTTACTCTCTATTTTTTTTTATGTCTTTTCTTTTTTTTTTTTTTGTTTAAAGATCCTATTACACATCCTTGTTTCTTTGTTTTGAAGTACCACTATTTTGTTTTTTCTTTTGTTAATTTAATATTCATCAAATAAAGGGCAAAGAGAAAATTTAATATAATTATTCATGACTATGTCTATAATAAATTTTATTATTTTGTTGTAAAAAATGTGATGTATTTTAAGTAATATTTTGGAGAAGAGTTCAATATAGAGAAGATAAATATTAATGGATTTGTTTTTATTGGAACTCCTGTTCTAGAACGATGTTAAATTATAGCTCAATATTTCTACAATGTACCACACTACTTTACAGTAGATTCTTACTTCATGTTTCAATCAATTGCTGTCACGAATTTTGTTTAAAGTAGACACAAATAAGCTTTTAAAAAATATAATTGTGCAATCAAATATTTTTAAATTTCTATTAATTTTAAATAAAAACAGTATTTAAAAATAAAAATATGTTAAGATTTATTGGAATTTACTGTTTTTAAGCTTTTATATCTCTTATATCTTATTAGTAATGAATGTCTTAATTGTAAGTGCATCATCTGGTTATATACAGCGAAAGAATTAAAATAAAACTTTCAAACTGGCTAATTTATCTTCTTGAATTGAACTCACAACATAGTATAACTAAGACCGCACAATACATAAAAAACAGCAATGCTACATGAAAGTATTTCAATCAATGAATTGCAGAGCGGATTAAAAGCGGTGCAAAATTTTTAGACCACATTCTCCCATGGAAATGTAGATTCAGATATATTGTAATATGATGATGTTCTTAACTAATTATAATTTGCTGGCGCCAGCAGAAAAATAAATTTGAATATACATTTTTTTTTTGTAACTGTTCGAATGACTTTGCTTTCTGAGTACCTAGCTTAACCTTATGATCCCTACCAAAATATGTTAATGGAATAACACCACAAAATAATGAAGTAATGCCTTAAAACATAATTGAATAACGCCGCAAAGAAATGAAATAACGCCTTAATTTTAGCGGTGTTATTTCATTTCGCAGAAGGGAATCACAAAAAAGTTAGGTATAGAAGTGGAATATATTTTGATGATAAAACGTTATATAATATACATGCATTCACACTTTAGCAAACATTCAACACCAATTTTATTTTAGATTTCATATTAGAATTTAAAGAAATGTTTCAAAATTCCACTCAATTAAATTATAAACTTATAAATTGTTATGCATTCTTAAAATTGTTGTTATAAAAAAAAAATACTAAAACAAACAAAATGGCTACAAAAACAATGGTTTGTCTATTTCAAAAATCCAAAAGATATACTATTAAATTCAATTAACCAAATTCATTCATACTGTTTCTCCTGCTTCTTCTTTTTCTTGTTTTTGTGTTTTTTTCAACCTAGACAAAACAATGGCCGGAGATTATTTTGAACGAATTCAATACACTGCCGGTTTATGCGTCATATATTTTCATACTTAATTTAATATTTTAACTATACATCTATGCATAATATAAAAAATATACATACAAATATTATATAATAAAATTTTATTTTGATGCTATAAACAGAATTAAAGATACAAGATTTAGGCAATCTTAAAGAAAATGTCTTAAAAAAATGTCCCTACATACCATATCTCTATACAATCACATCTATTCATAGAAAACGTTCATATCCTTGAAATTTTAGTAATATTGATCGTAGCCTTTAAATATTATTTTTTCATATATTATATGTGTATATATATGTTTATTTTTTTTTTAGTTCAACATTTTTTCAAAACTTTAAAAACATTAAAAGAGCCATGCTAAGCTTCTGAGGTTCTCTATTTTCATGTTAATTAAAGCAGAACATCAAAATCTCCATCTCCAGTTTATGTTCAGATCTGCAGATGTGAAGAAAAAAGACAACCAAATAAACGCTGGTGTTCCTCAAGGATCAGTTCTCTCACCTACCTACCCCATTCCTTATATTTATAAATGGTTTGCTTCAAACTACTTTCAATTCAATCCACCACTTTGCAGACGATAGCACACTAGTAGCTTCCTAAGATTTTCATAAAAAATCTGAATCGCTGTATCAACAAAAAGAGACATCATGGCCAGTTCTGTCAGCCATAATTTGGTCCCAAAAACTAATTGCGGCTTTAAAACCGAGTCGAGTTTAACAGTTTCTGCTAAAACTTAGAGCTGTCCAATTTCCAGAAAAATTTCATTTTTGATCTGAAATGATCATATATTTGATGTTGCAAAAAATTCAGCCAAATGTTTAGGTTTTCTTAGCCGCTGTAAAGCTTATTTCTTCTCCTATGACCTCTTGAAAATCTATTAAGCTTTCATACGTCCCAAAATGGAGTACAATTCTCACATATGGGCTGGCGCTTCTGGTATTGGATAGAGTTAAAACATTTGGATAAAATCCAAAAACGGGCTATTCGGCTAAACGACCCAAAATGGAGTACAATTCTCACATATGGGCTGGCGCTTCTGGTATTGGATAGAGTTCAAACATTTGGATAAAATCCAAAAACGGGCTATTCGACTAATCAATGACCTAAATGTTACTGCTCAACTTGCTCCTTTTGAGCATCATCGTATAGTCAGAGCTCTGTATCTTTTTTATGTATATCTCGTAGGCACCGGCACATGCTTAGTAGAAATTAAATCAATATTACCTCCACTTAAGCGCTTCCCCGGTGAAACACAAAGGACAGCATATGCATGCAGCATAATCCCTACACCGTAGAAATCCCTAGATGGCAGAAAAGAAGTTATGAAAATTCGTTTATAACCCCACCATCTTGAATGTGAGCCAAATTCCATCTTATGTGTTCCCAAAACATGATAAGTTCTATATTTATAACCAATACGAGCATTAACAACTTCGTTCGTAATTGTCATCCTTCCTTTTCCACCCTAGCCAAACGTACCATTCGGTACAAAAGTGTTAAAGCTATGTTTAAAAAAAAAACTGAAAATACAAATATTAACGAAGATGAAAATAAGGATGTAAAGTCTTTTACAAACCTCAGTTTCCCATGCATAAAGAATGTGTAAGAAATACTATGTAAATTGCATTGAGCTTGAAACAAATAATGTGTTTATGCCATAAAATTCTAAATAAATTTATAACTTAATATGGAGAAAAAGGCTACAATATATGTGAAACAGTAAGAGTAGATGTGTAGGTGTAGAAATGTAGAAGTGTCATTACCATTGTACAATTTTTATAAGAAAAACTATTCTACAAGACTTGTAGATTTTTACAAAACTCAAACCTATTGTACTTTTGGTATTGTACTTTAGTTGCCATTGTACTTTTTACGTTTGATATTTCTTTAACAAACGAACACTATAGAAATGCAGTGAATAAAATAAGATTATGGACCCAACGATGGCGCATAAAACTTAATGAAAGCAAATCAACTCATATAAATTTTACATATAAAAAGATTGCAACCATTCCTATCTCAATCAATAACAAAATAGTACCATATGCCAATACAGCAAAGTATCTGGGAATGACACTCGATGCTAAGCTAAGATGGAAGGAACATATAAGAAAGAAAAAAGAAGAGCTAAACATTAGACTTAAAAAATGTTACTGGTTACTTGGGCGTGGTTCTGAGTTATCAGTACAGAACAAAATATTGATATATAAGCAGATATTAAAACCTGTGTGGACATACGGTATCCAATGCACAGCCCCATAGTGCAAAGAAAACCAACATCGAAATGAAAAAATTTCAAAATAAAGTGCTCCGTGGTATAGTAAATGCACCATGGTACGTACGTAACAAAGATCTCCACCGTGACTTGCACATTGAAACAGTCACGGAAGAGATCAAGAAACATGCAGTCAAACACGAGCAGAGACTGCAAACTCATGTGAACTCGGAAATGGCAGCAGTTCTTCATATCGACAGCAGTATCCGTCGACTCAAGAGAACGAAACCCCACGAGCTGGTCACTACCTAAAATGGAAAATTCTACGATAATAGTTTCCTTTACGGAAATTATTATTTCAATAATTTTACTTTGCGAAAAAATCTAAATAATCTTCCCACGCGGAACTATTGATGTGGCTATCTCCTTCACGGGAAATATCATAGTGATAAAGTTCCTACACGGTAATTATTATGATGTTAGCGATCCTCCACGGAAACTATCACTATAATAATTTCCTAAACACGCGACCGAAAATTTACGAAAAAAAAAGTTATTAGTCGATGTTACGTAGACTGGTTATAACGGAAAAAGATAGGTGGGCTTTAGTGGGTTCGATTCCTACACTATCAAGACGCACACTTGGCTGGAGCTCTTGATGTCCTGCGGGGATTACCTCCTATGTTTCGCAAAAAAAAAAAAAAAAAAAAAAAAAAAAAACGATGGTATGGAGACCTGCAAATGATACAATTATCATATAGCTGTAAAATATCAACATATCACTTACACAAAGTATGAGTTTGCAAATTTTGATTTTGACAAGATTTGATCAAACCTATTGTACTTTTGGTATTGTACTTTAGTTGCCATTGTACTTTTTACGTTTGATATTTCTTTAACAAACGAACACTATAGAATAAGATACGATGTCGTATTAGTTGACAAATGGTCAAAATCATAATACAATTTGTTAAAAGTCAAAACAAATGAAATAGGGTAATATGAATACCCAAACATCAGAGAGCAGCTAATTAAATTCTTAATAAATCCCATTACGCAAGAGGTAGAAGTAGAGTGAGAATAAGATGGGACGATGGGTGTTGAATCAGAGAAAATGGCAATAAAGTTTTCAGGAGGAAAAATTTGTAAAAATGTTCAATTAGAAGACTAAAACTTACTAAGTGTTGCAATATAGTTAATGTTGTACTACATAATATGACGTTGTTCTATGTGAAATAAATTTCCAATTACTTTACAACATACCTGAGATGTATTCGTAACCATGTTTCAAAAACAAATTAAAAGACAAATTTTGAAAAAATTAAACACCCCTAAAAAGAACATTCCACAAAACATGACCTAAACACTTTTTTATAACTAAACACTCACATGGGATATGAAAACCAAAAAAGTTTTTTGTAATTACAAAACTTACACAAAAAAGTTTATTTTTACAAAAAAAAAATAAATAAATAAAACATGTACACCTAAACAAAATAAGGGATAGAATTCTACACATTTATACATTTTAAATTTTTGTATTGAGACAAAAACATTGATATTAAATAAAATTAGGAATTTCTATTCAGTGTTAGTGCTAGTATTATTCTAAATTAAATTAAATTTTTACCAAACCTATTCCGGTCAATAGTAATTATTAAAATTTTTTTATAACACCAAGAATTCTCATATTTCCAGCTATTCATCATCTACTGTCGAAACACTGCAAATAGATAATGGAAAATTTTAACTATAATTTAATAATTTTATCTGGATTGAACTCATTATCTTGCACTTCAATTTATTGCACTACTAAAAAATCTTGAAAAACCAAATTCATGAGAAGTGTTTTAACTTACACGATTTTTTGGACTATAACGGCATTATAACGCTTAAATTTGAGCAATTTAAAACTTTTTTATCCATAATTGTTTTTATTTAGATTTTTGTAACTGTGATTTCATAAATAAAAGACTAAATGAACGCAATATGAACAGAAACCCCGTTGTCTCGGATGATTTAATACTTATTTGAACAATAACTATTGAATACCAACTGAACTACGAGTGCCCTGCATAAGATTCTGTTTTTTTTTTCTGAAATTTCCCGTACAAATACCTTAACTTACATGCCGAAACCATTTTCTGCAGACAGCAGGAAATATCGACGACAAGACTGGAAAACAAAATTTAAAAATAAAAAATGTTTTATAGTGAAAAAGGCGAAAATTATTGCTATAAATACAAATTTGCAAATTTAGAGAAATATACACAAAAGGTTTAAAAACAAAATTTAAAAATAAAAAAAGGAGCTTGCCTTAATAATACAAATTATTGTTTTAAGACTTTTATGCAAAATGTAGTCGACAAAACTCAACAAAAAAATAAAAATAAAAGTCAATGGAACTAAGACAAATAATGCTATATATAACATAGTTTCCGCCATATATATGTAAATGAGAAGGGATCGTCCCAATACATATACAAATCTCTTTTTTAACCAATGTCTATTAAATGCTCAACCCTTGCATGAAAAATATATTTTAATTTAATGTTAGTCTTCTTCGCAAATAATAACGGAAAATGCAACCGTATACTAGAGCGAGCCTGGCCAACCCGCGGCTCATTGGTAGATCATTTGGGGCTCACAAAATAATTTATAAATACTTGTAAAATATACAAAATTTAAAAAAGGCTTGAAATTTATTTTAAATTTTGAGCTTTTAGTGAAGTATATGTAAATTTTTAGACATAAAACTGACTTACAAAAGCTTCTACAAATTCAAGCAAAACAATGAAGGAACTTAACGTTAAAAGGCATTATCTCATGCAGCTTTCGGAATACGAAAATTTTACTGATGAAATAAGAAAATTTAAAATATTGAATTTAAAAAAAGAACTAACTTCCCAGCAAAAGGTTCTCAAATTATGAACTCAAGTTATCCTTAATATTGTTAAGGCAAGCTTTTTAGTTTCTAGTTTAATAGCAAAAAAAATTAAACCTTATTCTGATGGTGATTTGTTAAAAAAAAGTATGACTTCTGTTATAAAAACTATATATCCCGAGGAGGCAAGATTACTTGATTGGAAATTTGAGTTTATCTCGTCACACAATTACTCACCGTATTTCTGATATTGCCACAAAAAACGTGGAAATTTTAAGAGATGAAACTAGTAATTTTGATTTTTACTCAGTTTGCCTTGATGAAAGTACTGACACCTCCTATAATGCTCAGCTTGCATTATTTATACGAGGAATAGATAGGAATTTTTACATTTGTGAAACCCTCAAGGATACAACCAAAAGAATATTCAATGCGTTTTCACTGAAAATAATTTAGTTCTAACTACTTTATCTAGGATTCCTACGAATTGTGATAGAAAACATGATACGAAAGAATAAGGATTTTATGGGCCTGATACAAACGAAACTGTCAAAAGTTAGTACAGATATTGGTCAGGCTCACACATTTCATTGGATCATACATCAAGAAAGCTTGTGTAGCCAAACATTAAAAATGAATCATGTAATGATTGTTGTAATTCATTATAACATATATCATTCACAAAATAGAAATTTATATGGACGGACGATTTATCCAACAAATGGAGAAACAAGTTTCCCATGAATGCATTTTTAATATTTGATAATCTATAATTATAATTGACAAGCATTTAAGGTCCTGCGCAGTAGACACCTTTTTATTTTCTTTCGATTCTCTTACTCCTTAATGAACTTCTAATATAATATATAAGACGTATATATAAAACAAAAATGCGCACACAGTTGAAAATTTTGTACTCATAAGATTTTATTATTCAGCAAATACATTATGCATATGTGAAATCTTATTAAAATAATAAACAAAAGCAAGCAAATCAGTTATTATAATTTATATATTTACTTGCAAATGAATCTATGTACATATGCCAAAAAAAAAAAAACAAAAAAACAAATTAATCTAAAATAACAAATATAAAAACAACAAAAAAACAAATCACTTGAATTCTTCCTTTTTATCTTTTTAAGTAACTGTCTCTAAATTTTGGATATTTGTAGTAATAATATAGTTTTTATTAAAATTATGTATTATGTAGGTATATATATACATACCTCTTTAATGACAAAATTTTTTATTTTTAGTAATTTTATACACTAAATGCCACTTACTATAGGGAATATATCGGAAACGAAGCAGTATATGAGAGACGTGTATTTATGTGTCCTAAATAAAAAATAAAACTTACTAACCACAAAACTTTTTATTAAACACGAGTGATTTCTGCTATATCGTGCGAAGTCTATGTCAGTACGTAAATTACTGTTTTTTTTTTTTAAACTTTAAATTTGACTTCAACTTGAAATATAATTACTCAACAGGGGCCCCTAGTGTTTTTTATATTCTATAATAAAATAATATCATTTGTATAAATTATAGATTAATTATAATTTATGTAGGTATGTAATAAAAAAATGCAGCAAATCTTACTTACAAAATTTATTTCGTAAATTTTTTTTTCGACTCATGCATTTATAATTTTTTTCATTTTGGCTCATTATTCAGTTCGGGTTGGCCAGGCCTGTACTATAGTAAGAAATGTGATGAGTTACAGACTTAAAATTTTAATTTTTTTTTGCTTATTGTTTTTTTTTTTAATATTTTGAATTTATGATCGTATATATGTACCTAAACCTATGTATTATTATTATGGTATTATTTAAATTTTGACTCTGTTGATTTACACGCAAAAACAATACATTTTTTAAGAAATTAAATGAAATTTTATACCATTATTTTTAATTTCTTTTCAAATTTAAAATTCAATAGTTAAAATCCTAAAATATTTTGTTTTTCACATAATTAAAAAGAAAATTAATTCTTTTTAAAAAAAAAAGTTCTTGACAGACTATACGCCTATCAGTAGTTCAGAAGTTATTAATACACAATTTTGTCAATACACCTCATTTTATTTGCACTAAATTTTTTTATTTGAATTTTTTTTCTAACATTTTTTCCATTCATCAAAAAATATATTTTATGTTCATTGTTTTTTCATGCTTACAATTTGATTAGTTTTTGTTTTTTTTTTCTATTGTAATGAAATTTCTATGTTTCTATTTTCTATTGTTTTCTATTTTCTATATGTAAAATCGAAACTGAATTACGAAAACTGTTTTAAAGTTGTGTCGTTTAAAGTTGTGGCTCATTGTCAAATATTATTTGTGCAATATTCTATTTATGCATATTATAGTTAATAAATATTATAAGATATCAAAAATTAACATAAATAAGACAAAAAAAAAAATAAATTGATAGAATACAAATATAATATTACACTAATGACATTTAGATTCTGGCAATGCCATACAAACACGGGACAAAAAACAAAGGGCCATTATTAATAAGAACTTGATCGTTTTTTTTCACATCTTGACGCTAAACTTACGTGTTAACACAATAATTTTCAATGTTGACAAAATAAGATGTCGCTAAAATGATCAAGTAAATGGCCCTTAGGGAATAGAAAATTTTGCACCTTACTACAAATATTCTGTTTATATGGTAATTAAAACCGTTCTAATAAAAAAAAAATAACGGTATGATAAATTATGTAAGTAAATACGTATTTTTCTTAAATTTGAAATGAAAACTCTCATGACGGAAAGAAGAAGCTAGAATTTCTTTTGCTTCCTTTATTTATGGAGCATTATAAAGCTAGTTTGTTAATAATGTTGATGACATATCAATATAATCGCTTTATAACAAATAAGATTAATTAACATAGAAAAAATATAACATTCACAAAATAATTGTATATACCAAGATTACTAAAAGAGCATCGCCTTAATTCATAATCCCCTAATAACGCAAGTTACTATAGCTTGCAATATTTTTTTTTATACTGATGAAAATGTTATTTGAATATGTATTATGTGTGTCATATATATATGGACATGGTATATGCAGTGGTGTACTGTAGCCGGCTTGGTCCATTTGAAAATAAAAATAAATTTAATGCTCCTTACAGGGATAAATTATTGAACACAGTGGCAAAGAATTTGCCATTACATCATGATAATTTGGATAACAATGTACCCAGTGATAACTATGACGATTTTCTAAAACTTTTTTTTCATATTAGATCCGTTTAATTGTTCGTTTGATGAAATTCTATCTCCGTGGCTAGAAGGTGAAAGAAAAGTTTTAAAATTGGATCAAATTTTAAAATACAACATTAATGATTTTCGAGATTTTTTTTTATGCAAATATCAAATCGCAAAATATTCAATTACCTGATTCAATTTTAAAAGCTAAAAAAATATTAAGTACTATTGCAATTAGTCGTTCAGAAGCTGAAAGAAGTTTTAGGTTTTAGCTTAATAAATTTGATTGTCACAAAAATGAGAACGAGTCTTACTGTGGAACATATATCAAATTTAGTGACAATAAATTTATTGAGGAAGCAGATAGTAAACTGGGATGCAGAACCATAGATTGGCAACATATACAAGAGTTCGTCAAAGAAGCGAGAAGAACAGGCCATGTGGACTGATCTGCAAATGAACAGGCCATATGAACTTTACATTAATAAATTTATTTAACTTTATTCCGCTAATTGCGCTCTTCATTTTCATCACCTTTCATATCAAATTCTGGAGTTCCCCAGGGGAGTCATTTAGGACCACTGTTATTTATTATTGCTATCAATGATGTGGCTTCTATAATTTGTAATAGCGATTTGAAAATTTACGCTGATGATATGAAGATTTTCAAAAAAATAAAGTCGATGCAAGACATTTATATGCTTCAAGATGATCTAGATAAATTTTATACTTGGTGCATTAATAACAATCTTTTACTAAACATTATTAAATGTGTTACACACGTCGAACCCAACCATTTAGCTTTAGATATACTCTAAACAACGAAACCTTAGAAAAGGTTAATTCAATTAAGGACCTAGGAGTTTATTTCGATGATAAACTATCATTTAAACTCCACTACGAGAACATCGTTAATAAAGCTAGTTCAATGTTGGGCTTCATAAGACTTCATCAAATATGGGCCAAAGGAGTTTAACGATCCTTACATTTTTAAATCATTGTATACATGCCTCGTTAGACCGCATCTTGAATATGCATGTCAGGTCTGGTCTCCATTTTATAATTCAAATATACAAAGAATAGAAGCTGTTTGCCTTGGGATGATCATACAAGACTCCCTCCATATGAGCATAGGCTAAATCTTCTCCATGTTAAGGCTCTGTGGAAAAGGCGGGAAGTAGCTGATGTTTTATTTATTTTCGAAATTATTAAAGGCGGTATTATTTCCCCTTCAATTTTAAATAAAATTATCATTAACACAAATACTCGTTTACGCCACTCAAATCTCTTTACATTAACATTACACAGAACAAATTATGGTAAATATGAACCTATTAATAGAATGTTAATAATTAGTAATAAATATAAGAATAGTATAAATTTGTCAGTATCTAAAGATACTTTAAGACGAAAATTATATGAAATTAATTGAATATTTTGTTAACTTGACTTTTTAATTTATATTAAAAAAAATAATATTACTATTTTTGTATTTTGAATTTTGTTAGTTTTGAATGTATACCAAGTAAAGTTGTTTTTGAATGTATACCAAGTAAAATTGTATTTTTAATTAATATATGAAATGTAATACATACTAAATTGTAAACTGTTTGATCTAAATAGTATCTTATATATTAATACGCTTAAACGTCTGTTAAACTTTTCACAAAGCTTTTACAACACAAAGCTTTTTTCAACTAGATTAGAAAACTTTATTAGAAACCAAACTATTACGAATTACGATAGTGTGCAAAATTTAATTTAAAGACATAAACCACAAAACAATAAAACCAAATAAAACCAAAAACAAATTAAAATTAAACTAAAAACAACTCACCTATTGAGCAATAGCATTGATTATATCTGATTATATGAATTAATTTTTAAAAAAAAACAAAGTAGCAAAGACAAAAACCGAATTATCAGAATATAATTATTATATCGAATTATAAAAATAGCTTTGTTAAAATAGTACGATATTACGATATTACAGCAAAAAACCTTACCGGTAAAACAAATAGTAAATTTAGAAAATATATTCACCCAGACCATGTTCACAAATTCCAATAATTGAAATTTATTTATTTTATTAACAAATAATTAAAAAGTATAAATTCAAATTCCCAGTAGCATTGAGTAAATATTATATTGTACATGGAGAATCATAAACCGAAACTTACGATCTGCTATGAACAATAAAAACAAAATATGTTATGACATTATTATCAAGTTCCAATTCAATACACGGCAAATTTAGTACACATAAAAATTAAAAAAACTTTAAAAAGAAAAATCACAGACTACCCTTATCAGAGTGCCTAACGGGATAACAATATAAACTGAAGAGACCCTAGCGGGATAACAATAAAAAGTGAAGAATAAGAGAAAAAGCATAATTATTATTGCCTATTGGCTTTACCCCTAACTATAACAGTCATAAGGCGTCAATAAAACCTGAACAATAAGAGAAAAAGCATAATTATTGGTATTTAAATGTTTACCCCTAACTAAAATAGTCATAAGGCGTCATATGATGTCATATGATACTTCGTTAAATGGCCTATATGATTCGATATGATTTAACAAAGTCATAACCAATCATAACCTTTACTATAATGGTCATACCTAATCATACCAAAACGTCAAAACCAAAATTTAAAAGAAGTGAAATAAAAACATAAATTCTATAAATAAATGCTTTTGTTTTTTTATTTTGAGTTTTGAAATAGTTAGGGCTATTATGATAATAAGAAAACACACAAAAAACGTATATGTATGTATGAATAAGTATTAAAATGTTAAACTATTTTTAAGATATTAAATAAAGTGAATTATAGTTTCAAGTTTTTCAATTTAACAATAAATTGTTTCATTCATAATGCTAATGCTAGACCGGCGAATGTTACGCCGGGAATAGCTAGTAAATAAATAAATTTTGTAATATTTTATGCTCAATAAATTTCTTTATTCTTAATATTGTTCTTGTTTCGATATTTGTTTTTACCTGCATTAATTACATGCGAGCCGGTTGTTAGTTATTTACCAACACACCCCTGGGTATATGCAGTGGTGATATTCAACCGGTACGGGGCGGTACGCTCGTACCGGTTGTTAACATTTTTAAAATTTTCCGTACCGGTTGTTGTATATTAAAAAAAAGTATGTTTTTAAGTAAAAGTATGTAAAAGTAAAAGTATTGATAAAAACATTCTAAATTACTAAAAACATATAAATATTTACCTGCCATTATCGATCAAATACAAAAAATCTTACAATAAAATAAAAATTTGGGATTTAAAATTTTTTTCGGTTTTAGTAAAAAAAAATCTACTTAAAACTGTCTAATTTGAATTTTAGTACTTTTAATTTCCACTACAATCCAAGAGATGGCATTGAATTATAGAACAAAATTTAGGGAATTGAAAAATTCCTACTGAGCATGTTTAAAGTTGCATTTTAATAGGTGGTTTCACCGCGTAACCACTAAGCTTGAAAGGGTTAACGGAAAATTCTGTAAAAAAAAATATTTTTCTTTTAATAAAAAGGGAATTTCCCTTTTTGAATACATTTTTATTTTGATATATTTACTCTAAATAAAAAGTTTAGTAGTATAAATATTTTTATGGTGAATGGTTATCCCTTACTTTTAATCTCTATTAAATTCAGTTTTAACGTGCAAGTATGAAGTTTTTAAATTAATTTAAATTTCTAATTAATTATTAATTAATTATTAAATATTTTCTTTGTTTCAACCTAAGAATGAAAAGGCAAGGTAATTTGGATGACTTTTTTAGCAAATCTATAAAAATAACCAAAAACCCTGAACAGCAAGCTGAGAATATTACTAATTCTAATCAAACAAAACAGGTAAAAGAAAAAAATGATACTTCTGAAGTTCAACACCAATCGGAAAAAGCTGGAACGTCTCGTGATGCTGCGTTATTACATTTTTGGAATGATAAACAACTAAATTATTTTAAAACTAAATACGAGTGGCTTATTGTTGTTAGCGATGAAAATGTGGGATGTCAGTGGTGTACGAAAGTAGAATCGTTAAATTTAGAAACTACTAAACATTTACACACTTCTGTGGAGTGGAAATCATGTTCTGTCAAAGCTCATGACTCGAACAAAGAAAATTTACAATCATCAATGAGAAAAAAATTGAAGGAACACAATGAATCAGCTTCACATAAAAAAGCTGGGGAAATAATAAAAATTGGTGAAACAAATATAATTTCCAAATCTTTCGATGTGGCTAATGAAAAGTATTTAAACAGCACAGTAAACATTTTTAATACTAGCTATTTCATAATTAAAAACAATTACCCATTCAGTGATTTTAAAAAATTAATTGATTTACAGAAAAAAAATAATGTAGATTTTGGATTTTCATTACATTCCAGATTTATAGTTCCACTTGTCGCAAAGCTTATATCTACAGAAATAAGAAGAATTATTTTTGGAAAACTGATAAATACAGGTTGTAAAATTTCAATTATTATTGATGAAGCCTCAACTGTTTCACACAAAAGCGTTTTAGTAGTTTATTTGAAATCTGAAATTCAAGATTCCGATGATAGTGTAACAGTTTTTATTGATCTTGTCGAATTAGAAGGAACAACATCAGAAATAATTTTTAAAACCTTAATATCAGTTCTTGAAAAACATGGTTTTAATGAAAAATATTTACATGAAAATCTTATTGGATTTTGCTCAGACGGTGCTAGTGTAATGTTAGGAAAAAAGGCTGGAGTTTCTGCAAGAATTTTAGAACATTTTCCAGGTATTAGAATCTGTTACTGTTTAGCTCATCGTATTCAGTTAACTCTAGATGATGTTATCAAAGAAGTAAATGAAGTAAATAACTTTAGTTTTTATAAAAACTTGTTTTCCAGCGTTAGAGTAAAATTTTGGTATAACAGTGAAAATAGTCGAATATTTTCCTTTTAATTTTACTGATATGCTTATCATACAGATACGCGTATTTCGTCTACTACTTGCAGACTTCTTCAGTGTTTTGTACTCGACTGAGGAAAGAAATCTAAAATTGTCTTATTTATTTTATTCGTACAGGTAACAATTTGATGTTTCTCGCAGCTGCATGGTTGTTTATTATCCAATGAATTAGCACAGGTAGGGGGTTGAATAAAAATATTTTTATTTATTTTATTATTGGTATTTAAAATAATTTTTTCGACGTTAGGGTGACAGGTAGGGGTGGTGTTATTTGTTTTATTGTATTTCACTAAAAATTTAAATAAAGAAGAATATCCATTGCCTTGGTCTTTATTTAGGAGTGAGTCATTTTTAGTTTTGTAAATTTCGATGCTTTCAGCTGAATCTAGTTTCCTAGAATCTCTAATGTAATTTATCATTACAATGTCTTCTTTCGAAATGCTATGATTCTCCTGGATGATGTGTTCTGCTACTTTGGATCGGAACTCTGTTGAGTTCTTCTTTTTAGCCAGTTCTGCTTCTTTCAGGTGTTCATTGAGTCGCGTTTGCATGTTTCTCCTAGTTTGCCCAATATAAACTTTGTTGCAATGACTGCAAGTTACCTTATATACACCTGATTTTTCCATTTGTTCGATTGGGTCTTTAGTTGAACCTAGAACAGACTTGAGTTGGTTAGTTCTACTGCTATATACGATATCTAACCCGTGTTTTCTTAATACGCGTATCTGTATGATAAGCATATCAGTAAAATTAAAAGGAAAATATTCGACTATTTTCACTGTTAAATAACTTTAGATATTTTCTCGATAAACTTTATTCGTATTATCATACTTCAAATAAACATCAACGAGAATTAAATAATGTTTCTAAAGAACTTGGCACTGAAGTACACAAAATAGGTAGAATATTTGGTCCTCGATGGGCAGCCTGTAGCGCTAGGACCGCCAAAGCAGTTTGGAAATCATATCAGGCCTTATATATTCACTTTAGTCAAAATAAAGAAATTGGAATAGTGTCATATTTCAAAAATGAAAACTTTTTAAAAGATTTAGGTTTAATAAACGACATATTAGAAGAAATTTCTGTACTGTCTACAGCTTTACAAGAAAGAGATATTTCATTAATTAGAGCTGATAGATTGATAAGGCGAACGATAAATCTATTCCAACATTTAAAATTAAATAAAGGAACATATGAAAAAGAAGCAGATGATATTATTAAAACGAAAAAATACAATATTCCATTTGAAATTAATAGAAAAAAAACATCAATTGTTGTTTCGAGAGATAAATTTTTTGATTGTTTAGAAAAACATATGAAAACGCGTTTGCTATTAGACGATAAAAATGAAAACTATAATAATCTCTTAAATTGCTTTAATTTATTAAATCCAGAAACATGGCCGGGTGATATTTTTGAAGCACCATGGATTGAAGGTGAAAATAGGTTAGAGCAGTTAAATAAAATAATCAAATACATCATTCCAGTAAATGATTTTCGAGATTTTGTTGATGTGCGAGATAGAGAATCTAAAAATATTAATACTATTTTGAGAGCAAAAAGAATTTTAAATGTAATTGCTGTTAATTCCGCAGAAGCTGAAAGAGGATTCAGCACAATGAACAATATCATTTATGATAAGAGAAATTCGTTGTTAATTGAAACAACAAGTCATTTAATGACAATAAATTTAATGGGAAAATCGATTGAGGATTTTCATGCAACAACATATGTTAAATTATGGTTGCGAGAAGGGCATCATATGGCAAGTGACAAACGTGTCAAAGCAGCCGCACCTAATTTGCCGTCCCAAAACCAAAATTTAATTTGGAAATTATTTAATTAATTTTATATACTATTTTTTATACTATTCTATATAATATATGTATTTCTTATGTAAATATGTAAATAAATAACTATTATGAAGTAAATATAACCTACAATAGATTTTTTTCCATGCGTACCGGTTGTTAAAAAATTCGAATATCACCACTGGGTATATGTATCTCTATATATGACTCCACAAACTGGAATTATAAAAATATCTTAAGTTTAAAAATCATTATAGTTAACGTAAGAATGACTTTTTTTATAATTTACTAAAAATATGTTTTTTAAAGCCATCCAAGAATGTAACGAATACTATTATAAAACTTTGACTTTGATTATTTTGGAATTCTTCAAGTATTTTGCATAGTGAAAAGAATAATTTCTACAGCAACTACAACAAATGTTCTTTTTTATTTAAATTCTACCTTTTTTTTCCTTTTTGATAAATAAAATTCTAATTGCATTGTTATTTAACCACCTTTTAATATTCTCTTTGATCTAAAGTAGACGAAAAACCAAACCAAAAAAATAATTCTTTCTCCAATACTTACCGAGAAAAATTCTGCAACAAACATTTAAAACTCTCATTCTATTACATTGCTTCATTGTAATGGATCGGCAACACCCTAGTCTATTGTTTGCCATTTTTCATGATACGTTAACTATAGCAATAAAATATACATTACAGGTAGTTAGTGGTAGTAGTAGTACACTTATACTTATATTTTAGGGGACAAAGATTAAAAGGATAAAATACAAGGATATTTTTATATATTTTTTTTCATACAATTTTATTAGAAAAGAAATTAACTCAATTTATAAAGTTGCGAAAAAAAGGAAAGCAAATTAGGTTAAACATCGTTAATTGATTAAACATTTTTTTGTTTTTCTTTTGTAAAATGAAAGCACTAATTTTATTTGTGATTATTAAGTATTAAGATATTTTTTATTGCGGTATAATTCAAACCTTTCTTTCAATTTTAACAGGAAGAGTGAAACGAGTTTATGACACTTGATTAAAAACAAAAAGATCGAACAAAAATAATACGAAAAAAGAATCTTCAATAACTTAAAATCTTGGAAAAAAATCCCGAATAGGAAAACATTAAATATATCATTAAATATTACATTGAATCTATACCAAAAAACATATTTATTTATTTATTTATACTGTATGTATTCGATATACAATGAGACGATCAGTCTCTACAATTTGTATAATTTAAGTATAAGGGGAAGTGCATTCTATAAGGATATTATTCTAACAAAAACGGACAGTATAGGCGTGTTCGTAGTTGCAGTAAAATATGCGTCGGTGTCTTGCAGATTTTTTTCTCTGTTACTATGAACAAAAAAACCTGCGCAGGCGCGCAGAAATTTTTTTAGCCATCATTCTTGTTCTTAGAGGCAGCACATGCACAATTCGTTTATATAATCATATTATATTATTTATAATTATATTATTATATATTTTTATATATATTTAATATATTTTAATATATTTTATATATATTTTTTAAATATATTTTATAAATATTTTTTTTAAATATATTTTTTTTTAAATATTTAATATATTTTAATATATATTACTTATATATTAAAATATATTAAAATTATTATATATTTTTTCAATATATTGATTTTATTATATTTATATATTATTATTATAAACACATTTATTTTATTTTAATAATTAATTTTTATTTTTTACCCTAAATATTAAATGTTAAATAACATGCACTTTAAAAATCATTCTAAAGCAGGCGCATTAAAATATCTGCACAATCTGCCCGACGCTGATGCGACACCGATTACTATGAACACAAGCGCCTGCTTTTTATCTACGCAGGATTTTTAATGATATGCAACTACGAACAAAAAATCTTTTTCGACCACTACGAACACGCCTTATGTCTTAATCTACTTTGATGACAAAGACTATTTATTACCAGGGATCACGCAAAACTAACAGAATCGAGTTTGTTATAAATATAAGAAGGAGAAAAGAGAGAAAAAATATTTTAAGAGATGATTCCTTGGAGTATTTCAGGAAAAAAGTTGTTCTAGACGAGGGTTAAAGAAAATCGTCTATCTTTAAATTTGGCTACAGAGGGTTAAAGAAAATCGGATTAGAAAAATTATGTCTAAATAAAATCCACTACAACTCCGAACGAATTGAAACTAGAGCAATAATTTTTTCATAACTTTTTTTTTAAATTAATACACCTAATTAACGGTATATGTTGGATGAGTATCAGACTTACCGTTTTTTGATAATAACTATTCAAACTTAAAATTTTTCTTTTAACAACTGAACATTTTGTAAAAAACGTTGATTATCTCGAAACTCATTAATTTTTTTTTTTTTATTGTGTTGATGCTTTACATCAGCCACTGGCAACATGTGGCCCATGGGCTAAATGCGGCTCATTCGGTTTTTATTTTTACTATTAGTTTTATTCGTTTGTCACAATTAAAATTCTTAATTAAAAAACTCGACTCTTATTAATTTGACTGTTCCGATATCTAGATACTAGTGCAGCCGTTAAAAAACAGTTTACTTTTATTTTGGTAAAACTGACTATGCTGTCAAAAATTTAAAGTTTTTTGAAAAAAATAATTAACAAACAAGTTAGTGACAATTGACAAAAAACATTGTTTTCATTGCATTGTACTGGTATCATATTAATTATTTTGTATTTTTTTATTCACATATAATAATTTGAATATTTTTATAGCTGCTATATTTTACCCCCTTACAATGGAAAGGTAGCAGACGAAAAAAGAATTTTTAATGAAAAGTGGAGGAATGATTATTTTTTCGTAGAATTAAAAAAACTTTAAACCAAAATAGTTTTTTGATTTAGCATTCTTAATAGACATGACTTCTTTAATGAACGAAAGCGAAAGCTTCAAATAAATGCAATTTTGATTAATGAAGAATATTCAAATATAAGTTTTGCTGACGACAGCACTCTAGTAGCATCATATGATTTTCTAAAACAAACTAATGCTAAAGCTTCCGCAGTCACCTCCAAAAAAACAATGATGGCCGGCGCGCTCAATCACGACCTTGCCAAAATTGTCGACTGGGATAAAGCTAACAGAGTCAAGTTTAACAGTTCAAAAACTGAAATATGTGTTGTTAGTAACAAGCTAACAGCATTCGAACCTGCTCTCCGGTTTCAAAATGAAGGTATCCAGCGACTCAAAGATCTGAACATTCTCGGAATGCGAGTGAATCAAAATATGCACTGGAATGAAAATATTTTCGATATTGCGAAAAGCGCCGCAAAATGTTTAGGCTTTTTGAGTTGCTGCAAAACTTATTTTTCATCTCGAGAACTTTTAAAAATCTATAAAGCATATATACGACCCAAGCTCGAGTATAACTCACATTTATGGGCAGGTGCACCAAAAACTGCTTTAAATTTCTTGGACAAAGTTCAAAACCGCGGCGCCATTCGTCTTATAGGCGACATAAATGTGACCTCGATCGTCGTATTGTTGGAGCACTTACTCTATTTTATAGATATCTGCATGGTGTTGGCACTTGTTCCGAGGAATTAAAATCACTTCTTCCTCCTCTTAAGCAATTCCATCGCACAACACGAGAGGCATCAAGTGCCCACCCTTTCACAGTGGAAATTCCGAGATGGTTTAAGTCCGGTTATGGAAATTCTGTTATAGTAAGAACATGCCGATTGTGGCACCGCGTCCCAATCGAAGCGAAAGATTTTTTACTTATGACTTACAGAGGTTTAAGACGAATATTAACAACATTGTTCTTTCTTTCCCACAAAACTTTTGTTCTTCCTTTTTCTTTCCTTTCCTCTAACTATCCTTTCCTTTTTCAAATAGTCAACGGTACACAAGTACTTAAAGGTTCATAACCTAAGTTTTGGCTATAATATAAAAAAAAAAAAAAATAATAAAATAAAAGCTTTTCAGATTAAACTAAAACTACTAAAAAACAATATTTTAAAAAATGAATCACATAACTTGCCTTTTTGTGCAATAATCTTAGAACAAGAATCGAATCTTTCTTTATCAAATAGCATATTTCACGATGATATCGAAATTTTGGAAAATAAGTTTTCGACACGGTTTTCTGACTTCCACAACCGTTCCAAAGAAATTGACCTTTTTCAAAATCCATTTGCAATTAAACTTGAAGATGTTTCCAATTACTTGGAAATGGAGTTAATTGGCCTCTACAATCCAATGATGTTTTAAAATCAACTTTTGACCCATCGCAGCTGAAAACATTTTATTCTAATCTACCAGACTCTGCTTTTCCGCTTTTAAAAAAATTTTCTGATGGGATGATAATAATTTTTGCAAGCACATATAATTGCGAACAAACATTTTCAAAGTTAAATTACATAAAAAACAAATATCGAAATAGAATAACTGATGAACACCTACATGCAATATTAAGAGCAGATGCAACCAACTTTGAGGTCAACTACAACGAGTTGCTCAAAACTTTCAAACAATAACAAATTTCTCAATAATTACAATTACACTATTTTGTTTTCGTTTTTGTTAAATAGATTTATAAAATTGTGTAAAAAAATAAAAAAAATTATTTTTGAAAACTTGTTTTAATTAAAATTAAATTATTTGTGACAGTTGAAAATGTAACAGTAAGTATTAAAGCCCTTTGGCCCATGCTCTTATCCAGAAAATTTATTTTGGCTGAAAAGGTTGCCGAAGGTTGCTTTACGTCATACCCTTCAACTTTTTTATACAAAACTTTCTTATCAGACTTGCCGTTTTTCATGTAAAGTCATATTTAATATTTGGGTAAGCCATGTTTTAGTAAGAAAAATAATAACTGAGAGTTGAATATTGTAACAATTTTATTTTTTAGTCAAAATTAGTTAAAATAACTGAAATTAGTTAGGGTTAATGAAATTTTATATAACTTTAGATGAAAAACGGCAAGTCTGATATGAAAGTTGTGTATGAAAAAGTTGTAGGGAATGATGTAACGCATCAACACAATAAATAAAAAACAAAAAAAAATTAGCGAGTTTTTTCGAGATAATCATCAACGTTTTTTACAAAATTTTCAGTTGTTAAAAGTAAAATTTTGCAGAATTTTTCAAAAAAGCTATATTTCTTCTTGCAAAAGCTTTTTATACAAAACTTATATTTTTTTATAAACCGATATATCCGCTTTGTTAAGAAATTCCACATAAGCTATTCAAAATAAAATCCCCGAAATAATTTACATAATGTTTTTTAGTATAAATTGAGGCTTTTTTCAAGATTTTTTACGATTCGGTATTTTATTTAAAAACTTCTGTTAGAAATTTTTTTCAATCATCGGTTTTTTTGCAAAATGTCATAGACCAAACCCAAGTGAAACGATAAGTTAATCTACAAAAGTTAATATAATCAAACCAGAACAAACAAATGTGACTCATTAATTATTGTATGAAGTCGAGGAACAAGCCTCCTTATACAATTTTTCGTTTGTTACAGCATCTCTATAATCACTCTCAAACTAGAATCCAGTTTTCAAGATGATGTTGCGTCTGCTTTATTTATATTAAGTAATAACAATTAGACATATTACGTTATATTATAGTTGTATTTGTTATATTTATATTTATTGTTATTAAATATTAAGTAGTTCACCCTGTATTTATATTTCTTAGCCTTAAAACTAACTGTATATGCTCTCACTTTAATATTAGTTTTTGTTTGCTTACTTTGTTAATACTCTAATGTTATTATATAACATAGGATCAGTTCTTGTAATACTCTAATGAAATAAAGATGCGTTGAATAAAACTTGCTGTGTTTTTTTTTGCTCAATATCGCTCTACTAGAGTTGGATTTCAAATGAAAAATGTAGATTTTGAAATAAAAAAGTTTGCAGATATAAAACATGCCAAACTACATTTTACATACATTTATACGTCAAAATGATGACTGTCAAAGTTGTTCTAAACTTAAAATACCATAATGTGATTTACAACATCATGCACTAGGAAAAGGCAAAACAAAACCTGAAATATTTCCGAGCAACAAGTGTTGAAGTTAAAACAATTATAGAAAACATTACGGTAGCATCAGTGTACATTCCACCAAGACACAACAACAAAAAAGATTCTTATGTAAACTTTTTTAATTTCCTCGGAAATAAATTTATAGCACGCAATGACTAAAATGTTAAGCATTTTTACTGGGACACCAGTCTCATCAATCCTAAAGGGGGAAGGAAAGTTACTCAATAACGTCAAAGATAAAAAGTTCAGTCATTTTTCAACGGGCAACCTGACATATTGGCCTAGTGATAGAAATAAAATATCTGATCTGATAGATTTTGTTGTCCTAAAAGGAGTTGACATAAAAAAATGTTAAATAAACTCCTGCTTCGAAAAAACAAACTGGATCCTTTTTAGAGACGAATTAGATAAAATGATATATCTGAAAATTACCCATTAAAAATGAAGAATGTTCTGGAATCTTCCATAGAACATCTGACTCTAACTCTATTCAAAAAGCTGCTTGGTCAGCTATGCCGTATATTAATGGAAAATGACCGAAGTAACCAAGAAATGTCTTTTTGTAATTTAAAATTAAATAATTAAAAAAAAATTTAAAAACATTTTTTAATACTTTCGCCGAACATCTTTACAAAGTTTTTCCGCCATGGGGAAATGCAAATGAATAAAAAAACCTAAGGAAATTAACAAAGTAATCCCTTATCAAATGGATCTTCCAATAAAATTAACAACATCTATAGAAATAAGAACCACCATCAAGGATATCGATAAAAATAAATCCACTGGCTATGATGTGATCACTGGCAAAATGCTACGTGAACTATCTAAAAAAAAACATGAAGCCTGGTAATGACGATTTATTTATAGATATTTCAGTTCTTTTCTATTTGATCCTTCCATTTAATATTTAGTCAACATTCTATGTTTTTTTTTAATCCAGATTTACCATTTTTTTTTATATGGAAAAGAATTTATATATTCGGCATAATGTCAACGGTTACAGTTAGATAGTTTTTCTAAATCGTATCAAGAAATTTGTTTCATCATTTTAAACAATTTTTGTATATTAAATGAATCAGAAGCAGACCTAATATCTAGTGTAAATAAATAAATAAATATCCTAATATTGTACGTAATTATACAAATTATAAGTGGTTGAGTGATCGCTCTTATATTGGCATCAAAAAATAAAGATGTCAAGAAAATAAATACAGACATTGAAAAAAAAAATTGATTGGCCTAACAATTTCATACAAAAGTCAACCCATTGCATAAGGATTTTGATGAAGTTGTGAATTACCCAATTGATCTTTTTAAATTCACTTGATTTACCAGGAGGAACTCTACCACATATTCTGCAAATTAAAAATTGGTATGCCCATAATTATGTTACGCAATTTGAACTGTTCAAATATAGAGAAATATACTGGCTGATTGGGCGGAGTTCTACGGTCTCGACCTATAACAAAATTTTTATGTATAATAAAATATTGAAGCCAGTCTGGGCATACGGTATTCAAATATGGGGATGTGCTAAACAAATCCATATTCAAACTATCCAAACGTTCCAAAATAAGGTACTGCGCAACATAGTCAATGCTCCATGGTATGTTCGCAATGCCGATATTCATCGAGATCTGAAAATCTCATCTATAAAAGACGAAATAATTAAATACGCTGCACGGCATAAAACTCGTCTGATCCAACATGTCAATACCGAAGCTTCTAGCTTAATTGACAATCAAAACTTTGTGAAGCGACTAAAACGAAGCGAAGACCACTTGAGTTAGGTTAAAACCTTTTATCTATTAAAACCTTATTGGATTTTGGTAGATCAAAGGTATCTTTGTTTCTTTGAGTTAAATGTAAATTAATGGTTAGTCTTGAAGACTAGTTTTAATGTTGCAATAATGATAGGAGTTTTTAGTGGGTTAAGTCCCACAGTCCTTCAAACTGCCTTCCCCGGTAATAGGTAGTCCCTGAAGCCTCTTTCGATGATTTACTACTATCTTGGAAAAAAAAAAAAAAAAAAAAATTTGAACTGTTATACGTAATGGTACAAGATTAGTAATTAAAAAATTAATGAATAATATCATCGAAACAACTATTTCAATTTAAACGTATTTAATTTCCAGTTCGCATTTAGCATTTGCAATGATAATAAATAAATCGCAAGGTCAATTACAGTATGTTTGTTAAGTCTTAAAAATGACTGTTTCTCACATGGGCTATTTCACGTAGGATGTTCACATCTTGGTAAACCTTCGGCATTATTTATATTTGCACACGAAGGAAAAATAAAAAATATTTTTTACCAAAGAACATTGCTTATAATAATAGGCAATGCTCTTTGGTAAACAGTTTTAATAAAGAATATTATACTTAATTTTTATCATTTTTGATTTGACAAATAAAGTTTACTTTAAACCACTTCCTACATTCCTACAACGTATCACTGTGCTGCGTGTAATACGAATATTTGTTTTTACAACTGGGTGTAGTAACGCGGCACTGGGTTTAAATAAGAGGTAAATTCATATAACCAAATTAGTGTATAAGATTTTGTATCAAAATTTGTCTACCAATCCTCGCGAAAACGATTATTTCTATTATTTAATATGTATGTCAGTATGTTTATGTATGTAAATGACAATATTTCAAAACATATCTATATATATGTTCAACTCAAAATTTGTATAGGTTCACATCATTTATTCAATATAAAAATTTATTTGTTTCTAAAATTTAAATCAAAAAAAAATTTTTTTTTGTTTTCTTTAAAATAGAAAATATTCTAACATACTACATATACATAAATATGTACACACACACATTCATATTCAATAGTAATAAAGTTTTATTTTATTATGTTTCTATAATAGAACATCATAATAATCCGTAGCGAATATACCGAATAAGACATCCTAATTTTTAGGACCCAAAATGAAATTAAGTAAGCAAAAAGATAAAAAAATAAAAAAATTAACAGAAGAAAAAGTGCATGAAAGTTGAACAAATTTTCATTTCAAGTAAATCAACTTTAAAGGATCATTAAGTGTGATAATGAAATTTGTTAAGTAAGCATAAACCCCAAAAATTAATAAAATAATAAAAACAACAAATCATCATCATTATCATCACCATCACCATATTCTTTGAAAAGGTTCAAAGAAAAGAACATTAAACACAAAAATTCTCTCTCTTTCTCTATCTCTCAGGGTCATAAATAAAACTTAACTGGCACATCGCAAAATACCAAATTTAAAAAATACAATCCTTGAATTTGAAAAAATAAAAAAATTAAAACAAAAATTGTAACGATGAGTTAAAAAGAATAGATATTATTATTATAAAGAATACGTCATTCTATGAATAAATAAATATTAAAATTAATTTGGATCCAGAGAAAGAGGGAGAGAGGGAGGGAGGTAAGGTAGGAAAATTTTTATTTAAATATTGGAAGGTTATTTGTTTTTCCTTTTTTCTTTGGGATTTCTCTGGAGAATAGAGAATAACAGAACAGAACTATTTTTTTTTTTTTTATGTTATGCTAGATTTTTTATAATTAGAAAAAAGGGTGTTCTTAACCAAAAACTGAAAGTTTTCTTTATTTAGACATGATTTTTTATATTTATATTATTCAAAAGATTTTTTTCGGATTTGATTTGGATTTATAATAGCAAAAATGTGATCGTAATAGATTTATGTGGAATAAGAAATTACAAATTCAAATATTTAGACAAAGAAAGAAAGCTATGTAGTTTGATCCTTTTTCAAAGTAGGTGTATTACAAATTTTACATTGAAAAAATAAATAACTTTTTTTATTCGTACACCAAAATATATTAAAGAAACTTTAAAACTTTATAATGAATTATATAAAGAGAGCACACGATTGCTAGCATAATATATAAAATTATTTCTGACAGTCAGGCCTCAAAATTTAAATTAAAGCTTATTTATAGCAGTTAAAAAAGCTAGTAAAACAAGAGAACCACTATACTGCCAGATTTAATGCTGAGGAGAACAAGCTTGCTACTTTTTTTATATACAAGTTATCATAATCAGTGGGGTTAGTAGTTAGTAGAACCCGATATCGTTGGAAAATAAAAAAACATTGTTAGAAGAATATAGAGTATAGTTATATCATGCATAATATTATGCATTAGGCATGCTGAGCCAGAGCATGCGTATATGCTTTTTAAGAAGGGAAGGAGCCGTTATTTTAAAATTTTAAAAAAAAGTTTGTTAACTAAATCAAGGGTGCTCTATCGTTTCCGAAAAGGACCACAAATCGGTTTTTTAAGACCAAAAATCGGCGAAACTGGCCGGAATCGAGATTTTCAAATTGGAAGGGGTACTTTTTAATGCAAATTGATATTCTACGATAAAAATAAGAAAATTATGTTAAATGTTTTTTTTTTGTTTTCTTAGTAATTTTCTTTAAATACAATAAAACAAAAATGCTCAATATTTTCCTTTGGTAAACTAAAATTAATGAAAATAATTTTTATAATTAAATTTCTTTTTCATGTTATCATATGTTTTATCTCTGTTTTGGTTTCCTACAAAGTTTAAACAAAAAAAAAAACAAAAACACAAAAAATAAACAAAAAAAAAATTTTACTTTAAAAAAAGTTACTTATTTTTTGACGTAGAATCCGAATTTGCATTAAAAAAAAGTACCCCTTCCCAGATTTCTGGTCTGGAAAAACTGATTTCCCTTCCTTGCCGGAATTTCAAAATATCACCAATCGATAGAGCACCCTTGATTTAGTTACTAACATTTTTTTTCAATTTTAAAATAACGGCTCCTTCCCTTCTTAAAAAACTGATACGCATGGTCTGGAACACCCGATATGTGGAAGACAGATTAGATAAACCGTACTGTTTTTTTTTTTTATTTTCAAAAAGATCTATTTAGTAAGCTCGTACAGAGTGTATAACTGTAAATAAAGATATTGAAAATTCTACAATACAGTGCGATAGCAAAAGTAATAAAATAAAAGCTAATTTACAATTCCAAATTTAACATTCGATTATTCATAACAAATTGGCTTTATAGACTAGAAAAAAATTAACATTTTAAAAATAAAAATAACATAATTAAGATACATTTTTAATTTAAATAATTTTTTTCACTTTCTTTTTAAATATACTTTTATTTTGATTTGTTAGCTCCAAAAACAAGTCTATGTAAAATGATGAGCTTGACTTCATAATTGGATCAAAACCACTAATTCCATTTCCAGAGCAATATCTAATCTGATTAGATGTTCAGTCCTTGTTTTGTAGCTGTGTATGTCACGCCTGTTTGATTAATGTTAGATTTCATTCTTCTGCTTTCTATACTATGTAGATGGATTATCTGGATCAATATTTTGTATACTTGTCATAGTGTATTTAAATTGTAAGTGATCTTCCATTCAGGGCATAAAGATTTTTTATTGCTTTACTTTGAACTTTTTATAAATGAATTCGGATTTTTAACAAAAGTGTTTCCCCAAATACAGACCAAACCTTCGTTGGAGAGACGAAATATCGGCGGATTTAAAGCAATTTCGAATCTTCAACTGGAGAGAATCCGCCCGTGACCGGCAAAAATGGAGGATGTTGATGAGTCAGGCCCAGGACCTACATGGTCTGTTGGCCACCTAAGTAAGTAAGTAAGTTTCCCCAAATTGTAATTCCATATGTGCCATATATGTGAACTCTGTGTGCAACCTTTTTCAACATTCAAACTCCACCATTCTTGATTTCTTAAGTAGCTGATCAGTGTGAGAGTTCTAATTCAGATCAGAGTCTATGATCATTCCCAGATATCTGTAGTTACTTACTATGTAATTGGATTACAAAAATGGAAACATATTCAAAAACTAAGTTGATACTAGTTTTAAAGTAAAATTAAAAATAGAATGAAAGAAAAACAAAATAACCACAAAATATAATAAAGAAAAAACTTTTAGCTAATTAGCATAACATACATTTAAAGTCAAAACCATTACGGTGTGCCGATCAAAATATATTGAATTTGAATTAACTTCACAAGGCATTCCAGTAAATGGCTTAAGTATCTGCCACATTCTGTAGGCACAAATGAAATGTGAACATCTCAACGGTCTTGAGATTATTCTAATTGGTTCTTTCAACCAGAAAATGTGAAATTTTATAGAAGCTAATTTTACCTGAAAATATCTAATAGATAAAAGAAACGTCTTTAAGTATCTGACGACCACAAAATTACTGAAAGTCAACAAGTTCAGAGAACTTAAAATCTGAACGGATCATTCAACTATAAAAAAGCAATAAACCACAATGGGAACTACTGGAGATGAGGAAATGTAAGATAATGAAAACAAGTGGGATTAATGTTATGAATCAACGCAACTTCTTGGCGGTTTTAGGCCTTGGAAAATTGACAATCGCTTTAACTTTGGACTCTAGTGGATTAATTCCATCTGGAGTTACCGAATGTCCTAAAAACTCTACATTAGTCTTCCCAAATTTACATTTCGCCAAATTAATTTTCAAATTAAACTGAGAAAGTCAGTTGAAAACTTCACGAAGTTGGTGCGAATGCTGCTCTCATTCGTCTTCAGAAGGGACGAAAATGTCGTCGATATACGCGATTACATAATCTAGTCCACGAAAAACTTGGTCTATCATCCTTTGAAAGGCTTGCGCTGCGTTGAATAGACCAAAAGTCATTCTCATGAACTCATATAGTCCGAATGGAGTAATAAAGGCTATTTTACGAATATTCATTGTTTCAATTGGTATTTGGTGAAATGCCTTTCCTGAATCTATAACCGAAAAAATTTTGATAACCTGAGGCCTATCGAAACTACAAATCACGTCGGGGTCACCATTTTATCTGTACTATTTTACTTTTAATAAAATTTATTATATGAAATGAAAAGCGATTATTTGTTTTTCTTCATTTATTTTATGTCTACTTATCTTGATGTACGGCTTAACACTATTCTTATATATATTTCTAAATTCTAAGTTAATCTTAAAATAATAACTATTACTGTTAGTAAGTGTTAGTGTATAGTGAGCCTAGTGCCTAAAATTACAATTACGACATTATTACGATAAAAAGAAGGAGAAACGCCACAAATTCTAAGGATTTGATTCTAGAATTGATTGTGTATGCTCTCCTGTGCGTAACCTCTTCTTGATGAGGTTTAACCTTCTTCACAACCTTCGTTTTTCATTTTACTATTTCTAGATTTCTGGCGTCTTCTGATAAATATTATCCTTCGATCTAATCATCACCCTCTACCCCTTCTACCTCTACTCTAAAATTGTTAAATTCTTATTGTATAACAAAATTGGTAATAATAAAGAACTTGGAAAAGGCATACCTACTAAATTTTTCATTTCAAATTACTTTTCACATTCAAAACCCTTGGCTCCTACATTTTTAACTATAGATTGAAAAAAATGTTTTGAAATCCGGATTTCGACATAATCACAAGACAAATACATAGAGTAGTCAACCAAATAAATAATTCACTTGACAGGAAAAAATACTGTTATTCAGCTTTTATGGACATTTCGCAAGTCTTCGATAAAGCTTGGCACAAAGGACTTTTTTACAAGCTTAAAAAACAACTTCCTCACTACTATCATCTACTTTTGTTAACCTATTTGTCCGATAGGAGGTTCTTCGTTAAATACAACGGGAAACAATCGACACTGAAAGAAATTAAATCTGGGGTTCCCCAGGGCAGTGTCCTTGGCTCGCTACTATACCTGATATTTCAAACGGACTTCCCAACATCACCGAGGATACTTACTGCTACTTTTACTGGCGACACAGCTGTTGTAGTGTCTCATATTAACCCGAGATTAGCTTCAAAAGATCTACAGAACTATCTATTGGACATTCAAAACTGGCTGAAAAAGTGGAGATCACCTTTACAAATCGCGAGAGAAACTGCCCCGCAGTTCATTTTAATGACATGGAATTGGCCCACTGCGAGTCGGTTAAGTACTTATGTATACACTTGGATAGACGCCTTAATTGAAAATGTCACATCATTAACAAAAATAAACAATTACGATTAAATTTCTACCAATTATTTTAGCTAATAGGCAGTTTCTCCAATTTATCCTTAGAATGTAAAGTTGCAGTGTATAAAGCTATCATCTGGAGCTAATGATTGGAGCTGTAGCAAAAATCTAGTAACTCCAATATTGAAATAATAGAACGCTTTCAGTCCAAAGTATTGAGGTCTATAGTCAATGCGCCTTGGTATGTCCGAAATGACACAATCAGATCAGATTTAAATATCCCATCTGTTAAGCAATTCATTAAAAAAATAAAGCTGGAAAATTTTCTGATCGATAGGAAAACCATCCAAATTTACTTACTCCTCAACTCATCAATAATGAACGAACAAGCGAGCGCAGATAAAGACGTTTCAGACCCCTGGATTTATCTACTAGATTCACTTTACCTGAGACTCCATAAATATAAATTTGAATATTAAGTCAAAAATAAATGGATTCTTGACTTAGATTACATGTCAATTACATCATGCCCATTTTAATTCCAACATACTCAATATATTTTTATATTTTATTTAAATATTTGTAGAGAATAAAGACAAAAAAAAAATCCGGATAGATCTTGCTGATTGCAATTTTTTGTATAATAGCTAGAGGTAAGCATGGTAGCAACTTGGTAGAGTTTTGGCATACCAACAATATAATATTTTATAATATTTTGTTATATTTTAATAAAACTACATCTATTTGGAATAATTTAATTTTGAAAAAATCATCAATGTTACAAGGGAAATACGAATCCACTACCTTAACACAGTTTAAATAGTCAGATGACATAACCACCATATTATATAAACGGTCCGATCCATTTTCGATCAAAGTTTAATTGAAAAAAATCTTCTAGATGGATTTATGAATATAAAATGAGCTTACTTTACTGAGATGGGATAACTAAAAGACAAACTGTAGTAACATACAAATTTCATAAATCATAGGAAAATTTGTTGAGTTTACGCAGATATAGACATAGTGTTGGTTAACATAATATGTAAACGTAGAAAATAAAATATCAAATTTTACAGTTAGGTGATAACCACACGTTTATATACAAAGGTGGGGTTAGCTGCTAAACATTTTAGGTATGATAATATATTATTGTTGGTTTTATACATTTGAATAAAATAAATGGGTACAAAGAATTTCCTAAATTTCTATTTGGGAAATTTATTTTATACACAAAACAAGATTAAACCGTCTAAAGTAGTCAAAACTCTTGTTAATTAATTTTCACAACGAATACAAAATCGTTTTAAAAATATTATCATCATCATAATCATCTCTTGTTTCTACAGCTTGCAGTGAGTCATAACCTTGTTCGCAACTTACTCCCATTCTGCTATATTTTATATAATTGTCCTTCATTCGTTAATTTCAACCTTTCGACAGTTGTCTTTGACTTATTTCAATTCAACCATCTTGATCTTTACCTTTGGTCTACATATTGATTTTGCAGGTAGGTCTAGCATTGTACAGTACTACAGTACTACCTACCATTGTGCGGTACAACTGTTTAATATTCTTTTTGACATTCTCACCACATGTCCTCCCCATCTTAATCTTTGTGCCTGAATAAATTTTACAATGTAGTGTTCCTCAATTAGTGCTTTTAGCTTCTCTATTTAAAAATATTATATAGAAGAAAAACATAGTTTGATATTAGGATTTTAGTCATCTTGTATTGCTCTTTAGTCATCTGTAATAGATTACACTTTGCTTTTCAGAATGAAATATAAAGTACATTGTGTGTAACACCGCACTATAATTATCTAATTAAATATGAATAGACCCAAACAATAATAAAAACACTAACACTATCATACTGAAATTTAAGATAAAGTGATAAAAATAAAAACGTTGAGAGAATTTAAAAATTTTCTTTTTTTTCTGATTAAATGAATTTCTGCAAATGTTTAAGGATGAAAACTTAAATACATATATATATATATATACAATGCATATAATACACATATCAAAATTACAAATTCTATTTTAAAAACAATTTTTAAAAATAGAACAAAACTAAATATATTTTATTATGTGTATAGAGAAGGTAAAAAAGGTAGACAAGTATAATAACATATGAATGAATTTGTACCAAAAAAAAAAAAAAAACGATGTCGGTAAAATTTTACCTTTTCTAATTTTATTAAAAATTTATAAAGGGACCAGCTATAATTCTAAGTCAAATATTTTGAATTCTATTTAAAAAAGTATTCTTTATGATAAAAATAAAAACTTTATTAGTAAAAAAAAATTTTGTGAATGAGTTGTGGGGAAATGCTAAAATTCTCACGTTCGAAAAAAGGGACTACAATAAAAATAAGAACATTTTCCTCCATTGCCATTTTCTAATACTGAAAGTAGAACCACTTAAAATAATTGGATTATATAAATGTCATCTCATATATATCAGTGTTGTGATTAATTAAATAACACTTTAGAATAATATTAGAAGAATTTGAGAAAATTTGAAACAGGTTAAAAATTACCGACTTAATTTATCCCAGTTTCTTGAATTAACGTATTTTAAATCTGAACATTGTTAGAACCCCAGCTTGCTTATTTTCAATGTAGTTCTTTTTTTCCTGCTTAACAATAATAAGTTTTATTATATCACCAAAATCGTAATAAACTACAAAATTAGCTGTCATTTAATAAATTCACTCTCTACCTACCTATTAAAAAATAATTTTGTTATACAAAAGTTTTGGGAGCATAGGGCTTCCACTTGACATTTCCATTGTACTCGATTGCTAGTTGCTGTTTTCACTTGTTCCCAAGTTATGGTTTGTTTTTTCTAACTCTTGTTTTATGATTCTCCACCAGGTGTTTTTTGGCTGACCGGGTCTTCTTGTACTTTGTGGGTTCCATTCTAAGGTCAGTCGTACGATGTTATTTGATGGCTCTCTGAGTGTATGGGCATCTTCATTTCCTTTTTCTGATTTGTTTCGCTATGGGTACTTCCCCGGTTAGTATCCTGAGATTTTTGTAGCTTATTGTATTTTGCCAGAATATTCGGCATATTATCCTTTTTTCTGATAAACCTCAATTTTTTTTTTCCTTTGACATTTATTAATAAAGACTTCTAACTTCTGGTTGAGGATATTTTCATGTTAATCAAGTTTCACTGCCGTATATGTCATGATTGATTTTACACAAGACCAGAATATTCTAAGTTTAGTTGTTCCTCTGAATATTTGGCTGTTCCTCCATATCGGTGGCAATCTTTCAAATGCTACTATTGTTTTCTTTAATCTGTTTTGTACATCTTCTTGAGCCCGACCACTATTTGCTATGATACTTCCCAGGTAGCAGAAGTTGTTGACAAATTATATTTGTTCTTCTTTCAACCTTAGATGTAGTGTGCTGGTGTTATTTATTCTAATAGCTTTGGTTTTCTCCAGGTTGATTTCTACTCAAACATGTTTGGCAAGTTGTTTCAGATGTTCTTGTTTTCTCTGCATGTCGTTGAATTTGTGCAAGAGTAGACAAATATCATTTGCATAGTTTTCAAGTTATTGTATGAGACTCCAAGTTATTTCTCTGTTTATTGAGCAAGCTTTATGTAGTATTTTATCTAGGACGATTGTGAAGAAGTGGTGAGGGTGGACATCCTTATTTAAGCACTTTTGCAACACTTTTTGTACCCTGTGTATTACTGAGAGTTTTGTCGTATAATGCTTGGATTAGACGAACTATTTTTTATGGTGTTCCTTTGTCCTTTAGTTCTTTCCATATCGCAACGCACTTGATTGTGTCGAAAGCCTTCTTAAAATCAATGAAGAGCATGTATAATGGATACTCAATTGATTGTTCTACTATTTTCCGAAGTGAGTTTGCTTGACCGGCGCAGCTTCGGTGAGGATAAAACCCAGCTTGTTCTTCACGAATTGTTTTCTCCAGCGGCCTTGAATTATTGCTGATATGATCTTATATGCTATGTAGAGTAATGTAATGCCTGTTATCGCAGTAAGTTAGGTCGCCTCTCTTTGGTAATTTGAGAATTAGGCCCTTCTTCCATGAAGTTGGAATTCTTCCTTCACTCCAGACTAATGATGATTGGGGCTGTACTGTAGTAGTTGAGCTATAGCCTATATATCCACTTGCAGCAATTCGGATAAGCTGCCGTAACAAAATTTGATATGTCAATCGTTATTTCAGAAAACATCATGTTTAAGACAAGAAATGTTTTCTTAATTGGTGAATTACTTAATTGGGTATTCCTTTTACAAAATTTTACTAATAAGGCTTATCGTATTTCATCTACTGCTTGAAGACTCCTTGGGTGTTTTGTACTCGACTGAGGAAAGAATTAATATATGATCGCCCTATTCATTTTGACTGAGCAGATAACAATTGGACCTTTTTAGCAGCAGGTTGGCCTTGTTTCAAATGAAATAGCCCAGCTAGAGATTTGATTTAATATATTATTTTTAATTATAACATCATTTTTAACGTTGGAGTGGCAGGTAGGGATGGTTTAATTACGCTTTTATATAAATTTAAAGAACAAAAATTATCTTTATTCAGCGAATTATTCTTGATTTTATATATTTCGATACTTTCAGCTAAGTGTAGTTTTCTCGAACCTCTGATGTTATTTATTATTATTATGCCTCTTTTAAAAATGCTATAACCATGTCGTATGATGTGTTCTGCTACTTTGGATCTGGACTTCGTTAAATTCTTCTTTATAGTAGTGATGTTGGTGTTTATACTATTGTTAGTAAAATCCAAAAACTTATTTGATAAGATTTTAATTAAACTATTTGCATGTAAGATATTTATTAATAAAAATAATTTATTGAAGCAAATGCCATCGCTACAATTAATTGCAAGTAAATTATGTCATAATAATTATCCTAAATAAATTGTTACCCATGCCACATCCATACACACGCAAATAAAAACCATACTTTTCAACTATAATAGATAGTTTTTGAAATGAATGACAATATAATTGAAATTAATAAACTAAATTCAAATTCAATTAATTCAAATTAATTCCATTTTAAATTAAATAAAATATTTTAGAAAATAATTCACTTAAAACTAAATTCAGTCATTGAATATTTTAATACTATATTATGGTTATATCCAGAGAGGACAACATCCAATTATTTGGTTATTTGTACTTTTAATAGTTTTAAAAATAACATGAAAAATAGATTTGAATTACGCGGTTTTAAACTTAATGAATAAAAATTTAATTTAAATTCTACAGAAATAATAATTTTTAATTGAATAAAATTCAAAATTCTATATTATGTTTTTATATTCAATTACCCACAATTTATATTATTATTAAACTTAATAGCTATGTTATTATTGTTCAAGTGATGCAATATTTATATAATATAATATAAGTTAAAAATAATATACGTTTTTAATTATTAAGGTTTCATAGACTTTTGCAGGTGTCTAATCGATCAGGAGTTTTCGCTGGTGCTAATATCGCCGAATGATATATTTGGTGAAAGTATCATTCGAGTCGACAAAAATTTAAGATCGGAAGATTCAAATTTTTTCCTCTCTTGAAATTTTTGAAGTAATTTTTGGTTATTTAATTATTAATTTTATTTTATTCCAGCCAAGAAACTCTTCGAGTCCAAGGTACAAGACGTCGGGGCAGATCCAACCTTCGTTGAAGCGATGAAGTATTGGTAGATATGAAACAATTTGATATCTTCAACTGGAGAGAAACCTACCGTGATCGGAAAAATGGTTGAGATTGATAAGCGAGGCCCAGGACCTACATAATCTGTTAGAACCTAAGTACGTAAGTATTTTATTCCTTTTTTTTTACATATATTATATTTTATTAAATATTAGAACTCATTACAATTATAGTAAATTAATTAAAACTAAAATTCAAAGCTTAGAAATAGAAAATAAACAAATATAATAATAGTAGAAAATTAAAAGCATCTAGAGAATTCAAAATATAAATAAAATAGTCAGGAAACATTCTATTGCAAAAGCAAGTTTCGAATGATCCATCACAATTGTGGAGTAACAAATTTAAATGTAAATTAGAAGAAACCCCCGGATACATACCCGGCCCGCCAAAAGAAAGGAATTTTTCTGTGAAACGACACAATAAAATGATTTTTAATACATTTGACACGTTGAAAGTATCTAACAACAATATATAGAATAGTAATATTAATAGCAAACCACAAAAAAATAAAAAATGTTCAAAATTTTAAGTTAATATTAATTTTAAAATAAAATAAAAAAAATTTTAGATAGCTTTAACCTTTTTTTATAAGATTTAATTTGTTTTTATTATTTTTTTATTTCACGAGGGAAGGTGAAAGCCTCGAAAAATACTAAGCAGACTGCCCACGTATAGGTACTTAGCTATGTGGAACTCTAACCCACTAAAACCACCGAAACCCTTTACCATAACTGATATTATTAACTGATTAATTGATTGTTAGCGTTAATTGAGAAAACATGTGGTGGAATGTTATTAAAAAATAGTTTCCGATAATTTTATTAAACCATTAATCATACCTATGGGTTAGTACCGTTTCCCAATTATTATGAGCAAGTTCTAAAATTCATCGTATAGGAAACAATTGAATAAACTGAAGCATTCTAGACCTGGTATGCAACATTGTCATATGGTCAACCTCCTGGTATACAACATTGTCAGTTACAGGGTCACTGTCAGTAATTTTCCCTGTCTTGGTCCTGCTAGAATTTTAATTTTTAGAGCAGTGGATTGTGGAGAGCTGACCATGGGTGAAAGAAGGTTGAGGGAGATAAATTCCGACTCTTTGAAATGTTTGACCTTGTGATTTATTGATTGATATAGTTTTCTTTATAAAAAAAAGTTAATAATAAAAAAAAACACAAGTATTAAAAAAGAAATGCGTCTTTATTTTACGACAGTAAATTCATAATTAAATTATTTTATTTTTTTACAATGTTCTTAAAAGTTATTTTTTAAAACAAAATTACATTTTATCTTTTTCAGTGTCTTATTACTATGCTTTAAACGGAAAAAATGTTGATTAGCAAAATTTGTTAACGCAATCTATTTTGGTGGGAATTAGCGTTTTAAAATAGCAAAGTTGAGAATGTTTAGTTATAATAAAATAAGTAGGTGTTGAATTACGTCTGCTTGTGTAGAGAATGGAATGTATGGAATTTATGGGGTTGTGGGAATATAATATAACAATATGCAAGACTTACTGGAAATTGATGTCTAATAAATTTTTATAAAATAATTTTCGTTCTATATCACATATTTTTTTTTTATTTTGTAAATAAAAGAATTAATTTTATAAAGATTAACTTAAAACTTTGAGCAATTTTTATTTTTTAGTGGTTTTCTATTAATATTTGCTAAATTCTATACATTGTTTTCAGATACTTTAAACATGTCAAAATGTTCAATACCTCAGATTTGCTAAACGGATTTAATAGAAAATAAGCTTCATTATGAATTTATTTATTTGTTTATTTTAATTGTATCCATCATTTTAATTTATCCTTGGTAGGTAAATACCATCTTTTATATTTGAATTGATTTTACTTAGAAAACAACCGTATACGTAAATAATAATTTATTAAAAAAAAAAAAAATGTTTGTAGGTTAGGTATGTTAAAATGTTTAACATGAGGTGAAATTTTAAATGGAAATTTCTAATTAAAAATTAAAAAAATTTAACAAAAATATTGCTTAGTCTCCATTTAAATATCTATCATTTTAAAAAATAATAATGAACATCGGTTGTTAGATGGTTTAGATTTGAGCAGCACGTTTTCAATCTATAAATTAAACATACTTAAATTATGTATTTTCAAATGACCAATGACATTAAAGAAATTATTCAACGGATGACTATTCATATTCATATACAACTATCTGGAACGGTTACTGAATAAACCTAATATTTTACTATTTTTCAATTGAAGTATGTACTTTAAATTTTAGTTTGATTATTGGCCGGCAGATGGTTTTTTTTATGTAGATTTTAATAAATATGTAATTTTGCTCCTAGTTTTTTTTAAAAATAAATTTTTTTTAAAATAAAATATTTTAATAACTTTTTCAAAACTTTTTACATTTAAAAAACAAATTTTCATATAAAAATAATTAAATATAATTTAAACGAAATGAAAAGTTTATTTTATTTACCTATTTAAACTTATTTTTTTTATTATTTACTTTTTAATCATAAATTATAATGTGTTTCTTTTTTATTAAAATTAAATATTATAAAAGCTGTAAAATAAATTTGAACAATAAAATTTTAACATAGATTCGATATACATAACATGTCACCAACATCCTAATAAGATTCCCTAACCAAAATACAGTACAAATTACATTATATTTATTGTACCTACATTTTAGCTGTTTGAGTATATACATATATAGGGTAGGATAAATGCTAATTGATATAATATATTATATTATATGCATAGATCTACATGATACATCATAGTGTTAAAACTGTCAACTATGAATACATTCCATGTATGGATAAGTAATAAGTATATATAATTTGTATGCTTAGATTTATTTCAAACTTAGCGGTTTCGTATTTTGATGAAATAATCGAGAAGAGAATAAAAATTACTTTTTTTTTATTAAAAAAATATTGTTTTTTGTTATTAATTATATTATATTATAAAAATTTATATTATATCACATATCACATATTTCATCACATATTTCATCACATTTATATCACATATTTTTTAATAAAAAAAAAAAAAATTTGAATTAATAGAGAATCGAACTCACAAAAATTTGTGATATTAAAACCTTTATTAATAATATTATCCTACTAATTAATTTTTTTCCTACTAAAATTGCAAAAAAACAAAATTCGATAAATAAAAAAAAAATTAAAAGAATTTGACTCAAAAGAGAATCGACAAAAATTTCTGATATTAAATGATGTTTTAACCAACCCAGATAATAACTTATAAACATTGTTTACCGAAAATGAACACATAAAATAAAACTAGATTTTGATCGCCACAACCTGCATCAGCACTGATTGATTGAATAAAAAAAAAAAACGAAGCACACGAAAAACCACGAAAAGTGTGCCTTCAAAATCGTGCTCTTGTGTATTATAATATAGAATATTAATTTGCAAAACTAAAATCTTAAAGAAAAATAGAATATATACTAAATTTAATGTGGTTAAATATTTATGTATATAAAAAAAAAATAATTAAATTTAAGAAATAATTAACATTAAAATTAAAAGTAGAATGTAGAAATGTGAATTAAAATTATAGATAAAACTTACAAATAAGTAAATTGAAGGAAAATTTACAAAAAGAAAATAAAAAAAATTAAACAATTTTATAAACTACTTATATGTTTTAGAACGAGATTTAATATTTAAATTAACTTAAAAGAACAGAAATGAAAGAAAGCAACAAATTAAGCAATAACGAAATTCGAAAGCTACATAATAATAATATAGATAGATATATCAGCAACAGTATACTATATACTAGGGGTCCCTGTTGAGTAATTATATTTCAAGTTGAAGTCAAATTTAAAGTTTTTAAAAAAACAGTAATTTACGTACTGACATAGACTTCGCACGATATAGCAGAAACCACTCGTGTTTAAAAAAAAGTTTTGTGGTTAGTAAGTTTTATTTTGGATACATAAATACACGTCCCTCGTATACTGCTTCATTTCCGATATATTCCCTATAGTAAGTGGCATTTAGTGATAAAATTACTAAAAATAAAAAATTTTGTCATTAAAGAGGTATGTATATATATACCTACATAATACATAATTTTAATAAAAACTATATTATTACTACAAATAACCAAAATTTAGAAACAGTTACTTAAATAGATAAAAATGAAGAATTCAAGTGATTTGTTTTTTTGTTGTTTTTATATTTTTTAATTTATATGAATTTGTTTTTTTGTTTTTTTTTTTTGGCATATGCACATAGATTCATTTGCAAGTCCATATGTAAATTTTAATAACTGATTTGTTTGCTTTTGTTTATTATTTTAATAAGATCTGACATATGCATAATGTATTTGCTGAATAATAAAATCATATGAGTAAAAAGTTTTCAACTGTGTGCGCATTTTTGTTTATATATAATCATATATATTATATATATTATAAGTTCATTAAGGAGTAGGAGAATCGAAATAAAATAAAAAGGTGCCTACTGCGCAGGACCTTAAATGCTTGTCAATTATAATTAAAGATTATATAAATAACATTATCCAATGACTCTTATTAGCTCTTCAACTTCATGCCAACTAATATTCCTAAGCCAATTCTTAGTTTTAGTTAAAAATTCGGATAAAACTGTGATATTTCTGATATCAATTTTTTTTTTTTTTTTGTCTCTTGGTCTATACAATTTTCTACATAAAATATAAAAAGATATTGAGTATAATGTTGGAATTAAAATTGACGTGATGTAATTGAAATATGTAATCTGAGTCAAGAATCCATTGATTTTTGACTTAATATTCAAATTTATATTTATGGAGTCTCAGGTAAAGTGAATCTAGTAGATAAATTCAGCGGTCTGAAACGGCTTTATCTGCGCTCGCTTGTTTGTTCATTATTGATGAGTTGAGGAGTAAGTAGATTTGGATGGTTTTCCTGTCGAACTGAATATTTTTCTGCTTGATTTTTAATGAATTGCTTAACAGATGGGATATTTAAATCTAATTGTGTCATTTCGGACATACCAAGGCGCCATGACTATAGACCTTAATACTTTGGACTGGAAGCGTTCTATTATTTCGATGTAGCTCCAGATTGGCCTGATGATACCTTTGTGCACTGCAACTTTACATTCTAAGGATAAATTGGAGAAACTGCCTATTAGCTAAAATAATTGGTAGAACTTTAATCGTAGTTGCTTATTTCTGTTGATGATGTGACATTTTCCAAGTGAGACGTCTATCAAAGTGTATACCTAAGTACTTAACCGACTCTTGGTGAGCCAATTCCATGTCATTAAGGTGAACAGCGGAGCAATTTTCCTTGCGATTAGTAAAGGTGATATGAAGGGATTTCGATTCATTGGCCTTTATTCCCCACTTTTTCAGCCAGTTTTGAATATCCAATAGGTAGTTCTGAAGAACTTCTGAAGCTAATCTCGGATTAGTATGAGACACTAAGACCGCTGTGTTATCAGCAAAAGTAACAGTGCAGAGTACCCTCGGTGATGTTGGGAGGTCCGCTGTAAACATCAGGTGGATATCAATAGGTAGCTTATTAAAAACTCTCGGTGCAATAATTTTAAAGAAATGACAAATATGAAACTTAGAAAAGCGGCGTACAACAACTAAATTAATTCTTAGATTATGGATCACGGTATGTCTCACATCAAGATATCCTGATTTAATAAAAAATACTTTCAGGGTTTTATATAGATATAAATTCGTGATGGGAAGAATACCTAAACTACTAAATAAGCTTGCAGTGTGTGTAAGACGGTTAACCTTACAAATTAATCTAATACCATGCTTTTGAAATATTAGAAGTGGATCATTATTTTATCAATACAATTCGAAACTTTATTTTCAAAAAAAAAACTAGTAACTGAAACATATAGGAACAACAAGGATACAAGGAAACTAGTATCTGAAACTAAAGATAATTTTATTACAAAAGATTACAATCAAATGCTATGTAAAAAAAAATGATATGTCTTGATTACAATCGCTTAAAATTTAAATAATGATGAATTTCATCACATTTAATAATGTCTCCAAATTTATTATTAAAACTGCAGGTATTTGTGCAATTTTCAGTTCTACACTTCTCTCTTCTGTGCATTTCGAAACCATCATTGAAAATACTTTCCCCACATTCATTCATATACAGAGTGGCAAAAAACAATTGATTTACTTTTAGTAACTCTGATTAAAATTTTGTGCTCCCGTTTGCAGCATTTTTAATATAGGACATCGATTTTTCTTGTACTATAATGCGTTTTAAATTATCATCGTTATTATTTGCACTGGTGTTCAACAAACTTTTGATTGATCAAAGCAATGGTATTTCAGTAAGTTAATGTATTTTATACATTCTAGCATCTCTTGCCATTATGGTATTTGGTGGAAATCCATCCATTTAAAATATTCGAATTCTTGAAGGTGGTCAGTTCAAGTTTGTAAATATTCTTGAGCTTATTTGTTAAAAATTCAATGATTTCTAATTAAAAATAGATAATTCCTGTTCGTAACGATTTCGTAATATGTTACGTGAGCTAGTACGGAACGATTACACGCTGGGTTGTACAGTAGCCACGTCTGAATATCAACCGAAATATCCCAGGTTCAATTCCGCTTTTAGGCTTTTTCGAGCTGGTCCAGTACATAAATGAAAAAAAATAATTGAGAGTATAGTCTGGTCATAAATTAAATAAAATGAAGCTATTCAATTTAAGGAGGCTTAGTTACTGACAATAGGCGTAGTTTTCCACATGTTATGGATTGATAAATAAATGTTCTAAATATTATAGATGAGAGTATAAATTTTTAGTACCTTACTTAATTAAGCACGAAAAGATCATTCTACCTATAAGTTACTGTCAAGAACATAAAAAAATGTTTGTAAACTTTAAGTGGCAAAAATTAATTTAATATTCTGCTTCGAAAAATGAAATCGAAACTGAAGGGCAATGTTCCAAATATAGAAAGTACGTTTTCAAAATTGGAAAATTACAAAATGGATTTTACTGTAGAAAATAATAACAATCAACGTGTTTTCGATAGACAACGAAATTTATTACATTCAACTTCAGCACTTTAACTATTTTATTTTAAATTATTCTCGCAAGGTATATTTATATAACACCCTTTTTTCGATTAAGAAAAGTTTTTAATTGAATTAAATTATTTGCAATTGAATGAAACTATTTTCAATCACAAATGAAGTTTATTTTAAAATGAAAGTGTAACCGATCGTTTCGAACCGATCGTTAATCGATTATGTACATATACATGAGACGGGAGTCTCTACAACAGTATACGATGATGATTACGATGTAAATTCATTGTACTTAAACTAACTTTAATCTATGGAAGTTAACAACAGTAAAGCAAAAGAAAAATAGAAAAAGAAAAACAATAATAATGATAAAAAAAAATTTGAGATTTGGACTGATTTAATCGTAGCCCATTGTTTAGAGCCCAAAAAGCTACGGCGTCGAGATCGTCATTAATTTTGGCGATCGAGTGGCGAATGTCAGAAACTGGACAATTTATGTAAATTTGGACATCATCAGTATACAATCTACAATGGACTTCAGACAAACAACAGGACAAATCATTAATGAAAATACTAAAAAAAAAAGTCCCAGTATGGATCCTTGAGGTACATCACATAAACGTTGTTAGACTTAACACCATTTAAGTACACAAATTGACTTCTATTATTTAAATAGCTTTGAATAAGAGTGATAGCAGATGACTCAAAATTGAAAATTGATCTTAGTTTAAGACATAACAAGCTATGATTGACACAATCAAAAGCTTTACAGAAATGCAGAAGAAGTAGTACAACAGCATGTTTCTTGTCGATTTCACAGTAAATATTATCAGTTATATCTTGGAGAGGAGAGAATTTATATAACAAATTGTTAGCACTTAGGTACTTATCCATTTGGTGCATATATAATAGGTGTTCAAATGATTTAGAAATACCAGAAAGTATACTGATTGGTCTAAGATCATCAATTGTAGGATTATATTTTGCGCATTTCCAGACCACAGCAGGTTACTGACCAGTGGTCAAGATAACATTAAAAATGTGTGAATTGTATAATTAATTTAATAGATTTCAATGGAATTAAATCAGGTCCTATTGCATTAGATTTGACCTGGAAAATAGCATTATACACTTCGTCAGTCTTCACATTTCTGAAAAAAAAAACTTATTAGATAATAGACGAGTGTCGATTACAAATATTGGATAGCAATGTTATAAATATATTGTTTACTTCATTTACATCAAAATTATCCAAATCGTTCATTTTTTTTTTCCTTTCCAATTCCAAGCTGAGTGGTATTAGACCAAAAAGTTTTTGATGAGAGGCGATGATCAAGAATTTTTGAAATATATTGTTTTTTGGCTTGTTTAATGCGTAGATTTACAATATTTCTTAATTTGTTAAAAGAATTTTTAGTTCTCTTCCAAACTTCATAGGCAGCATCACGATCCGAAGCTATTTTAACAATTTCAGAAGAGAAATATGGAATGAAGTCAGCACGTGGGGTGAACGAACGTAAGGGAACATGCTGATCAAAAAGACCAAGAACTAGATTGTTAAAAATTTCAAATTTATCGTTTATATTATTAGTTGTATAGATGGAACGCCATGGTAATGTAGTAGATGGAGTAACATTGTCTTTCGATATCTCAACAGGAATTTTGTATGTCAGGTGGTAAATAAAATCATGGTCAGACGAATCCGGAAGAAAAATCTGTCTAAACTTCTCAACTAGCTCATAATTTTCAGATGGAATTAAAGATGCATTAAAAATAAGTCTAGTAGAGTGGAACGAGATTGCCCCAATCGAATTGGTACTGAGTTATTTACTATATATATATTTAGTGAATAATTCTCAATGATTCGGGAGAAAACATTTTTTAATATATGATTTTTATCGAGAATATCAATGTTGAAATCACCATCAATGATGATATTTTCATAATTGCAACTGTAGCTATCCAAGACTTTTTTAAATGGTTCAATTTTAAATGCTAGGGGATGAGGAAAATACACTGTTGATAGGAGAATAGTATTATTTTTACATTTAAGCTCAGTAAAAATCAATTCAATATCATCATTTTCAACTGAATGAGCCAAAAGCTTGACAGTAAGACCACATTTGACATATATTGCTACATGCTACTCCACCTCCTCGAATTGTCTTATCAAAGCTATTCAGTTTTTTCCGATCACATCTATAAAGCTTGAAGCCAGGACATTTTAACCACATTAGAAGATATATATTAGAATTTAAATAAATTTTAGAAACCATAATAATCTGAACATTAGATTTGGAAATGCTTGATCTTAGAATATCAATTTTTTGAGTTAAGCTCATAATATGAATCATATTAAGCAGCTGATGTTTTCCTGATGTATAGATTATTCTTTGCTACAAATGTTTTAAATGTTTTAATTATGTATAATGCACAAATTCATAAAAGAAGAGATATCCTCATTATTCTCCATCTACCATCATTATTCTCCAAATCCAAATGCTTAATTCAATAGGAAGAGCAATTTCAAAATTAAAAACATTATGAGTGTTCGATGTTAAGCGATACTGAAAACGAGCATAAGATTCCGCACGTAATTAACCAAAGTTGCAGAGTCAATTAATGTCAATCAATAGATTGATCTAAGTAAAGTGAGGTGATATCGACAATGTATCTAAAAACAACAACCCGATGCAATGTATACATAAAATATGTATCAAATTTTCTTAACAGACTACATTCACGCAACGCAACTTAGTCAGCTTACAATTCCGAACACTCTAAACCATAGATAATATTGTAATAATTTTAGCAGTTTTAGTGATAATATTGTTGATTATGTATGAAAAATAGAAAAAAATTATTGTGCCTATTGCAACCTTCACTTTTTCACTCATTTCACTCTTTTTCCCTCCGGATGACAATTTCGGTAGGTATCGCAGCATTCACTTTCCAACTCGAAAAGTGAGTGTAAAATAAATATTGATAAATATTTAAAAAAAAAGAAAAAATAGTTTTCCTGTTACCATTTTAAGAAAAGAATTGAAGAGAACCTCAAAAATAAAGACCATGTTCTCTTTGAAAGTGGTGCCAACTCCAGTCAAAATCCACAAAAACAAAATTATTAAACCTAAGTCAATTACAGCGCAACCACCTTTAAATTGTAATTTTAAATAGCATACTAATTTAGATTTCTATGTACTGACACAGAAAGTAATGTGAGGAAGTATTTTACAAAACGCTTCAAAATTTAAAATGTCAAATATGCAAAATGAGTTATGTGTTATAGTTTCATGAGTTATGAGTTATGTGTAATATGTTAGTGATGGTCAGATTTTATTTTATAGATTTTATTATTTCGCATAAGTTTCGCAGCCACCTTTAAGTTCAATAGAAAAAAAAAACGTTAATCCCGCCAGTATTGTAATTTGTAATAACCACAGATCACATTAATTTTTTTCATTGCTGAATCAATAAAAGGGTTCAAACTGCATATTTTTTGTTTTAAAAACAAATCTTTTTTTTTGTATCTTCCTTTTTTATTTAAATTTAAAAAAATTTTAATTACACATTTTTAATATATTTTAGTTTTTTTTATTCTATATTAAAGCAAATAAAATTAATAAAATATATATATATATATCAATTTTTATTTTTCTTATAAATTTTCAATTTTATTTTTTTATTTATTTTATAATAATAATAGAATAATAGTTATAGTAAAAAAAAAAAGACTTAAAGTAACGAGAATTTTTACATAAAAAATACAATTTAAAATGAAATCTAGATTAAATGAAAATATTGATAAAAATCTACAAAAGCAAAAACCTATTCTTTTAATTGCCACATTAATTATCTTATTAAAGAAAAACAAATTAAATTATTTCGATTTTATTTTTTAAATACTATTTAGATACTGATAAAAAATTACTTTTTCTTTTTTTTTTTGTTTTGATAATAAAAATGCATTTTATTATAAATTATATTTAAAAATTATCACAATTTTTAAACAAAAACAAGAGAAATTGTAAACAATTTCAAACAAGATACTAAACATCCAGCCAATTCAACTTTAAAAAACCAAATTACACTAAAATTGTATAATTAAAACAAATTTCAAAAATTTATTTAACATTAATGATAAAATATTTAATATTGTTTGTTGTCCAAAATAAAAAATACACATTAGTAAAAATGAAATTGGTCTTTTATTTAAATACAACATTAAAAGAACTACAAAAAAAAAACATTTGATTTGAAATTGAACTAGAACTGTGATTTCAGACTAAACTTAATTGTAAAAAAAAAAAAACTAATTGTTTAAAGAACCTTTGGCTTTTTACAATAATTTACAATTAACAAAAAAAAAAAAATAAATGAAATATTAAGACTTAATTTTAATATTTAATTATAATAAAAATTAAAAACAAAATACAAAAAATTTATTTAGAATTTTGATAATTAATGTACCAACTTTGATAAAAATGATAAAAATTGTATTTCAAATTTGTATAAAATTCCAAATGAATTGAAAAAATTTTAAAAAGCCAAGCGAATTGAATTATTGCTTGAAATAACAATTAATTGGTGCATTTAATATTTTTTTATTTTTATAAAATTAAATTTACATATTTTAAATTAAATAAAAAAACATAAAATGAAACTTTTTTAATTGCGTCATTAAATGTTAAGGTTCGAATTCAAATTTAGAATAATTTCTCTAGATCTTCCATTCACACAAAGTTTTATTGAAATTTATTGCTCTGTAACAACTTCTCTGATCCCTATTAAATCCACTTTTTATCAAATATTCAATCCTAAAATGCTGAATTTTTTTTTTCAGCACAAATAAATTTTTAACTACAATTCAGATAAATTTAATAAATTTTTAAATTTTTAGATTAAAATTCAGATAAATTTAATAAAATTGATTTTTGCACATTTCTATTAAAGCAGTATATAGATTTCCTCATAATCATTTTTGTATAAAGTTGCCCGACATTCTATTGTACATATATTGAAGAAAATTTTGTAGTACATACATTTAATTCTATCGAAGCATATCAACAGGCCAAATGTGATTTTAAATCTTTGGCTATTGTTATTTTTGTTTTATTGTTAATTAGTTATAGCACATCAAAAGCAAATAAGTGTTGCAATTTTCTTAAGCCACAAATATCTTAAGTACAAGTTTTTAATTAAAGTATTAATGAAAAATTAATAAATAAAAATTATGTCATTATTATTTAAACTGTTTTCAATATTTTTTTTTTTTTGTAAATAAAAATTATTGTGATTCTGATCCGATATCTGAGGAAAACAAAAAAAAATTTAAACCATTATATGCCAATTTTTTGAGGTCGTTTGAAAGTTTTCAGCAACTCTCTTTTTAGAAATATTTGAGTTTCATTACAATTGCTTAGACTTCAATTTGTTGCCAACTATCTGTACTGCAAAAATCATTGTTATTTATGAAATGCTCGTTAAGTTATCATATTAAATCATTACGTTTTCCTTCATCTTACAAACTATTTATTTTTTGCGTAAACGGAAATAATTAAATGAATTCTTGAATACCTTAACAAAGTAAATATAATATTTTATACATAATTATACATAGATTTTTTTTTTTTAATATTAATTATTGAAAATTTTACAAAGAAATTATACACAATTATAAAAGCCAATGAAATAAATTATATTTGTATGTTTTTTTTTTCTATTTTGTTTGTTTTGATTTTAGTTTATTTTGTTTTCCCACTTAAATTAATTTTTTTATTATTTCCTTTTTAGTAATAATTATTATAAAAATTTATACTTTTTTCTGAACCATTTTTTTCTTATATTTTATATTTTATTTATAAAATTTTGAATTAATAAAAAAAAAAATTTCAATTAGTCTGAACTTTTTTTTAATATCAGTTATAAAAAAAATTATTATTTTGTATTTTTCTAAATAGTTTCGAAATTTCGTATTTTAACATTTTATTATGTATTTCGAATTCGCTGTTTAAATTATTTTTTAAGTTTATATTTAGAAAAGTAGATAAAATTTTAATACTTGTTTCATTTTTCTTATAAATCTTGTACAAAAAAAAATTAATTAGAAAATTTTGAGGCTGTTTTTTTTTTTTGTTTTTTTTTTTTTAAGTTTATTTTGAACTTTAAAATTAAGAAATTGGATGGAACCTTATTTAAATTGATTTTTATTTCTTTAAATATTTAAGTTAATAATAAAAAAAAAATTAACAAAAACTTTATTGAAAATTTATGAATTACATTATTATATGATGGAAAATAAATAAAATTCTCACAAATAATAAAAAATTATAATTTTATTAAAATTTATTAAATATTTAAACGGTTTGTTTTTAATTTTTTTTTTTTTTTTTTTGACAATTATCTATTTTATTATCGACTAACTATTTGCAATTTAAAAAATAAAAAAAAGTTTATTGCAAAAGATATTAATATTAAATTTTACATAGTATTGCTATCTATTTTAATGATTTTATGATTTTAAGAAAAAAATGTTTAATATGTTATTTAATGAACATCTATTATCAAAAACATAGTAGAAATATATTATTGTTTACTTTTTGTTCCATTAGCTTTTTTTAAGTACAATATTTCAAATGTATGCTATTAAAAACAATTTTTTTAAGACTAAATTAATTTTTTTTTTTAATTAAATATTTAAAAAATGTATTTATTTATTTATTTTTTTATTTTTAATCTAAGATATTTCTCAAATCATTCAGTTTTTGCTTTTTTCACTTTGCATGTTTATTATCTTTAGTTTTTATTTATACATATACATATTTTAAACTTGGTAATGTTGCAACTTTCTTTTTAAGTTCATATAAAATTAATAATAAATTTATTTAAGATTACTCTTTTTAATTTTTCAAAACGAAACAGATATATTAAGAAACTAGTTATTTGGAAAATTTTAATTTGATTTAATTAATTTTACCCTGTAAATTAAATATCAGTTAATTAGAAAATTTATAAATTTTATTAAGAATTAAAAAGAATAGAAAAAAAATTTAATAGAAAAATATAATAAAACATAAGAACAATAACAAAAAAATAAAATATTAAAATAATAAATTTTTTTGTCATTCTTAGTATTTATTAAATTAATATATTACAAACAATATTTAAAAATTAATGCTAAATTTTATTTAAAAAATAAATCTCAGTCTACAATTATACATATTCAAAAAGATGTTATTTTCAGCGTTGTTTATATATATAGATATATATATATATTTCTTTTAATTTTCATATTTAAGTTTATTTATGTGATTTTTTTTTTCTATTTGAGTTTTAATTAGAAATACAAAACAAAATACATAATTAGTTTTTGTATTTTTTTTTTGTTTTAATATTGTCCAAAATATGAAAATTAATTTCAAGTTTAGGATTAAATAAGAAATTTTTGATCTCTATAGAAATTAGTTAGTTTAATTTTTAACCATTTACAACTATTCTTAAGAATAAATTATTTATTTTGCTTATTTTATTTTTAATTTTTTTCTTTTTTTTTTTTGTAAACATTAACTTTTATTCTTTTTTTAAATGCTTCCATTTTTAACACAAATTATTTATTTATTACATAAAAGTTTTTTTTGTTGGTATATTTAAATTTATTTTTTTAACTTATGAAAAAATTTTTAAAAAAAGAAACATTATTATACACATTTATTACATTAGTTAGAAAATAAGTTTTTTTTTTTTAAGTTTACGCTTAAATGCTGGTGGGGATGATGGTATTAAAATTGTTTTCGTTTTTATGTAATGATTTTTAAATTAGATTTTGTTCATTTTTTATTTGTTTAATTTTCGGAAAAGAAAATTTAAGGAATTTTATATTTTATGGTATCGAAAAAATTAATGAGGTTTTAATATTAAAATGGAAAAACAAAATTTGATAAAATAAATACATATATTCTTTTTTTTAAGTAGAACAACAACTTTTATAGGCAGGTGCTTTTTCTTGTCCTCTACGATCAATTACAACACGTTCAGGATTTTCATTTGCTTCACGTCCAGCTGTTTTATCCAATATTGATTCAGCTAATTCACAAAATGCTCGTTCAATGTTTATATTTGCTTTTGCTGATGTTTCCATAAAACGAATACCATGTTCACGTGCAATCTAAAATATTAATTGAAAAGAATATTTTAAGATAATGTCAAATATATAATATACATAACTAATATAAGTTAATAAATTGTATATTAAATAAAAAAAAGTCTTAAAAAAATTTATATATAATTAGTTTTTTGATACAAAATCAATAGTTATTGATCATCTATTGAATTACACATTATTTGAAATATTTTCTAATAAGTAACAATTAATAAATAATTTGCTTTTTCTTAAGGTAATAGATAGTTTTTTATACACATTTGCATCCATTCAGTCATTAATAAAGCGACAGTAAAGCGATAATTTATGATAAAATATAACGTTTTAACTATGAATATTTAAATACCAAAAAAGTACAAATACTTTCATTTTATTTTGAAATAATATAAAACATATCTATTGTACTCTTATATACTATATATATTATTATAGATATTATTATGCATATATGGTATCAAATCCACATTTGTAAAATGAAAACATTTTGTATTTTATTCTTTTTTAATCTTAAATTTAAATAAAAAAAAACAAATTCCAAATAAATTTATTATACACATACGTATGAAATGCAATATCATATAAGGAATTTTATATAAAGAACAAAAGCTTTTCAACTCTTAATAATTTAAAAAAAAATATGTTTAATGTATGTATGTACGTGATATGTACATACTATAATAATTAAAATGAACAATATTATATGACTTATGTTATGATGCGTAATGTACTTACGTAAAATATGCTCTACAAAAACAATATCTATAATTATTTCATATCTAATTAAGCTTTCGTATTGTAAATCTATGTATTTGAAATCTAAAAATTTAAGATTTTCTTTTTTTTTGTGTTGGTTCAGGAAATATAATAATCTTGTTTAAATGATAAAATTCAGAGAAAATAACTATAATTTTATATCAATGCATTTAATTTTTTTCGAAGTAATTTCTAAACAAATATTTCTTTTTATCAAATAACTATGATCTTATCTAATTTAATTAAAGTTAGAGAATTTTAAACAAACAATTTATGAATGAATAAGTTTGTGTCACACCTCAATTAATTAAGAAATTTTGTATAGAGGTATAGATTATTATTTGATAATATAATATTATAGAAGATTGTATTTATGATAGGTACCTACCTATCTATTGTATTTATAGTTAAATATAAAAAAATGATAACTTACCGCTTCACCTCTTTCTCTGCTAACAACACGTTTGTCTGTTATATCGCATTTATTACCCAATATCATTTTTTCTACATCCTCATTCGCATGCTCATCTATATTTCTTAGCCATTTGACTATATTTTCAAATGTTTTCTCATTTGTTATATCATAGACTAGCATTATACCCATGGCACCACGATAATCTTGTAAACAAAAATCAAATAAAAGAAAATTAGTTATAAAAATATATAATTAAATAATTTAATAAGAAACTTACATGATGTCGTTATAGTATGAAATCTTTCCTGACCCGCTGTATCCCATATTTGTAATTTAATTTTTTTACCACGTAATTCTACTGTTTTTATTTTGAAATCAATTCCTACAATAAAAAAAAAAAAAAAACATTTTAGAATTAATGAAAAGAATTATTAAAAAAATTAGCTATATTGAATATTTTTTATTTCAAAAATTTTCAATCATAAAAATTAATGAATTATTGGAAAAAAAAAATTGAACTATGTCTAAGTATTTCTATATTTAAACATATTATCTATTTTTTTTTTTTTACATATTCATATTGCTATTTCAATTTTGTACTTTAATCAAGTAAATCAAGTACAAACTATAACATTCTTGTACTAATTATTATATGCTAATTGATTGGCGGCTTGCAATATTTTCGAATTGATTCAACAGGAGATAAATACCTCAATTCTATACAAATACATACAATATAAATTTTGGTATTGTATGTTTTTTGCATTAAATACAAATGTAGACAAGATATAATCATAAAATCAAACAATATTTTTTTCCATTTTTGGAATTAATAAAATTTTTAAAAAAATATATATATTCTTTTGTTTCGAAATAAATGTATGTACATTTATGTAGATAAAGTGCTCCACCTTTTTGCCTTTTCACCCCGGATAACCAAATCATTCCAATTAAAACATGAAAAAAAAATCTTGTACTTATTAATCACTTTACTTACCAATTGTAGATATAAATGTTGATGTGAATGCATCATCTGAAAATCTAAATAATATACATGTTTTGCCAACACCTGAATCACCAATTAATAATAATTTAAATAATAGATCGTAAGTTTTTTTCGCCATTATTTAATTTTAAATTATTTTTTGTAATTTTGATTAGAAGAGGATTGTTTAAATAAAAAAACTAGAATTTTATTACGCTCTACTTGTCAAAAAAAACAAAAGAGTAATGTCATGATTGTCATGTAGTGTAGTTGAATATGTCATCATGTGAACCAACATAAAAAGAACCAAAGAACTTACATATAAATAATCGATTTATTTTGAATAACCTAAAATAAAAAATAAATCGATTCATAATTTATTTAAAATTAAAAAATAACGGTAAAAAATTATATCATATTTAGTTTGAGCTGAACTGTTTTAATAATTGGATTGGATATTGAACGTCAACCATTATTGAATTAAAAATTTATTTAAAAATTAATAAAATTAATGTTTGGTTTAAAAATCATTTTTATAAAATTAAATTAACATCGAGAATCGTATAAGTTACAGGTATGTCAAAAAATTAAATAAAAATTAGTAATTAAGGGAATAAAATTAAATAAATATGGGCGCGTTTTACTTTTAGTATAGAGTCAGATTAATAAATGGCGTATGTGCAGTTTTAAAACATTTTCAAACATTAGAAATGTTATGCTCTATTTTAAGTACAGTAATTAATGTAGTATCGATATTTATTGTTTATTAATTAAAAATTAACATTTTGGATTTCGAAATATGTAAATGAAAAAATAATTTTTAATTGAAATCATTTTTAGTTGAAATATAACAATTATTTTTTTGATTCTAATATTATTCAACATAATATTTTTATTTTAGATATAGTATATATGTAGATCAGATTATATATTAGAAATAAAACATTATTATAGCTTTTTTTGATTAACCCTTTTTGATTAGCCTGTCTACTGATTCTACTTAGTGTCGCTTGCTCCACCTATCGTTAATTAAAAGAGTAAAATTTTATATCCTAGTGTATTTCAACCTGTACTTGCCACCATATAGTTACAGTTAGTTTTAGATTGATTTTTTCGTACAATTATAGGTGATATCATATATATATATTTAACTTTATTCGTAAATTACTATTTAAATTAAGATGAAAAAAAAATTAAATCGAAAGTTTTTAGATATTTCGTTTTTTTTTTTTCAAAATAAATAACACTGGAAATGTAAATATTTATTCTTTTCAATAATTTTTTTTGCATTAACAATTGAAAACATATTGAATTTCAGTATTTTGTTTATTTTTTCAAAAATAAAATTATTATTTTATATTTAACTATTTAGGTTTTTGATTCACGTTAAATAAAAAATTTAAAATATTTCAACACAGATAATATGTAAATTATATTACCCATAGATAGAAATACTCGTATATTTTTTTTAGTGTTGAGTTAAAAACAATAATTTAAAATGTACAATTACTAGTTTTTGATTCAATTAAACTCAAATATTTTAAATTATTTATTTTTGTTCTAATTTTTTTTAATTTAATTTAATTGTTCACCTTTTATACAACTTATGTAGAGTTATCATGTTGCAAATTAAGTACGGTATTGAAGTTTACAATATAATTTGGAATGGCAAGCACTCTACTTCCTACATGGATTTCTTGAAGACTTCAATATGGTTAATTTGAATATACAATATGGATCTACATGATCTACAAGAACGACGTCACTTACATATTTCGAATATTCGGTAAATCTAGTTTGTAGAATTGTTTTACTTGTTGTTATTACTGAAAAATTACGTTTCCATTTTTGTTGATAATTCGATGACAAATATTTTTATATTCTAATTCCAATTCTATTTTAGCACCTGCTCAAAACGAAAAATACATCCTCAGTTTTAACATCCAGGTCAAATAAGTAATTTTAACGACTCAAGCTGAATCTTTGTCACTATAACTATTTTTGTAGTGCATATAACAATATAACAGTTTATATATTACTCTACACCGTTATTGTTTTAATATATTATTACTCAAAAGTGTACATATTTAATTTATCCCTTATTTGCTTTTTCCCACAATAATACAACTTAAATAGTTTCTTTTTTGTTTTTTTAATTTACACAGAGTTTATATTAAATACATATTATATATTTTGATTTTGATTTAATATATAACTGTATAAGAATCTATAATACAAACCAGATACACATATCGACACATAAATCGCTTCTCTAATAATTTTGTTTAATTAATTTTGTTAATTTAATTTCAACAACACCAAGAAAACAAAAAAAAAAAAACAAAAGTCAAAATTTTAATTTGAAAATTAGAAAAAAGTATCTGAAATAATTTATCATCTCTCATTCATTTGTAATTGTATTATTTTACAATATGAAATCCCGCTAATTAACGTAAAGCTCTGCATAGTGTTGTGAAAATGTGTAGACGTTTAAAATAACATGTAAATGCAGAAAGCAATATGAATGATACAACAAGCCACTAGTACTGTATTTTGGGTAAAGCTAAAAACTTTATCGCTTATTATTGGTAATAATTCACAGATACTTTCCAATATCTTCACCTGCCGACAATTAACAAGTATAACAAATTAATAAATTCAACTGTGCAACTCTTAAGAAATGGATGAATAAGAATTCTCAACAGTCACAAAATGATGAGTTTCGTTAAGTCGTTATACCGATTCATGACCCATTAGAAACATCTCCAGTCAGATAGACTATTTTATCTAGAACAGTATTAATAATAAAGTTGATATTACGGATGATCTTTGTAGATCTGTAGATAAATCACCAAATGAAAAATGTCACAAAGTAGAAAATACAAATTCACAAATTCATGTATAAAATAATAAATAATTGAGCCCTGGTCTTCTATAATATAGACAGACCAGTCATGTATACATAAAGTCAAAATCAACGTAAAAATCATTGCTAATAGAATTGTTTAAAAATACTGCCGGTATAAAGCGCTCTCTGATGGTTCTGAATCTAAAGCAAAACATAATTTCAACATCAAGATTTTTTCTCTGATAATACGAGTATAATATCTTAAATTTTCCTTCCATTGTGGTTAAAATACCAAACAATGACTCTATCATCTTTATAACCACATCTTAACTACTGTGATGTGTCCAAAAATCTTACGAAATCCAAAATAATAGCTTTTCTTAAACAGTAAAACCCAGATAGACCAATTTCTACATTCTAGTATATATGTTATAAAGTATTTGAAAAATTGATTCAATCTAAAATTGAAGATGATATAAACTAAAAAATTTCACTACAAAAATAAGGTTTCCTTCCAGAATGTAGCTGTGCTAACTAAGTATTCAATAAAAGTAGTTAATAATAAAAAATGGTCAAAAAAATGGTGGTTTGCGATTCAGTTCTTCTCTTTATAAATTATACATTTTCGATATTACAAAAACAAATACATAATAGCTATAAATTACAATATCCTGATAATTTAGTACTTAAACGTGTAGAGCTTCAACCTAAAGAAATTCCAAAATAAATATTTAAAAAGGTATCAGTAATACTACTTTATTGCAGAAAAATTGACCCACTTTAAATTGATCATCACAATAAAAAAGTTTTTTAGCTAATTACTATCTATAAAAGATTGGATTTTAGATCGCATATCTACTGAGATTTAATGGGGAAAATGAAAAATCATTATGCCAGTACTAAAACGGAATTAAAATACAAACATGATATCGGTCAACTTTTTGGACAATAGAGTAGTATATATCATCATTAGTGAGACAGTTCGTTTTTAATTCTTAAACGCCAGTACCATATCATAACTTCAATCTTCTCGATTCAAAGATTGCGTTGAACTGAAAACCTTAGGAAACTGCATTCTTCGTCGACAGAGTCCTCTCGTCATTTTTGTGGCTTTCCCACAGGTTGTCTAACTTCAGCTTTTTCTATTGTAACATTAATATTCTATTTTTAAGCATTCTTTTGCAAATTTCCGGACTAATATATATAGTTTTTGCAATCTATAATTATAATATACTAGCATTTAAGGACCTGCGCAGTAAGCACCTTCTCATTTTTTCTCGTTTCTCCTTACTGAACTTTTAATATGTAAATAAGCTGTATATATAACAGAAATGCACATACGGGTTGAAAAAATTTCTATTTGGTTTTATAATATTCAAACTTTTAAATGAAATTTATTCTATATTTTGGTCATTTGTAGTAATCAAATGGTTTTGGTTAAAAATATGTACATATAATGCAGAAACCTCTTTAATTACAAAAATATTTTATTTTTTATAATTTTATCCATTAAATGCCACTTAGGTACTATAGGGCATATTTTGAAACGAAATATTATATGAGGAAGCAGTATTTATGTTTCCTAAATAAAACGTACTAACCTCTAAATTTTTATGAAAACATGAGTAGTTTCTACTTTATCGTTAGAAGTCTATGTCAGTACGTAAATTACTGTTTTTTTAAAAACTTTAAATTTGGCTTCACTTCAACTTGAATTATAATTACTCAACAGGGGCCCCTAGTTTTCTTATAATCGAGATTTCTAGTATAAATGTGTAAGCAAAACTAAATCAATATATTTTCACCTAAAAGTTTAGCAAATCAAAATTAAATTTAGCATCAATTTTTCAAAATAGCAATTATAGGATATTAACAGGATATTTAGATGACCTTCACTTTCAAGAAATACCTCATAGTTGCCAATATTTACTGTAACCAGCGAACATTATAAACATTATATCAATATAAGCTTACCAATATTATTTTCAACTATCGAGTATCAGACTTCAGTGCATTGCTCACACAAAACTTGTGGATTTAATCTCTTCTTGTATGCGTATTAATTTACGAATTAAAAGTTATGTACTCTTTGGATAACGACTTATTATTAATTTCACGAAGTCACTGTACCATATTAGGAATGCTATTATATCCCATTTGCCTGCATTATGGATTGTAGTTCTACTGACTTCTAGATCAAATACTTTATCAAACACACATATTAAAATAATCATAAATACCATTAATAACAATTCAGCAAGACATTGATTTCTGTAACCTAAGCAATAGATTGCGTTCAAAATGTAGGAAGCTATCTAGCTATACGAACTGCCACTGCAATTGAATTTAAAAAATTTTCGTTTGAGTTTGAAAGTAGATGGAGGGTAGCCTGAACAAGTTTTCAAGTTTTAAAAATCGTTTACTTTATAAGAAGATAAAAATATTTTTAAACTAATACCAGCTAAATAGATGGATGGTATATAGTGAACAATTTATAACCAGTTAATTAATATTTATTTGTAGGTCTTCAAAGAAGTATTTTTAACGGAAAAATATACATAAACTAACTAATTTTTTGGAATTATTATATTTGTAGTTGTTTTTATCTTAAATTGAAATAAATAATTAAATTTTTGAATTTGTAATTAAATTATTTATCTACTATAATTGTGCTAAAACTCAGCAGTTAGCAATATAAAAAAAAATAAAAATTTCATATCAATATATTTAAACTTTAAAATATTACTGTAGGCGCCATAACTCTTATTTAAAGGTATAATAAAAGAATAAAAAAAAATAAAAACAAAAAAAATCCTTTTCTTTACAAGATAAAAATATTTTTAAATTAATACCGGCTAAATAGATGGATGGCAGTGCACGGTTTATAACCAGTTAATTAATATTTATTTGTACAGGTGCATTTAATACTAAACAATTTTGCAAATTAATCCTATACCTGTTTAAATGTAAAAAAAAAAATTTTTTTTTATATATGTATATATTTAGATGCATAATAATTTCATTCACTTTAGGTAACTGCTAGAATTAAATTTTCAAAAATAAAACCCTTTTAATTTCTAGAATTTTAAACTACATTCATATATACATATACATATTATTATATGATGATACTTTATAGTTTATATTTATAGTTATTTATTTATATATATTTTTATATTCGAAGAACTTTCAGTTTTTATTTTAACAAATCTGATGAAGGTAGGTAGTCAACTATAGATAATTTATTATATTTTCATGTTAATTATTATTATTTGAAAAGATTAAAGAACAAACAAAAATGATAAAGAAAAATAAATTGTAAATTAAATTAAAAAAATTAAATTAAAGACTGTTGTTTTCAAATTATTTGTTTTGATTTTTATTTCACACAGCACTAATATAATATATATATATATATATTTATGTACACTAATGTACATACATATTATTTTATATTCTTTTTTTAATTATACTTTTTATTTTTATATTAAACATTAATTTTAAATGTGACAACATATTAACATAATTAATTTTGTTTTATATCAATAAATGTATGTATATATATCTATATGATATACAAATATATAATACATATAGTTATATATTATAAAAATGTTTTCATAAAACTTATATTATAATATAGTTATAGATCTTTATCACATGACTTACCCCAGTACTATACAATATTTAAAAATACAATTATTGCAAGAGTTTAATTGAACAAAAAAATAATAAAAAAAAAAAAAAACTACAATTATCAAAAGTCAAATTAACTGCATAAGTTAATTATTAAAAAAAATATATATATATAAAAGAAAATTAAATATTTAAAAATTAAATAAAATTAAATACAAACGTACACATTTAATATACATATCTATTTACAAAAAGTAACATATTTTTAACGATAATAATTGCAAATTATTATTAATTATTATACTTTTTTTTTTTTTGACTTTTTTATTTATTAATTTTACAATAATTAGCTATATAAAAAGTTAATAGATAACATTATTTGAAAAATTAAATCTACAATATTTAAATCAAATTTTTTTTTATTTAGAATATAATTTTCTAAATGTACATATTATATAGATCTATTAACATTTGGATAGGCCAGCCATCCTGTTGCCTTTGGTTACATTAAATTTTATTTTATTTAATTTTTTATACATACTGAATTTATATTTTAATTCAATTCAATTCATATATTGTTACAATGTAGAATTATATTAAATTTTTAATATTTTATAAAATTAAAATTTAATAAAGATCATCAATAAAAAATTTATTTTTATTTATTTAAATAATAGATAATAATTAATAAAAAAAAAAAAAAAACAAAAAAAAAAAATAAAAAAATTATAATTAAATTAAAATTAAAACGATCTAATATAACATTTGCAACAAGATGGTAGCTGAAATAAATCTTTTTTAATAATTCCTTGTTCAGTCATACTCAATAATTGTCTATATATAAATTTTTGTTTACATTCAGTTCTATAACCACTTGGAAAATTTTCTGCCATTAAACATTGTTTACCAGGATTTGTACATTCTTCAATTCTTATACCTTGTGTATAATTTTCATGATTTATAATAAAACTCCAATTATAATCTTTTGTCATACCAGCTTGTGGAAATATTAAACGTTCACGACTTGAACATAATGTTTCTTCACCAAAATCTGGATCAATACGTTGTGATATTTCTGTATGAGATTCTGGTAATAGATCTTCACCAAAAACTGCTTCAAATTTTGATTCATCTTGTTGTATTGCTTTTAAAACAGCTTCAGCTGGATAATTATCAACTTCAGTACAAAATGAATTACTTATTCCATTTGTACTACAATGTGGTATTAATGTTTTTGATTTTTTATTTTGTTGCTGTTGTGTTGGTTGATATTGTTGTAATAGAACCGAATTTGTTGGATATTCTAATATTGATGATGAATAATCTGATGTTGGAAAATGTATAATACCACCACCAGATTTTATTGGTTTATCTAATCTAGAATTATCTGATTGATTTATATTAGATGATGATGGTGGTGAAGATATTGTAGATAAAGGTGAGGTGGTTTTACGTACTAATGGTTCCAATTTACCATCCTTATTACGTTTAACATCAATTATAAATTTATTATCTAATTCATCAATTGAATATGGTAAATTAACATTTGTTGTAATTTGTTGATTATTTATATTGTCATTATTTTTATTATTATTATTATTATTATTAATATTGCGATGCTGTTGAAAATTGTTATTATTTATTTTCGATGTATATATGTGATCACTAAATCCACTTTGTTGGCAATTAACAACAATAATAAATAGAATAGTCAAATATATTGTTGTTAATAAATTAAAATTAATTAATTTTTTAATTTGATTCATTTTTTTTTTTTTTTTTTTTTTTTTATCAAAGATTTATTTGATTTTTTTTTTTTTTTTTGTATTTTTATTTATTTATTTAAATACACAAAAAAGTAATGAAGAAAAATAATAATATATGTATACATGTAGGTATATGTATGTATATCAAATAAAAATACACTAATTTTAATCCAAGTTTATAACTTATTTTCTTTTATCTCAAAACTATGAATTATTATTTTAAATAATTTATAATTTCATCTCTTTTTTTTTCTCAAACTTCATCTGTGTATTGAGAATGTTTTTTTTTTTTTTATAATAAATAATAAAAACAAAAAATAAAATTAATAACTGATATTTATTAATTTTAATATACGAACGACTCATGCAGAAATCACGCACACGTCCAACACAATAATATATATAAATTTTAAATTTTTATAATTTATCAAGTTAACATCTTAACAATCTGAAGTTAAAATGAATACTAACTAAACTAACTAATAAATAAAATATTTAAAAAAAAAAAAAAAAAAATACCTCCTCAACAACCAGTGCTGCCTGTCGCCTGAACTTTAAAATTATACACATTTTTATCTACATATTGATAAATATATATATATACAATTACATAATACACATATAGGCATAAATGGATGATCAAAAAATATTGATAATTAAAAAAAAAAAAAGAGATATTTATTAATTTACATTTTACATAAGCTATTTTTTTTTTTTTATTTTATATTTTATAGAATTTCCTGAGATACATAATAAATTTTAATTATTTGTTGTAATGTAAAGCAAAAGGTACATTCACTTGTTAAGTTTAAAATTTTCAATCTACAATCACTTGACTGATAATGTTTGTATATTGAAAGTTAACAAAGTTTGAGTTGAGAAGATCCTACTTCATATACAAAATAAATGTACACTATAAATTCTCAGGTAAATAAATACAAAAATGCATTCAATGCAGTTACATTAACAGTGCAGGTGATCATGAAAATAGTTCACCTTCTGTTTTAAACAATATATAAGATTTTATTGAGCCTAAAAGAATAAACTAACAATGAATCATGATTCATAATGTATCTAGAACCAGTATTATCTTTATCTATAATCTTAATATATGTATATAAATATAAAGAAAAAGCAAAATCGACGATTAGCGAACATATAAAATAAATAAGAAAAATTGTTACCTACAGACTCTATTGTTGAACAAGCTACATATAAGTAATAAAAAATAAGAACAATATAAAAACACATGAAATATATAACAGGAAAGAAAGAGTATTTTATTTTTAACCAAAGGTAAATCTCACAAAACAACTACCAGAGACGAACGTGTTTAACGCAGCGTAGCCGAGAGATTCTAATCCAATGAAAACATTTATTTAATTCCGACAACAAATTATCAGCGAATCGTGCACTAATCAAATAATTTGTTTGTTTTGCTTTATTAGTCACTTTCGGTGGAAATTGTTCAATTATTTTGAATTAAATTACTATCAAAAATTTGACTTTCATTTAGAAAAGACCAGTATAATCTAAATTCAAGGCTGTACAATTTCATTTTATTTTAATTCCTCAAATTTAATTCAGTCAGTGCAGTATTTTTTTAATCTTTCCATAATATTCAATTGCAACATTTATTATAATTTAAGTTAATGAAATTTTATATTAAATTAGTATGATTGAAATAAAGAAAAAAAAAAAAAAAAAAAAAATAACTAGCTAGATTTTTTTTTTTTAGTTAATTTTTAAATCAAAAACACAAAAATTAAATTTTTTTGTAAAATTATTTTAAACAAAACTAAATCAAACAATAATACATGTGCTATTTTAAATGATCACCACACCACTGTGTGGTGTGTAAAAGTGTGAGTTTTTCAATTATTGCCTATGATATGAGAGAGAAAATTTTATTCTAATAAAAATATTAAAAATGTATAAAAAAAAAAAAAAAAAGAGAAAAATATAAAAAGTACGTTCATCAAACAAATAAAACAAAAAAAAAAAGCAAGTAACCAACTTAAGTAAACAGGTGAACAAGTTTCACCTGTTCTAATGTAAACAAAATCGTGAACATAATTTTTTCTTGTATCGATATTCAAATTAGTTATTTTCGTTGTTTTGTTATTGTCATTTTTGTTATTCTTTTTCTTACTGTTATTGTTTCGTTGATCTTGAAGTATGGATATAATAACATAATAGGCTGACCATACGTCTTTAATAATAAAAAAAAATAAATGTTGAATTTTTTTCAAGTAAATTTGTTGTTTTGTGAATTCTTATGGTGAATTCGTTTCTCAAAAAAATGTTGACTGCATTCTGCATTTTTTTTTATTTTTTGCGTTCGTTTCTTGAAAAAATCTTGAACTGAAAAAAATTTTTGTTCATTTCTAAAAAATTATTCATTTAAATGTTTATATTTTTTAACAATATAAATATATAATATACAAAAATATATTCCAAATAATTAATATAATTTAATAAAAAGGCCCACATTTCGAAAGGGAAAAGGACCTATAAGGTTGGCCTACAAATTTATGTGTAGGATCAACTGTTATCAAAATAAATAAATAATGAAGAATTTTCTGATTTTAAATTTTCGACCGTTCTGCATTTTTTAACGTGTACAATCAGACAACATAAAATAACTAAAAAGAAAATATTAAATATGAATAATTCAAGTAGACAAGTGACAAGTAAAACCTAAATACAAATATTTATATTATAATACACAAGAGCACGATTTTAGAGGCACATTTTTCGTGGTTTTTCGTGTGCTTTGTTTTTTTTTTTTCATTCAATCATTTTTTTTGTCGATTCTCTTTTGAGTCAAACTCTTTTAATTTTTTTTTTATTTATCGCATTTGGTTTTTTACACTTTTAGTTGGAAAACAAATTAATTAGTAGGATAATATTATTAATATAGGTTTTAATATCACAATTTTTTTGTGAGTTCGATTCTCTATTAATTCAAAAAAAAAATTTTTTATTAAACAAATATTTTTTATTATTATGTATTATAATAATAATTTTTATATTATAATATAATTAATAACAAAGAACAAGATTTTTTTATTAAAAATTATTTCAACAAAATACGAAACCGTTTAGCTTAAAATAAATCTAGGCATACAAATTATGTATACTTATTATTTCTACATGGGATGTATTCACAGTTGACAGTTTTGACACTATGATGTATCATATGTAGATGTTTGAATATAATATAATATATTATACCAATTAGCATTTATCCTACCTATACAACTGTAGGTACAATAAAATATAATAATATAATTTGTACTGTATTTTGGTTAGGAAGTCTTATTAGTATATTAGTGAAATGTTATGTATATCGAACATAGGTTAAAATTTTATTGGTCAAATTTATATTACAGATTTTATAATATTTAATTTTAATACAAAAGAAACATATTATCTTAATTTATGACTAAAATTTTAATTTTTTAAATTTAAAAAGTTTTGAAAAATTTATTAAAATATCTTACATACATACATTAAATATGTATATTATTATAACTTTATGATAAAAATTGACAATTTATTAAAAAAAAAAAACTAGGAGCAAAATTTTATATATTTATTAAAATCTACATAAAAAACCATCTGACGGTCAATAATCAAACTAAAATTTAAAGTACAAGAAAGAAAGTAAAATATTAAGTTTATTCAATAAACTGTTCAAGAACGATCTAGAAGAATCTAGAGTAAAAAAATTTGTTGTGTTCAGTAGTTTCCGTTAATTTAACTTTTTTGCCCAAAAGTGCTCTGATCGTTGTTGAGTAGATTGTTTAAAATAGTTCTAAATTGATCTCTTTTGTTTCGAATCATTTTGTGCAAACATTTTGTTGGTAGATCTTTTTTAATTTGAGCACCTGAATAGTTAAGTCAAGAAAATTTTGAACATTTGACATTATTTAAAGTATCTGAAAACAATGTATAGAATAATAATATTAATACCAAACCACAAAAAAATAAGAATTGATCAAAGTTTTAGGTTAATCTTTATAAAATTAACTCTTTTATTTATAAAATAAAAAAAAAATATCAGATATAGAATGAAAATTATTTTATAAGAATTTATTAGACATCAATTTCCAATAAGTCTTGCATATCAATCAATAAATCACAAGGTCAAACATTTCAAAGAGTCGGAATTTATCTCCCTCAACTTACCTTCACCAATGGTCAGCTCTACACAATACACTGCTCTAAAAATTAAAATTCTTGCAGGACCAACACAGGGAAAACTACTGACAATGACAACACACTACTGTAACTGACAATATTGCATACCAGGTCTAGAATACTTCAATTTATTGCTATTAATATTACTATTCTATATATTGTTGTCAGATACTTTCAACGTGTCTAATGTATAATTGTATTAAAAATCATTTTATTGTGTAATTTTTATTTTAAAAATTCTTTTGTTTTGCTAGGCCGGGTATGTACCCGGGGGTTTCTTCTAGTATTATTATATATTTTTTTGTGTTTTTGAAATATATAAATTTGTTTATAAAAAAAGTGGAGGAAAAATTTAAAAAAAATTAATATAGAAAAATTTTTATTTGAATTTGAATTTTAAAAATGTTTTATTAAAACAATTTTGACCAATTTATATTGGTATCAATGAATGTCATTCGTATCCGTTGACGAATAAAATAGAAATAGATCTATTTTTTGAACGCGAAATTTTGGTTATTCGTCCTTCGTCACGATTTACGTATAATCTCATGTATTTGAAAGCGAAAAATTCGTCATTCGTCGTGATTGTGTTCTCGAAATAAAATAATACAATAATAATTTCTGGAATAAATTTCATTAAATTGAGTAAAAAAGCATGCAACATGAAAAAAATTTAGATATTTTTTTGTTCGCTTATGAAATGAAAAAAGTGAAGAGTTCTGTGTTTTAATGGCAGGACTGTAAAAATATTGCATTTAAAAATGCTGATTTTTTTTTCGAGAAACGAATTGACCATTAAATTAATGCAAATTAAAAGAAAAGTTTCGATAAGATTTTAAATTAAACAAAAAACCCATTCTCTATTAAAATTTAACATGCAAAATATTTTTTTTATGTACATATTAAATATTTGCATGCCTAAGAACAATATATGTATTTTTCTTATATATAATATAATAGATGAACGACGTGGGGAGTAAAAAAACAAGAATAGCTGAATAGTAAATTACACCACAACAATATTGAAATTTTATCAAGTCCTTGGTAGTGAATACTTAAAGGCCATTCTCCAATGCTGGCGTCGACTTGTAACTTTGACTTTCAAAAAGTTTGAAACATATGGAAACTAATGTAACCTTCTCCAATGTGAGCGTCGCCGGTAAGCGTGAAACTTTTTTAAAGTTAAAGTCGAGCAATGTTCAAAGCTGAAAGCTGAACGCTGAACTATTTGACAGTTTGATTGAATTGACATTTCTGTTTTGGTTGTTTTTATTATTTTGCTTGTTTTTTGTAAAGACGTAAACAAAAAAAAATATTTTTTTTTAAGAAAAAAGAACGGGATTGCAATAATTTTTAATTTAGTTTTAAATCAAATGAATTTTATACTTTTTTTAAATCAAATGAAATTTATATAGCTATTTTTTTTAAATCAAAAAATAAATTTTTTATTTTAATGTTATGGTTTTATTTTAATTTATCATTAAAAGTAATTAGTAGAGTGGTTATACAGAAATAATATAAATTTGTGATATAATAAAAGTACAAAATATTTCAAATATAAAATTTATTTCTAAAATCAATATAATATAAGTAATTCATCAGAATATTTCGTAAACGGAAAGTATCTGTGTTTTTTATTTCCATTATTTTATTTTTTTTTCAAATTGAAAATCAAACAATATATAAATTCTAAAATTCAATTGTCATAAATTCACTGACACCAACAATTGAAGTTATGAGTTAACGCCAGCATTGGAGATTGAATTAATAAGAATGCTGACGTCAAACTTTTTCAAACTTAAAGTTACAAGTTAAAGCCAGCATTGGAGAATGGACTTAAAACATTTCAAATAGTTACACCATATAAGCGACAGTTATTTCCGAGTAGAGCGACATCTATACTCTAAAATAAATTTCAATCATTTTGATTTTTAAATCACTTTATTAAAGCTTTTAATTTATTTTAATTTAAATTTACTTTAATATTTTACAAAAAAAAACATTTAAATTAATAATACAGAAACATAACTCCCAATTTAAATTATGTAAAAACACATATAATTTTTTTTTTCTGATAGTTGGAATTCATTAGTCGATCTATCATGGATTTGTTATGTATGAAAGACAAAAAACAGGTGGTTTTAGTGGGTTTAAGGCTATCACTACCATAGGGGGGAAAAAAACAAAAAATACAAAATAAGATTTTGATCAAATAAAATTTTCATAAAATAGGATTTTTAAAAATAATATTTTGAGTCCAACCCAAAATCTAAATATTAATAATAAAATTTGAAATCTTAAGAACATTAAATTTTATGTTTTTAATAATTATAGTAATATAATTTTTAATTTCTTTTGATAACATTTTATTTCTGTGATAATTGAAGTGTTTTTGTTTGCAATTTTTATTTTGATAACATTTTTATTTCTAGGATATTAAGTATTTTTATGGTAATAAAATAAATTGTTTTAAATTTTTGAATAATTGAGTGTCTTAATTTATTTAAATAAAAAACTATATTCATAATTTTATACTTAATATTATTGTAAATATTCTAGTTCATTGAAAATATCATATAAAAGATCAACTGATTTGGTTTGTTTAATTTTTTTCTTTTTTTATATTACTTTATTCTAAGCTCTATATCTATTAAAACAGGCATATAATTTTTATTATGTATTTGTGCGATTTTTATATATAACAATTTTGTTATTTAAAACTGAAAATAAAAAGGCGAAATACAAGACATCAAAAAAAAAAATTTAAATTAATTTCTTGTAATCTCCATTAAAATTGAAAAACATAAGTTTTTTGAAGTTTTAAATAAGTCAATTTGATTGTCAAAATAATTTCCGAACATTCGGAATATTTTTTCGAATTTTCGGAAAAAATTTTCAATGTGATGTTTTACATGCTACAAAAAAAAAATCTCTAATACCTTGAACAGAATGAGCGCAGCCCCAGTCATCACGCAGTCATCTCGCAGAAACAGAAATACTATTTTGAAAGTTTAAACATATGAAAACATATGCAAATGCACAGAACGAAAAGTTATCAACGCAGTCATCGCGCAGAAGTTGAAAAAGTTTTAACTTCAACGCACGAAATCTATTTTGACAACTAATAAAAATATTTTTTATTTGAATGTGTATGTAAAATTGAAATTATTGTGTGACTGTAGTACAACACATTGGAGCTTATGATTGAAAACGAAAACGTTCAATCGTTTTCCGAATATCACTGACGTTTGTCATTTGGTATGACAGAAAACGAAAACGGAAAACGTTAATTTCGAAAATAATTTTTCATATGATTGAAAACGATCGGAAAACGTTTGCAGTGAAAAAATCAAACGTTCAGTTGTTCTTAACGTTTATGTAAAAAAAGTTAACAAACATAAAAAAAATGTAAGTAGTTTTTTTTTATATATTTGTATTTTTGTAAATAAAAAAGTAAAATATAAACTTTGAAATTACTTTATTTATATTTATTTGTAAAATAAAACATTTAATTTCTAAATACAAATACATATAAAATACAAAAATAAGTGAAATTTTAACATGTAATGCATTTAAAAAAAATTCTTTTCTATATAAAAAGTTTTTAAATTTTTTTTTCTTTATTTTTCAATATTTAACTATTTTTTTCAATTTATAATTTATGACACTACACTCTACTCTACATTATTCTTTTTTGTTTTGTTGTTTTATTAAAATTTGTAATTGTTTATTAATTTTTAATTTTATTTATTTGTTTATAAAATTTTAATTCAATTTTTAATTATAATTTTGTTTTACAAACTGTTTGTTTTGTGCTAAGGAGTATAAATTAATCAAAATAAACAGAAACAACCACAAAAAATTGAAACATATGTTTTTGACAACTGTCAGTTAAGTTTCGAAAATTTTCGAAAACGTTTTTATTCACACGTCTTCAATCATATCAAAATGTGAAGAAGGTGATAGTGATGATCGTTTCGTTTCGTTTTCCGTTTCGTTTTCAATCATAAGCCCCATTAAAAACAAATTGAATTTTTTTGTTTATATTCATTTCCATATCATGTAATTGTTGCGTGATGGTTGCGTTTATTCTGTTCAAGAGGTAACGTTAAAATACTTCACGTGGATTTTTGAACGTAAACGTTTTACGTGCTGCCCCTACTGGATTCCTTATTACTGTATTGCTAGTTTTTTAAATTTTTAAAGCATTTGCTGCACTACCATCGAATAAACGGCATTATAATAACTCACTATTCGTATAGATAAAGTTAACAGTAAAACATAATGTAAATTTTTGTAAACTTGTCATTTACTTTGAATAAATATGTGAGAATACTAATTAATGATAAATATTTCAAAAATAATGGTCGTGTTATTATTTGGATGGGTCGCTTGTGCTAAAACACATAGAAATAAAACTAAAAATTTCACAAAATAAAATACTAAAACGAGACTGATGTTCTGAACTCATCATTTTATTTTTCGACGAAAAAGTTGCACGATAACATCAATGTAAATATGGTTGACGAAAACATTAACAAATATAAAAGAGAAATTTAATAGCAAATTGTAATATTCAAACAACATTATGATACAAAACTTAGCTATATGTTAATAATATCTATAATAAATATCTATAATAAATTAAAATAAATATATAACCTAACCCTAAGGGCGTTTCCGAACCTCTCGCACTCTGTCAAATCGCACTAAATTTAATAAATTTAATTTTGCGATATCTAGTGTACTTGAGACTACACTAAAATTTTGGCAACAAATCAAGTGCGACTTGACAGATTTAGTGCGAATTGACAGGCTTAGTGCGAGTATAAAATGCAAGTGCGAGAGGTTCGGAAACGCCCTAAATGTAAATTTTATATAACATAAGAAATATTGTATAACATTTTTACTATCCATCCTATTTCCCCTTAAAAACTTAATATTAAGTAATGTACCATTTATTTAAAATTTAAAATATTTCAACTGTAAAGGGAATATCTCTAAACTCTGTAAAAAATAATTTGTATTTAAAAAAAAAGTATCTATATTAAAATAAAAATAAATGAATTGAATTGAAATTATTATTTGGATAATAACATGGCATTTATTTGTCAACATTTGAGTTGTCACAGTCAGAGTGGTCAAATAGGTGTTGGTAAATAAATTTTGCCTATTTTGGTATAGTAATTCAGATTTAGATTTCAAATCAGTTTACCGTTTACTGTTTATTTTATTATTATTTACAGCTCTTTCACAAATTACTTTTTATACTTTTTGTTCTTTTAGCTCTTGGGTTTCATTATACTACTTTCATTTAATTTCTCTAAATATGGTCACCCTAAAATGTGGTATAATAAAATTAAAAAAAAAAAAAAATAATTTTTGAAAAAAACAAATGAAAAAAAATGTTTAGATAAATATGTACTATTATATACAATTCATATGTTTATATTTTTATATATAAAAAAAGGTTTACCATATTTATTATTAATAATGTATAAAAAATAAAAATAATTAAAAACAATTGCAAATTTTGGGGACTTTTTTTTAATCAATTTTAGCGTAGATCAGATATATTTAACGAGTACAAATATCCAAACATATCATATCTACATCTTTAATTAAAAGCGTCATCGGTCGGATATGACTATTATTGTACCACAGATAATATATTTATTTATCTGTGATTGTAAATAATAATAAATTAATAAATAAATTTTATTTTTTTTTTATAAAACTTGCTTTTTTGAAGGCTTTATAGTACAAATTTTTAGTAGCTATACAAACTGCAATTAAAAAGAGAAAATAAATAAGCTAAGTTTAATTCGAATTGCTACTCCTTGCTTTTAGCAAGTTTATACATTTTCTTTTTTTCGTATAAACATTTTGCATGCCATTCTTTGCTCCTCCATATAGAATTTTCTAAGAGCTTGGGGTTTTGGGGTATGTTGATCAGTGCTGCCGTTTTAAATATACTGAAGGCAGTACGAAGTTGTTAAATATTGCAGTACTTTGCAGTACATAATGTAAAAGTAACAGTAAACGAGAAATTATAAAAAAAAAAAGGTCATTGAGTTGAGATATTTTTTAACTATTTGTTAGAAAATTTAAAAAAGGTAAATTATCAAATTATCATTTAGCTATAGCTTCAATAAAATTAATTTTAGTGAATTCCTTTTATCATTCTTAATTAATTTTAATAATGAAAAAGCCCTCTCAGCTGCTGCACTACTATAAGGCAAACTTAACCCTCCCAGGGCAAGTATCATTTCTATTTTGCTGAGAATTTTTTAATGTTGATTTTCGTCATCAGCGACCTCAAATTAAGAAAAAAAATGTTCACTTTACATTTTTACCTGTACAGGTAATCCGTAATAACTTGTCCTCATATGAGGACAAAATGTATAAAAGGATGCTTTTTTACGCAAGGTGTGTGTTGTAAAATTTTGTATAAGTAATAGATTCGTTTATTAATTTTTAATTTTATTTTAAATTTTTTCATTATTCAGACTTGATTCAATTATATAATAAATAACAAAATAATTAAATATATAAGAAAAAAAAAAAAAATAAATAAATAAAAGAAAACAATTCAATTGCTATAAAAAAAATTAAAAATTTAAATATTAATGAGTGAAAAAGTATCTATTATAAAAGTATTACACAAAAATGACTAGTAGATTTCATTTTTTTTGTTTAAGTGGTGTGGAAGGTTTCGAAACATTCTGGACACAGTGGTACCATATTGCAACCTGAGCAAACAAATCTGGTTTTCCTAATACAATTCTTTAAGCGGCATCGTCCAGCGTTATTTTTCATAGATCGACGAGGCCAATGATTTCTGCTAGTTAGACGCATTGAGTCACTCACGCAAGTTTTTTTTGGGACAGGTTCCTGCGAAACTGGAGATTGTTCAGATGGTCTTCCAGGTTTACGCTTATATTTTATAAAATGCATGTTTTGCAAACCGTTTTGAATAAGAGTATTTGCAACTTCGCTTTTGAATGTAAGTAAATCTTTTTGATCATACATTTGCTTCCACATTATCCATGCATTTACGCAAGAAACGTTCAGAAAATGATAAAATATGCGCATATACCATCTTCGATTTTGAGGATAGTTGCGATATCTGGCTATAAGAGAATCCATCAAATCTACACCACCCATACATTTATTGTAAGAAGAGATAATTTCAGGTCTTGTAACTGGAATGTTTTTTTTTTGATTTTCTACAAAACCTCGAAACTTCCTCTTGTTGTCCAATACCAACAAATGATGATATAGCATGAACACATTTGTTATCAAACCATCTGACGATAGAAATATTTTCGTTTGATGTTACAATTGATGAAGCCCCACGGCCCTCTTTTTTTAACATTTTTTCGCTCGTCAGTTTTTTTATTGCATCTGGAAACATATTGATTCTGATAGTTCCCACATAATAGGTGTTATTCTGTTTTAAAAACCGCACTAAAGGTAAACTACTAAATAGATTATCAGCATAAATTTTATGATTCTTGTTCAAAATATCAGAGCAAAGGCGTATGACGACATTTCCACATTTATTAATACCGACAATTAGAGGATCAGATACTTCAGCACCCTGATATAGCTCAAATTTATGTATAAAACCATCTGTGCCGGCCAAACACCAAACTTTGAAACCCCATTTTTTTGGCTTTTTTGGAAGATAATTTTTTAAAGAAGATCTACCTTTAAAAGGTATCATCATTTCATCTACTGACAAATATTCGGAAGGATCATAAGCCAATTGGAAATTTCTATTTAGTCGATCAATAATAGGTCTTATTTTGATTGCTGAAAAATTATTTATTTTATATATTTTCAAATATTTTTTTTTTTTTTTTTTTTTTTTTTTTTTTTTCCAGATAGTAGTAAATCATCGAAAGAGGCTTCAGGGACTACCTATTACCGGGGAAGGCAGTTTGAAGGACTGTGGGACTTTAACCCACTAAAAACTCCTATCATTATTGCAACATTAAAACTAGTCTTATAGACTAACCATTAATTTACATTTAACTCAAAGAAACATAGATACCTTTGATCTACCAAAATCCAATAGGGTTTTAATAGATAAAAGGTTTTAACCTAACTCAAGTGGTCTTGTTCGTTTTAGTCGCTTCACAAAGTTTTGATTGTCAATTAAGCTAGAAGCTTCGGTATTGACATGTTGGATCAGACGAGTTTTATGCCGTGCAGCGCATTTAATTATTTCGTCTTTTATAGATGAGATCTTCAGATCTCGATGAATATCGGCATTGCGAACATACCATGGAGCATTGACTATGTTGCGCAGTACCTTATTTTGGAATGTTTGGATAGTTTGAATATGGATTTGTTTAGCACATCCCCATATTTGAATACCGTATGCCCAGACTGGCTTCAATATTTGATTATACATCAAAACTTTGTTATAGGTCGAGACCGTAGAATTCCGCCCAATCAGCCAGTATATTTCTCTATATTTGAACTGGAGTTCTTGTTTTTTGATTTTTACATGCTCTTTCCATTTCAGTTTTGCATCCAAGGTCATGCCAAGATATTTGGCTTTATTCTCGTATGGAATCACGACATCATTAATTTTAACTGAGAGAGGAGTTACTATGTTTTTATAGGTGAAGTTTACATGACTAGATTTGGCTTCATTTAATTTAATTTTCCATTTTTTGCACCAGTTGGAAATTTCGTCATTAGCTTTTTGCAGTTTGTTTGTAGCTTCTTCTATAGTAGAACCAACTGCCATCAACGCTGTGTCATCTGCAAAGGTTGCTATTTTTATATTTTCTACATCGGGTATATCACAGGTGTATAACAAATATAAAATTGGACCCAGTATACTACCTTGCGGTACTCCAGCTTTTATATCTCTTAGAGAGGAGTATTCATTCTCATTTTTAACTCGAAAAACTCTATTTGAGAGATATGATGAAAATAATTGAACATAATTTTTAGGGAGCAAACAACTTAGCTTTTTGATGAGTCCTTCATGCCAAACTTTATCAAAAGCTTGGGCTACATCTAGAAATACTGAAGAACAAATTTGTTTATTTTCGAGTGCCCTTTCTATAATGTCTGTTATTCGATGTACTTGATCTATTGTTGAGTGTTTTTGCCTAAACCCAAATTGGTGATTAGGTATTATATTCCTGTTTTCTATGAGGGGTTGAATCCTTCTCAATAGTAACTTTTCAAACAACTTCGATATTGTAGGAAGCAAAGATATCGGCCTGTAGGATTTGGTGTCGATAGCAGGCTTTCCTGGTTTTTGGATCATTATTATCTCGGCAACTTTCCATATACTAGGTACGTGTTTAAGCTTAATACAGGCATTCATTATATATACCAAGAGTGTGAGAACTTTGTTGGGTATATTTTTTAGCACATTTGAAGTTATTAAATCAAAACCTGGGGCTTTATTTAATTTTAGGTTTTTTATTTCCTTAATTACTTCTTTTCGACTTATTAAGGGAATATTTATATCTTCATGGTTATATATTTCAGTTAGATCAATAACAGTGTTCATTTCATTGGGCTTAAAAATTTCAGCGAGATGATCTGCAAAAGTGTCAGCTTTTTCTTTATCGCTTCTTGCCCATGAGCCATCATTTTTCCTCAGTGGTGCAGAATGCACAATAGACTTCTTCATTTTACTCGTAGCTTTCCATAAAGAATAATTTGTTTCTTTAGTAGCTGTTAAATTTTGTAGGTAATAATTCAGAGATCTATCATTTAATTTCTTTATTTCTCTCTTTAGCTCCTGACTTTTATTATTAAGATCCGTTTTGCTGGATGGGTCACGCGTTTGTTGCCACCTCCTTCTCGCTTTTCGTTTCTCTTTTACCATGTTAAGGATATACACCGGATATCTAGGGCTGATTTTTTTTGATTTTTTTGTCTTAGTACTACTCCAAGCTGCAAACTGGACAGCTTGCATAAGTTTTTCAGTAGCAATTTCTAGTTGTTCCTCATTGTCTAATGTTACTCTTAAGTTAATTTTTTCTAGCAGAATCTTTTTGAAGCTTAACCAATCTGTAGATGAGTTGGTTAAAAATGGTTTACAAGATTTTTTCACTATTGTTGTATTTAATTTTAGGACGACAGCAGAATGGTCGGAATTGAGGTCATAGTTATCTTCTATAGATGTGAAATTAGTTGATACTTTTTTCATTATAAAAAAGTCTAACACATCAGGAGTTTTGTTTATATCTGCAGGCCAATATGTTGGTTTTCCTGTTGAAAGAAATAAACAACCTGTTTCTCTCAGCGCCTCTCTCAGTTCTTTACCTCGAGTAAGGGTCATCCTGGAGCCCCATTCTAGATGTTTAGCATTGTAGTCACCTCCAAGAATAAATCTTTCACCTAATTTCATTAATAAGCTCTTGAACATATGTTTTTTAATAGCGTGATTGGGCGGGCAGTACAGCGCTCCTACGTTGATATTTTGCTTTGTGCACCTTATTTGTACGGCTGTGAGTTGCATTTCTGTACTTTGTATGTTACAATGTTCATGATGGGTAATAAGATCATTTACTATGACCGCACTACCTCCTTTTGGTAGATTGTCAGGGTGCATTGTATGATATACTTTGTATCCACGAATTACTAAATTGTGCCCCTTTGTTAGATGGGTTTCTGACACGAGACAGACATCTATGTTTCGTAAGTTTAGGAACATTTCCAATTCTTGTTTTTTGTTGTTAATGCCATTCGCATTCCAAGTACATATAGTGATTTTGTCCTTATTCATTATCTAATTGAGTTATGTGGCATATCAGGATACTTAACAGTATACCTACTTTCCAAGTTATCTAATCTTAGTGAGATTCTATCTACCAGACTCATTAGTTTTTCCATTGTTTTTAATATAGTTCCGTTCTGTTCTTTTTCTGCAATCAATTTCGTATTTGTTGAACGAGCTCTTCTCGGAATTTGATTTTTTGACGAACGAGTTCTTCTCGGCGTTTGATTATTTGCATTTGATGAATAAGCTATTCTAGGTGTTTCATCAGCAGTGAAATCTCGATTTTTTTTCATATTTTTATTGCTTTGGTAGACATCTTCATTGAGTTTGCCTTTTGCTATGGCAGAATAAGTTACTCCCTTTATTACTTTCTTTGATATAAATTTTCTTGGTTGTTGCCTTTGAACTAATTTTGGGTAAACAGAGTTTCTCCTTTTCTGAAGTTCTTTGGCAATAAGACATCCTCTGTAATTTGCTGGATGAGACTCTTGGCAGTTGGAGCATTTTGGCTGTGAAGTTTTCAGCTTATCGCATTCTGCTGTTAAATGTTTACCAGCACATTTCACACATATAGGCTCCCTATTACAAAATTTTTGCGTATGATTATAACGCTGACATCTTTTGCACTGAGGAATATCTTTGCTTTTTCTCAGAGGTTCAATATAAACTATCATGTTTTGAATATGATTGATTTCGTAAATTTTTTTCATGTCTTCCTTACTATCAAAGATAAGCATGAAAATTGGGAGTTTAACAGTTACCTGTTTATCATTTTCCTTGACTTTCTTTATCATATTTACTGCATTGATGATATTGAATTGCCTATTATGAAGCTCACTTATTATATCTTCTGGCATGCAAGATTGGTGCAAGCCGCGTGCCATGACTTTTATTGGTCTATTTATTTTGCTTTCATAAGTATGCCATTCGTATTTGGTATCATTGAGATCTTTAGCTAGATTTCTATAATCCATTTCCGTCTCCAGATTTATTTTCAGCTGCTTATTGTTTAGCAATTTTATTTCATATTTTATATTTTTAGCTTGCATCATTTTATTTAATGGTTTGAAATCATTTATGTTACTTATGATTAGAGGTGGAATTTTGGTTTTCCTTTTGCTCACAAATTCAGTTGTTTTGGAGTTTTTTTCTTGATAGGTTTTTGTTAAACCAGATGGTGACGATTCAACTTCAGGTGAAGAAGTAGCTTTTCTTTTTTTATTTGATCTTTTGTTTTTTTTGAGCAGCCAGTCAGTTTCTCTGCTCAATTCATCTTCATCCGTGAAATATTCTTTTTGCTCGATGATTTCATTTGGTGCATTACGTTTTTCTCTTTTTTTCAAAGCTTCGTTTTCTGCTCTTAATGCCGAAATTTCTTTTTTTAGTGACATACATAATGCCTCTATTTCGCTTAGCCTCTTTTGGAGTATATGGTTTTCGTTTGGTTCTTTATTATTTTGACTCCGTATATCAATTATTGGCTCGGTCATCCTTGATGGCGACCTTGGAACCCTCGCACTCTTTTTAAAAGGGTTAATCAGCTTGTCTAAATTGTTGTTCCCCACTGGCGACTCATCTGAAAGTCTAGTACATTCAGCCAAGCCCTCGCCGGCAGCCGTGGTCTCTGCCGACACTTTGGTAGATATCCCTACCGAGTTTATTTTGTTATTTAGACTATACATTATTATTTGTTTTTATGTTGCATTTTATACCTCCTGCCAGGTGATTTTAACTGCCGCCCCTCTGGGATCAGCCGCAGACCAGGGAGCCGCCTATTTTAGGTCAAACGCTTCTGGATTTTTTTTTTTTTTTTTTTTTTTTTTTTTTTTTTTTTTTTTTTTTTTTTTTTTTTTTTTGTGCCGGCACTCACAATTTCAATTACCATAGATCGCGTCCGCGCACGTGCTAACCAAATCGATTTACTTAGATATTGCGCCAAGTGTTCGCATTCACCCGCCACCACCCACCCATCGTCAAATACCATTTCACCACCCACCCATTTTCAAATATTAAACTATAAAACTATATAATTATTTATGAGTTAGTTGATTTTGTGTTTTAAAAGTATCTACCTTTATCTTTATTATCAGCAGGAATATCATTCATGTCAATAAAATGTAAATATGATCTTATCTTTTCAAAACGTCGAAGTCCCATAGCGTTTGTTATTGAATCGATTGCTAGCCCACTACCTCGATCCCAATACATTCGAATATGAGGATAATGCACATACGACATCATTAAGTTTATGCCTAAAAATACTTGAAGCTCTCCAAGCTCTAGTTTAAGTTCATATCCTTTTTCCAAGGCATAGCGATTAGACTCTGTAACAATGTCGACAAGCATTTCCATGTCAAACAATTGCAGAAAATACTCTAGCGGTGTAATTCCAGTAGCTTTAATTACTTTTTTCCCTAAAAATTCAGTAGTACATCCCTCATTGTCTTTCTTTGCGAACCAAATTGATCTAGAATTTTCTACAATCGTTACGTTATTTAAATCAATTTGGCCTATTTCATTTGGATGTTCTATATCTAAAGTAGCTATAATTTCTTCTTGATCCTCGTATTCATCGTCTATATCTTCTTCACTATCATTATATTTGAAACATTCCTCTTCGTCAACTTCAAATTCATCTTCTGAGTCTTCTAAAGCTTCAACAATTTGAATGTTTGAAAGCTTTTTGACCATTTCTGTTTAAAAATATCGCAACAAAACGAAAAGTTATTCCAATATTGTCATATATGTATGTTTTTTTCCAATTAGACATTTTGTCCTCATATGAGGCACATATTTGAAAATTCTGTAATAATGAAACTTACCAATATATTTTCTTTTTCTTTTTTTTAAATTAAACTTGTATTTATCTATTATATAAAAAAAATTGTTATAAATACTGTTAACGCTGATTTTAGAAAACAATTGAAATAAACGAATGCTGTCTTTCAAATAAGCAAATTTCAAAATTGCGCGCCAAAATTTTATCATATAGTTTTGACATAAATCGCTTAAATTTTAAAATTTTTGCTTTTGACTTTAGCTATGAGAAGGTAGATGACGCTCAAATCAACAAATATGTTAATATCATTTGAAAATACAGCATAAAATTAGTTTAAACGACCTTAAAAATTTGTCCTCATATGAGGACAAATACCTTGGGAGGGTTAAAACATTTCCAACAAATTGTTTCAATCATTTAAAAAAATTTTCACAAAAAACTTACCAATGTTCTTCAAAATCTAAATCTTTCGATAAGCATGTAAAACTGATAAACTTCTCCATTCTTGGTTTAGTTCTTCGAAGTTATTCTCATCATCATTTATATTTGGAAATGCAGATAGTACCTTCAAAATTGGAGATTATATTTTTCAGATCCAAACATTGTAATGCCAAAAGTTTTACATCTTGAAAAATAACTCTGCCAAATTTCCTTACAAAATTCTTTATAAAATTCCAAACAGTATTGCTTAATATTAAGAATTGCGTCACAAGTTAACTTAGAAGAATTAATAAGAAGCTGATCTTTTACTCCTATATATTTGAATATACAAAAATAAATTTGAATTTGAAAAACCATCACTTGTAAATTTTTCATTATTTACATATTCAGGTTAAAACATTTCCTTTAAAGACTGAAAATAATATATGACCACTTGCCGATTCTGACTGAAACTCTAAGTTCATATTGTTGGCAATATTTAAAATATATTCTAAAAAACTATAGTAAATTTTATTATTTATATTTAGATTTTCAAGAACGTCTTTTACTAAATCTGAGTTGTGCTCAAAATTTTCAAGTAAAAAATAATGATGTAAGTTACTCCATTGAGATAGTATTCTTGTTATTATTTGTTCTAAGGAAAGCCATCGAGCAAGTCTAAGAATTTTCACAGGTTTGGTATCAAAATTTTCTTGCAGGTCACGGAATTCTTCTTGGCGTTTCGGACTGTGAGAAAAAAAGTAATAAATATTTCGAACCAGTTTTTCTAAATTATTCGGCAGTTTTTTTGAAGCAGCAACAGAACACAAATTGATTGAGTGACAAATACATCCATATAGAATAAAGATTAGGATTATGTTTTTTAAATAATCCTTTTACTGCACTTTTAGCTCCCATCATGACAGACGTATTATTAGCAGTGAAGCCTGTCATATTTTCTTTATTTGTAATATTTTTTTTTTTCAATTCAAATTTTAAATACCAATCAAAATAACAATCAAAATTATTGTTAGTTGAATTAAAGCTAGAAATTTGTTCTTTATTTTACCTATTGTGTAATCAAAAAATCTATACAAAATTACTAAACATTTAGTATACAAAAAATAAAATAAAATTAATAATTTCAAAAAATTATTTAATTGAGTATTGCAGTACTTTCTTGATATTTAGAGTAAGGTTGCAGTACGGAGTACAGCTGTTAAGATTGCAGCACAAATACTGCAATTGCAGTACTTCGGCAGCACTGATGTTGATTGAAATTCGTTAATTTTAATTTGTAGTTTTGTAAATGGATGTTTGTATGTTGGTATATGTTTTGGTAGTGTAGTGTATGTAGTATGGTAGTTTCTAGATTTGTAGTTTTGTAATTTTGTTGTTGTTTTGTTGCTAGTTGTATGGGAATGTGTTTTTCAAGTTTTGTAGATGTGTCGTATCTTTGTGGTTATGTATTTTTATGTATTTTTTATATGTGGTTATATAGTTTTGTAGTTTACTAATTATTTGGTTTTGTTGTTGTATTGCTACGTGGTGATGTAGTTTTGTAGAAGAGTAGTTTTATACTGCTCAAACTATTGCACCAAAATTTTAATCTAAAAATAATAAAGATCAATAATATAGGATGGAAGTTGTAGTTATATATATCGTCGCATGAATCTCTTTTGCTCCATGCGCCAATTTTTGACTTTTTCACTTATGAATTATTCTATAGGTTTTGAAAAATTCTCTTTCTAATGCTGTTATCAGAATTATCCTATATGTTTTAGTTTTCGAGATATAGAGTGCGCACTTTGCTCCATAAGCCACATTTTTTCATTTTGTAGTGCTCCTTTGCTCCATAAAACAACATTTATATGAAAAAATCAGTGTTTATATTGTTAATTCTTTTTTGCTCCATATGCATTACCATGCGCAATGAGGCATACATAATTAGAATTATATTGAGTACTTATTTGCTCCATAGGTATTTAAGATTACCATTACAACCATTAAATTTACCTATACCTATGCAGCAAATATTGAAAATTATTTTTTAATACTTGTTTGCTCCACCTGAACACAGATACCACTTTTATTTGACTTTGAATGAAGAAATTCGTTGGGTATGTCGAATATTCTTTGTAAATACTCTAGGAATAAACCAAAAAAGAATATATCATAGTTTTAGCAATTTATGTCTACTTGATTCTAAAAAAGCTATCGCTCGTAAAAAGGGAAAACATACCCCTGAACAAAAGTTGGATGAAATTCGGTGGCACATAAAAAGTTTCCTGTAGTAGATTTTCACTACTGCCGTGCTACAAGTGAAAGAAAATATCTAGAAGCAGGTTTTTTATCGTTGACCAAAATATACAATTATTGTCTGAAGCTAACATCTATGCCATTAAAAATAAATATGTATCGCAAAGTTTTTAATGAAGAGTTTAATTTGTCGTTTTGGGTAACAAAAAATGATTTATGTAATAAATGTGTTTTGTTCAAAATAAATTCCAATCCTACGTCTGATGAGATTCATTCTAATGATTAACACAAGGCAGAAAAAAATATGGCGAAACCCGAAAGAGATTTGGATTGTACAAATATGGATCCAAATCACTGTATCATTTGCAGCATCATATCATCGATTTACAGAATGTAATTACTGTACCAAAAGGTAATCCCTCCTATTTTTTTTACAAACGCAAATAAAATGCATACAACTTAACTGCAATGTCAATTATTGTACCTGGACAAGAAAAAATTACATATTGTACCATATGAACGGAGGCACAAACAGGAATCTAGCTAACGATCTAGCTAACGTCGTAATCAAATTTTTGAATAAAATTTGCCTCGATAATTCTAATTTGATGAAACTTATTTTCGGGAGTGATAGTTGTATACCATATAAAATCGAAACAAAATAATGCCGCGATCACCTTAAAATATCTTTTACAAAATTCTAATAATATCCCTAAATTGATCCAAAAATTCTCTGAACCCGGTCACTCACTGTTACAAGAAGTTGACTGTGTGCATTTAGTGATAGAGAACTATTTAAAAAATCTTGATATACATATTCAAGATTGATATACAGTTCATTTAATAAAATTATTATTAAATTTAAACTTCTAAGACTAAACTAAAAATTTTTCCAACGGTACAAAAAGATAGCGTATCACACACTGCACCTGCAATTTCCGTTTTCAAAAACTAAAAACTAAAATGAAATTTCCGTTTTCAAAAACTGAAATTATTCGATATCAAAAATCCGAACCTTTTCTAATCGAATATAGATTCTTTTTCAAACTTGGCCTTTAAAAAAGTTAATATAAAAAAAATAACATATAAAAAAGTGTTGGGTACACCTTGAAATCTGTTTCCTGCTAAATTGCCAGTCCTACGAAGCGACCGTTTTTGTCCAAAAAAAGACGGAGGATTTAAAATAATTAACACCTTTTTTTGCTTCCAGTAGATAAAAACTATTTTAAAACCATATTAAAAATTTGAAATTAATTGAAATTTCTTGTTTCTTGGTTCAGTTTAACAAAATGTTGTGAAATGGCTGTTATGTTATTATGCTTATATCAAAATAATATAATTAATGAATTACAAAATAAAATTAAAATAAAAAAGTAAAAAAACTTAAAATTTTTATTTTTTTTTTCTCATATTATTCGTAATCCTTTTTAATTCTGATGAATAATGATTGTTATTTTTGATCATATTTTCAACTTAAGGTTGAAATTTCGACCATAGTTTTTCGGACCATTTTTTTTCTTTTAACGTCCAAACTTTCTTTTTCGATTATCTCGGAATATACTTTTGTGCGTATGGAGCAAAAGAGATTCAGGCGACGATATTTATATGTAAATTCATGCAAAATTGGTTTTATGCGGATGATTTTCCAACCAACTATACAATGTAATATAATGAACAAAAACAAACTGGACTAATGCAAGCAAATAAGCAATGGCCAAATTAAATGCAAATCATGAATTTAATTCAAATCGTACATTGTGCATTGTGAATGTATTTATATACTTATATGCATACATTATACGTTTTATAGCATATATACTTAGATAATAATTAAATACAAGAGTTGGTTTAACAATTGATAACTAAACAATTGTATTATTGTAAATTTTTTTCAAGTTCTGGTTTAAGATTCAGTTTTAATTAGGTACTATTGTTGCTAATATTTTTTTGTTTTGAAGAAATTTTGCTAGAGGGAAAATTTTTCCCACTTAACTAGTTTTAGTTTTTTATAATTTTTTTTTTTTACAAATTTAAAATTGTAACATACTAAACAACTGAAATTTTGCTGTTAAAGCTTAAAAAAAAAAAAAAAATCCAGTGGCGCTCCAACTTATAAAACAATTGAGTTAAATTCTCAAGAACAGTGAAAATCAAGAGGAGTTGAAGAGTTGTTCGGTGACACAATTTGTGAAAATTATTAATTTAAAAAAAATTACTTATTTATTTATTTATAACAGTGGGATGTGCAGATAAATCTGTAAATATTGTATATTATATTATTTTGTATTTATTTGATTATATATTTGCTTATTAATTATTATTATATTTTAATTAGTTAGAACCGATGTGGTTGTATTGAAAATTGAAATTTTTTTTTTTAATTATATCTACTAGTAATAAAAACCTTTTAATTACTAGTCGATATAGAAAAAAATATGTAATTTAAAATTTTATATTTACATAAAGTTATGTATATGTATAGAAATGAAAAACTATAATTTATTGAAATTTTTTTTATTTACCTAAAAGAAAATATGTAAATTAAATTGAATATTCCGTTATTTTACTTTTGCATTAAGTATTATTATCATTTATATCAATTGAAGTAACTTGCATTTGTTAAAATTTTAAAAGACAATGATCCGAAAACCAGCTATGGTCTAGAACAACCATCGGCAACCTTTTCAACCGATGGGCCAAAATAAATTTTCTGGATAAGAACATGGGCCACTTAGGTTTAATATTTAAGGTGAATTTCCTCTTAATGCTTAGTTCACTGATTCAGAACATTGTGTTCCGAACAAAAAAAATTTAAACAGCAGACATTAACATTTGAATTTGATTTGAATTAATTTTAAAATTTTTGTTAATTTCAATCTCAATATATCAAATCATTAATTGTTATTCAAATAAATAAAATTATTAAATAATAAATAAAATTTAAACAAAAAAAAATTTTATTATGAATTGTTTGTTTTTTTTTTTTGTTTATGCTTTGTAAATTGTAATGTGAGAAATGTCAAAAAAATTAAAAATGACAGCAAAAAAAAAATTGTTCCGAACACAAAGTTAAAGTTAAATCAACTTTTGTTCCGGAGAGCAAAAAACTGTTCCGAACATTTTTGAAAATTGAGAGAATGGACGAACGTCCGGACAAAATTTTTAACCAATCAAAAAATTTTATTTTACCAACACATACACATAAAATCCTGTGCGGGCAATTTTCTTCATCCAATTTCTTAGTTAAAATATTTTTAACTTTTGGCTGAAGGACGAAGTAAAAGAAAAGGATAGATATATAATTATTTGATAAATATTTATTGCTATCTCGATTTATGTATTAACGGATTCACATATAAAATTTCAAATGTTTTTTAAGAAAAAGACATGAAGTGTAATTTTTTTTGTTTTTTGTTTTTTAGTATAAGATTATTTTGTTTCTAACAAATTATTTATATTTTAAGTGCTATATTTTATTTTTTCGAATATTAGAATGTTATTATCCATTATTTCTCTTAACAAAATTTTAAATGTTTTGAATAAAAATACATAATATCAACGCATGTAAACAATTTTTCAAACGTCAATCTTTTTTGACTACATAACAAATGTCAGTCCTTCGCGCATTGAGAGGAAATCATAAAATTTTCTTTAATGGTTTTTGTGTTTCATTTATAGTGTAAAATAAAATTGTCCAGACGTTCGTCCATGAAGAGGAAATCCACCATTACTGTTTACATTTTCAACTGTCACAAATAATTTAATTCGAAAACTCATTTTCCAAGATTTCAAAATTCGAGTCGAAAACTCATTTTCCCAGATTTGGATATAATCAGGAAATTTGCTATTTTATAAAGAAAGATTTGATTCCTGTTCTAACAATTGCAAAGTTATGTGATTCATTTTTTAAAATATTGTTTTTAAACAATTTTAGTTTAATCTCAAAAGATTTTATATTTGAATATGCTTCATTAATCAAAATTCCTTTTATTTGAAGCTTTCGGTTTAATTCGTTCATTAAAGAAGTCATGTCTATCAAGATGCTAAATCAAAAAACCATTTTGGATCCGATAATTCTAATACGTCTCTCTTGCTTTCAACCATAAATATATGTATAGTTTTTTTTCAACTAAAAAAAACCTTTTAAGTGCATTTCTTGCACTAAGCCACCTTACTTCGCAATACTAGATATCGGAACAGTCAAATTAATATGAGTCAAGTTTTTTAATTAAGAATTTTATAAGTGGCGAACGAATAAAACTAATAGTAAAAATAAAAACACAATGGGCCGCATTTAGCCCATTGGCCGCACGTTGCCGGTGGGTGGTCTAGAAAGTAGAAATTTAGTTCGAATCAACTGAATTTCCATATTTTTACAAAAAATTTCTGTTTAAATACAACAATTTTACTTTGCCTTTTTTCTTTACAAACAAATTGGTTGTTGAGGGAAATATTTGTTGTGCATATTTGACATATTTGTTATCAAATTCTACAGTTTTAAAAATTTATGGTTAGTTTTTATATATTAATTTATATATTAACGTTTTGAAGTTTTGAAAATAAACATAAATCTAGAAATCAGTTATTTGGGTAGTTTTTCTTGATATTCTTGAAAAATTTTTAAATTGAGTAAATTACATTTTTCGAAGTATAAAAAAGGTATTATTTAAAATTAGTTTGCAAAATTGACTTATTGAATTTTTAATTTTATATATTATTACTATTATTTCTAAAACATTCATTATTGGTGCAAAAAACTAAAGTTCATACATGTGTTTATATTTATTTATTTAGTTTAACAGTTGATCATTTTTATAGGTCCTTTTCCCTTTCGAAATGTGGGCCTTTTTATTAAATTATAGTAATAATTTGATATATATTTTTTATATTATATATTTATATTATTTTTATTAGTTACATTTTTATCTTTATTAATTATTAAATTATATTTGAACCGATGTGGTTTTATTGAAAATTACATTTTTATGTAATTTCCACCATTTGAAAACATTTTTGGTCGTTCGATTCGCTCCTCGGTCATTAATGTGTTTATATATTTATAATTAAAAATTTATAAAATTTTGATTATATTTTTTAATTCAAATTTGCTGTTGGCTAATCTGTATTCAAGGGCAGCCAAATTAAAAAGTCTTATGTATTTTTGACAGCTTTGACAATAAATTCAGAAAACTGTCAAATTTACCGGTTGTGTTGGTTGACTGATTGGAATTTTTGGAATGGAAATTGACAACGCTTGATAGCTTGGTCATTAGATTAGTGCATTTAGATTGTGGTTATTTTATTAATATTTAAAGGTGTTGGTATAAAATTTCTAAAAATGTTTTTAAAAACATTTATAATTTCGATGTTAATCTATGTTAACTATGCTCAACAAATAACAACAAACAAGGATACATTAGTTCTTTTAGATAATTTGGCAATTCGTGAAACTCATTCCATTTTTTTTAAAACTCTGCAAGGTAAGTCTTAAAATGAGTATGACGTGTACATATGAAATGTACCGATAAGAAAATACATATTAAAAATTTTGTTATTATTGTAGATAGAGGATATAAATTAACTTTTAAGCTAGCTGATGATGCTTCTTTAGTTTTATCGAAATACGGCGAATATTTATATCAAAATGTTATTATATTTGCACCATCAGTTGAGGAATTCGGTGGCGATTTAAGTGTTGAAAAATTAACTCAATATGTTGATGATGGCGGAAATGTTTTAGTGGCAGGAAGTATAAATTCAGGTGATGCTCTTAGGGAATTTGCATCTGAATGTGGCTTTGAAGTAGATGAAGATGGTGCTTCTGTAATTGATCATCTCAATTATGATATATCAGATACTGGAGAGCATACTACAATATTAGCAAATGCAAAAAATCTAATCAATTCAGAAATAATTGTTGGAAAACGAGATATCAATCCTTTGTTATATAAAGGAACAGGACTTTTAGCCGATAAAGAAAATCCATTAGTTTTACAAATATTAACAGCTGAAAGTTCAGCATACAGTTATATTCCAGAAAATCCTATTAAAGAATATCCTCATGCTGTAGGCAAAGGAACATTATTAATAGCTGCCTTGCAAGCTCGTAATAATGCTCGTGTCGTTTTTTCCGGATCATTACAATTCTTCTCAGATGAGGCCTTCACATCGTCTGTACAAAATGTTCATTCAAATAAAGCTTATGCTAAATCTGGAAATGAAGAAGTTGCAACATCAATTAGTAAATGGGTATTTGGTGAAACTGGTAGATTAAGAGTTGCTAAAGTCTCCCATCACAAACAAGGTGAATCTAAGCCACCATCATCATATACAATAACTGATCCAGTAGTTTATTCAATTTCAATTGAAGAACTATTTAATGGTCAATGGAAACCATATCAAGCTAATGATGTTCAATTAGAATTTGTTCGTATTGATCCATTTGTTAGAACAACATTAAAATCTGTTGGTGGCGGTCAATATGAAGCTAAATTTGAAATTCCTGATGTTTATGGAGTTTATCAATTTAAAGTTGATTATGATCGTGTTGGATTTACTCATTTATATAGTTCAACTCAGGTTTGAATTTAAAATATTTAATTTTAGCGTGAAAAATTATTAAAATGTTTTTTTTTTTTAATTTTTAGGTTTCTGTTCGTCCGCTAACACACACCGAGTATGAACGTTTTATACCAAGTGCTTATCCATATTATACAAGCGCATTCTCTATGATGATAGGAGTATTTATATTCTCAATTGTATTTTTGCATTTTAAGGATGACAATGGTATACCAAAACCAAAAGATGAAAAGAAAATTAACTAAACATAATGCTTCACAGTATTTTTTTTGTTTTTCCATAGAACGAAAGAAAATTTGAAAATTTAATTGCATAAATGTTTGTGCGTTATAGAATTTCTTTTTGAAATAAAATTTATTTAAAAGAACTGTTTATTTATTTTATATTAATTTAAGTGAGTATGAATATCCAATCAAATTATTGTTCATTTTTCGTTTGTTTTTAATTTTCTAATTTAATTTGTATTATCTTTATAAATACATCATTTATGCAAATGCATATGAGTACATACTACATAGACCTACAAATTACAAATTAACAATCAAGCTTAAATTAAATAAGATATTTAGTTCAAATTTAAAGAGCAAATTTGTAAAGTTGAATAAGCATTGATTTAAATCAAAAATCGACATTTAATATTTTTATCAGCAAATAAATCTGCAAGGCAGGCCAGGCCAATTTCAGTTCAAAAAACGATTATATTCAATTTCAAGAACCAATAATTATTTCTTACTTAAAACATAACTGCAATACTACATTATCTTTCCCATAAGCTACACCTAGTTGTAGTTCTTGTTCCTTCCATAAATTCAACAAAAAATTGCTTTTATTTATGGATTACCGGTTGGAAGTTTTATGTCAAAATAAAAAAATATGTCAAATTTTTCATCAAATCTTACCGTTTCAAACTATATCACATTTTATAAGGTTGGTAGAACTGAAAAAGAAAGAAATTTATAAATTTTGACTTTATTAAATGTCAAGTTGCCTCAAGCAGAAGGTAGTAATAAAAATCTTTAGATTTTATTTTATATTTTAGTATTTAAGTAAATTAAATTAAACAATTTTTTTTTTATTAAAAATGTGAATTTTTAATTTAAATTTCAATGTCTATTAAACTATTTTTTTTTTAATTGTTATAAATTGCAATAGAATATTCAAATAAATTCTCATTAACTACTAAAATAGGCTGAATAAAAAAAAAATAAGTGTTTTTTTTTTTTTGTATTATTATATTTTTGCATTGTGCTATGTAAGTTTGTGTTGGTGTGAAGTTTTCAAGAACTTGTCATTCAATAAGAAGAAAAACGAAAATCGATTTGAGGATGAAGTGAATTAAAAAGAAAAAAAAAATATATATATTCTATAAGAATTCAATAAATACGGCATTTTATTTATAAATAAATTTATATACATATGTGTAAATTAAATTGAAATGAATAAAAATTAGTAATTAATAATAATTCGTAAATAGAAGAGTTTTTAGTGAATTGTGAATGATATATATATACATACCTATGTATATATATTTTTTTTAATATTCCGAAAAGGTGCCGCCTTCAGAAAATTAAAGTTGCAATCCAATCCTTTGCCATTTTATTTTTAATTTCTAGTAAAATTGTGTGTTAAATAAAACAAAAAAAAAAAATCATAGAAAATTATATTAATAAATTCCATAAAAGGCATTTAAATACATATATGTGTATATATATAAGATAATATATATACATATTTTTAATTGAATAATAAAAATTTATTTAAATATAAACAAGTTCGAATTTGCAGCCTTTACGATCAAAAAAGGTAAGTTTTTTTTTTTGCAATTTCTTAAAAGTTTATTTTTTTTTTACATTGAAATTTCATGAAGATGTTTTACTAGTTTTTCATTTTATTATGCAAATAACATTATTGTTTTTCTTATTCAATTATGAGTAGGAAAATAGTTGGACATTTTTTTGTTTGTTTTTTTTTTTTTGTAAATTTTTTTTACAACCTATTGAACATAATTGAAGTAGATACCCACCTAATAAAAAAAGTTAGGGTGGAATTTTTATATATTTAATTTTTTTATCATAAAATTTTACCAATTTTTTAAGTCATGATAATTAAAAATGAATTGGAAATAATCAAAAAAATCACAAAAAGAAATGTAAAAAATAATTTATTTTATCAACCTAGTTGGGTAGGAACCGTGCTACCTACATAGGTAAGTACCTATGTAATACATATGTGCATATTCATATTTACTTCTTCAAAAAAAAAACAAAAAAAAAAAGATTTCACTAAAAAAAAAAAAATTAATTTATAATCAATATCTCTAGACTTTCTTGATTTATTTTATACGGCTTCGTACAATTTTTCTTGATCATATTGTAAGTATGTATTACAATATAATATATTACTTTTATTTTATATACCTATTATACTCTTAAAATATATAGGTAACTATATATGTACTCAAATATTTAATAAAATAAATTCTCACTAGCTATGTGGTAAAATAATCTTTTGTTATTACATACTTACTTAGATTTTAGTTTATAGCGAAATTCTTTACCTTGAACTGTTTTTCATTCTAGAAATAAAACATAACAAACACAATTTCAATTAAATCGCTATTTATGCGAATTTTTAATTAAATATATTTTATTCAATTATTACATATTTTAAATTACATAAGTAAGATTTGATTAGATTCATTATTTTATTTGAAACATGTGTAATGCAAATGCAGTAGTTAGGTATTCAAATTGAATTTAAGGACCCTCCTGTGCCTTTAGACCCGTGGTACAGCACGGACGAATGTTGAATTAATTAAGCAGCAGTTAATTGTTTTTTCAAAATAATTATTTAAAAATATAATATAAGCAATTCTTATTTAGGTATATTGTATATTAGTTACCTAGTTAGTTATATACTTAGTTACTCCATTTTGATAGCTAAATAGTTAGATCGTATTATTAACCACTTTATGTACCTAAATACTTTTTAAATAATTTATACACCAAATATAACGAAACAATGAACGTCTCTAAAATGAAGTGACTCTAGAATAAAGTATGTATATACAGGGTGGTCCGGTTTAGAGCAAAAAGTTTTTAAAGGGTGATTCCTTGGAGTATTATAGGAAAAAAATTGTTCCAGAAGAGGGGTCTATCTTTAAATTTACCTGGGCTACAAAGGGTTAAAGAAAATCGGATTAGAAAAATTATGTCTAAAGAATATCCACTACAGCTCAGAAGAAATTGAAACTAGAGCCACATCTTCTTCATAGCTTTTTTTTAGAATCAATACACCTAATTAACGGTATATGTTGAATGAGTATTCGACTTACCGTTTTTGAATAATAACTGCATAAACTCAAAATTTTGCTTTTAAAAACTGAAAATTTTGTAAAAAACGTTGTATATCTCGAAAAAATTCGTTAATTTTTTTTTTTTTTTTTATTGTGTTGATGCGCTACATCATCCCCTACAACTTTTTCATACACAACTTTCATATCAGACTTGCCGTTTTTCAGGTAAAGCTGTAGTGGATATTCTTTAGACATAATTTTTCTAATCCGATTTTCTTTAACCCTTTGTCGCCCAGGTAAATTTAAAGATAGACCCCTCTTCTGGAACAATTTTTTTCCTAAAATACTCCAAGGAATCACCCCTTAAAAACTTTTTGCTCTAAACCGGACCACCCTGTATAACTATATCGTATATGTAGCTTCATAAACTTGACTCTATGCTTAAGTATGCAACTCAAAAAGATCTTCAAAGATACCAATGTGTTTTATTAACTCAAGCGAATTATTGAATGAAGTCTAGACTCTAATAGTTATGCATAACTACGTAGTTACATATTTTTTTGTATACATTTATAAATAAGAAAAAACATTGACTAAGTGAACATTTAGTACTTGGGTACCTACTTGGTTCGAAAATAAGAGAAGAGATAAATTAAGGGGAAAAATTCAAATTACCAAATGAGAAAGCTGGGTCGGAAGTTACCACAAAGTAATTAACTTAAGTAATAAGCCGATATAAATATTTATATCATTGGTAATGCACCTACCTATTAAATGGTTCTATAAGTATCTAGCAGTAGAGACACAATTACTTACTTATCAAATATCTCTATTTGATTCACCATTGACATGTAAAAAATCATTACTCGAAAATATAGTCGAATATTTTCATTTTCATTTTACTGATATGCTTATCATAAAGATGCTCGTATTTCATTAATTACTTACTTGCAGACTTCTTCAGTGTTTTGTACTAAAATAAAAATTTTACTCTAAAGCAGGCTTTACACGGTCAATATTGTATTAATATTGAATGGTAATTGTTGCGTGTAAATGCATTCATTCAATATTGAACCAATATTGAATGGTCTTGATCGTAAATTTCACAATATTGTATCAATATTGATTCGTGTATATAGACGCCTTACATAAATATTGAATCAATTTCTGTCGTTAGCAACGCACTACATAATAATATATTATTTTTCTGCTCAACTAAATCAGACATATTCATGAAAATTTCATTGAATAAAAATTTGTTTATTATATATAAATTATATTGTGTATATGTATGCTTTCACAACAATATTGAATCAATGTTGTATGAAAATTGTTCATGTAATTGCTATCATGCAATATTGCAATAAAATTGATTCAATCGTAAAGCCTGCTTTATGCTAGAAAACAAGTTTTTATATAAATAAAATCATTGCTCATGTTTTTAAGTTAACTACCATCATTGTGTAAGCTTATACAAGTTCTACATCTAATTAAAATACTGTTATCAGTTAAGTAAGTGACTATACGTTAATTTTTTGTTTGCGGCTATTAGTATCTGCCGATAGTACGCCAACACACTTAGACCAGTAGGGTTCATTGTGATACTTTGTGTAGGTATTCCTATTATTGAAATTGAGGCATTATCAAAAATGAAAAAAAAACAGAATTGCCGACTTTAGTTTATAATAAAATTAAATCAAGCTGTAACTAGTTGATGTGGATTTTATCAGAATAAAAAAAAATAACATTCTTAACTCGTGTCCATTTTTTATTTTTTTTTTCTTCAGCATAACTACTTAAGTACTACATGTTAGTTATTAAAAAAATTTCACGATTATTACTTAACCCTTTCAGACCCACTTTAATCGATTGAGCGATATGATTAAATAATTTTGTATTGCATACTAACTGATATTTCAATTTAAAACTCAATTTTGTGGTGTAAAACCAATCGATGTGAAATTTTTTTCTTGGGTCTGAAACGGTTAAATTAATTAAATTGAATTATTATTCTTTTTAAATTTAATTCCAAAATTTGATTATATTGTAATGCGGACAGAAATTAGTACATATCTAGTGATTTAAATAATATAAATTAAGTTCAATAAAATTGACTAGTTCTAGTTATAATCACTTAAATAACTGAACATCATCTCAAAAATAATTCAATCTCGTGTCAAGGTCATTTTAGCTAAACATTTTTAATTGTTGAAAATGTGCAAATTTCACGTAAGCATTTTGTTGCAAATTTATTGAAAGATAAAAATGTAATTGACAAAATCATAAGAAGAATAATGTTAACAAATAAAAGATATTAATCGTTTCGATGCGAATATCGCGGTAATAAGGAAAAAAATTGCAGAGAGAGTAGATTCAATTTTAAGAAAAATTCTTATAATAAAATTTATAAATTATATTAGACATAGAGATGGACGTTTATAAAGAATAGCAAAACGTAAACTAAGAGGAAGATACAAAAACGATGAAAGAATTCTGTAGATGAGGTTTACAGTTTGTACTTTGGATGTACCAATGAATGATGAAATTGAGAAGGTTATAGACGTGTTATATAGTTACAGTTTATCATGGTTAATTTGATTTTACGCTGTTTAATATTTATGCTGTCATTGTCTAAAAGGTGTATGAGAGGTATATAATACTCTCATTAACTATATGTGAATTTCATAGATCAATAATTCTGTGTAGATAATCTAGTCATATATGTAATTATATATATATATTTATATAGTTATATATATATATTTATCATATACTTGACTAGACTATCTATGACTATTTCCAAAACTAATGAATTAAAAAAAAAAATTTATAATATTTTTTTTATAACCTTATTTAAGTGGCATTTGAACATAATATGAATGTTTTCAGGCCAGGTATTTACATTAAATATTATTCTTAAATACTTAAATATCTCTCCTTTAAATTAAGTCTAAATACTTATACTTTGTTGAGCCAAATTTTGTTTGAAAAATAATTTTATCAAATATCGACATGAAATAACATTCAAATTAAAATAATTAATAACTTCAATATTATAATTATTATTTCTTTGTTTATTATAGTTAAAATTATAATAAAAGCAAGCACCAGTGCCATCGAATTTATATTTGTTAATAACTTCAATATACTTATTTATTATTAAACAATTTTTTTTATTATTTCATTTCAGAATCCATTGAAATATAATTTTTCTAAATTCAATTAAAATGAATGTTAATCGATTCAAATAGTCAAGAAGAAGAATTTTAGGAAAAAAAAAAACAACAGCAAACAAGAACAAACGGATGCATGCTATTTTGGTACATATCTACTTATTTTATTTTTAAATAGAATGAATTTATATACATATATAGCTATATTATATTAATCAGAAAACTATTATTAGTTACTATATTCTATATTAAATATTTTAATCAAATAATTACATATATATATTATTCGATTTAATTATGGATATAATAAATCAACGAAATAATAAATTATTATAATTTATAATATAACTATTTTAATTTAATTAATAATTTTTTATATACGTATTTAATATAAAAATTTATAGTAAAACTTTTTTTAGTACCTAACTATACATTTCAACTTTATTTTTTTCTTTTTTTTTTTCAAATCAATATTTTTGTATTTTGTCAAAAATAATTAAGAAAAAAATATAATTTCTTAGTGTTATTAATTAATATATATAATAATATGACAGGTGTAAAATATCAAAATTACAATTTAGTTAATTAGAATTCTGCGATTTCACTAAATATTATGTTAATGCAAAATGCAACTACATATACCTACAAGTATTCAAATATAATTAATTGAAAAAAAATGAAGCTACTAGCAACAATTTAAATATTTTTTTTTAACATGATGAATACGTCTGTATAGATATGTATATATGTATTAAATGCAATGAATTTTACTCATATACATGTAAGAAGTATTATGAATCGTTGTGAATGAACATAAATTCCCATCCCATCCATATAAAAACTACATTGAGTTATAAATAAAAAATAAATATATTCTGAATAACTCATATAGCAAGTTAAATTTTTCATATATGAAAAACATTTATGGTACACTACTTACTCAGCTACTCAGTATTTTTTTTTTATTTCACATGTTTGTTTTTTTTTTTTTTTCTTTTATTATTATTATTTAATTTGCTTGTCTTCTACAACAACTTTTAATTTTGACTTCCGCCCACAACTTTCTTCTTTTCCTAAATCTGTTAGTGTTATGTGCTTGTGCGCGCTTTGTTTACGACCTTTGAAGACTTGTTTGTTTGCTATGATATAAAATCAAAAAAAAAAAAAAATCAAAAAATTGTGTGTGAGTATATGGTGTGGTGACTTTTATTTTTGTTTTGTTGAAGTTTGTAAGATATTTACTATAATATTTGAAATTCAAACATAAAACGACAATATAAAACTTCGACGTATGAATTGGAATATCTTCAAAAACTTTTAAAAGACACCACAAATTTCAAATGTGTAATAATCTAATGGCAGTTTATTTTTTTTCCAAATATTTCTTCATCTTTTTCTACTTCTTTGTGTGTTTCTTCTTTTTTCCTCTTGCTTGTTTTTTTTTTTTTTAATTTAACAACATGTGGACGCGATATGATAATGTTTTGCCATTTTTGTATTTGTATAGAAAAAAAATTAAAGTTTTAAACAAAATTTTCTGTGTTTATTTGTGTGTTTGAATCTTTTTATTTTTGGTTTTAGGTTATGTATTTTTTTAATATTAAATTTAATATTTGAATAAAATTTTTTAGACTATTTAATGCAATTACCCAAATAGTTGAACTATTATGCTTAAGTCTTATAACATAACAAATTTAATTGGTACGAACATTTTATTCTTTAATGTTAATATTTTGTATATTAGTCTGTCTGTCCATTCAAACATTTAATTTATTATAATATACATATACTAGTGGATCCCCTATGCAATTGCATAGAAGTAGTTTTTCAAACACAATTTTATATAAAAAGAAATATTTGTTTTGGTATAATTGTAGTTGTTTTCTGAATCGCTTGATTATTGACTATATATATATATATATATATATATAATGAAATAAAAGTATAATACCTAATACTTTATGACAAAATCAACACTAATTTCAATATAACTTAACACAATAAAATCTCATTACTCTCAACGTAGTAAATCGATATATTTTAATTCGTTTATAGTCAATAACGTTTGTAGTCACAATTCTGTTAGAGTAATATGTAGATCAACAATGAATTATTTTATTAAAACACTGATTTATATATAGTTTTTTTCTGTTCTTTATTACAAATATGTATATTTTGTGATTATATAACAGAATTGCTATTTATGAATAAAATAAAGTTTAAAATTGTTATACAAAAGATGTTTTATTGAATTTGATTTTGTTTATAAAGATGTAATTTTTTTTTGACTACGTCTATAGTCACAAAAAGGTTATAGTCAGAAATATTACTGAAATTTAGCGAATGACTATAACCCTGTTTTACTGCATATATTTTTTTTAATGATGGCAGAAGCAAATGAACTAACATTAATTATATAATTTTTGAAGAGTCTGATCTGATTTGATTTTTGTTTTTCTGTTTTGTTTTCAATTTTTGTTTGTGTTTTTGTTTTTGTACTTTTTTCTATAAGTTTGTCTGTTTATTTAAAATGACAGAATTCTTATGAAGCCTTTTTAAAAATTTCCCGTAATTGAAATTTCTTTTAGAGTATAGATGACGTTCAACTTGGAAATAACTGTCACTAATTGGTGTAAATATTTAAAATGTTTTAAGTATTCAGCACCAAGAACTTGCTAAAATTTTAATATTTTTGTGGTGTAATTTACTATTTAATTAATCTTGATTTTTTACTCACCACGTCGTTCATCTTGTGTATTATAATCATACTAGGGGCCCCTGTTGAGTAATTATAATTTGAGTTGAAGCCAAATTTAAAGTTTTAAAAAAAACAGTAATTTACGTACTGACATATACTTCTCACGATAGAGCACAAACCACTCATGTTTAATAAAAAGCTTTGAGGTTAGTAAGTTTTATTTTAGACACATAAATACACCTCTCTCATATACTGAATACTGGTTCGTTTTCGATATATTCCCTATAGTCAGTGGCATTTAATGGATAAAATTACTAAAAATAAAATATTTTTGTATAATTAAAGAGGTATACATTATACATATTTTTAACAAAAACCATATGATTACTACAAATGACCCAAAATATATAAAACAGTAATTGGAAACAGTTACTTAGAAAAATTAATAGAATAAATTTCTTTTAATTATGTATAAAAATAATAAGATGTTGAACGGCACAAAATGGCTATATTTTATTTAAAAGTTTGAATATTATAAAACAAAATAGAAATTTTTTTAACCCGTGTGCGCATTTCGGTCGTATATACAACTTATTTACATATTAAGAAGAAGGACATAAAATGTTCAAAATGTTCTTAAATGTTTGGCTATTATAATTATAGATACTATAACTCTACTGTATAAAGATAAACTTGTCAGTCATATGAATAATTCAACTGATTTTTTTTTGTTTTTCTTGTTTTTATATTTTTTATTTGAGATGAATTTGTTTTTTTGTTTTTATTTGGCATATGTATATAGATTCATTTGCAAGTACATATGTAAATTATAATAACTGATTTGTTTGCTTTTGTTTATTATTTTAATAAGATCTCACATATATGCATAATGTATTTGCTGAATAATAAAATCATATGAGTAAAAAAATTTCAACTGTGTGCGCATTATTGTTTTATATACAACTTATTTTTATATTAGAAGTTCATTGAGGAGAATCGTAATAAAATGAAAAGGTGTCTACTGCGCAGGTCCTTAAATGCTTGTCAATTATAATTATAGATATCTTGTGTGAGAATATATCTGAAGAGATAGTTTTGTATTCTGTTAGACCTTTGACGAGACGAGATAGCCATTTTTTATCTCGTCAAAAATTGTAAGCGACAGAGTATCTCGTCAAAGTATTTTGTGTTTTTTTCTCAAAAAATTTAATTAAATAAATAAAGTGAATAGATAAAATAGTTAAGTAAAAATTAATAAACAATTTTTCATTATTTTTTTTTGCATTATTATTAAAATTGTGTTTTGTTTTGAAAAAAAAAAACCATCTTCACTATTACTGTTTTACTACTGTTTATGTACTCAACTAAAAAATATTTAAAACATAAATATATTTATTTTTCATTTAAAAATATTTTAAAAATAATACTAAAACCCCACTAAAACTTTCCAAAAATTTTATAAATCATATTTCGTTTATATATACCAATAATTATTTTTGATCAGTAAAAATGATCAGTACTACCAACAAATAAAATGTTCTGTCGCGCCGCTTACAGTGTCTAACAGAAAGGCATATTCAGCGAGACGAGACGAGATGAATTTTTTCTTCTCGTCAACGATGGGTCTAAGAAAATATAGGTGAATATAAGATATTCCCCACATGGCCTTCCTTGTGTAATATAATATATAATATTATATGCAAATATCTACATGATACATCATAGTGTCGACAAAAGAGAATCGACAAAAAAAATATTATTGAATGAAAAAAAAACGAAGCAAACTAAAAACCACGAAAAGTGGGCCTTCAAAATCGTGCTCTTGTGTATTATAATATAGATAAAATAAAAATTGATTTTGATCGCCACAGTTTGCTTTTGTCATGTGAAAAATTTTGTGTCCAAATTTTTAACATGGTTCTAATTTGATTAGGTTTCTTTACCTCAAATTAGTAGCAATTTTTTTTTAATTTACAATTAACAATAAAAGTAAAACTAAAAATTTTTTGTAAGATTTTATAAGTGTTATTGTCTAGAGACGTACAGCAAATATGAATGGTTACGAAAAATGTTATTGGTCCATGTAACACATAATCTTGAATACCCTTATTAATTCTAAATTTTTATACTATTTGTCAATTTGTACAACGGTATTAATTATGCATTGATGTTCAGTAAACTAATGTTCAGTACGATCGGAATAAAAAATTATACAAAAATAAAAGAAATGTGCTTGAATAGAAAATTCATATTAACTCAATAACTATACTTACTTACCATATGTAATTTTAAAATATATTTGCGAATACGCTTATAGTTGAGTATTAAGTTTTAGATAACCTCCTAATTTGCATTTATTATAAATAAATTGTAAGCAAATTTTAAATTGAATGTATTTAAAAATTATTACATTCACATGTACCACACCACACCACTCCAATTGAAATAATTCTGCATACTTACATACCTAATTACATACCTAGTTAGTTAGTTAGTTTTCTCTAACACTAAATTTAAAATAATTTTTTGTGCTTAATTTTGTTGTCATACCAAATTTGTATGACTGTCAAAAGCTGTTATTTGGTCTGAAACAAGAATTAATAAATATGTGAACTGGGAGGCAAAACAAAAAAAAAAAAAAAAAAAAAAAAAAAAAACGTTTTTATTTGAAATTTTTTGGATAAAATATTTAAGAGTTGATTTTAATGAGGGATAATTATGGAATGTTGCTTCTATATATGTGCGTACAATATGTACATAATATGTATGTATAACTTATGTTCCAACTAGAGATGGAAATTTAAATCTTAGAACATAATATATTGCTTGTTAAAGACATAACTATAACTAAGTTGTACTATTGATATTTAATCTGTGATATTCAGTTCATATTATCATTAGTTATGGCAGCGGTTCCTAAACTTTTCGGGTTGTGGAACACTTAAACTAATAATTCCAGAGGAACACATGTTTATTCATATAAGCTATAAGTTTGTGTATTTAAAAATATACATATATATATAAGAGTTACAAACAAAATAAACAGTATATTTTTCTGAAATTCAATTACACATAAACGATACATACACACACACACATACACATAACAATTTTTATTATTAATGACTGCGGTATTTTTGATTCTTTGCATTACATATTTTTTTTTATATCAGGCTCAATATTATAAAGCTGAATTCTTATGTCTGGTGTAGCATTCAGTCGGTTTCTGTACTTCGATTTTGTTGCAGCATAATATGAAAATCCAGCCTCGCACAAATATGTAGTTGTGAAATGTTTTACTTGAATAGCTAGTTTGAACAAGTTAAACTTAACCAAAATTCATTTAATGGAAGTTCATTGTATTTTTGTTTTAAACTAGAGTCAGCAATTAAATCAATTAGTTTTCATAATTATTTGCGGTAAAACACACTGGCTTATTTGTTACTACAAAAGGGTTTTTAATCCAAGAGTTATCTTCAGGGGAATTTGGTAAATATTTTAATAAGCTCGAATGTAAGTAATGCAAATGTTCTAAAATTTCTTTGGAGGCTTTATCATTTACTTTACAATTTATTTCAATTAAAAACGCTTCTAATGTGGGAAAACAATCAAAATTATTTTGTTCAACTTCAGAAATCCAGTAGTTTAATTTTTTATTAAAAGATGCAATCTTATCTTGTACGTTAAAAATTGTAATATTTCTTCCTTGTAATGATAAGTTAATTTCATTGCACTTAGTAATAATATCTGCTAAATACGCAACAATTATCAACCATGTGGTTAATAAGTCAATAAAATTCTTTGCCAAATTGTTCGACGAGAAGAAAACTAATAATTCACTTCGAAGTTCAAAAAGTCTCACCAATGCTTTTCCTCTGGTCAACCACCTAACTTCGGTATTTAATAAAAGTGTTCGGTGGTCGTTACCCATTTAATCACATAAAATTTTAAATAATCTCGATTGAAGTGGTCGTGATTTTACAAAATTGATTATTTTTACAGCTTCATCCAAAATAGTTTTTAAATAAGGCGACATTTTTTTGGTTACTAATGCATGTCTATGCAAAACGCAGTGGCTTTTTGTGGCACTTGTAGCTACTTGCAGAATACGTGCTACAACTCCGTTCATCTTTCCTACTGTGGCTTGTGCACCATCTGTACAAATATCAGTGCACTTATTCCATTCGATTTCGTGTTTTGTAACGTAATTGTTAATACAATTAAATATATCTTCTCCAGTCGTTTTTTCTTGCAAATATTCGCACATTAGTAAATCTTCATTAATACTATTATTATGTACATACCGCACTAATACTAATAAAACAGTGAGGCCGGCAATGTCTGTTGATTCATCCATTTGCAATACATATTCACCACAAAGTTTAAGTCGATTAATTAGCTGTGTCTCCATATCAGTAGAAAGATCTTTAATGCGGCGCGAAACAGTATTATTGGATAATTGTAGTGCATCAATTTTTTTAGCGGTTTCTTCATTTAACATACAGGATACAATGTCTTTTACACAAGGTTTAATAAGCGTATCTCCACCTCACCTTTACCTTACGGGCAATGCGGTAACTCACGCGAAAAGATGCCTCTGTTGCATTTTCATTTTCAGTTTTCACAACTTTTATCATTTGATGTTGAAATTTTTCCAGTAACTCAAGTTGTCTTTTAAAGAAATTTATATCTTTTTCTTTATACTCAGCGTGGTTCGTTTCAAAATGTCTGCGAAGTTTAGATGGAGCCATTGAACTATCAAATCAAATACAAAAACAAGGTGTTTTTTTTTGTTGATGTTAAAGAACGAATAAAATGATAAATAAAAATTATTTTTTCTGACGAGATTAATTTGTTTTTTACACGGAACACTTGATGATCTTCAACGGAACACCTGTGTTCCGCGGAACATAGTTTGGGAACCGCGGTTAGGATTATGGAATGGATTGGTTATGAAAATAATATGATAACATGATAATAGCTATGTTACAAAAATTTCGGTTCACCTTTAAACTTATATAACAATAAAATAGACCAGACAATTAGGTACTAAGCATAAGTATGTAAAAATTTTTATTTTATTTCTCATCAACTGAAGATTATGGGCAACTTTGAAATCACATTAAACTAATATAATGCCATTACTTTACCTGAAAAACGGCAAGTCTGATATAAAAGTTGTTTAAAAAAAATAATATAAAAAAATAAAGTAAAATTCAATAAAAGTTATTTAAAATAATTATATTTCAATTTTTGCAAAAAGCGTTGTAGAGCTTTAATTATAGCAGACGTATGTAATTATTTCATTCATAGGAAAAATATTTTTTTTTGATTAATATCTAACTTTCGTGAAATTAAATCAAGTCATAATGATTCGTTGTTTTCTCATATTAGTTACATATGTGTTATAAAAATAAAACACAAGTTAGGAATTAGAATTATTCTTATTAAATAACCATATTTGGTGCTATTATGGTAATATGGTGGTTAATAATGAATCGTTCAGAAATTTAAAAAAAAAATTATATAAATTTAAAATTTAAAAACTGAATTTATAGATTTATGTATGTACTCAATATGTATATATATATACACATTAATACATATACATACATAATAGGAAAAGTATACAAAAAGGAAAAGTGATCAATTCCCGACATTTATGAAATTTAATAATCAAACTAGTAACGAGGCAAAGACTATATCGGAGTTTTTTCGTGATTTTTTTGCATCTTCCTACTCTCCCTCCTTTTTTATAGCTGACGAAAGCCATTTCAATTATTTGGATAGTTACTCAAAAACTTCTATTTATTATTTCGGTAAATGATGTAGGCTCTATGCTTAAGAACAGTGAATTACAAATATACGCAGACGATATGAAAATTTAAAAAAAAATAAAGTCTGCTGGTGACTCTGCCCTACTTCAAAAAGACCTAGACAACTTCTTCCATTGGACCATTAACAACAATTTATTGTTAAATATTATAAAACTACGCTTTACACATCGCTCTCAACCAATTTCTATAAAGTTATTCTTTTAATGAACAATTTCTATCAAAAGTTAACTTTTTTAAAGATCTCGGAGTGTATTTTGATGATAAGTTAACATTTAAATTACATTTTAATCATATAATAAATAAATCCAATTCCTTACTTGGCTTTATTTAACGTTGGTCTAAAGAATTTCGCGATCCGTACATTATTAAAGCCCTTTATATTACATTGCTTCGGCCTAACTTGGATTATGCTAGCCAGGTATGGTCCCCATACTATGATGCTCATATTCAGAGAATCGAAGCAATTTAAAGAAGATTCTTGAGGTTTACCTTGCGTAATCTTCCTTGGGAAGACCCAATTCGTCTACCACCTTATGAACATCGACTCAATTTAATTCATCTTGATACCTTGCAAAAAAGGAGAGACATTGCTGATATAACCTTCATTGTTCAAACTGTCACAGGTAATATATTATCTCATTATATTTCTAATAAAATCAATATTAACACAAGTTCTCGACTTCGATCCGTAAACCTTTTCACTGTGTTTCATCATAGGACAAACTATGGAAGATATGAACCTATTAATAGAATGTTAATATTGGGAAATTAATATATGACATTAATTGATCTCTCTCTTTCAAAGACCGATTTAAAAAAGTCGAGTTGCTTTGCAACGATTGAAATAACTTACATTCCCTCTCACACCATCTGAACACCTATACACATCTTTTAGTTCTTAAGATTGTATGTTAATGAATTTAATTGTATTTATTTTTAAATTTTTAAATGAATTATAATATTTTGTTTAACTTTATATTTAAGTAAATATTTTTGTAACTGCTTGATTTAAGCTTGAAATAAATAAATAAATAAATAATAAATATATTAATTCAAAATAATCAATATTCATATTAAATTTTAATTTTCTTCAAAAACGTTAATTTTTTTTATCGTACAAAATTTAATTGATAAACTTTTTTATTCATCATCATTAGACTTTGTTTAAAATTCAATGAAGCATCAAATAATTGTAATATAAAGCTATGCACTTATTCAATTCTAGAAATATTATTATTAGCTTCTCCTACCTTTTTAAGATGATAGCATTCATGGACTAACATTGCTAATTGTTATCAATGATCGCCTGATAAGAATCAGATCTATGAAGAGTAACATACGAAAGTTATTGTAATAGAAAACATAGCTTTTTACATGGTTCATGGAAGGCTTTAAAATGATTAAATTTGTTTCTATTTTATTGTGACTGGATAATTAAAAAAAAATTGTATACTTGCTCCCCATATTCTGAAATACTATAAAGACCAGATGAACCAAAAGTGGTTAGCATAACTAAACAGGCAGTATTGCATACAGACTAGCAAAAAAAGCAACATCTTTTACAGAACCAAATTAATTCTTCAGGATATAACTACCGTTAAATACAGCCAAAATAAAGTTCAAAATGTGACTGTAAAACAAATTTGTGGATTACTAAACCAAAATTAAACAGTCATGGCAGCACGCTAGCAAAAGAAAACCAACAATTTGTAAGGTAACAGAAACAAAGTACGCATTTTTTTTTTTTTTTTACACGCTACCCAAACACTAGGAAAGGGTTCCTTTATACAAAATTATTGTAGGTGTGGGTAAGGAAAAAAAGGATTTGGAAGGAAAAAGGATGATAGAGGAGAATTGGAAGGTAAGTAGGAGACAAACCTGAAGAGGTTCTTTTTGAAAAGTTGCAAATTGTATGGAGCATTTTTGTCGGTGGGTAGGGGCAATAACTGGCCACTATAATCACAATAAATTTATTTGCGGCTGCAGTGAAATACAAAGCCTAATTAGAACCCAACTATTACAGAAATATATTTATATGTATCTATCTATTTATATTCTGATTTAAACATATCATATTGTCGTACCAGTTTCTCAGTTTACAGCATTTTCATATTACATAAATTACAATCGCTAACTATTTAACGTCATTTTAAAACAATTAAGCTATATTAGATAATCGAAAGCAAATTTTCGCAAAAAAAAGAAGAGACATTTAAAGTACAAAAAAATCAAATAAAAAAAATAAAATACCCATTTTGTTAAAAAAGTATAGTAAAGTTGTTAAGTCCATAATAAGCCAATATTTAAAAATAAGAAATTAAAAATTAAATCTGAACTTAACCTTAGAGTCGAAGTTGAAAAGAACTTGCTTGTGATTGAAGCCAACGAAAGGATATATTGTGCCAGGATTTTATTAAGTTTTCAAGGCATATTTGACCTCAGTAAGTAAATAATTTGAGAAGGGGCTTGTAGATACTGTAGATACTGGATTGATATTAGAAATACTATTTCATTTCTCACAAACAATGTGCTTCTATATTCTATGCTCAAAACATATTAATGATGTATGAAATAAATTATTTTGCTCAGTCGACGTATTTTTGAATTCACTTTAAAATTGAGATCAGTGTCATTTTAAACATCGATTCGTTTAAATCACAAATTACAATAAAAAAAAAAAGTAATATCAGGTTGCTCGTCATTTAACTATTATGTCTTTCGCTAAATTAAATTTTCAATAATCATGTGACAATAATGACAAATTATTTATCGAAACATATAATTTTACAGTCAAAACAAAATCTATCAGAGTCGGATTGTCTATTCAGGTTTTCAATTTATTTTCAACTTGTTTAACTAAAATTATGAGATCTTTGTTACCGTATGTAATACAATAATCGATTAACGACCCCAAAATTTATTGAACTTTCGGTAAAGTTTAATACAATTGGTAACTATTCCACCTTTTGACCTTATTGTAATTTAAGTAAGTATAGACTAAAATTTAAAAAAAAGTGTGATACTATAACATGTCAATTTTGTTCTAAAATTGCGTCTTAAATGATTATTGTCGTGCATATTTTGTTATATAGTGTGAATGATATTTTTACAGTTACATTGCAGTTACAAAGGTTTAATAAATTTTAAGAGGCTTAATTTTATTAGGTCTATCATGCCATTCATTAGATTTTTGTGTTGTTTTTTAACTGATAAAATTTCATATGTTTTCAGGTATGTTAACCTCCTACCCTTTTCTGCAAAATGTAAAATTTCCAAATTATTTATTAAACAATCATGATTGTTTTGTAAGAGATGTTTCATTATGTTTGTTAAGAGATGTTTCATATTGCATATTACTTAAATATGGTTTGAAAACTTCTTCCAGTTTGCCCAATATCTCAATCATTATATTTTATTTAGTAAACACCCGATTTAATAGATTATCACCCGGGAGACCCCCCGAAGAAATCGATTAAAATATATTTAATAAAATTTGTTAAACATACCTACAGTTTTAAAATTTATTTAATTTTAATAATGTTTCACCTAGCTAGAGCCTACAGCATATTCTATAAAATATATCCGACAAATGTCCATTACTCTCACCTCTGAATATGATATAATGAATGCAAGGTGAAGGAAGCTAATGCAAGCTGAAGCAATGAATTCTTTAAAATTTTTCGTTCAGATGTTACAAACTAATGGTTATTATTGAGCAGGCATAAGACTTGCCGTTTTCGAGTAATAACTAGCCAAACTTAAAATTTTGATGTAATAAACTGATATATTTTTGTGGTAAACGATTTGTCTCGGGAAAGTTCGTTTTTGTTCGCTAATGTGTTAAGTGATTCCCATTCTTTACATTTTGACCATACACAAATTTCATATCAGACTTGCCATCTCTCAGGTAAAGTGTCATTTCGAAATTTAACTCCTAAACAGAATTTTGACAAATAAAATAAAATTGTCATAATTTTCAACAATAAAACTTTATTTTTCTTATAAACACACACGCTGGGCGGCGCAGTATAGGTAGAGCTTCGAAAGGTTCCAGTACCCTTTGTCAGTGGGATAAAATAAATGACAAAAAAAATTTAGAGTATAATCTGATAACAAATTAAACAAAATGACACTATTCTATTTAAGAAGGCCTAGTTCCTGACAATAGCAGTAAGTAGTTTTCCGCATTTAATGAGCTTATAAGCCGGTAATTTGATAAATAAATGCTAGAAATATTGTAGATATCGTAGTATAAACTTGTAGTATCGTACTTAATTAAGCACGAAAATGTATGTGATTCAACATAAGTTACTGTCAAGAGTGTACAAAAAAAAAGAAAACGCAAGTATTCCAATCATGTAGATATAAATTTACTTGGGAAATGACAAGGGAATTATTTCGTTAACGCCATCCTACGTTTTATTCAGTTCGTTGAATACATTGTCGATGACATATTTTTACTAAGACAATTCATTGAAAAATCGATCCAATTCAATAAACTTATCTTTATGTAACACTACGTTTTAGGTACGTTTTAGATGTTGTTTCATCAGTAGGTATTTGTAGTGTTATTCTACCTATTCAATTCCTGATTTTTGCTTTGATTGATTTTATAACTTATTTATAGATGTTATTAATACATCTGTGAGTTATAAAAATCAACTAAAATCTTAGCGTAACATTTATTTTATAGTAGATAACTAGCTTTATGTGCTTCGTATAGATTTGAGTCAAACTTTCGACAAATCACAATTGAATGATGTAATCCAAATAATACGCCTAATTAAAGATAACATTGTCAAAAATATTGTATAATTGTTTTAATAAAAATAGATAGTTAATGGTATTATACTATAAATTAAAAAAAAAAATTTAACTCCAGCTCCTGCTCTGACATGTTTCATATGTTGTCTACTACTTCTTTTATATCTATACATATTATATTATCTTCTTTTATTTAACTATATTACTCGTAACTTATATAAAAGTGCAATTTGTGAAAAACCAGATCATATAATTGGTAACAAATATGTATGAAATAAGAAAAATAAACAAAATTGGTTGGTTATATAAAAATTGAAAATTAAAAATATTGTGTGTAAAAATGTAAGTACAACTTATTAAAAAGTAGAAGAAAAAAAAATGTGTGTATTCTATACTTAGTTTTCGTGTCTAGACCAGAAAAAAATAAAGTCAATGAAATTAATTTATAAAAAGAAAAAAAAAAAAGAAAAATGTAGAACGTGCACTTTGACAAGCAACTTAAAACTGAGTAAAACTATATAGAAAAACAAAAAAAAGAATTAGATAAAATCTTAAAGTGAAAAATTTTATTGTTGTAATTAGACATAAGAATAATAATAACATATCTTACATTATTGTAATTTTTTTTTCTCTAAATCATTGTAGTTGATGTCTAGCTGCTTCATCCATTTTTGTGTAGCTTCAAATAAATTATTAGCTAAAATTTTACTTCATTCCTATAATTTTTTTATGTACACTTTTATCTTGATAATTTTTTTTTCATTATGTTAATTGCTAAAAACATTTTTTTTGTCTTTTTTTTTTTTTTTGTAATAGTTTGATATTTGGTTATGTGCCATATTTAATTTATAATTTACATTTTTTGAGGTTTTTTTCATTATTTTTTTTTTTTTTGGAAATGTCTCAAAAATCTTTTTTTTTTTTTTCAAATTGTTAATTTTTTTATTTTATTGAACTTTGAAACAAAAAAATACGTAAAGTACTTTTAGATATAATGAAAACGCGTGGATCTTTTTTTAAATTATAATATGTATAACTATTTATCTATCTACAACTATATATATATATATATATATATATACTTATTTACAGGGCATACTTAATTTTTAATAATTTTTATAAATTACGTATTTCAAAATGGAAATAAAAATAAAATGTATCACCTATCTTTAAATATATTTATATATGTATATATATATATATATATATATTATAAGATATAGGAAATAATTTATATGTACATAATATTATGTACTTGCAATGAATGGCAAGGAAAAAAAAAATAAAAAATAAACAGAAAAATTATTTGGAATAAAGTTCATCAACCTAATTTTTGTTTTTGTTTTTTTAAATTCTCTTGTGAATTGAAATGAAAATTGTTTTTTTTTTTTTTTTTTTTTTTTTTTGTATAATGTATTGAAAGAGTTATGGGAAATTGAAACATTTTTCAATTTTCTTTTTTTTTTGTCGTTTTTTTTATTTTATTTTTTTATTTTATTTTAGGTTAATGGAAACAAGAGTTTCTAATTTTTATTGATTTTTGATGATTTAATATATATAAGTAAACTACTTTAATTTAACAATTCTGAAATATAAAATAAAAACAAATTTAAATTATTTTTAAATATTTAGTTAAGTCTAAAAATAACAACAATATTTTACTATTTCTAATTTAAATGTTCGATTTTGAGAATAAATAAGAAAAGGATTCTTGTGGCTACTGAAAGGTTTGAATTTATTTTTACATATCGATCTTTAAGATTTGTGTTATCTTATTATATATATAGTTATGCATTAAAATCTGATTTGTAGGTACTAAATGTAAACCAATTGATCAAAAAATATTTTACTCTGAAATGATAATTTTATTTTAATTTTAATTTATTTTATTATATAATAAGTTTTAGATCGTGTAACGGTTTTGAAATTTGAAGTTTTGAATTTTTTAATAGCACTTGCATTGCTTTGGAAAATTATATAAGGGTAGTTCTCCGATAAACGTACACTTTAAAGTCACAACTTCTAAAAAGCATTTAAATATATATTGTACTTAAATATTTAATAAATATTAGATAAATAAAAATTAGTTTTTTAAAATAAAATGCAAAATTTTTAAATTTTTAAAAAAATTTTAAGAAAAAAATCGCTTTAAAGTACTAAAAAAGCATTCTCCTGCCTGTCACAACACTATTTTTGTTTATACTTTTTCTTTTTATTCGAAAATGTGGTTATTTTTTTTAAAAAATAAATAATTATGTTACTCTAAGTAATGTAATGTGTTCTGTAAACACATTCAAAAGATGTTCAAAAGTTTTGTAAAAGCATTTTACAAAGCCTGAAGTCTGTCTATCATTTTACACTACCAACTGAGTTGTGTTTTTTCTATGTATTAGAAATTCTCAAAATTCGGCATAACAAGTATGTAACAAGTTTGATTAAAGAGAATATTAAATTATTAATATTCTCAGTTATTAAACAAATGTGAAAAGTGAATCAAGTAAAGTGTAAGGTATAAAAGATTGTAGGAATTTTACGAAGAACGCGAGTGTCGATCATTCTCCTGGTAAGCTTTTTTATTAAATTTAATTATATATTTCCTCATATAAGCAAATAAATCAAATACTACGTTGAATTTACTTCCGCCATTTATACTTTTGTACGTTAATTTTAGTTTTTTTGTTATTAAAGTTAGATTTTGCATTGTTTTATCATTCTCCTGGAGAACATTCTCCTGGAAACAAATATTCCAGGAGAATTCGTTTGTAACAGAAGAATGTTTTTTTTATATCAATCTCAGTAAATTTCAATGTTTTTTTAAAATAATATGCTATATTATTTAAGTTTAGAACACAACATTTCGCATATTATGGGCAAACCTACGCCAAAATCAAAAAACCCGGCCGAAGCTCTTAAAGTCAAAAGAGAAAAAGAAAGAGAAAGCTACAGAAAACCTAGACAGGATCCTGCTACCTTAGAACAGGAGGTTTAAAGTCGCGGCAAAAATATTTAAAAAGAAGGGAAAAGAAACAGGTAAAGCTTATAAATGAGATGACTTCAAGGGAGAAACGGGCTAAGCGAAAATCTTGGAGAAACAATAACAGAACTCAAGAAGCCAAATATTTGTACACACCGTAGTAGTGTATACTAAAGATTCATCAAATGATCGATTGAAGACCGAATGTTTTTGCACATAATCGGAATGTATTTCACATAAACCAATATTGGATGATATCGAAAAGAAAACTCCAGATATTTCTAGCTTACATTTTGTAAGCGATAGTCCTTCAACGTAATACAGAAGTGAATGTTATCACTTTGAAATAGGATTCCAGTGTTATACAAAAACCGTTGAAGAATAAGGTAACATAAACAACCATCTACATACACTGGACGATATCACTAATTTTACTTCTACAGTGAATGAACAAATTTATTCAAACATTGATGAAGAGGATAATGAAGTTAAACCGGGAACATTTATCCTTGTGGAAACAAATCACAAACTGAATTTAGCTGACACAAAAATTATTAAATATAGTTTATACATATAATAATATATTAAGCTCGAAATAAATAAAAAAATAAAATATTATAACTTAATATTATTTTATAAATTCAATTTTTAAATAGATACGCTGCGGTTTGTCAAGAAGTTACAAAAGATGGAGAAACTGAAAAGATGGAAAACTAATTTTAAGGCTACCTAAAAAGATATTTCCTTCGTAACTCCAAACCATATACTAATGATTTTGCCCTAATTCAATAACTAAACGCAAAGGAGAAAGAGAATTTTATTCCTTTAAAAATAAACTAAATATAAAAGAAATCTTGTGATATTATGTCGCATATAATGAAATATTGGGATTTATTTTAAGTGTTATGAAGTAAAACACATTTTTATTTTTTTTAATTTAATATTATTCTAACTATTGTTGCCAAAAATTAATAAATTTGATTAAATTTAGTGTGTTTTGTTTAAAACTACGATATCAAAAACATTCTCCTGTCATTTAAAAAACATTCTCCTGTTACCAATCTATTTTTGCTCTTTAGTGTATCCTACATTATCCAAATAGTACATCATTTAGCCTTAATGTGTTTATATAATTTTTTTAGATTTTTATACTTATAAGGATCTAATAATTTTATAGGAAAATTTAGGTTTTTAATGAAATTTGTATTTTAAAAACATTCTCCTGGAATTTTCAAACATTCTCCTGTTACCAATTTTTTTTTAAATGCGTTTATTTCTTAGATTGAAGGTACAAATTAAGTGTTCCAACTGTTAATCCATTGTACAAGTATAGCCTCGTTATTCTAGAGCAACAAAATGATCAATTTTGATCAAATAACGATTTGCCACTTTTTGTATTCAAACTGTACGTTTACCGGAGAACTACCCATGAATCGATTTTTCTATCAGAAAATAACTAACTAACGTAAATGTACCAATTTCCGCCCCCTTAAGGAAAAATTAGTTTAAGTTGACAAAATAAGCAAAATATAAGCTTTTTTTAATTTTTTTTTTTCAAATTACAATATTTAGTATTTTTTAATTAAAAAAAAATATTTTCATCTAATTATAATTTAATTTTTTCTAAATAAAAAATAAAATATTATAACTGCCAAAAAAAGTTTGATTGTACGTATTTCCGCTCGACAATTTCAATCTGAACTAATTCCGCCCTTATATGAATTCAATTCCGCTTTTTGAACCTATTTGCGATTCACAGTACCTATTTACGATTTTATTCAAAAAAGCTATTTAAAATAATTATTAAGAGTAAAATTAATAATTAATTTTTTAAATAATTAACTAGTTTATATACTTCCTTAAATTATAAAAAATATTTATTATATATAATAAAAAAATATTAGTAAGTAATTTGAAAAAAAAATAGTTATAATGTAAGTAAAATTATTTGTTACACATAAAAATATACATTTATTTCAATATGAAAATTAAAAAAATTTAACAATGCAACGATTCAGTATTTCAAAAAAAAAAAAAAAATAAATCAATAATTATAACATAATTAACTTAAATATTATAACAATGCATATTATTTAAAATAAATAAATAGAAATACAAAATACTTCATGTACATACAAAGTAAAAATCACATAATTTACTACTTCTTAGTTTTGGCAGTTTTTATTTGTATGATTTGAGGTACATTATATTGTCCTCTGCTGTTCATTAAAACTGGAGGCTCAATTTTGCAGACTCTGTCACTGTCTGAATGTATTAGAATATTTTTTTTTAGAGGCCATCTCCAAAATGTGCCAGACATAGTCATGATTTTCACTCCTCTACTTATTTAACTTATTGTGAAATGTATACAAAGAAATTATTTTGGTAATTTATAATGGACGCCTCAATAAAATTTTGGTGGCAAGGCAAGATAATTCCAAAGATTTTTTAAATCATACAAAATATAATATAAATCAAACATAGTTTTGGAAAAACTTATTCTTTAGGGTTAGCCTTAGAGTAAAATTTATCTAATTGTTAAAAATATTCGAATATTTTCCTTCTAATTTTACTAAATATGCTTATCACACAGAGCCCCGTATTTCGTCTACTAATAAAAGGAAAATATTCGCTTATTTTCAACAATTAAAACATAGTTTTTTCTTTAAATATAAGACTTGGTATGAATTTAGTGAAAATAGCTTACACCTGCATATTTAGTTCGGAATTAGGACATATTGAACGTATTACCGACCCGCTTTTTCATAAAATTTTTTATAAAAACTTAAAATTTAGTTGTAACAAAAAACACATACATGCGAAAATAAATTTATATGTCGTAATTAGGTTCAGCTTAATTTGTTTAATTTCAATTTAAAATCGTCCAGCTGCATCCTTATATAATCAAAAATAGGTGAATAACTTAATTAATTATTTCGATATATCATTTTCCTAATTCCGCCCGGTCGATCGTAAATACGTACAACATAAATTTACGTGTACCTAATTCCCGCTCAAGACTAATTAGTAATTTAAAATATTTATGATTTACAAATTGAAGAAAGTATTTAATATAATCTATTTAATAATATATCTTTTACAATTATTTGAATAAAATAAATAAGTGAACATCATAGTTTCATTATTATGGTCTTAACAAAATAAAAATTTTTTTAAACGTTTGCATCAATATTTTCACTAAAATGTCTACCTAGTTTAGTTTTCTATCAATAACTTATTTATTAATATGAATACAAATGCGCATTATTTTGCATTACAACGAGGAAATAATATTCTTTTTTTATTTCAAAAATTAATTTGGAATATAAAGCGTGCAAGTATTGTATTTACAAAAAAAGGGCTTGGGCGGCATAATGTACTAGGGTGGTGATATTTACATTTACGTTATACTTAGTTTTTGGGTATTTCATGTATACATAATAATGTGGTTGATATTTTTTGTATATTTTTTTTAAATTTACATAAGGTAAATTATTTTAATTTCGTTACAGTTTGTAAATTCGTCATATGCCTTTTATTTACTACAATTTGTAATAAAATTTGTAAAAAAAAAATTATGTAAAATAAATGATAAAAACTTGTTTTAAATTTTGCCGGTAATTGGATATAGTACTTTTTAGGTTCTATTTAGGTTCTATTTTCGATCTACCGACACAATTGTTTTTAATAGGGTTTTATATTTAACTCACTTTTAATCAATTATTATGTCCTTTTTTGCTACCAATATCACTTTGATTTAAAATTTATTTATTAAAGTTTATAATAAGTCGAACTGCCGGAACTTAATGCTGTCAGGTGAGCCACTACAACGAAAATGAAATTAGGCTGTCGGTAGTAGGTTCACTCAGATGTCGGTGAATGGAACCAGGCTATTCCGTACTAAACAATGTTTTTAATTGTTATTTTTTAATTATTTTATTTATTTTTTTCAATGAATAATGATCAAAAAATTATCAGTTAATAATGTGCACTCAAATTTGTTTTTGCAAATAAATTGACTTTGTAAAAGGGTACTCTTATTTTTTTTTGTTTTTATGTTAATTTTCGGTTTTGCAGATTAATTAAAGATGTGTCCGCGAAAAAACTACAATACTTTTAAGAAAATCTAAATAAAATTATTGAGATTGTAAATCAGGGAATCAGCCTATTCAAGACCAGTAAATTATTTTCCATTCCACGTACGACTATCTATTCGATAAAGTATCTTAAAAGTATGACTCTGATGTGGAACCTGGACTGATAGTGAGGATATTTTAACAGATAGTGAGGAGTTATTTCTTGTTAAGTGGATTTAAGTGGAAATTGGCTAACTGGGGTTTCCCAATAACAAAAAGTCAGCATCTTGATTAGTCTAGTAGCGGAGCTAGCCACGAAACTAATGAAACGAATCCACGTAGTATCACATATTTTACCTGCATCTCGGACGAAATTTACCCGGGAGAATATTTGGAAATGGATTAGTGATATTACAGAAACCTTGACAAAAGAAAATATATATGGCACTTTGCTATATATGGTACTTTGAACCCTTCAAGAATATTTAATTACGACGAGACTGATTTCTTCTAGGCAGCCTAAGGAATAATCAGTTCCAGTGAAAAAATGGTTCAAAATGGTTGAACACTAAAATTGGGAACGATGAAAAGGAATGTATGTAAAACTGCTTTTATAAATATAGGTGAATTTTCTTTAGATGAATTTGGTACCCATACAATGTTGGATAATAATTAATTAAAACTATATATAGTTATATTATATATATACTTAGATTACGCAGATGATGTATGCCTCATATCAAAAAATCAAAGGGACCTACAGAACAAAGTCAACAGATTACAGGAAGAAGCAAAGAAATCGGGACTGGAATTAAATATCGAGAAAACCAAAGCAATGAGGACAAACAAAAGTTATAGTGAGCCAATAACAGTGAGTGGACAACAGATAGAATGCGTAGAAGAATTCAACTACCTGGGGAGCATTATAACATCAAGAGGAGGTGCAACAGAAGATGTCAACAGCCGTATAAATAAGGCAAGAAGAACATTTGGGAGCCTAATGAAGATATGGCGGAGCAACCAAATATCGAGAACAACAAAGCTAACAATATTCAGAGCATGTGTTAAGTCAACATTAATGTATGGCAGTGAAACATGGCTCACTTCGGTCAGAATCAAACAGAAGCTACAAGTATTCATCAACAAGTGCTTGAGAATTATATGCAGAATATTCTGGCCGGCAAGAATTAGCAACGAGGATTTATGGATGATAACTGGAGAAGAACCGATCAACAGACAGATAAATAGGAAAAAATGGAAATGGATAGGTCATACACTAAGGAAATCAGAAAGTGATATAGCAAGAAGAGCTCTAGAGTGGAATCCACAAGGACAAAGGAGACCCGGCAGACCATACAACACATGGAGACGCACAATCGATCAAGAATTAACAGTCAACAATTATACCTGGGACGATATTAAGGAAGTAGTACTCAACAGAGAGGAATGGAGGTTCACTATCGAAGCCCTATGCTACCACGCGGACTAATAGGAGAAAAAAAAAAAAAAAAAAAAAAAAAAAAAATAGTTATATTAAAAGATAAAAAGGTTTATTCTATAGTTTCTAAGTTATATTTAATTATTTATTCAATTTTGTAGTTACAATTCTATTAATTTATTCTTCTAGGTGAACAGTCAATACTGTTCACTTGGTGGAAGGTTGTAATGGAAGAGAGGTCTACACCTCTTTACATACCGTTTTTATAATAGTTGTCAGCAATCAATGGCGGAAACACGTAACCGGTATGGTAGCACTACATACGCCACACGGTGACTGTTGCCCCCATGACTGCCTTACGCCATCTGTTGTCTCAAAAGGGTATGTAACAATATGTAAAAAAATTTTTTATTTTATTTGAAATCTTCATAAACATTAGAAATATCAGCTTGTGGGTAGTTGGATCCACTATTGTCGGTATTTGGGTACGGAAAAAATTTAGTGTTGGTAAATGGATACCGAACAATAATTTCAAAAATAATTTTATTTATGTTACATGTTATATTTTTTAATTTAATTTAATAATTAAACAAGTAATTGTTAATATTTTTAAATAATAATTAGAAAAATCCATTTCTAGTAAAACTTTTTTAAATACAATGTCATTTATCCAATCAAGCTACTAAACTGTCGGTAGATGGTGCTCTTACCTTATGACATGTATTCAAACATTTTTTAATATTTTCTAATTCTAATTATTTCACTCTTTAAAAAATATATTACTTAGTTGTTGTAATTTCTATTCAAAACAACAACAAAATAGGTTATAAAATAATAAATTAATTTGGCTCGCAGTCGCAAATAAATAACTAATGACATTTAGAGTTTTGCGCAGTATTGATGTGCATTCTTCTTAAGCGTGTTGCAAGTCTATAAGTTAGTAAACCGTTATTTTTTATGTTATACTTTAGTGAACTGAAGCTAACTCAGCAATTGAATACATACAAAATATTAAAATTAGAATATTTGGCTTAATAATAAGGATAACCAAATTATAATTAATGCATTAAGTATAACGATCATGGTTTATTTGTCAGTATGAATAATCTTATGCTAATATTGAAGTTATTTTAATTTGGTCAATTAAAAAAACTTTTTAATTTGAAGGGTTAAAGTTAAAAATGTTCATAAATATATTATACATGCATATTATGTAGACAGGCACATAAATTATGATTCAGTATTTTCCTGGAAAATTTTGATATCAAGCATTTTTAAAACAATATCCAGAGATATTGGTAAGAGTGTCACAAAATTCAACAACGAGAAGGGCTAATATTACTGAAACAAGTTTACAAATTCGTTTGCTAAAATCAGGATATTTCGATAGTTTAATATGATATGATATGAAATTTATCTTGTTCCGCAAGAATGTAATTGTGATGAAACCGTGTTTTTTATGTCCTGGTCAAGGATAATAAAATTTTTGTTCGTAAAGGTTCATCTCATACATATGGCCGTTCTACAAATGATGAAAAAGAGTGTTTAGCAGTTTTTGTCGGTCCTTCAGCAACTGCCAAACGTATACCCCCACTCATATTATTTGTATTTAAAATTAAATAAAAACTCTAGGAATCTTTCACAAATTTTATTAAAAATCTTGATCGATTGCGGTTATTACATCATCATCAGAAGATTGATAAAGTAATTATGTACATAATGTGTTAATATTTATAGTATTTTTGTTATTTTACATAATACCTGTAAATATTAATTTATAAGTATAAAAGTGATAATTTACCATAGGTACGAAATTTCCAACATTACATGACGAAATTAAAAACTCGACAAATTTTGTTGACAAAATTACCTGCATCGTAGTATTATCAATATTATCCAGCGACCTCTTACAAGTTTTCCTTTTACTCATATGTTGGCTACCTTTTTATGGGTACCCCACTATATCGAATACGTTATATTCTTATGTACTTTAATACACAGTTGTTGGTGTATGTATTGTATATAGATTATATTATTACACTCTTCATTGCCCACGATACTTGAATTTATTGAGGCTATTAGTTTTTTTTTTTTCAAATTTTCTCTTTTTCATTAATTTCTATTTGTAGTAGTTAGTTAGGTGTTTTTAATAACACTACTGAGTGCTAATACCAGCAATGTGTTGTTCTAATCGCCTTCAAGTCCTTTCATCTTCCAGTTGAGTTTTGATCTATTTCTACCGCACACATAATTAATTCAGATTAGATTATTTGCCAAATTTTCTTTATGTAGAAATTTATTAGTAGTTAGATAGAATATTTTTCCTATATTAGATAAAAATTAGATTAAAAGTACTTACATACAAATTTAATAATTATATTTATTAAAAAATTAACTGTTTTTGGTAAGTAGATCTTCAATGGAATAGAGCCACTATTATTTTTATACTTACCAAATTATACTACAATTTTTTTTATAAAAATTAACTAATTAACCTGTTGAAAGACAGAAAAAAAGTTAATTAAAACATTTTTAACTTTTAAATGAAATTGATTAGTAGACTGGTAGATCAGTATAAGATTAGAGTAATCAGTTATAATAACTACTAAGTTCCTGCATAATTCAATTTCTCGTATAATAGTAAGGTTTTTGTTGCTTTCCTTAACGTTCGTTAAGGTAGGAAAAACTGTTTAATTGTAGAAAAAAAAATGAGTATACTTACATAGTAGATTAAATTTTACTTAAATGTAATTTTTATCATGATTTTAAATTTAAAATGTTTAAAAATAAATTCAACAAAAAATAGGTTAAATGTATGCGCGTAATCTTTGTAAAAAATTCCATGGTTAAATAATCTTGAATAAAATAAAATTAAACCTTAATATAATCTGAACTAAATTTTATTTAACTTAAGTAGGTAATTATAATGTATTAAGTATATAGAATTTGCTTATTCATTCATACTCAAAACTAATTCGACTTTCTGAAGTATGTTTATTTGTTTTTGGTGGATTCAAACCAAATGATTTTAAAAAAATTATATTAATGATAAAGTAAGGATTATAAAATAGCAATATTTACACTTGCGGATCAATTTTTGTAACCTCTTTTTTATGTTTAAAATAGATTTTTGCTGGCTGTCAGCCAATTTCCATTCAATTTAAAAGGCAATACGGTTAGAAAATCTTGCTATTTTAACAATATGTTATAAACAGGTTAATAACGATTTTAAGAATTAATTTTAATACCAACAATTTTCCACTTTTACCACTTTTTATTCCAGATTGCATCAAGTTTAGCTATTTTCTAATTTTTTCAAATTTAACCTGTAAAAATTCTTACAAAAATACACACTGAAACGACCAGAACGAACACCTTCTGAATTTATTTCTGATCACCCATTAGACAAGTAACTGTAACTCTGTCAACTCACCGTTAGTTGATTTCGATATTGACTTTTAAGTACAAGCTTCCCAGTAGAATGATTTTCAGACTAGTTTTCAAAGTAATTCAAATGACCAAATGCGTTACCATCAATCCAATCGAATAAATTTTTCCTGTAAATCAATCAAATTAGTTTCATGTGAATTAAAAATCTATACATCAAATTTTACATTTGGAATTTTTCCATTTTGATTTTCCAATGAAAATAACTACAAAATTTGAATTTCGAAAGAAATCGATACTCCTAAATATATGCAATTTAAGCTGAATTAAAATTTTTAATTGAAAAAACCTAAATGTATTCAAACAATATTAAGAAAAAAAAAAAAAAAATCACGGTTAGACACTTAGACTTTTGTTAATGAACTAAACTAAAAAAATTAGCTCATAAAATTTCAGATCATGCTTAGTTTTACGTGCATACTGAATCAGATTAAATATAGAAATTTAATTTTTATTATCTTTATATTCAAATCTTATATATACAATGTTCCAGTTAGTAATCTTTTACTTATTTACATAGTGAAAATATGTATTCTTTTAACTTATTACTTTTATTATCTTATCTTCTTATAAGTTACTACTTATTTTTATACTCAGGTACATTTTTTATTTAATTTTAAAGTTCAATATAAAATTGAAATATTTTTATTTTGATTTATTTGCTTACAGTCAAACCCATGTAAATAAAACTTTCAAAAATTTCTATCACAATAAAAGTCATTAGTAGAACTTTTGAATTAAGGAATTCTTGGGTTACGAATAAACGTATTAAAGTGTATAGTTAGTCAAAATATATCAGACTTATCTCAGACTATCAAAATTGTGATTAAAAACATGAAGTTTTTCACATTAAAATTAGTTAGTTCGAAGGAAAAGCTATAATTGTATGATTGGGTTCGTTCAGTAGCATTAACCTGTAGATCTGGAATCCATTTTGGATCCATGTGCCATATATCTGGCCAGTGGACACAATTCACCACAAAAATTTACCGCAATACTAGCGCCCTCACCGGAAAATATAATGAGTACTTTTTAAAATAAATTAAATTTCAATGGAATATTATTATCACACATATAATTTATTTTTTATAACTCTTAATTTAATTTGATGTATATGAATCTTCCTTAAAAATTTAAATTTTCACACTAATTCAAAAAATAATGGCGATTTAAATTTAACAATTTTCATAAAAAAATATAAACATTTAATTTTTCTTACAATAGATGTCACAACACTCAACATAAAAATTGTTGTTGTTGTTTTTACATATAAAAAGTCAGATCCATGAAATGTATCTAGAATTTTTTCAGATCCATTTTCATTAACCGCGATACATTAACCGGTACATTTACCACACCGTTCAGTAAACAGATCCATGGATCTGTGGATTTCAGATCCATCGGTTAATTTCACTAAACGCTACCATTGTTTATATATGTATGTATACATATTATGTATTATATGATATGTATACCAAAAATTTGCAAAAAAAAGTTCAGATTGTTTTGACAATAATTGTAAGAAGAAAAAAATTTAAAATTAGAATGATATTTTCTGGTGTGGAAGTTACTACGTACATATAAGTAAATATGTAACTTCCAAACTATAAAATATGAGATATTTTTAGTGGAGAAATAGTTATATGCAAATAATGCAATTATAGTTTATTGAAGGCTTGATTTGATTATTGTAGTATAGCGGAGTAACAAATATCTAGAAATGTTATACATAATATAATATGAGGGTTAATTGATATATCATCAAATATGTCATCAAATATGTCAACAATTTGATGCAATATTAATTTAAAATATAAAGTTAAATTCAGTTTCTTTGAACTCAATTTCTTATTTTTGTTTTATAATATTTAAGGCCATAAGTTTATGAATATAGGATTGAGTGCCAAGCTAATAATAATTATATAACTAATAATAATTATTGTAAAGGTGGATTTCCACATGGATGTGATGTCCGTCATGGTCAATTTTGACAGTTAAATCAGAATCAAACGTCGCTTAAAAAACATAAACGAACTTTATCTTTTACGTAACGGTGGTCATACATAAGTATACCAAAATATAATTTGGTGCTATGTTGTAAATATAATTATGATGTGAATATAATTGATTTAAAAATAAAATATAAATAATTTATTATTTAAATTAGTTTCATAATTTATTATAATAAATTTAAAATAAATCAAAAAAATTATAATATTTTTTTTATATATTTTATTTTAATATTTAAAATATTATAAAAACTGTTGTTATTTTTAATATATTTTTAATTTATCGAATATTCAATGTATTCGTGACTGACATCAGTCGCAATCGAAAGTGGAAATCGTTCTGAAAAAATCGTCGCAGAAAAAATAAAATATTTTACCAAAAAAGTTAACGTCTTTCACTAAAATTTCAGTTATTTATATCAAAATTTTTGAGTTTAGACAATTAAGTATTACTCGAAAACAGTAAGTCTAATACCCAGCAAATAAAATCGTTAATTAAGTACATCAATTTTGAAAAATGCTTTGCTCCAGCTGCCAAATTTTCAGAGTTGTTTGTTAAATATTTATTAGACATTATTTTTTCAATCCGATTTTTATTTTTTTTCTTTAACATTCGAACGAATCTCCCTTTAAAAAGGATTTTACTATTTTACACTTCAAAATAAACCATCCTCTCTATAAAATTATAATAATTTTTTGAAATTTAAAAAAAAATCAACCAAAAAAACATACTTTTTGCAATTAAAAGTAATAATTTTTTTTGCTAGGTTCATTATAAACAGATCTTACTGTATACGTAGAATTACTGTTACTGTTTTTTAAGTAAAATTCTCAGCTTATTATTATAATAATAATCTAATCTTTTTGTTTTTTGATTGGTACCATTTAAACTTTATAAATTTTCGATGTCAACTTTAAAAAAAAATCAATTTTAAAATTGCAGTTTTTTATAAAATCAAAATATTTTTATTTTTACCACTCGGTGCAAATTTTTTGAGACCTTATTTAATTTTAAATTGTATTTTTAATAATTTCGTTTATTAGATATTTTAATTTTATTTTCTCGTTTATTAGATATTTTAATTTATTGTTAACTTTTTTGTGAAACATTATCAGGAGACTGACTTTATTATTAAGTAAAATAAAGTTAGATAGATCTATTTTAAAATTATTAATGTAAAGTATTTCATATTTGTTTCAAACGCTTCTATTCATTTATTTTAACAATATGATGTTATTGTGGGTTTTAAAAACATCCCGCTGATTCTAAGTGACTTGGCTTAGGTGTTCCACAAATTTTAATTTTATGGTTTTTTTTTTTTGCCTTACATAATACCATTACAACCTATACTACTATTGTTAATATTAAAAACCCCATCTTTTTCCATTATGTTCTTCGATTTTAATAGTGTAAATTTGTTGTTAAACAATAAAATTTTTCAACGTTTTTGTATTTCTTAAGAACTTAGTTAAATAAAGATAACTTTAATTTACCTAATAATCAAATAGATATAATTGATAATGACCATTAATTTGACAATATTTATTTTTTTAATTTTAAGTTTAAATAATTACGAACTAATTTTAGCCAATTCTTTTTATTTATTCCATTCATTGCAAAATAAATCAATTTTATTTTTGCTTTTGTTTATTTATACCTTTGATTCGTTTGTGTGTAAATTCGGTATTCATTTATTATAACTATAACTATAGTCTTATGTGATTTATTTAATATATGGTAATATTATATAATTATATTGTATAATAAAATAAAAAAGCATTTTTAGCATTTATAAGTTCTTAAAGATGCTTGAAAAAAAGCGAAACATGTTCAGCAAAAAACAAATAAAATAAATACTTAATTAATAAATAAAATTAATAACAAGAGAAAAACAAAAAATGGCGAAACAAGAAAAATAACAAGTGTTTTTTTGAATAATTTTTACTTAATTGAAAGTTAAATTAAATATTATATAGTGACTATATATATATATCTATAATAATTTTTATTTTGTTAAAAAATTGAGACTATTTCTTTAATAATATAGAAACCAACCAAAATAAAGACAGAAATAAAAAAAAAAAACAAAAGAGAGAAAGAAAGCATGAATTTAGTAAATTGTTATGAAAACGTAAATAATTTTAGAAAATTTTTATAATTCGTGTTTTTTGTTTGTTTGTTGTTTTTGCTTTGTTTTAAACATATTTATCTATTTTTCCTGTTACTCTATAGTCTATATGTATATTATAGCTCTATATTATTTCAACATACTGATTAAATTCCAAAACGCATTTTTGATCTTGAACATTTTGGAAAGATTTATTGAATTTGCAATGTTACAATTTAATTATATAAAAATTATTAGTTTTTGTTAAAATAAAAATTATTACAACAAATTTATGTATAATATTAAAAATAAAAGTAGGTACTTAATTTTCAAAATACAACTACATATTTGATCTACAGTGAATGTCACAATTATTTACAAACAAAAAATAATTTACTAATTACTTATTTATAATAATAAATAATATAAGAATTAACTGTAAATAAATTTTCCAAATATTGTTGAAGCGAATTGAAATTATTTACCGTTAATTCTATAAATGAGTTAAGAAATGAAAATTATCTAATTGAAAATAATTTAAATGAAATATTTTGAAATAATTGTGGTATTCACGGTAGATTAATTATTTGCAAAATTTATATTTTACATTTTGTAACATGCTATTTTTATAAAATTTATTAGGGTAATTTGTTAAATTTATTATTAGGGTGATTGGGTAAATTACGTCAAGTAATATATATATATAACTTCTATTTTTATAATAAATAGAAAAATACATATATGTATGTATTTATATATGTATATAGAACGATTTATGTAACTACTTAGTTAATGTACCTAACTAGTTTGTCAAATTTTACCAATTTTTGACATTTCTATATACATATACATATCTACAAGTAGTTGACGTAATATGCTCAATCTCTCTTATCATTTTCACATTTGACATTTTGGAACTCAATCTATATTTACCATACTTAATTAATGTTTTTCTTTTCTGTCAAATTTAATGCTAATAATTTTTTTATTGTTTTTTTGTTTTTCTTTTTCATGTAATCAAATTTAAAATTTTGGAACACATCATTCAAAAAAAAAAAAAATATATATATTTTTTAATTTAAAATGCTTAAAAAAAAAAGAAAAATTGTAGCTGTTTGTTTCATCATCAACAAAAAAAAAAAAAAAAAAAAAATCCAGAACATTACTTAAGCAATAAATGAAAATTTAGAAATATTTCATCAGCATTTTATAAGCTTCAAAAAATTTATTTATGTATTTGTGCTAATATAAATGAAAGTATATTATCTATGTTTGTCTTGTCAAAATCATCATAATCATCATCATTTTCACCACTATAAATAATAGAATCAAATCATCATATCAGAACGATCGTGACCTCAAACAAGGGAAACTTTCTCAACAAAAATCCAGACTCAAGTGAACAACGAAAATATACATTCAAAATATTTAACAAACATTTTTTGTTTTTGTTTTGTTTACTTCATTGTTGTTTTTATTTTTGTTATTTAAAAACACATTACATATATTAATATTTCGAATTTTATAATTCGAAATATTTATTTATATTTGTTGTTGTTCTTGTCTAGTCAAAATAACAATAATTTTTAAAATAACAAAATGGATAGCCCCGGCGCTGTTGGTAGGCGTCGAGGCAATTCACGTGTTAATGCTGAAGATCAAGCCCTCGATCAAATTGCAAAAGAGGTAAGTGACATTTTTAATTATATACATAGTTAATTTTTCATTTTATTTTTATCATTATTTAAATTAATTATATATATATATCTACATATGAATTTATATCTACAATTAAGTAAGTAAATTAAATTATTTTTACCCCATGTTACGGAGTAACATGTACTTTATTATGTCGTTATGATGTAATATTTTGAACTAACAGGTACTTTATGGATATCAAAATGAAAATCGAAAGGTCAGCTTTCATTTAAAAGTTTAAGATAATAGTTACTAAAAAATAATACCGTAACATGTATCTATATATTGAGGTATCTGGACAACCCTAATAACCATGTTTAATAACTAATGTTTATTGATATCATTCGTTAAAATAAATTTTGTAAGCTTTTCTATATATATGTGTTTTAGCTTACATTTTATGAGCAGATACATTTTTGGAAAAAAATGCAAGGAAGATCCCTATATAACTCAAAAGGGAATGAAAACATTTCCTCTTCTCTGTGCGCTTATTTCTTTTTTTATATACATTTCAAACCGTCCTGATCATCTAGTGCAAAGAATGCCATCTTATTTCATATTATATGTTTAAATTTACAATGTATTAACTTTGGAATTAAATTCAAATAAATTTTTTTTTCATAATACAAAAGAAATATACAAAACTTGATCACACAACAAAGATGAAGTTTTAACAAACAAATGTTATAGTTATGAAGCGATTGATTGTCTAAAGACAAGACACAACCGTACGAATTATGAATTACATCAAAAAACATTTTTTTTTATATACCTATAGTAAAAGTGGGTATTGATGACCTATGTCAACTAAATTGTGACTTTTGCGATGCGCTAAAAATCCAATTTTCAAGATAACTTTCTAAAACTATCATTTTTATTTACTTTATTTAATTCTTTGCGAATAAAATGTAATTTATTTGACTTTTTATTAATAGTTTATAGAAAAAAAAATTAAATTACATAAAAACTCAAAATGTCAGTCTCGCACCAATTGACCTAGGGTGACCTAGGGTGCTCCAAATTGTGACTATTTGGTGTTGGTATTTGTGACTATGAAAAATAATACTAAACTCATAATACTACAATCCCATAATACTACAACCCATTTTTTAGTTTTTGTTGTTGTTTTATATTTTATCCAAAGCGTTATTCTTTTCTTCATCTCTTTTTTTTTGTAATAAGCAATCCATAAATCACTTCTAGCTACAGATGGAAAATTTTCTTTCAGCTATTTAATTGTTCTTTTATTTTTTGATCTTCATGACTTCTGAGCCAAAATAGAGGCTTTTTAAATGGTAAATTAATATACTATAACTATAAGTACTACTTATTTTTTTTTTCCTGCTCTTATATTTTTTTGTTTTATATAAAAAGATAGGTAGCATATTTGTGACCGTTTTGAATATAATTATGACCGCTGTGATATTTAATGATTTTAAGCTTATTTTATTAAATTTTGTGTAGATCATAAAATGAGCGATGATTCCTTATTTAATTTGCAGTGAAAAAATAGACATGGCCAATATAAAATTAAATATATTAATTAAATTATTTCTAAAAAGCAACTACAATTTAAAACATGTAATTCGGATATATTTTGCGGGTAATTCGGCTCATAATAATGCTTGAATTTGTGACCGTTGTAGTAATGTGACGAATTGAGGCTTTAATCGAAAGATATTGTAGGTCACAAATTGAATTTTATTTAGCAAGTGCTTAATACTTTCCAAATAAACTAATTTAAATTTATAAAAAGTAATAAAAAGTTAACTATTTGGTTATACAAAAACTCACTTCAAAACTCTAATTGTGATCTATAGGTCACAAATACCTCAACAGAAAAAAATTATAGCTTATAGTTCGGACAGCTTTTAATTATTTAATTACTCAGCAGCTTATTTACAAAATAATCACATTTTTCGATCATTTTACGTTAAAAATTCTCTAGAACCTTATTATTAGGCATGTATTTAATTTTATAATAATACCAACCTTTTGGTATAAATTAAAAATATTTTTATCAACTTCTCACTTCAAAACCTTGACGAAAACTGAAATTACGAGAAAAAGTAAGGTGCTTAATGACAAATTTGTTTTTTGGCACGAAATTTTCTATTATCATATTAAAGTACTAGTACAAGTATAGTGGAATAAAATAATTAAATTTTTTGAAATAAATTCCCAAAAAGTATTCTTTTAGGAAATACATTTTAAATCAATTTTAGGCTGACGAGATCACAACTACCCACTAGGTCACGATTACCCACTTTTACTATAATATAATTATTAAAATATAATTCAAATTTGAAAAATCGTACAAAAATAAACGAAGCTTTATCAAATTCAATAATAGTACAATTAAGCGTCCTAAACGATCTATCATATGAGTGTATTTATTCCTTATTTATAAAGGATATAATCCCAGCATTACAATTTATAAATGTGGCTGGTTCTGTTTGCTGACAATATGGTAGAATATGACTTGAATGAGTGTGAAAGAAAAATTAATGAAAATCTAAAAAAAGTTATACGTGTGAAAAAAAATTAATTGAATGTGTATGTAGATTATAAAATATAGTTGTTAGATAAATTGATTGTGTAATGAATATACATAGTTAATTTTAATTTATACAATTTCTCTAAAGACCAATAATCGAAATCTAATCTAATCTAATCTAATATTTAAAAATATTTTTCATTTAATTTTTGTTTACTTAAAAAAATAAATAAATAAATAAATAAACAAATATTAATACTCACACAGTAGTACATATTATATACAATAGCTGATAGACATAATTATAGACTTTTCAAAATAATAAAAAATTAATAATAACTTTCCTTGACATCGTAAATATCCCAACACAAAGTTGAGTGCAACGCCTGTTTGATCTAAAATGTCAATAAAAGCTCACGAAAGCTTGAGACATTGTCTTATGATCAAAATTGTTGTCGAAAATGTCTTCGCAACCGGTTTGACAGACGTACATATTTGAGTATCTAAAATTTTTTAAAAGCCCAATGTATTTTTTTTTTATAATAGTTAAGTTTTTTTTTGTAAATTTTTATTTGTATGAAGGAAAGAGGAATGAGCTACATTGTGATTAAAACCAAATTAAAATAAACATAAAAAATATTTTCTAGGTTTGCTAATTCACCATGTTTATCATCAATTATAATATTATTTAAAATAATGCAAGCCATGATTATATATTTAGCAAGTTTAATATTCTGCAGATCTACATTCTATATGTATGCGTAATGAACTCGGGATGATATTCTGACGTGATTTTTCTAAAGAAAGGAAGCCATCATATTTTTTGGGCATGTATTATAGAATTTTCAAGGGGGTAAGCTGTATTATACATATTGCAGATAGATATAGGGATATGAGTATGTAGAACTTTTAACTTATTAAGTAATTTAATTAAATACCCTTGACAGACTATACTTCATTAGACTAAAATACTTCATTATGAAGAAAATCTGCTTCATAATGAAGTTCATTAATGAAGTAAAATCTACTTCATTTAGCATTAAATTAAGAAAAAAAGCCATCTGTTGGAAATTTTAAAACTAAATTTTTATTGAAAATCTAAATATTTGAAAATATTAATTCGAATTGACATTTTAATATTTTGTTTTGAATTATAATTCGAATTATCATTTTCCTATTTTATTTTGGTCAAGTGGTTAAGATAATAGTATTATTTTTGAAAAAAAAAAAATAAAAATAATTAAAAATAAGTGAAAATAATTGAAAGTAAACTTTCATAATAATATAATATACATAATAAAATGCCTAAAGACCATCCGGGTAACATTTAATTTTCAAAAGGATAATGTTCTATCCTAAAAAAAACTTCATTACATTATTTTGAGTTATGATTCTGATAGAAAAGAATCTTATCAGGGCCTAATTATTCATTAGAGAGGCCTAAGTGTTTAGAAAATTGATTTCAATGACCACATATTAAACCAACCAATCAACGTATAGTATAGAGTATTTAATTTTTTTTTTTTATTTATATTAACATTTGCCTTCCATTGAATTTTTTCACACAAAGAATATTTCCCAAAAAATTTATTCTTTTTTGGAACAAAATAGTTCTTAATAAATGATAAATCTGTTTTCTCTCAAGTTTAATTGTATTTCTTAAATAATTTAACAAGTTAAAATTCAAAATAACTTTTTTATTTTCCATTTTTATTGTTTATAAAATTATATAAAAAAAACTAATAATTAAGTAACTAATCTGTCACCACTTCATTAAACTTTACTTCATAATTAAGTTGAACTTCATAATGAAGTATAGTCTGTCAAGGGTATAAATTGAAATCCTGAACACATCATCAATCACTTGGTTTAAAATAAAAATAAATAAAAATATTTTGTGTATTTTTCTTGATCACAAATGTATTACAATACAATGTTTCACAAAAGTTCTTATCACACAATGTTGCCAACTTATTTTTACGCATACAGTTGGCAATAACTTCGTATTTCGTATTTCGTCAATATTACAAAACTCAATTTTGCGTGAAGAGATAAATAATAATTTTTTTTATTTTAATAAAAAGCTGAGGTTAATGTTTAGTTATTTAAATTTGATTTTTTTTTTCATTTTAAATTTGTTTAGACTTATTAATTTCGTATCTTAGGACCCCTTTTAATATTTCTCCTCTTTTGGGTTTAAATTAAAAAATTCAAAAAGAATAAAAGTTGCAAGTAGTCCTTTGGTATAATAGAAATCGTGACATCGAAAATGCAGTATTCGAGTTTTAACTGCATTCTAGTACGTTCCATAACGTATTATATACAATGTAGGTAGTTTTTAAAATGCTTGAATGTAAACATTTTGGAATTTGTTTATTTATTTATTTTAACAGTTGATCCTACACATAAATCTGTAGGCCAACTTTATAGGTCTTTTTCCCTTTCGAAATGTGGGCCTTTTTATCAAATTATATTAATTATTTGGTATATATCCCCCTCGGTGGCGCAGTGGTTATGTAACAGGATCCATGACCGAGGGGACCCCGGTTCGAACCTGGTTGGTGGCGATTTGTAAAAAAAATCCATCATTAAATTTGTTAATTGAAATTTCGAGATTAATCGAATGAAAATCATTAATTGAGATCGAACCGGTAATAAGGTAGCGCCACGTTGTTTCTAGGCAGCGGTAGATGGTTACTCCATCTCCTAGGACCGGTTACTGTAGGCCAATCACCCGCATAATCGGTAAATCAATGGATTCGAAATAATAGAAGAAGAAGCCTCGGATACACGAATGACTACTTGATAACGACCTTTGGCACTCAAAAAAGGACCCGAATTGCACAATGGAATGTAAGAACACTTAGAGAAGCTTCAAGACTCTCGCAATTGGAAGCTCAAATGGCTACTTACAACATAGACATCCTAGGTATAAGTGAAATGAGATGGAACAACACCGGAGAAATCAACACGGAGAATGGAAACATGGTAATTTACAGTGGAAGGGAAACAGGGGGTGAAAGTGGAGTCGGAATACTAATATCAAAGAAATTGAGACAAACATTGGTTTCTTGGAAGGCAGTCTCGGATAGAATTGTTATAGGGCGATTTCGAAATATGACAAGACATGTAACAATAATTCAATGCTATGCACCAACAGATGTCGCTGAAGACCATATTAAGGATGACTTCTACGAACAAATAGAAACAACGCTAGCACTCATAAATAGGGGAGATATCATAATATTAATGGGTGACTGGAATGCGAAAATAGGATCTAACAACAATGGACTTGAGGAGATAATGGGCAAACACGGGTTAGGAAGAGAAAGAAACAACAACGGGGAAAGATTGATAGAGTTGTGTCAGACTTTCGACCTAGCAATCGGAGGGAGTCTATTTCCACACAAAGATATCCACAAATACACATGGACAACACCAAACGGGATCTCAAGAAATCAGATAGATCACATATGCATCAGCAAGAAGTGGAAACAATCAATGTTAGATGTGAGAAATAGAAGGGGAGCAGATATACACAGCGATCATGAATTACTAACTGGGGACTTCAGAATGAAACTAAGCCAACAAGGAAGAGGCAGAAGATATAGAAAGAAGAAAATAAATATAAACAACTTAAAAAATCCGCAAGTAAGAGCTGACATAGTTACGGCGTTACGAGAAAATATTAGAAATAATAGAGAATACACTTGGGAAGAGATTCTGGAAATTTACAACCAAACAAGCGAACAAAATCTTGGAATTTCACAACCACAAAGAAAAATCTGGATAACCGATAACACATGGGCCTTGATTAAAAGAAGAGGTGAAATAAAGAAAATGATAAACAACAGGATGGCATCAAGAAGAGAATATGAAGAAATAGCGAAAACAGTAAAAAGAGCAACAAGAAGAGATAAAAGGAAATTTCTACAAAATTTAGCCGGAGAAGCAGAAAAAGCAGCACAGCAACATAACCTGAGAGAATTGCATCGCATAATCAAGAACTTAACTAACCAGTCGGAACAACAAAACAAACCAATTAAAGATAAAAATGGTGCGCTCATCACAAACTTAGAGGATCAATTAAAGAGATGGAGAGAACATTTCCAAGAACTGAGCAACGAAGAAAGTACAAATAATGAAGCAGACATAAGAAACAGAGACAATGCAAATATCTACCCAACTGAGGGACTGCCAATATCTACTCAAGCTCCAAATATAGAAGAAATCAAAGCTACAATCAATATCCTGAAGCAAAACAAAGCAACAGGTGAAGATGGAATTCCAGCAGAAATAGCCAAACTGGACCCTGACTTATTCGCAAAAACAATTGAACCCCACATCAGGAAAGCATGGATAGAAGAGAATATACCACCATCATGGAAGAAAGGAATGATTGTCAAGATACCTAAGAAAGGAGACTTGGCAAATTGCAGCAACTGGAGAGGAATCACGGTTCTAAATACTATTCATAAGATAATAGCAATTATTATAAAGAAAAGATTAGAAGAAGTACTAGAACCAATACTACGGAAAGAGCAGGCAGGTTTCAGACCAAACCGAAGCTGTGTAGACCAGGCAAATACTTTACGGGTCATAGTTGAACAATCAGTGGAATGGAATGCCCCACTATATCTACTATTCATAGATTTTAAGAAAGCATTCGACACAGTCAAGAGATGCGCAATATGGAGAACACTTACAAAGAAAGGAGTTCCTGAAAAAATCATCAACATCATCAAAGCGATGTATGAAGATGCAGAGACAACAGTTCAACACAGAGGTAAGATCAGTGATCCATTCTACACCAATATAGGAGTTAGACAAGGATGTCCACTATCTCCACTTCTCTTCAACACAATACTAGACGACATTCTAAGAGAAGTTTGCACTGGAATAAACGGAATAGAATGGGATCTCTTCGGAAACTTAGAAGACTTAGATTACGCAGATGATGTATGCCTCATATCAAAAAATCAAAGGGACCTACAGAACAAAGTCAACAGATTACAGGAAGAAGCAAAGAAATCGGGACTGGAATTAAATATCGAGAAAACCAAAGCAATGAGGACAAACAATAGTTACAGTGAGCCAATAACAGTGAGTGGACAACAGATAGAATACGTAGAAGAATTCAACTACCTGGGGTGCATTATAACATCAAGAGGAGGTGCAACAGAAGATGTCAACAGCCGTATAAATAAGGCAAGAAGAACATTTGGGAGCCTAATGAAGATATGGCGGAGCAACCAAATATCGAGAACAACAAAGCTAACAATATTCAGAGCATGTGTTAAGTCAACATTAATATATGGCAGTGAAACATGGCTCACTTCGGTCAGAATCAAACAGAAGCTACAAGTATTCATCAACAAGTGCTTGAGAATTATATGCAGAATATTCTGGCCGGCAAGAATTAGCAACGAAGATTTATGGATGATAACTGGAGAAGAACCTATCAACAGACAGATAAATAGGAAAAAATGGAAATGGATAGGTCATACACTAAGGAAATCAGAAAGTGATATAGCAAGAAGAGCTCTAGAGTGGAATCCACAAGGACAAAGGAGACCCGGCAGACCATACAACACATGGAGACGCACAATCGATCAAGAATTAACAGTCAACAATTATACCTGGGACGATATTAAGGAAGTAGTACTCAACAGAGAGGAATGGAGGTTCACTATCGAAGCCCTATGCTACCACGCGGAGTAATAGGAGAAAAAAAAAAAAAAAATATATTTCTGTATATTATATATAGTTATATTATTTTTTATTAATTATATTATATCTTTATTAATTAAAAAATTATATTTGAACCGATGTGGTTGTATTGAAAATTACACTTTTTAGTAATTTTCACCATTTGAAAATTTTTTTCGGTTCTCACAGGGTTTGAACCCTTGCTCCTTCGGTCCATTTTGGAATTATATATGTACGTTATATATTGGTACAATAGTGACGTGAAAGTCACAGTTGAATACAGTGACATGAATGTCACAATTGAATGCAGTGACATGAATGCCACTGTTGAATACAGTAATAAGTATAGTAGGAACAGTATGAATACAATTGTAATGTATCTTCCTTGTTCACTTCTGATTTCATTTTTCTTGTACAAAATATTTTTCAGAAGTTAAAAGCAATTCAGTGGAATATCTAATGTGATTGTCAGTGGTTTGTTATATTATATAAGTATACAATATTTTGTATATTATTTATTTTAACATTATCTAATTACTGTTCTCTACTTATAGTGACTAAAATATCTATCAACAAAAGCTGAAATTAAAGAAAAGAAATTAATTTTGAATGGAATTTTTTAATATTGTGAAAAATTTGAAATCGTAAACAATGATTTTCATCACACTTAAAGTAATTTAATTTCATCCAAAAACTTCATTTATAATTCTTTGTTTATTTATTTCCCTCAGAATAAGTATATAAATATTACCCGGAGGGGGTAAATTCTGAGATCATTTTTATTCTTTAAAATCCTCCTAATTTGTAGTACTAATAAAGTAGCAAATATTTTTCATATTCAAAAACATAAATTTAATTTTTATATACGAGCATGTGTATATATTCTAAATAGACATTAAAAAATTGAAGTATGTACATATACTCAAATATGAATAATTACTAAAAAATTTTAATATGCATAAATTAAAATGCACATATATATATCTAATATATTTTCTATATTTAAGTTTAGATAATTAGTCCCTATAAAATTTGTATTTTGTTCTTTCATCGAAACTCTAAAACAATTAATTTTAAATAGCTCTTCAGCTCAATTAATTCTGCCTTAATTGGTTCATTTACTTCATCTAGATTTATTGTATCGGGTGTTATTTTTAAAATTATTTTTTTGAAATTATTTCTAATCATAAAAAAATGAAATTTGATCTAAATTATTTTTGAAATATGGGACTTTATGTTGATTGAAATTTAAAAAAAAAAAAAAAATTGATGGGGTTGAATCCAATGACAGCTTCATCAATTTGGTTATTGTTTTTTTTTTTTTTTAATAGATTCCAAAATATAATTATGAATTTTTAATATTATGTTCGTTTAGAATTTCCAAAATAATATGAGATAATTAAAAAATTTTTTTCATTTTTTTAATTTGTTTATTTTGGATTTTTACATTTTGTGGGTTACATTTTTTCATTATGTGGGTTCGTTTTTGACATGGTATTTGAATGAAATCTTTTTGTATTATTGTTCTGATAGTGCGACATCTATCATTGTCAAAACTATTCGCTAAATAAATAACGGATAATATATTTTTAAAAATTCATAATCGGGAGTAACAATTATTCTTAAAATAAATATTTTTATCGAAAAAAATTAATTAAACTGCTTTGATGTTTGATAAAAATTGAAAATTTAATATGTAAATTTAATTTAGCAAATTTACTTATCGATTTTTGATTCAAGAAAATCTTTGATTAACCAAAATTATTGCCTGTGATACCCGTGTGAAATTTTGAACAAAAGTAAATTAAAATTAAAAAATTACCCTAATGCACTCAGACTTGTTGATAAGCAGAAGCGTTCTAATCCTTTAACAACTAGTTCAATATCAAGTAGTTACAAGAATTATTTATCAGATTTGTAACAATTTATTTTTGTTATTAATTTTTTTTTTCAATATATTTAATACATCATATTCAATATATACATATTCAATATATTTAATATCTTGTTACATAAACTGGCTTTTATTTTACTAACGTTTTTCGAACCGGAACCACTGTAGGCACTGAACACATTTCTGATTGACGTTAGCATCGGCATCGTTTGATTTCTGCTGCACGTTTCTATGTTGGATTTGAGATGTCGCTACTTAAATTGGATTTGAGATGTTCGTACCGTTACAGATGTATTTACAAAATGATGATAGACTTAGGGTGTGTACCAAATGAAAGGCTAATTTTAATTCTAATACACTAGACACAATGGTTTTAATACCTTTTATGACAATTTTTATCTTTAATTTGTATGTTTTTCAATTAGGATTAACTCAATTAGAAACATTTCGACTTGATTATTTCTCAGACTCAAACCAGGGAAATTAAAATTTCAGTCAATTCTAATTGAAATTCTAATTTATATACGTATGAATATCTGTCACAATTAGGATTAGTTATTTCGTTAGTCAAACACCTTTAAAATAAAATCCATTTGATAAATCAAAATTGACTATACAATATGTTCCTGTATATCCCTGCCGGATTTCATATTGTGAAAAATTTCCTAAACCGCCTTTAAATCGAACTTACATCTAGAATTTGCAATACAAATACAAAGTTTTTTTTTACATTTTGGAATGCAAATTTTTTGATGTTTTGACTTTGAAATTTTTTCTTTTTTCCTGCGTGTTTCTCCTTTTATATAATTATAAATTTTTGTGACATTGGTAGCGTTCAGTGAAATTAACCAATGGATCTGAAATCCATTGATCTGTTTACTGAACGGATCATAATCCATGGATCTGTTTACTGAGCGGTGTGATAAATGTACCGGTTAATGTATCGCGGTTAATGAAAATGGATCTGAAAAAATTCTAGATACATTTCATGGATCTGACTTTTTATATGTAAAAATCAAACAACAACAATTTTTATGTTGAATGTTGTGACATCTACTGTAAGAAAAATTAAATTTTTATATTTTTTATGAAAGTTGTTAAATTTAAATCGCCATTATTTTTTGAATTAGTGTGAAAATTTAAATTCTTAAGGAAGATTTATGTACATAAAACTTAAATTAAGAGTTATAAAAAATAAATTATATGTGTGATAATAAATATTATTCCATTCAAATTTAATTTATTTTTAAAAGTATCATTATATTTGCCGGTGATGACGCTACTATTGCGGTAAATTTTTGTGGTGAATTGCGTTCAGTGGCCAGATCTATTGTACATGGATACAAAATGGATTCCAGATCTATCGGTTAATGCTACTGAACGAACCCAATGTAAAATAATTTTGACATACAATATATAGAATATAAAATATTAAGGGTATTACGATTAAATGTATAAGTGTAGTAGGTGAAGATCTATAATGATTTGTATAACGATTTTGTGAACGCACCATTGTACTTTTGATGTTGTACTCGATATCAAATTGTGACAGCGGTTTGTTTACAAATGAATTTAATTTATAATTATGAGAATAAGTGAAAAACAACTGTTTTTAAGTTCTAACTACATATACATATACATATAAAGTAATTCAATAAAAATTTTATTTCAATTTAAATTTTTGATAAATTTTTCAAAAATATGTCAAACTTAAAAATTACAATGGCAAGGGAAGTACAATACTAGAAATACAATAGGTTTGAGTCTTGTAAAAATCTACAAGTCTTGTAGAATATTTTTTAATATACAAATTTTACAATGGCAATACACTTCTGCACCTAGTACAATACTACACCTTCAATCTATACCTATATGAATACTGTTATTGTAAAACTTTTGAGTTTTATTTTATAATAGAACCCAGGGTACAGTTCAAATTGTACATACATAGTTAAATTTGATAAAAAAAACTGCAAAATAAATAATTTAAAAAAATAGCGAATTATCATTAATTTAAAATGGGATTTTAGCACTTAACAAAATTCAGAAAATGAACACGCAAAAATTACAAATTTATGATAAACTACGATTGTAAAACAAAAGTACATAACTATACTTGATATGCTTAGTACGCAATTTTAGGAAGTATATATACTAGTTAATTATTTAAAAAATTAATTATTAATTTTACTATTAATAATTATTTTAAATAGCTTTTTTCAATAAAATCGTAAATAGATACTGCGAATCGCAAATAGGTTCAAAAAACGGAATTGAATTCATATAAGGGTGGAATTAGTTCAGATTGAAATTGTTGAGCGGAAATACGTACAATCAATTTTTTTTTGGCAGTTATGATATTTTATTATTTATTTAGAAAAAATTAAATTATAAATAAATGAAAATATTTTTTTTTAATTAACAAATTCTAATTATTGTAATTTGAAAAAAAAAAAAAAAAAAAAAAAAAAAAAATAGTTATAATGTAAGTAAAATTATTTGTTACACATAAAAATATAAATTTATTTCAATATGAAAATTAAAAAAAATTAAACTAAGCAAAGGTTTAGTATTTCAAACAAAAACAAAATAATTCAATATGTATGTATAACATAACTAACTTAAATATTATAACAATGTACATTTAAAATAAATAAATAAAAATATAAAATATTACATATACATACAAAGGAAAAATCACATAATTTACTACTTCTTAGTTTTGGCAGTTTTTATTTGTATGATTTCGGGTAGCTGCACTATATTGTCCTCTGTTATATAATATAAATAAAACATAGTTTTGGAAAAACTTATTCTTTAGGGTTAGCGTTAGAGTAAAATTTATCTAATTGTTAAAAATATTCGAATATTTTCCTTCTAATTTTACTAAATATGCTTATCACACAGAGCCCCGTATTTCGTCTACTAATAAAAGGAAAATATTCGCTTATTTTCAACAATTAAAACATAGTTTTTTCTTTAAATATAAGACTTGGTATGAATTTAGTGAAAATAGCTTACACCTGCATATTTAGTTCGGAATTAGGACATATTGAACGTATTACCGACCCGCTTTTTCATAAAATTTTTTATAAAAACTTAAAATTTAGTTGTAACAAAAAACACATACATGCGAAAATAAATTTATATGTCGTAATTAGGTTCAGCTTAATTTGTTTAATTTCAATTTAAAATCGTCCAGCTGCATCCTTATATAATCAAAAATAGGTGAATAACTTAATTAATTATTTCGATATATCATTTTCCTAATTCCGCCCGGTCGATCGTAAATACGTACAACATAAATTTACGTGTACCTAATTCCCGCTCAAAACTAATTAGCAATTTTAAATATTTTTTATTTACAAATGGAAGAAAGTTTAATTAGAATCTATTCAATAATATATCTTTTACAATTATTTGAATAAAATAAATAAGTGAACATCATAGTTTAATTATTATGGTCTTAACAAAATAAAAATTTTTTTAAACGTATTGAACCAATATTTTCACTAAAATGTCTACCTAGTTTAGTTTTCTATCAATAACTTATTTATTAATATGAATACAAATGCGCGTTATTTTGCATTACAACGAGGAAATAATATTCTTTTTTTATTTCAAAAATTAATTTGGAATATAAAGCGTGGAAGTATTGTATTTACAAAAAAAGGGCTTGGGCGGCATAATGTACTAGGGCGGTGATAGGTACATTTACGTTATGAGGTTGTTGCTTAAGATAAATCAATAAAAAACATAGTGTTCACCATAAATTGAAATGATGGAAAACAATTCATAATGAAATATTGAGAACGATTTTTTATTAAATTTCTTCGAATTTCGCGGAGCGTAATACTAGCATATTTTAATTCAAGTTCTTGTAAAACAAAGGGGACAAATGTGTGATGTTAGCAACATTTGACACGTTCTCGTACGATAAGTTTATAAAAACTTGCGAAAACTTATGCAAATTTTTACAATAAATCGATTTGAGAATTAATTTTTTTTTGTAAAAATGTGGGGAAAGTGTGACGTTAGCAACATTCTCTATCATAAGGGAAATTTTGACTTGTAAAAACTTACGCGCCAATTTTGTTGTTATTCCTAATTTTTAAGTTTACTTTTCTTATTGCTTATATCAAAAATAAATAGTATTGTTTTGACAACTCCAAGTTTTTCAACAAGAAAAGCGTTCGCGTACTTCGCCAACAAATGAATTTTTTTTAAACTCTTTAATTTTTTTTCATTATTATAAGTTTTTCAAAGGAAAGTACACGAACGAAATTTGATACGTAATGTTGATATTATTTTCATAAGGAACAACCACATAATGCATACCTACATTTTATTTATAAAATTAAAAATAAAATAATTCAAATACGATATACAATTTTAATGTAATTATTAAGAAGTGAACACAAAAATAATGGTTTATTCCTGAAGGGGTAAACAATTAAAATTTTTCTTTAATATTAAGATAAAAATTCAGTTAAAACTGAAAATCTTAGTTCTATTTTGTTTTCAACTCTTTCAATATATGAAAATATGAAATAACCCATGTTAAAGGAAATATTCAAATCTGCACGTACATCATTATTGTCACGTACAAATTCAATTCTTCTCTATTATCTATTTATTCATCCTCTAATACTAATTTGTTCTATTATTTTACAAAATCCACATACATTTTATTTTAAATATTTTGTTGTTTTTTTTTTTTAGTTTAAACAAAAAAAATTGTAAATAAATTCCATAAACATGAAAATAGAGTGACTGGCAACAATGAATGATTTTAAGAGGGATACTTTTACTGAATAAAATTTATCTTTACATGTGTGTGACATTTTTGAGTGTCACTTCCGATAATATCATTAGTTTTCCTTTAATAAATATGCGCCTTTAGATGTTGGGAGTGTTGTATTGAAAGAAAATTTCTCAATTAAATGATAATATCGTCTGAAAGAATGAATTTTCCAGCCAATTTGAAAATTTCTTCAATATATATATTTACATATAGAATTAGATTTGAGCAGAATTTTAAATAAATAGAAAATAAGGGGAAATATGGATGTCATTAAACTTAGAATTAGCGGTTTTAATTTTTTTTTTTTTTTTTAACTTTAAATTGTGGTTTAGCAAAATAGTTTTTATTTAAAACTGTTTTTAATTCGACTACATATTTATGAAACTATAAAAAGGACAATACTAATTCGTTCGGTAGTCTAGTAATTGTGATTGAAAATATCAAATATAGATGATTGCACTGTAAAACACTATCATTTGATATTAAACATGAGACTGTGATGATCTTGAGATGATATAATAAATAAATAAATAATAATTTACGACCACAGTTAATAAACTATAAATATGACCATGATCAAGCCTAATTAAATAAAATTATTGATATCCATTAATTATGAATTTTCTACTTCGAGTTGAAATATTTCCACACTGTTGCAGTTCAGCATTCTTATCTAAAATACCCTCTTGCACTAGCTATTTTAAAAACAATAATAATAAAAAAATGAATGCAATACTTCCGGTCCTCATAAAAAGTATCTTATTTATAATATATATATATATATATATATATATGTATATAGCTATTGTGTCAAAGAAGATATTATTTGAATTTTGGAGGAACAAAGCCATTTTTTGTTTAGCCAAAACAACACTCTTAAATTAGATTTGAAGGATATTTTATTTTCTTTATTTATTTTAAAAACATTGGATGAAAATCTTTGTAATAAATATAAAAATAAATGAGAAAGAAACAAAAACAGAAAAAATAGGTAGGTGTTAGTTAGTGTGAATATGCACAGTATATGATATAGATAATTCAAATAAGAAATATTTGATCTTGTTAATTATGGGGCATCTGCATTTTATAGAAATTAATTGGTTTCAGTTAGGTATTCGTATAGCTCTAAAAAGTTGCTAATAGTCAGAATAAAATTGTTTATTTCGTTTTCAGAATGAAGCATCATTTTTATAATTAATAGACTCTAAATTTATAAAATATCTGTATAGCCTAGGAGTGTAGGAAAAAAGTAATATCGAGTCCAATTTCTATGGCAGATAAAATTTATCTCTTCTACTTCAGGCAATCGTGAGCGCTACTACGTGAATTAACAATAGTAGAATCTTAACTGCTTTCTGCAAATTTGTTAATTAAAAAAAAAAATTCATAAAATTGTCAAACCGATTTTGAAGTTATTAGGTTCAAATTAGATTGGACTTGGTTTTAAGCCTTTATATTTTATATTAGTTTTTTTTATAAGTAGGCCATGCGCTAAGATAAAACCTTTAATAATTACGTACCGCTTGGCTGGGATAGAGAAGGAATCGGAAGAAGGAAAGTGTGGTACAAATTAACTTAAGTTATTTGTAAGACAAAAACGGTTAATTTTTGACTTGAACCTCTGAAGATTATAACTAGCTGTTCTGTTATTATTTGATTGTGGAAACATGTCGGGGGGGATGTGATTCCACATTCGTGACGCTCGGACTATAAACGAATTCCCATAACAATTTTTTTGCCATCTTGGGATTTCCACTGTGTAGGGGTGGGCATTTGCCGCTCCTGTTGTTCACGTTGGAACTGTTTTAGAGGAGGGAGTAATGGTTTGATTTCTACTGAGCATGTGTCCACACCTACGAGATATCTATAAAACAGAGAAAGTCTCCCCTACTGTACGACGATTTCCAAGAGAAGTTTAATATGAAGTTACATTTGGGTCGTCTATGAGACGACTTGCGCGATTTTGAGCGCGGTCAAGGTAGCCTACGGCTGAAATAGGAGCGCCAGCTCAAATGTGAGAATTATATTCGATCTTGGATCGTATAAATGTTTTATAGATATTAAGGAGTTCCAAAGGTGAGAAGAAAGCTTTTCGACAACGACTTAAATAGCCTAAACACTTGGCAGCTCCTTTCGCAATATCAAAAATATGGTCATTCCAAGTAATTTTTTGATTTACTTGCATACCTAAAATGTTTAGACTATCCGAGTTTTGCAAAGTAACACCTTGGAAGGAAAGATTAGGTCCAAATCTTATAAGTTTGCTTAAGATTAGACAGTTTTGAGTTTTTGTCAAGTTGAACTCAACTCTGTTTTTTTTTGCCCCAGTCAATAATTTTGGTCAAATCATGGTTAGCCATTATTTGCCTTCTATTGCTAACTTCGACGTTTCAAGCATAAGGTTATATAATGAATTTATTTAGAGTGATTTTTTTTGTAAGTTCTTGGCACTAACATAGGTAGAAATACATTTACGTATATAAGAAAAGTACATTATTGCATTTTTTAATTACGCAAGGGAGGCGAACTACCATGTTATTCGAGTATATTTATTTGTTAATTTTTCTAACATAACTATAAATTAATTAAATATGGAAATCTGTTACTATTGTCAGATTATAAGCCTTCTTAAATACTTAGTGTAGTTTAATTTTATTTAAATTGTTATCAGATTATAATCTCTAGCATTTTGTTTGGCAATTTAACCTAGTATCTTTAGGTTGAAATGCAGACATACAGTGCCACCCAGCGCATATTTCATTTCTACAAATCATATTAAGATTTGCGTCCAATTAAAGTTTTTTAAATCTTAATTATTCGCTTTGAGTTAGTTTTTTTGTTCAAAAAGGTTGTAATATTAGATTTTTTATTTAATTTTCTTTTGTCAGAGTTTTGCTTCGTTTATTTGAATTTGATGGACATGCCTTGTTATTTAAAGTTTAAGTGTCATGTGAATTCATTTTAATTATTTAATCTTATTATTCTTGAATTTAATGAAGATGACTCTGTTATTATAAATTCGTTACAAGTATTAATTAAGGAGGTAAGTACATACATACTTATGCTGTTTGAAAAGTATCAGTATTTGCAAAATAAAAAATTTTTCTAGAATTCACCCGTTCTTTGAAATCCGTAGAAGTTTGATCAAAAATGGTAGCTACTGAATATTTCGTTATGAATTGTTCCATCATTTCAATTTATCGTGGACACTTTTTTTATCATAAACAACAACCTAATACGTAATAATAATTTATTTAAAAAATTAAATTTAAATCGGGGCGGGGATATTGTTCCGGCAATAAATTAAAATTTTTGTATTATAAAATGACTTAAGTATGAGATGAAATTTCTAATTGAAAATAAAAAAAATATTGAAAAAATATTTGAATTCGCCACGTCTCTTTTTAAATATCTATCATTTAAAAGAATAACAATGAATGTCGGTTTTGAAATGGTTCAAATATTAAGTACCGTACTGTTTTTAATTTACAGACTAAATATAATGATATGACTGAAAACAAAATTTTTGTTTTTTATTATGATTGCAACAATCAAAAGACTATTAAAAACAAATTCAATTATAAAAAAATAATGATAATTGGATAACACTTGATTTGACTTTTGCGTCTAATTGCATATCTATACCGCAAAAAATATTTTGTTAGAAAATTTTGCTAATATTTAAAAATTAGTCTGTGATGTTGGAAATCGATCAATTAAAAATTTTAATATCTTGAAGGGAGCGCTTTTGTGATTTGTTCTATCAACAAAAATACGTGAGGTGGAGATCATCGCCAAGTATTGATATAAAAGTGCTCTGAATAGAATAATAATATGTCGTAAGAATTATTTAGGGGATAACTTCCCCAATGAAATCAATACTATAGAGACATTCTGTGCGATTGAGAAAGTTAATCAGATTTCCAATTTTGCTTCCCACAATATTTCCTGTATTGGTAGATTGATTCAGAGTGTAGTCACATTTTAAATGACATTGTACTTAATACGTTCCTGATATTGTTTTGATTATAAGTCTTCTTATAAAACTTCTAATATAATATCCTTTTTATCAAAATTGTATTCAAACGCCACCTATAATCGGGCAGAATCTCTAAATTATAATTTGATCTGCGTAAAATGTCAAACTTTATAATGAGGCATACACTGCACTACTGTGTATTTTACTAAAATTATATTTTTACTTAATAATATTTGTAAAATATATTCCAAATAAATTAAAATAAAAAAAAATTAATATTTATAATACCTCCCTAATTCAAAAAATATATTTCACGTTTAAAATTGAAGAAATTCTTTTGTGATCACCTTATGATCCAATTTAGAAATAAAAATATCCCCTATGATTTAAATTTTGCGGTAATCCAAATAAGGAATTCTAAAATAAGTATAGAAATAAAAAAACTAATTCATGAGATAATTAATTAGCTTCGAAATATTGACTCGAATGCAGCATATTTTTTTTTGTGTTTTGTGTTCTGATTATGGAAAATTTGGAAAACACGTGACGACTATATTGATGTCAAAAAGAAATTGACAGAGAATAGTTTTTATTTTTTATAATTTTTGGGAAATTTTCTCAATTTTCTTTTCGGTAATATTTTTTTTGTTTTATGTTATGTATTTTTTTTTTGTAAATAATTAAACAGTATGTATTGTGTTGTGTATTGAATTTAAAAATATTGAAATGTTTCCTTTTTGTTTTTAAATACCTATTTAAAAAATTGAATCTGATTTAAATTTGATTCAATTTGAAATGAATTGAAATTTTTAATAACTTTTAACTATTTTTGAATGATATTTTAAAATCTAATAAAATATATAAAGTAAGAAATTTAAATTTAAACTTTAAAAAGATGATAGTATATATGTATGTAAGTCATTGTTGTATTCATTTTGAATTTATTTAAATGTTTTTAGTTTAAATACCCTTTCACTTCAACTTTACTGTTTTTTTTATAAGTAATTGTTTCATTTTATTGTTTCATTCATTTATTTTTTATTTTATTTTTTAAGTATTCAAAGTACCTTGAAAGTGTCCCGTAATTAGGGTTCTCAATACCGAACCATTTTTCAAAACCGGTATTTCGGTATTGTCAAAACGCTAATACCGGTATTTTTTAGGGATAAAATTTTGGAAAAAAAATAAAGGTTTTTGGGCAGCTTTTTAATGGGACTATCAAAAAAGGAAATAAAAGAACAACACTTTTTTTTTAAATAAAAAAAATAACATTCCATTTTTATTAAAATAAATAAAAGAAAATTAAATCAAATCACAATTCATTTACAATTCATTTTTTACATTATTTTTTCTATGTATCACAAAATATTAGTCTTCTTTTTCAGTCTTTTCATCGATGAAGTAATTTCTAAAAAATGCTATAGCATCTAATGGTTTATCATTCATTGACGAACGTATTTTCGTGCAAATCTCTCCAGCTGCAGAAACAGCACGTTCGGTCAACAAATAATTATACAATAACTCTAAATATTTTCCTCGAACCCCTTCTTCTTCAAAATAGCTGATTTCATTTCTTACTAGTTTCTGGTAATCTGTTTTGCTTTTATTTTGGCAAAATCGTTTAAGGGTCGTTTTACTAATGACCATCTCAAACTTTACTTGTAAAGAAATATGGGGTGGAGGATTGAATTCATGTTCGTCTTCTTCGTTCTCAATAATTTCAATATCATCATTTTTTCTCTCATCTACTATTCTTATTTCCTTCACAAATACTCTCCAAGAACTGTGCTATATGGTTGACCATAGAAACTTTTGATAAATTTGAGAATATGTTACATTTGTCGCCATTAGTTAGGTATTTTACCATGCTGGAATAATCTGTTATTCTTATCTGTTATGCTTCTCTCTTTAAATTTTTCATGAAGTTCCGTTAAAAACTCTTTACTTAATAAAGATTTTTGTGAAGAAAGCTTTTCAAAAAGAAACTCTAGTGAGGACTCACCCGTTTTGAGATTCGTATCTCTACGGTATAAGGCTTCCGTGGCTTTGTGCCATTCCGTAACAATTTTTTTTTTCCTGTAATTGCTTCGTATTTTCTTTCGATTCACTCTATATCGTGTTGATTTGATTGATAAAGAGTTGATTGATAAAAATAGTCGACATTGTCACAAGTATTAATGAAAAAACATATACCCGCAAGTATATGTATTTAATGATACAATACCATTTCGGTATTTCGGTATTGAATTTTAGAGGGCAAATACCGGGATCCCGGTTTCTGTAATACCGATATTGCGAACCCTACCCGTAATAAGCGGATAAGTTTATAGAACTCGACCTTGTTCCAGGTTTATGTATAAAAAATACACGCTGGGGGGTCTACCTACAGGTTCAATTCCCAATGAAGAAAAAAAATCTAGTATTGTCATTGGCATAAAATAAATAACAAAAAATAATTGAGAGTATAATTTGTGTAACAACTTAAATAAAATGACACTACGCTATTTAAGAAGACTTAGTTCCTGAGAATACCACTAGTTTTCCCCATTTAATGATTAAACATTGATAAGACAATAATTTTATAAATAAATGCTCGAAAAACATTGTATAGGTATAGAGCTGTAATACCGTACTTAATTAAGCACGAAAATATGATTCTGCCCATGTTATTGTCAAGGACACAAAGAAAAAATAAACATTGTTGAAGACCGATAGTTTACTGTTGTGGAAATGTCTTTACAACTCAATCCGACCTGGTGTTTTTCTTATATCAGTAAACCAGTATGTTGGTTTCCCAGTATAGACACACGCTATTTAAAATACGTTTCTCTGTTGCCCTTAATAATTATATTTTTTTATGCATTATTGTTCAGGAATTCCATTTAGTGGAATTTGGAATTTTTGTCTCCCTCTCGATAGAATTATATCTTCTATATTTATTTATTTATTTTCTTGTTTAGATCAAACAGATTACAATTAAGTCTTAAACTAAAAAAAAAAATATATAAAAGAAAAATAATTATTATTTAACAAAATTATTCTAAACTAAAGTACTCTACAATTTATAAAATAAAAATAGAAGGCTAGAACTACAACAAAATTAACAAATGGTTATTAAGTGTGATGATAAAAAAATGTGCTTTTTTTTTTGTAACTATATAATAATTATATAAAGCTCGACCTCAAATATTCAATTCCAAGAGAATTGTAGCAATAAATCCTTTTTAATTTGACTTCCACTTAATTAAAGAAGAATGTAGCTTTTATATTTATTGCATAACATAAACATCCTATTAATGGGTTCATATTTACCGTAATTTGTTCGATGATAAAGGACATTAAAAATGTTCTCTGAGCGAAACCGTGTACTAGTATTGACATGGGCATTCACCATACTTTTAATGTACTGTGAATAGATTTCTTGTAGTATGGAGAAAATATCTGAAATTTCTCTTCTAGATTCCAAAGAGATTAAGTTAAGTAACTTTAGGCGATTATTATAAGGGGGTAGAATAAGAGGGTCAGCCCATGGAAGTCTACGTAGCGCGTACCTCAAAAAAAAAAATTCTGAATTGTCTCAATTCTATCAATTTGAATATTATAGTGTGGTGACCACACTTGACTAGCATACTCAAGATTGGGACGAACTAGTGACATATACAATGATCTGGTAACATATGGATCGTCGAATTCCCTAGCCCATCTCTTAATGAAACTCAACATAGAATTAGCTTTATTAATAATTGCGTTGGTGTGCTCATTGAAAGACAGTTTCTCGTCAAACTTTACTCCCAGGTCCTTAAAGTGAGGTACTCTTTTAATAACACTATCGCTGAAGGTGTAGTTAGCAGCAATTGGTGTTAAGCGACGAGTAAAATAGATGATATTACATTTGTCGATGTTTAGTTTTAAATTGTTAACTATGCACCATTTCATAAAGGTATTCAAGTCCTTTTGAAGCAGAACTGTGTCATTTGATGTGACAACTTATTTAAAAAATATTGTAGGACCTATTCGATAGGTAAGATTCTATCCATTTTAATAGGAATGTTGGGAATCCTTGTTTTGTGAAGTCTTAGTAAAATAACACTATGAGGAAGGAGATCAAATACCTTATTTAAATCAGTATAGACGACATCAGTCTGGAAACCGAATATATCGATATATATATCGATAGAGTTATAACTGCGGGTGACTATAATTCCAAACGAATTAAACTAATTAATATATCGTATTTTCTTAATGTTATTGTAATATGCAAACATACCAATATAGCGAGCATATATGTATACTGTATATCGTGTTTGTATATAACCATAATATTAACTTTGTAATAGGAATATCCTATTGCTTATATTCGATACAATATCGGATGTCTTGGTAAACAGTATACTTACTTACTTGTTGGGCGCCTCCGACTGACTTCAATCATGAGCGGAATCTCTTCAGTTGGTGACTTTTTTCATATCTGCCGATACTTCATCTCTCTAATGATTTCTCGGTTGTCCCCCGTACTCGTAGCACTTAAGAGAACGAAACGAACTCGTAACAATTAAGAGAACGTAATATGGAGCAGGATTAAAGCTAAAATCAAAATTTTTCGGACCGTATAAAATTATAAATCGCCTAAAACACGTTAGATACGAAGTAGAGAAGGTAGGGGACCACGAAGGTCCAAGTAAAACTACAACGGTAGCAGAGTATATGAAAAAATGGAACCCTTCATTCGGGTCGAATGAAATCGCAGGATGGCCGAATGTGGGAAATCGTACCACTAGAAGTGGTCATAATTATTAAACCTTAACTTGAAATAATATGAATTATCTACTTTATTTTTAAACCTTAGCTTGAATCACTTTTACTTGAACTGTTAGTTTGATTTACTTTAACTATTGTGAATGGATTAAGCTTTAAACTGTACTCGTTAAATTCTAATCAAAAGTTCTCACTTCTATATAAAAGCTTTGCAGGAGGTAATTGTAAAAAAATAAAAAGAAAGACGAAGAAGTTCTTTTTTGTTGCAGCAGCCGTTAAGCTCGGACACAAATTGTAAATTAATTAAAACTCATTATAATTTCATTCAACGTAATATTAAGTAAATTAAATGTAATTGAAATACAATAAAATTTATAAACGGATTTATACAAAAATCCTACAAATTGGGGGCTCAACGATGTGTTCCCGAGGCTTGGATTCGAAGAGTTTCTTAGCTGGAGCATTTTCATTCATATGCTCTACATGGCCTAGCCAATGGAGAAGTTTTATGCTGATTTTTTTTTGCTAGATTCATGTCGTTAAACAGTTGGTATCGGCATTGTATCTTCTTCTCCAAACCCCTTCGTCATACACAGGACGACGAGACGTAGAGTTATGAGATATGAAACGTAGAATTTTTCTCTCAAAGATATCAAGTGCATGCTTGTTTGCACTTGGTAATGTCCACGATTTAGAACCATACAGCAGCACCAGAAGGATGAGCGTTTTGTATGCCTTGGTATTTTGAGATAGGAGCTTTGAACCCAATTGTTTGTACAAATCGAAGTAGCAACGTTTTACAAGGGTAATTCTTCGCCTTATTTCAACATCGATTTTGATGTTGAATCCAAGGTAGATAAACTCCTGAATTACATCAAAATTATATGAGCCGAGAGTGATGTTGTGTCCTATATGATATTGTGAGGACATTTTATTTGCCTTATTATGTTTAATTTTTGATAAACAGTATAAGGTTTATATTATTATTCTTACTTTTCTAAACTTTTCTGCTGGCACGCTTTAGCGTGCAGTTATTTTTCGTTATATTTTGTAATTCATGATGTTTTAAGAAGCTGTCCCATCAGGGGTGTTCAGTATCATATACATATACAATGTAATTATACATGTAGTTTTGAAATTAATATTTTATAACAAAAGTACATATTGGGCCCTATTGGGCCCTACAGCAAGTCATAAAAACTGTAAACGTTAAATGTAAACTTTTCGAAATTCATTTTTTTCATATCGTAGCTCCCGCACTGCTACCGTTTGTAGAACAAAGTTTAAGCGCGAAAATTAGTTTACGTTTGAAAAATTATAGTTCCTAAAATGTAAATATTTGTTAGGTATTTTAATTTATTTATTCATTAATTATATATTTAAAAAAAAAACAGATAGAACAAATGCAACGGCATAATTTAGAAACAGAAAAGACTACTTTAAAAACTTAAACTGCAACTGTTAAAATACAACAAGAATTTAGCAAATTCTCATGATGAAAATTTGCGATTTTAAAATTTTTTTTTTTTTTTTTTAATCATAAAGACTTACTTTATTTATGTTTAAGTATCTTATTTTTTTTATTAAAAAAACATTAAATTATTGAGTGTTACTTAAATATTCTATTTTTGGAACAAGAAAATAATATGCAAATTTTAAATTTCATTTAAAGTAGCTGCAATTCGCCTTCTAATTTCTACAGCTTCACTATCTTAAGTTGATATATCGGTATTTTCATTTTTATCGGTATTTTTTTTTATATTTTGCCTAGTCCGTCTTTCAACAGAATTTTCATTCAATAATTCATCTAATAAATTTATTATGATGGTATCACTTTTTTATTTAATTGTTCTAATAACTAATACAATTAAATTAATTTAACTTGTTTTATAAAGGTCTAAAAATTCACTTTTCTTAAAAACATATGTACGTTTGACAACTGTCAAATCAATTTCGAAAATTTTCGATTTTAAATTATTCACGCGGTAACTACGCGTTATTATTTTGATTATTTGTTAGAATGTTTAAAAATCTTAATCCCCATGTTGTACATATAAAATACATTACTTGGTTATTTATTAACAGAAAAATTGCAATTTTCGCAAATTATCCATCACTTGTTTGTGTATTTCTCTAATGTTGTAGAAAATTTATACTTTTTAAATATAATATGTAGTTATGTCCTTCAAATTGTAAACTATAGAAGTCTATAGTTAATCAATATTTAAATTTATTCGTTAACTATATTAAGTCTTTCGTGAAGTGAAAAAAGTGAAGATTTCGAGAAGATAAGAAAGAAATAACAATTTTATATGTAACTATACATATGAATAAATTTAAGCCTAAATTTGATTATTTATGATATTTCTGTATTGAATTGTGTGTTCGTACCTTCATTGTATTAAATCAATTGTCTAAATAGTTTTATTGATTTAATTCAATGAATATGAGAAGATATTTTTCTATAATTTGTATATCAGATTTATTGAACTCGTAATTGGTATTGTATTAACTTTTATAAATAATTTAAAGATTTAGAAAAATATAAGACCTTTCTTTTAACACTTTTACAGTATTTAAAGTTCAATGTAATAGAATAACCTTAAGATTCATGGAACAATAAAATAAATTGAACAAGTAATATCGTAATTTTTATCCAAAATCACCAATTATATTGCCTCTTTGGTTTTAATAAATTTTCATATCAAAACACACCTTAAATTTTTTTTGTATACATTACTTACTTATATATACAAAATATATATATATGAATTTCCCCCCTGTATTATTCTGAGAAGTTCCTATTCGGAAGTGATTTAAATATTTTCCTTGGAGTTTTTTCTTTTGTTGCTTATGTTTTTTTTGTTTTTTTTTTTAAATTAGAAAACGTCAATAGTGAAGGAGGGGGTCGTTGGCTTTTAATATCAGCACAGCTGATAGTCACGACAATTATTTTTTTTTTGTTTATTTGTAATTTTGATTATAAAATTTTAATGTCACCCTATTTTTGTGCACATATTATTGATGATAATGTAAAAATTAAATTTAGAAATAAAAAAAAAAAAAACAATAAAAAAAATAAGAAAAATATTTTTTATTGAAATTAAATGAGGTAGTTACAACAACAGTAAAAGAACAATATTCTGGCAAAGAAAAAAGAAATTTTATTAAGTTTTTTTCTCAAAGACATTTGAAAAGTTTTGATTTGAATGCTCTAAATTATGTTTTTATGTAATCGTAAAATCTGACGAAATTTTATAGTTTTGTACAATGTCTTAAAGGGTACTAGCTCTTATGTTTTGCTTTCTTCGTTACTATTTTAAACTTTAATTAAGTAATAAAAATTTTTTTTTCCATGTTTTCCTAAATAAAGTTTTTATAGAGATATGTTTTTTGTTGTTGTTGTTGTTAAAGAAAGCTAGTTTCAATTGTGTTTTTAAATAATTAAGACTAAATTACTTAATAAAGTAAATCGCGTGAAGTAAATTAAATCTAGCTACATCGATGTACTGGAAAGCATTAATCATGTACTTTATGGCTGTCCTCAGATTTTCAGCATAGTATTCGGTTTGGTATTCATATTTATATTTTTGTGTAGACATATGTATCGTATTAAACTTATAGAATTATATTTATTTTAGTTTGTTTTATTGGGAATGTTAAGTTTTTAGAAGGTGAAATGCACTTAACGAAACCATAATAGAAATGGTTTTAAAAACAAAAACTTTGTACCAAAAGTTGTTAAAAAGATTGCAATTAAAAATCATTTATATACATTTTTTATGTTTAGTTTAGTTAAGGAGGCTGATTGTACTACTTAATCGACAACACTTTTATAAATACTATTATAAATCTTATATCCTAGTGTTTATATACTACTCTGTAAGTGCTATGCTAAATGGAGTAAAAAAAAAAAAATCAAAAATAAACTACTCCAAAAAAGTATTCATCTGCATGATCGTTTGTTTCATTTATTTAAATTTCTACTACTTATTAGCCACCAAACCCGTTTCCAGTCTTGCATTGTCATCGTGCTTAAAACCGTTTCTATCATAATTGTACACCATATATTTGTTGTTTAGGAAAGAGATAGGGAATGTTTTCGTTATTTCGTCACATTGCCGTACCACCTGACTATTTTCACATCTTCTTCTAGTCAACACAAGTGCCATATTATCTCCATATACACTTGTCCGTTTTCAAATAAGAACTACATTCATCTAAAATATGTCGAAAAAAATCAGAATAAATTTTTAGTACTTCTATAATTTTTTTTTAACATATTCATTTTTTTGAATGAAGTTTACTTTGTTTAATCCAATGTACTCCGTGGACATCCCTTCCGTGGCCTAATCGGTTAGAGCACAGAAATGTGTTTGAATTACGATGTGGTAGTCACGGGTTTGATTCCCGTGGGGGGTATAAAATATAGCTAAAACAATAGCTAAATATTATATATAAAATTAATAATCAATAAAAATAATTAATATAATTAATACTTTATATAACTAAAAATATTACCTATATCAAGATCTATATCTATACTCATATATATATCATTCAACACAATAACCAAATATGTAACACAATAAATAAATATTGGATAAACACTACTAATAATTACACAACTGTCAACAACTGACAAAAGTATGTGACGTGACGTACCCAGTAAACATAGTAACGTCAGGCATCTTAATTCAAAGATGGATAAAATCGCAGCGACAACTTGCAGAAAAATATGACGTTGTCTTATTTAGGCGCAGATAAATTTATCAAAGTGGTCTTCTACAGTAGGCCGCCAATCCCCTACTTAGACAGTACAAACAGATTAAAAAATATGACATTGCGAAATCGAGTACGATGGAAATGTCAAGTGGAATACCAATGCTCCCAAGAGGAGTAGGGAGAAAAAAAAATCCATTGTACACATCCGATTCATTGTAGACATACTACTATTCAAACTGTAAGTTTATTTTTTCTTACTCCATCAAAGTTGTTATGTAGTTCTTTTAATGAAAATTTTCGTCAGTATAGTAGATTTTTTCGTAGATCTTTAACATGATTTTTCGGAATTAAAGAAAATGTAAAATAAGTGTTGCTGTTTGACTTATTCATTCACTCATCACATTAGATGAGTTTATAATTATATATACGTATATATATATATGTATATTTTTTTCTTTAAATAAATGCAACAAGCACACATTTGATCAAATCACATAAATGTATAATCAAATAAAATTGTTGATATAAATCTGACATTTGACAGTTTTTAGCAATTTTTGCATAAACTGAATTTTTCAAATTTGTTTAATTTATTTTTGGAAATTAAGAAAATTTTAAACATTTCTATTTTAATCTATTTTAATCGTTAAAAAAGAATTTCTGTGTCTGGGCATATAATTTTGTGTGCTTTTTTTTGTTTTGTTTTTGCAATTATTTCGTATTGGAAATAACTCAAAAATGTCTACGATGCTGTTACCATGTACAAGTACCTTGAAATTTGTTTTAGAAAATTCTTTTAAATTTGCGAACAATTCAATCAAAGTAAATTCATTATGTAGGGTTGTAGGGTATATATATTAGAAGTGAAGAAATAGGTAATAGACATAAGTTTGATAATTTTAAGTAAAAATATTTTCGGTAAAAATGTTTTATTAGACTAGAAATTTGTTTTCGGTTTTTATTTTAGATGGAATTTCATTGACAGATTTTTTTTTTACTTCAAATTTTGTTTATCGGAAAATAAGGTATTTTATTTTTAACCCTGAAAATTTGAAATTTATATTTTTAGTATTTGTCAGTAATATGTAAATCCATTTGTATATATAAAAAATAATACAATAAAACTTCACTTGCATTAAAATCATTTTAGAATAATTAAAATATAATTTTAATTATAGGTACTATTTTTTTATTTAAAAAAAAAAAAAAAAACGGAAAAAAAACGTGAAACTTAAACTCACTAACGAGTGTTTAATTCCACGTGGGTAAGGTTGCAGTTATAGCAATCAATAAAATGAATACATTTTACTGCCGCGATATACTTATGAAATTATAATTTAAAATTAAAGGACAATGACAGTTTTGGACAATGACAGTTAACTGACAAATACTTTAGGGCCACTTGGAACAGAAAAATCTACTGAACACATTTTTGATCTTTTTTGAACTTTTTTGTTCTAATTTTTGATTACTCTCAAATTTCTTCCTTTAACTGTCAAAATTTACAGAAAAAACAACAAAACAAAAAAAGTTGTCCAAAACTGTTCTCAAAAAAATTCAGAACAAAAAAGATCAATTTAGAACAGTTTCACACAATCTAATGAACACAGAACAGAACACTTTCGGACAAAAAAGAACAAGTAACAGAAACTAATTAGCACAAAAACGTGTTCTTTTTTGCTCTAGAACGTTTTACAATGTCCTAAAACAGTTTACTGAACACAACATATATTACTGAAGCATGTTTCATTTGATCAGAAAAAAATTGCTGATCCAATCTAACCGAAATGACAACCAATTTTATATACATTATATATGTATGTTATAACTATTATATTTATATAGCTATAGCTGTCTTAAAGTTAAAAACAATATATTTTTTCATCGTTTCATTTTTACGTATTCATTTTACTGATCGCTGTAATTGCAACCTACATTTTAAAGAGTACAATAATTAATAATATTTTATGTTTTCTGATGACAGTTAAACTTTTAAGAGTACTGTCATGTTTCACTTTGTATTAAATTTTCTAACATTTATATTTCCATTTATTTTTTTAATTGTATTAAAAAGAGATAGTTAAAGAAAACCTCAAAAAAAAAAAATTAAAAGAAAATTTGGGGATTATTTGTTTCATTCCAAGTTTTTGACATTTCGTTATTTTATATTTAACCTAACTATGCTGTTAAAAATGTTTACCTGTCAAAAAATGAATGCAAAAACTACTTCAAAATCGGTAGAAAATTTTATCAGAAATTCGTTTAATCAATAACAGGTGGCATTACTTGGTCATTAGACAATCAACAACGTGAAAATAAAATCTAACTTTTTAAACTAAAAAAACTAACTGTAAACTAAAAATGGAACCTTTTGAGGAATACATCGAAGAAGAAATGCAAGAAAATTTTCCTCCAAATTTCGTTTGTAGTTCAGCAATCAGAAAGATTAAATCCAGTTATTAAAGTAACCTAGTAAATCAAGTTCTTTTATTTTATTTTATTAAATAATACTATTTAAGATTTACTTTAATAAGCAATATGATATAATCCCCAAACGCTGTTAATTTTCTAATGTCAAAATTTTACCGGGCGAAAAAAAATTTTATATACCTTGGTAAATAAATGAGAAGCAAAAATTTTGAAGTTTAATACCTGGCGGTCAAAACAAGAACATCATATTTTTTTTTGCTCAGCATACTAACAGCGTACTACAAAGCAAAATTTGAAGCAAAATTTTTGTTACCATTTTTGTACAACAAAAAATTGCATGAAATAATGTCAAATTTTTGCACAGCGTACTAACAGCATACCTAGTTTTAACTAAAAAAAATTTCTCATTTAAGTTTTTTGACTTTTCGTTATTTTAAATTATATTTTAATTTTTTTTTGTTTCTGATGAAGTTAAAATATAGATAAAAATTTAAAATTAGCAAGAATACTAAGTGGGCAAAAGAAACTATGCGAATATTATTAAATGTTAAATTTTTATATCTGTCAAAATTTTTGAATGAAAAATTGAAGGGAAAAAATACTCAAATGTTGCTTGCAACATAAATAATTGGACTTCTTATAAAAACGTCAACAAAAATTTAATGCAAATTAAAAAATTTTCGCAGCTACTGTCGAAGTTAGAACACAAAATAACGAAATTGAGAGTTCTTTATTGGTGTAAGTCTGTGATGATAAGAAAATGCATAATGGACTAATTTCATATGTTCATTTCTATACAATTAAAATAAAAAGTTTCAGTCCTATTTTGGCTAATTTTTTATTTATTTATTCAGTAAATCTGCAGATAAATCTGCTAACCAACTTCGGATCTTTTTTCCTTTCAAAATGTTGGCCTATGCTAATTTTTTTTATTATATATCGGAATCCACAATTTTAAATGTTTCTCTGCTGTCCACAATGCAATGCTTAAAAATCTTGTTAGAAATTCCATTCCAGGCCATACGGAATATATTTAATTATTGTTACTTAATTTTTTGAATTATAGCTCCACTTTTGCACTATACATACAATCAGTATCACTTCATGAAACACACTTGATAGCTATACAATGAATTGATGAATAATTATTTTTATGTTGTACTTATTTTTAAAATTAAATTAAATAACAATTAAATTTCAAATTATGTAACAGGGTTGTTTAAACTTTTCTTTATTTTTTATTAGTTTTTTTTCTGATGGAGCAAAAGGAGTATTAATTAAATTTTTTTTTACATTAATTTTTAGTTATTTTTTTTTTTTGTTAATTTAAAAGGAAATCTAGAAATAAGAGATTGTCGTCAATTCTCTAATTCTAATTTTAAATTAACATGTGAAAACAGTTGTTTTGGCACATAAATACAAGTACATATAAATATAATTATTATCTGAATATTTATGTATTTAAATAGAAATATGTACAATATTGTCTAATTAGAGAAAAAACAAAAAGGAAAAAAAATATGTACATTAGAAAATATACATAAATCTATGTATGGACTTTGGAATATCACGACTTCCGTCTAGACGAAATAATTTTCACTTTATTCTTATAATATATTTGCTACATGATGATTATTTCTTGAATTTTGTAAACGAAAAATTGGGATTGAAACATATTACAGGCTATTCCTTTTTCAGAATGACACTCCCTTGGGTGTCTTACAAAAAACAAAAACAAAAATAACCAAACGTTTTTTATATAAATATTTCCTAATATGGAAAATTGCCAAAAATATGTGTGGTAGTTTTATTTCATCGTGTTGGAAATCATATGTAAATAATCGTTTGCATTTTTGTTATTTTTGTGTTTTTTTTGGGAACAACACCTAACTATTTCTAAATTTTAATATTTAAATTTAAAGAAATAATTTGTTGCAAAATCAATATAAAAAAATACTTTGTTAATGTTGTTGTTATCATCTCTCATTCATTTTTACTTACATTCGGTTACTCGTCTCAAATATATTTTGTTGCATTGAGCTGCAATTCACTTTCACTTTGCATACTAAGACAAAATATTGTTGAGCAACACAATGAAAAATTGAGTAGTTTTCTCGTTTTTACTCATGTGTAAAATGAAAAATATAATGTTTTGTCTCTCTTATTCTAGTTTGATTGAATACGATGTTGCTATATTTTATCATTAATTTTGCATGGTTTAATTATATTTTCTAATGTTTGGTGTAGGTGAATACTGCATCATAGTACATAAAAGATTAATGAAAGAATTTTTTAACTATAATAATTTGTGGATTTAATTATATTTTTGTGTTAAAAAATTTATTTTTATTTAAATTTTTATTTAAATTTTTTTAAAAGCAAATGAATTTTATTTAACCGATATGTACTTTAATAATATATGAACGTAATTATTGAAAAAATCCTAATCTATGAATTTATTCTTTCACTTGATTTTCAGTAAGACAGTGTATGTGCTGTAAAACAAAATTACTCTAATGTAATAAAAAAAATATAGTAAGAATATAAAGTGAGAAATGTGATAGACAACTAATTTAAAATTTTATAGAATTGCATAAGAAATATAGTACATATTGTTTTTTATTGAAATTTCTGAACTCTCTATAAACATTACATTTAAATTATATCAGATAAATTTATACATTCTTGTTCAGCTCAATTATTTGAAGTTGATTTTACTGCCTCAAAATATTATTTCTGAAGTTTTTTGTAGTTCCACATAATATGTATCTTTGTATCAATTTTAGGAAGTATTAGGGCTTAACATGAACACATACGGCAAAAATAAAATACTGCAAAAAATTTTTAATATAGAGTTATTAAAATTTGCATTTTCTACATTTACCAGTTTTTGTGTTATAAATAAAAACAGCAACAATATCACTGATTATCATATTATTACTATAATTCTGCAGTTTGTCTGCTAAGTTAGAAATGTTTATGAACAAACTTCATTTGCAACATTTTGCTTATGAACAAAATACTTGGCAATATAGGCAATATTTTGCTATATTGCTTTTTTTTGTGAAAACTACTATTGTGTGCTAAACGTAATTTATATATTCATACCGTGAGCGGGATTCGAATCCAGGGCCTTCTTGGTGGTCATGTGACATATAATCATTTTACTATGTCTGTCGTCTAATATCTATATCTATATTTTCTTAACTCCACTGATTAAAAATGTTTTTTAAAGCTGAATCAAGCAATCAAGTTTGATGGGAAAATGTTAATTTGTCGGTTCAAAATCTTAAATTAGTGTGCTTGCGATTTAAATTGATTTTATTTTAAAAAAGAAAACGAAATATTTTTTATTTATTTATTTTAACAGTTGATCCTACAGATAAATCTGTAGGCCAGATTATTTGGTATATATTTTTTATATTATATATTTATATTATTTTTTTTTTTATTAGTTATATTATATCTTTATTAATTATTAAATTATATTTCACCCGATGTGGTTGTATTGAAAATTATATTTTTCAGTAAAAAATATAGTATTTTTTTTTAAATCTTTTTTTCTATTCATGATTGTTGGCTAAACTACACTAAGTTTTCTGAAATGATAGTATGTAGATTAAACGAAAATATTTGTTTTGACTCAAATATATCAAATAATACCATTAATTAGTTGTGTTCATTAAAAAAAAAAAAAAAAAAAAAAAATTCAGAATAAATTTTTAAAATAGAAACTAAGATCGAATAGTAATATTACAATTTTGACATTTCAACTGTTTCAATTATCTTTAATTACCAAAAAAATTTAAAGTTTATATACTGATTTTTAATTTTTTTAATTGTGCGTTTAAAGAAAATATTAAAATTTAATTTTTTTTGAATGTTTTAATTTATTCATAAAGTATGAATAATATTTGTCCGGATGTCTATAAAAAATTTTTTTGATGCATAATGCATTCAGTACATAAATGTTAAAAGTATTGTACATGCATTTCTATGATAAAAATACATAAAAGCGCCACTTCATTTCTTATACTTCTCATTGTATATGTTTTCACTTTTTTGCTATTAGAATTTCAATTTTTTGTAGGTATATCATTATTAATTTACAAAGTATATGTATAAAGTTAAAGTATTTACATATAATATTAATGAAAGAACAAAATTCATAGGGGGGTTTCGCTCTGTTTAGACTTATTCATTCGATCTACCTATACTAGGTATATACCAGATACAGTAATATGCAATGAAATCCGTACAGTTTCAATTTCTAAATAATTTTTAATTTACCTACAGTATTTTTTGAGTCTATATTATTTTTTTAGTTGAATTATGTAACTAAAGTAATTTCTCAGTTATAAAAAGTTTATTTTTAAGTCAGGCCATACAGCTTATGCTAAGGCCTATATCCTTCATATTTTCACCTAATTGGTTTCATGTACTTATGTTAATGAGGTCAATATTTATTTTTTATAAATCACATTGTAAAATTATTGTTAAGTTATAAGGTAAATAAATATGAATTAAATAAAGAAAAAAAAAAAAAAAAGTAGAAATGGTTCGGGAAAAGTCGGTATAAATCGTGTCAAATTCATAAGTGAAAATTTGTTTTTGTAAATCAAAACTGTTAATCTTTTGTTACCAATTTAATAGAGAAATATAATTGTATTTGATTGGAAGATTCACATAACATTCCACAGAACCACAAACTGTTCTAAAAACCGATTTGGAAGAAAATGAAAAAATTTAATACTTTATTCTATACATATAGGCGCCATAGATCTAAATTATCTACAAAACTGCTAGCAAATCTTAGCATACTACATCAACTGTCTTAGAAATGAATGCTATTCATTTATTGTCCTGTAACCCCATTCGTTGGGTATGGTGCGGATACCGAATTTGTTTCCTACAACGGAGGCTGTTAGAAGAATTCATCGTGATTTGATCGCGATTATCTCTTGGAAATCTACCGTTTGTTGTCATGTTTCATGAAATGTTAGCAATTGGTTGACCCTTATTTTCTTAGATATGCGTGATGAAACATTGTGAGTACAGATGCGTTTTGCAGCAGCTCCAACAAAGAGATGTAGTTCATGGTTACGGAAAAAATCCCTAAATTCAAAATGTGAAAATTGCTCAATTCCCGGCATCTTTCGCTTTTGGTTGTTACCTCCGCCGTGGTTCGATACACTCCACGTTTCCCTTCTCCATAAAATGACCATAAAACGCAGCATCACTCCATTAGACCTCCAAAAAATTAAGGCTATTAGCGGCAAATATAGATGACACTTTGTTCAATAGAGAGTCCTATTATAAAGGCAATTTGGTAAATTCTCGACATCATTTGCCCCAGGAGTAATTCAACAGAAAGAACTAACTGTATAATTATTTAGTGATCTCTGACTAGGACAAATTTAAATTGTTTTGTGATGCTTCCGTATAGATGTATTTAAATTGCAGTTATGAACTCAATAATAATTGAATATGTGTACATATATATATATATATATATGATGAAGGGTAACTGAAAATCATCAAGTTTGAAGTTATCTGTTTTTGACCTTAAAGTCAGATTTTATTTTTACTTGAAAGAGTAGATACATAAATAATAGCAGTATCAAAATTATCATATAATCCCAGTATAGTTCACATCTAATCCAATAGAAAATGTTTGAAAAATTAGAAATAAATCATATATCAAAACAAGCGGGAAACAATGGAAGATTTAAGAAAAAAATTCGAATACTGAGACGTATTCCAAAAGATATCTTTTAACATTTAATTGACTAGAGAAGGGTCTTTTAGTGCCCTAAACCAACCAACAACAACAAATAGTCCAGTCGAATCGTGGTATCAAAAAGGTAATTGGTATTGTGAAGTATTACTGACAACATTTTTTTCTATTGACAATACTGGCGAAATTGACATTTTTTTGACAGGTAAAATTTAGAATTTATAGTTTGTTTTAAAAATTTTTTTTGTTTGAAAAGAAATAATTACTTATATTAATTAAAGTGTTTTATTAATAAAAACCGATTTTTTGAAAAAACAAATAATTTACAACCGGAAAAAACTACTTTAAAATGTCAAAAACAAAAAACTGACTCTTACTGATATTAACAATACCAAGTTTTGTTAGTATTCATAATTAATACCAATCTTAAACATCTGGTTTTTTCTTCTAATTAAATTAAAATATGCTTGAAACGGAAATAATCAATTTTCCTCTTCTTTGTACCCCCATTTGCAAATCAGGGTAAAATATGAAGCTAAAATTAATTTTTTAGGTTAATATTGCAAAAATAATTTTCAAAATATATGTTTAGTAGACATTAAAAATAATTTTGGCTAAAAAATTATCGTTTATTAGGAAAATTTGAGCTGTCCTCATTTCATGGCATACAACTGTGTATAATAGTTTTTATTCTTGATGATGAATGCGACAAAAATAAATGGAGAAAAATTCCATGTTTAATACCTTAAGAAATAACAAAATAATAAAAAAAAATTAAAAAATAAAACATGTAGATATCATTGCACATTTGAATGTTAATAGTCTGCAACTTAAGAAAATATTTAAATAGAATCTATTCATTTTCAACATCCAGATATTAATATATATATAATACATAGTTATACAATAAGGAGCAATGATTTTTTTTTTTTATTTTGTTTTGGATAGAATGAAATTTTGAAAATGCTTTAAGGGTGAAACATTTTGGTAGTTAAGAAAGTTATTTCAATACTGTTCCGCAATCTGTGTAGTAAATGTTTTTAAAAAAGTACTTACATGTAACGTAAATGTACCAATTTCCGCCCCCTTAATGAAAAATTAGTTTAAGTTGACAAAATAAGCAAAATATAAGCTTTTTTTAATTTTTTTTTTCAAATTACAATAATTAGAATTTGTTAATTAAAAAAAAAATATTTTCATCTAATTATAATTTAATTTTTTCTAAATAAAAAATAAAATATAACTGCCAAAAAAAAGTTTGATTGTACGTATTTCCGCTCAACAATTTCAATCTGAACTAATTCCGCCCTTATATGAATTCAATTCCGCTTTTTGAACCTATTTGCGATTCACAGTACCTATTTACGATTTTATTCAAAAAAGCTATTTAAAATAATTATTAAGAGTAAAATTAATAATTAATTTTTTAAATAATTAACTAGTATATATACTTCCTTAAATTATAAAAAATATTTATTATATATAATAAAAAAATATTAGTAAGTAATTTGAAAAAAAATAGTTATAATGTAAGTAAAATTATTTGTTACACATAAAAATATACATTTATTTCAATATGAAAATTAAAAAAATTAAACAATGCAACGATTCAGTATTTCAAAAAAAAAAAAAAATAAATCAATAATTATAACATAATTAACTTAAATATTATAACAATGCATATTATTTAAAATAAATAAATAGAAATACAAAATATTTCATATACATACAAAGTAAAAATCACATAATTTACTACTTCTTAGTTTTGGCAGTTTTTATTTGTATGATTTGAGGTACATTATATTGTCCTCTGCTGTTCATTAAAACTGGAGGCTCAATTTTGCAGACTCTGTCACTGTCTGAATGTATTAGAATATTTTCTTTTACAGGCCATCTCCAAAATGTGCCAGACTATTTACTCCTCTATTAAACTTATTGTGAAATAAGTACAAAGAAATTATTTTGGTAATTTATGATGGACGCCTCAATAAAATTTTGGTGGCAAGGCAAGATAATTCCAAAGATTTTTTAAATCATACAAAGTATAATATAAATCAGACATAGTTTTGGAAAAACTTATTCTTTAGGTTTAGCCTTAGAGTAAAATTTATCTAATTGTTAAATAGTGGAATATTTTCCTTTTAATTTTACTAAATATGCTTATCATACAGGATACGCCTATTTCGTCTACTAATAAAAGGAAAAAACTCGCTTATTTTCAACAATTAAAATATAGTTTTTTCTTTAAATATAGACTTGGTATGAATTTAGTGCAAATAGCTTACACCTGCATATTTAGTTCGGAATTAGGTCATATTGAACGTATTACCGACCCGTTTTTTCATACAAATTTTTATAAAAACTCCAAATTTAGTTGTAACAAAAAACACATATGCGATATTAAATTTATAGTTCGTAATCAGGTCCAGCTTAGTTTGTTCAATTTCAATTTAAAATCGTCCAGCTGCATCCTTATGTAATCAAAAATAGGTGAATAACTTAATTAATTATTCCGATATATCATTTTCCTAATTCCGCCCGGTCGATCGTAAATACGTACAACATAAATTTACGTTTCCCTAATTCCCGCTCAAAACAAATTAGCAATTTAAAATATTTTTGATTTACAAATTGAAGAAAGTATAATTAGAATCTATTCAATAATATATCTTTTACAATTATTTGAATAAAATAAATAAGTGAACATCATAGTTTAATTATTATGGTCTTAACAAAATAAAAAAAATTTTAAACGTATTGAACCAATATTTTCACTAAAATGTCTACCTAGCTTAGTTTTCTATCCATAACTTATTTATTAATATGAATACAAATGTGCATTATTTTGCATTACAACGAGGAAATAATATTCTTTTTTTATTTCAAAATTTTGAATATAAAGCGTGGAAGTTTTGTATTTACAAAAAAAGGGCTTGGGCGGCATAATGTACTAGGGCGGTGATAGGTACATTTACGTTACTGTTCTACTTCTGTAAAATACTGTTCTAAAGTACTTAGATTGAAATTAATTTTAAAATAATTCATATTACCAAAATGTCATATCGAATTCAATATCTATGGTTGGTACAAGTGAAAGAGTGTTTCTGTATAGAATTTCGTAAGTAAAAAAAAATTTCAGTTGTTCGTTAATTGATCATGCAAATGTGGAAATAGGAATGTGGTGGCATATATTTGTTTATTCTATATTTGTGAAAACTCAAAACTTACTTTTGTTATTAAAATAATGAAAGCAATTCTAAATTATTTTTATTATTGTCGTGTTGTTCAATACATATGTATTTTGTTTAGTACTTATATAAACTTAAATTTACAAAAAAATTTATTTTGTATATAATTTATTTATTTATACTGCTTAGCACAAACAGTTTACAAAAAAAAAGTTATTATATATTTGCTACAAATCACATTAAAAGTTGAGAATTAAAGCTAAAATAAAAATTGAATAAACAATTACATACATTCTAATAAAACAACAAAACATAAAAAAAGAATAGCAATATCCTAACAATAGCGTTGTACAATTTTTGCTTTTGGGAATGTTTTGATAGTGTAAAATCAATGTAAAATTTATGTTTGTTACCTATAATAAGCCATCTATTAATAGGTTCATATTTGCCATAATTAGTCCTATGATTACTGATATTAAATAAATTGAATGAGCGAAAACGGTGCAGATTTCTAATACTGATATTGCTGGAAATGAAAGTTGATTTGACATTGCCCTTTACAATATCTGTAATAAAAATAACATCAGAAACCTCACGTCTAAAGTTCAGTGTACACAGATCAATTAATTTTAACCTTTGCTCATATGGTGGTAAGATAATAGGATTAGACCATGACAAGTGGCGTAAAGCGAATCTAAGAAAGTTTTTTTGTACTGCCGCAATTCTATCAATGTGTGCTATATAAAACGGTGACCAAACTTGACTTGCATATTCAAGATTCGGTCTTACAAGGCAGGTGTACAACGACTTAAGAACATATGGATCTGAAAATGTATATATATTTCTAATAATTCTGTAATAAATTTATAACTTATATTTTTAACTATCTTTACATATACATAAACCAGTTGTCATTTCCAAATTTTTAGTGTTCAAAATTATAGTTTACTATACATAGACATTCCATTTATTTATTTAATTTGTTTATTTCATTTTATTATACTTCAAACAAGTATATATTACAAAAAATATTTCTTAAAATTAGAATAAAAATTAATATAGAACAAGAAATATAATTTTTTTATATATTTCACTCCATCCCAATTCTAATTTTTCTAAATACATATCTTTATCTTTAAAAATTGAAATTTATTTATAGAACCCCTAAAAAATTTTCTCATTTTTTCTCTAATTTTGTTTGATTTTCTGTTTTGTAATTTTCTTGCAACCGGCTTTTTTTTGGCTCTGCTTTGCGCATGATTCTCTCGTGGATACTACTTTTTTTTTCGTTTTACCTTTTTCTTGTTTTTTATGTTTTTTTGATATACATTTTCCTGTCTATATTACACATCTATATATGTATATCACATTAAGTTACGTCGTCGTTGTCATCAAACTGCAATTTTATTATGTATATATAATGTATATATATATATATATATATATTATATTATACTATGTATATACATAAGCATATATATGTATGAACTTAAAAAATTCCTGTATATTTTATGGAAAATATGCTGTAGTATAGGGACTCCATGCGATTAATGTACTCACTATTATATATTAAGGTATATCTATTTACTATAGAACATATTTATATATATATTCGTGTCATCTGGAAAAAAAAATTTCTTTTGTTTTCAAATATTTTTAATCTTGGGCCCATACTAAATAAAATACGTGATTTTATAAAAACTTTATGCAGTCTTAAAATGGTTTTAGAATTAAATAGATCAGGGAAAATAAAATCCAGAAAAAAGATACATATTAAATAGAGAATCAAAACAAAAAGTAAAAAAAAATCGATTGATCCCAATTTAAGAACAGTAAAATATCAAAAGAAAATCTTTAAAGTGGAATACTTAAATTCTCATAGATACATTTTAAGTCTTTTTTAATTAATTTGAAATTTGTTTAAATTGATACAAAGTCAAAGTTAAATATGTGTAAAAGAAAAATGTGTTAATTTTAGATTGAGTATAGTTTAAAATACCAATTATAACATTATAGAACATTATTTGATATTTCAATTGCGAAAAAAAAGTTAATACATTTTTTTTTAAATTTAAATAAAAAAATAAAATGGTTCAATTAAAGTTAGAAAGTCCAGTAATTGGTAAATTTTCTAAACAGTGGGGACCTTCATTAAGTGATTGTCTCGAAATTCATGCATTTTTAAAGTGTGGTGGTGTTGCCGTTAAAGGAACTTGGACTAATGTAAGTTATTTAGCTGTGTAAGGATATTGTAAAAAAAATAAATAGTTAGTAAAATTCTGTTATAACATCATGTCATGATTTTTTTAAACTTAAAATATTGTAAATCTAAAGAATTAACTTGCCAAAGACCAAGATGTTAGTGCTCCTTTTCTTTTTTACCAATATGTGATTAATTAAATACTTTATATATTTTCTCAAGTAAGATAAAAAAAAATATTAATTTTTGAAATATTTTGTATTATATTCTATGGGTTAATATAAATCTTGACAATCAGTAATGGAGTATCTAAACTGTTATTTAATTAAATTTCTTACACTTAAGTTTAAATCTTTTTGACAATTTTTGAATTCAGAAGTGTATATCGTACATTATTTACAAAAATCAAAAATAACTTTCTTTTATATTTATTATTTTTTTTGTACTCATATTCGCTTAATTTATAATATATGTAAAAATAATATTACAGTAGACTCTCGATTATATCAAATAATTAATTTGAAACTTGGATTCATATAAAATACTTGGTTAATATTTTAAGAATAAAATAAAAAAATTGAAGTAACGTAACAAACACAGTTATTTAGTATCCAGAAATTAATAATAGATAAATTTAAAGAAACTTAGGTGCCTATTATGTATTTCGATAACGATTACGATTTGATCGAACGAAATGTCAAAATGCAAAATTGCCATTATGTATTACGATATCGTTCAGAAATTGTCAACGAAATCGATAAAGTTTATCGATGTAAAATTTTACCACGAAAGAGACATCGAAAGAGAGATTTTGTACAAATTATTTCAATTTTGAATTGAAAGGATAAAATAAAAGAGATACAATTATATTTTATTTATATTGGACATTATATTATTTTATTTATATTGGACACTTGGTGTTTTGTTTTATATTTATGATATTTTTTGAAATAAAAATAAATTTAAAAGTTGAAATGAAAGTAGGTATTTTACTTTATTCTTCATAATAATTTTTTATTGAAATCAATTTTAATAGGAATGAAAGGCCTGTTACAAATAGACTGCAATATGAAAAGTTATAGTGTAAATAATGGTAAACCATTATAAATTTTCCAAAGAGGTACCAGGATATCTTGCACTCACAAAACCAATTACCTGATTATGATCACATATCTAAAAACAAAAACTATTATAATAATGTATAATAATGCTAAAAAATCCCTTTCTACTATAACATAAATGTTGTACGTTTTGTTTCGGTGATTTAATTTGAATAAGCTTTCCATCTACTGCTCCAATTATTTCAGTAATTCTGCTTTAATCATAAAAATAATGTTTGCCTGACTTTTTTCTTCTAGTGCTTAATGGAATTTGATCCATTTTGCACATAATTATAAACTGCAAATACATATAAAACTTCTTTAAGAACCAAAAAAAAAAATAAGCTGTGCTAGTCCGACATGGAAATCATTTCCTACGTTGAAAATCATTTGCTTGGTACAAATCGCACAGAATCTTAATACACTAACCAATTTAATTATATTTGGAATCGACGTATTACTTATTGGCTATTTCAATTTTTGTCCTAATTTAATAGTTTTAATAATGTAGATAATAACTCATCAAATTTATGTTTAAATAACATACGTATAATCTTCCAAATCTAGTGGATTAGAATAATCCCGAATATATGTTCGCTTGTTTTTTAATTCTGCAATTTCATAGCGTTTTTCAGCACTATCAGAAATTGAAAAATTTAACTTTGCTCAAATCATTTTATTTATAAAAACTTATAATTTTATAGTTATATTTTATTTAAACACTTCAACTTATTTTCAACTTAAAAATTTTAAATATAACATTATTGTTTTGTTTTTTTTTTTCGTATAATAATTTGAATTTGACAGTTAAAGAATGAAACATATGTCATTTTCATCGTAGATTTGAATTTTACAAGGGCAGCATTTTTAAACACTTTCGATCAAATTTTCATCGAAATACATAATGACACTAACGATCACAATCGAATAACTTTAACGATAACGATGAACGATTCGATTAATTTCGATCGAAATACATAATAGGCACCTTATTCAAAACCATTTAATATTATAATTGACGATGCAAATTTTTTCTCGAAGAGACGTCAATCATCGTAGATTAGTTGACCCGTATGGAATATTATAACTAAAGAAATTAGATATATATTATCTGACTGCTATAAGTTGTTTGTATAGCATTGATGTTGTAAATTTTTCATATTAATTTCTGCTTATTTCAACTTCAGATCAATTTGTACAATACATTTCTTATTCTTATTTCGCAAAGGTATTCGCAGTTTAATAAAAAAAAAAAACGGAATATTATTTTGATACATATAGTGTTATTCACGGAGTTGTTACAGTTTTAAAAATGTGTATTTACGTCAATGTGATGGAATAACGAGTGGTGTTTGAAACTATTTTTTTTTTATGTAAAAATAAAAAATGTCACTGTTTTCTTTTAATTTTGTAGATATATGAGTAGTTTTAAGTACTTTGCAATAATATATTCGAAAATTGAATTGAACTCCTATATAGTTTGATATTTTAGTTTGTTCCGGTAATTTCAAAAAATTTCAAATCGGGAGGATCACATTTAAACTTTAAAAAATAAAAAAAATCGTTTTTGTAAATTAAAACAAACTGTTTTCTTTACAGTAGACAATGCTAACAACATTTTGCTAATTACATTGCGAAGGTTTAAAAAAACAGCAAAAAAAAAATTATTGTAAATTTTTACAAATAAAAATTTAATTTGTGTACAAAACTTTCAAAATGCGAGTACTGCCCATTTCTTTTATTTTTTAACTTTTTGTAAAAAACAATTAACAATTTCAGACAATTTCAAAGAATTTGTTTTTCATAAAATAAACAAATCAATGCGCATATCCTAAAGTAAGAATAATAACAACACTTTATATAAAATTGTTTGTTAATTTTGCTCTTTTATTGTTGCAACAAGTATACTAAATTATAATACATATATATTTTCTATTTTCATAACGTATTGTTCATATATTCGCGAGTTTACTGTATATCTTTAAATAAATAAAAAAAAAAATAATAAAAATTTCAATTTATTGTATCTTTTTAATTCAAAGAATGAATTAAAATTACTTTTGTTACCTTCCAATTTTAGCACCCCTTTTTAATAGTGAAAATATATTCCCCATCACAGCTGCAATGTCATTTTTCAAATCATTTACCTTCATAAATTATAAGTAAAAATGGATTTATTTTATTTTCTGTACTATTCGAATTCTAGTTCAATTGTACTGTACATGTTCGCTTTAATTTTTTGTTTGATAGGTAGAAAATATTCTTGGTACTATATTGGTACCCCCCCATGTTAGAATTAAATATTTTAAAAATATCTTAAGATAATGAAAAACAGAAAATAAATCTAAGTAATTATTTTAATTTTTTTTAAAAAAATGATTCTATTTTTGAACAAAAAAAAAAAATGTACAAAACATTGTCAGTATAGTAAAGATAAATTAAAAATAGAAAAATTTAAATGACGTTCTTAAAATAAGCCAAACCATATTTTAAAAAAGTTGTAAAAAATACTAAACTTATTTAATTTTGGTTAAAAAAAATAATAATTTTAAAATTGATACATTTAATTTGGTCTAAGTGTACCTTTGACTTTGTTAGTCTATCATAGCTGTTAATTGAACATTGTAACACAAACTATTAATAGCTAGTGATCTGTAACGGAACTACTACAGTTCTTGAAGATACCTTTTTGAATACTTTTTCAGATAAATATTTTTCAGGGACTACAAAGGGACTATTTATTTATGGTAGATGCGTAATTATAATCGTATAAGAAGGGTTTAAAGTGGATTTAGCCAACATATTAAAAAAAAACAGGATCTTTGAAACATAGACAAATGTCCAGAGATTATTGAAAGAGAACTAGTTAATAACTTCACAAAATAATAAATCTATGACTGATTTAATCTAATATGTCAACAGCTTGCAATAATGCTATCTAATGATTTTTATATATGTATATTTTATGTACATATGTATATATAAACACTAAAAACAATTACTAAATTTTACTCATAATTCCTGCAATTACAAGGTTAACTTCTAATAATTGAAAAATTATCCACATCACTAATTAAAGTTAAAATTTAATAAGACTAAGTAACATAAAAATTATCACGTATATGTTTTATATTGTATTATATTAGTTATAAAGACATGAACGCGGTCAAATTTTTATTTGAATAAAAAACACTTTATTCTTTTTTCTTAATATTTGTGTTGATTTTCATATTGCCACATAATCTAGGTAGACGGTAGGGTTCACCGACACACTTAGAAAAATGAAATCCATTGTAGTATCACGGTAATTTTCCTCGCACAAACCTCGCTACACATTTTGAAGTTTTTAATAGAACGGTGTCGGTCCTAGAATTTATACATCTGCAAGGTGGAACCTTAATCTGACTTATGTAATAAAAAATCAAATTTTTACAGTAAAATACAAAATGAAAATTTTTAAATAAAACCACTTGTACAATTGTTCAAGAGGGTCTCTTCTCCATTAATTATTTATTTATAAAAATTCATTAAAATAAAATTATTCAATTAAAAAATAAAAAAAATAAAAATAAAATTCATATAAAAGAAAAAAATATAAAATTAAAGCTACTAGAATACTATAACACAATTATGTTTGTATAATAATTTCAGATTATTTCCCACGTGTGTAAAAAAGTAAATAGGTTACCCAGTTAAAACAATACATTAAACCTAGTTACCTAACATTTTGTGTTTTCTCCTTCTGCATCAATTATCTCTTGAAGTAATCTTGGTATGGAATCAATTATTTCATGAACCATTTCAATGGGAATTGATTTCCAACAAGTTACTATATTTTCCCATGTTTTATCAAAAAAATTCTTTTCACTCATTTTTTCAGAAATAATTGATTTTAATTTATACCAAATATTATGAGTTATATTTAAATCACGACTTTGTGGTGGCAATCTTAAAACATTTAATTTAGTTTCTGATAAAAAATTTGTAATATTTTTCGCCTTATACATTGTTGTATTATGATGCTGCAAAATGAAATTATCTCCTATTAATGTATCACCAGTAACAACTGCAACTTCATTCAATATTTCCAAATAATTTATCGAAGACATGTCATTTGAACATCTAATAATCGGACCAATACCATTGTATGAAATGCATCCCCATACAATAATTTTGCTTTCATCATCATCAGAATTATTTGACGTATTCATTTCTTTATTTCTTTTCTTTTTTCTATATTTTGTGTCCAATGAAATTATAGTTTCACCAGTCCATAAAATTTGTCTCCAAAATTCAATCGGTTTATTTATATGTTCTAAAGCGAATTTTAAACGTAGTTCATCATGATTTTTAGTAATGCCAATAATATTTTTTTCACCATCTTTTTTTTGTTCTTGCAATCTTCTTCGAACAGTTGTTTTACTAATTTTTTTCTCTCTGTTACTATTAAAGCTATTTACAATATTACTGAGATTTTCACATTGATTTCCATTTAAAGATCGAAGTAAAAATTTATCTTCACTTTCATTTGTAACACGTTTTCTACCTCTTCCCGGTGTATTTTTAACACCTTGAAATTTATTTTGTTTATGCAATTGATAGTAAACAGTACGTCTATGACATTTGTATTTTAGTGCAAGTTCAGTTGCTGAAATACCATTTTTATATTCCGAAATTATAGCAGCGCGTGTTTCATTCGATAATTCTATTTTTCGAGGCATTTTTCAACTTTATTATTCAAACTACTTGAACCGAATAAAATTTGATCTTAAATGAGTATGTATCCAGACAAATAAATTTCTATTTGATTTTCTTTGTTTTTAAGAAAAAAAAAAAAATATAAACAAAATATTAGTTTTGTAGTTATAGAATGTATGTATGAATGTGTGTATGCTAACGGCTGTGCAAACAATTTTGGCATCCTAAATTAAATACCTCTGAAAATACATCATCTGGTACGTTTTTAATACTGTACCTACCTACCTGTCACTAATTTTTTTTTTTTTGCTGTTTTTATTTAATTTTTTTTTTTGTTCTTATTCATACGAAAAAAAAAACAACAAAATCGGTGCCAAAATTATTTACACAAAATACACACAAAATTTTATAGGCTAATATAGAGTTGACAAATAAAAAAAATAATTAAGTAGTTATTAATGCATAAGTCTAGTCTAGGTATATTAATTAGTGTTAAATAATTTGATCATTATTTAAGAAAAAAAAAAAAAAAATATTTTAAGGTACACCAATAAAAACCTAAACCTAGATTAAAAAAATTTTTTTTTTAATTTTACGCATAAAATTAAATTTGCGCATAAATATTTAGACTAGAATACTGTTTGAAATTTGTGCTAATAAATTTTAATTGGTAGTATCTACTCTACTATTTACGATTCACGACTGCACCTACGTTCCGTCCACATTGAATTCTTGAATCTGCCGTTACTTTTGTGTTAACATTTTCATTATATAAGTAGGTAGTTTGATTCGAGAAATATAAATTGTCCGTTTATGTGTAAGCGGTACATCAGTCAATATATGCATGTATATTAAAATTTTAAAGTCCATTTAAAGATAATTATTTGAGAAAAATTTAACTCTCCAAAAAATTATTATTTAACTTTCCCTTTCTATATGACTACAAAATAACCACTAAAAGTTTTTATTAAAAACTTTCTTTCTTGAATCAAAAATATCCCCATTTAAAATTTAGTTTATTGGTAAAGGGATATGTAACCGTTGCTTTTATCTCGTAATCGGTCTAGTTTGGAACGGACAAATTCGCTCTGAAAAAGTTAAAATTCATTCTAAGTATACAACACAACGATCATAATTCTTGAAAGTATAGTTCTAAGCGCAAATAGAAAGCGAAAATGTTTGATAACATTTAAATAATATTGTGTACTATTTATTTACACATTATGAAACAGGAAGCACATTTCATTCTGTAATTCTATCAATTAACATATGTATGTATGTATGTAATGTACATATGTTAAAATTAAGATGCCTATCTCAGCGCAGCAGTCATTAGGGGTTTTTACATGAGTAATATTTTGTAAATTCTCTCCGTTACAACAGCTTGACTTTTATATGAGTATTATTTTAAATACCATATTTTGTGTGTGTTAGTGTTATGTCAGTGTCATCAAATATTTCATAACTTTTTTATTTATATTCTAAAATTTAAAATTTCTTAATCTAGTATAGTATGTATTTGATTGTACGTTTTTGACAAACACTTTTATAGGAAAATTAAAATATATGGAAAAACTATATATGTACATATATAACCATGGTAATGTATTGGTTTAACAACAGCGGAAAACACTTTATTTTTAACTGAAAATAAGTCTACAAAAGAATACGAGTGTAGAGTTTTTTATTTACATTTATTACCTTTTTCCTAAAAGCAAAAAGTATACAGCAGAAATAATATGTTCTCGTATAAATTTTTTTCCCTTACCAAAAAGACTACTGCGATATATGCACTTGGCTTTAGTAAGCCATTGCTATATGGTTTAAACAAATTTTTAACACAAATCGAAATTTATTAATTTTTAGAAAGGTATCTACATTTTTATATTTGGTTTGAAAAAACAAAAGAAATAGGTAGGACCTAAATCCGTTTAATTTTTTCTAAGTTAAAAAAATCAGTAACATAACAAAATGACTTTAATGTCCCGCATTGAAGTCCTCAGAAAAAGGTCACTCTAACTAAATTAATTAGTATGTATATAATATTTTGCAAAATTTTGACGTTGTTGATGAATTTATAAACAAACTCATAATAAGTATGTATGCATACATAGATATCCATATATCTAACCGTTTGTTCATTGAAAGCTTTTTAAATAATTCAAAACAAATATAAAGAAAGCTTTTCATATTTTGATAACAATATTTTTTAATTTTTTTTTTCTTTTTCTAAATTTTAACTAAACAAATATTGAAAATTATAAATCGAAACACCTACGCACACAACCATGTAAATAGTTAGTTGTTGGCTTAAAAATTATTTTTCTATAGAACAATATAGATATAAACACATTCCTTTTGATAAATTTTTTTAAACAAAAAGTAAAATGTGTTTGTACTTTTCCATTTATGACGTGAATAAAAATATCGAGTGAATCCATAAATGCAGCACTATATCAATTTTTGTGCTTATGTCGGTAGCTATAGTTGCGTTATTTTAATGATTTATATGGATGTACCTATATAGATTATAAATTTTGTATTTCTTGTGTTGATTGTAAATACGAAAAGTTTGTGATCATGACCTATATAAGTTGCTTTTTTTTGCTAGCTAGCTAGTTTTTTGTCCGGATATCTAAACAGATCGTGGAAAATTTGTAAATTTCCCTTACTTGTTTTTTTAATGATCGATATCGAGATTTGTATAGATTATAAAAAATACGTAACTAATACTATAAATGTCACAAAAATTTGGCAGGGATTTATACCGATAAATGTCAAAATGTATTGATAATTAAGGAAAATGTGAAACTTATACATACATATGTTGTACATACATATGTATTTTTTCAATTCCCATTCTATTAAATTTTATAAAATAGTGTACAAACTTATAAAACTACATATTTTATTTATTTTTTTTAAAACTATGTTTGGCCCTTTTACGATTACATACTAAAGTAAATAAAGCACGTTTATATATATTAGTTTAGCTAACTACGTAACTGAGCTAAATTTGTGTTGCTATTTAAATTAAACAGTGTTAAAAAATGTGTTCCAAATGCAAATTTAGCTAAGTATTGCTAATTTATCACCGCTATGAATACGGGAAATTCTCTTTTGACTGAAATTTCCTAATTTAGTAGCAGGATTCGTTTTTGCTAATATTATTGTTACTGTGCGAAAAAGCATTGAAATAGTTATTTATTTCTCACAATAAAGTCAAATGTTTCATTTTTAGTGAAGTATTTCAGCAAAGAAAGTCATACTGTATTTTTGTTATATTATTACTATTTGAGGGATAATAGAATTAATTTGATACCTAGATCTTGTATTTACATGGATTTTCAATTAGAAAAATCATTGACAAAATGTAAGGAAGAAAAAGGGGAATGATTTGCACTGAAAAATATTTATGTAAATGATATTTTATTTATAAAACGTTAATGATGTTTTGCTTTAGATTCCTATCCTCCAGTAACTTTCATTCACAGACCTATAATAATGGTTGAAAATGCTTTGTAAGATTACTTAAATCAACTTTAAAAATACTATCACTTTATTTAATATCATAATATAAAGTATACAAAACTATATTTCGACCTGGCATTCATTACTTTTAATTAATGACACCACACTGATGATTCGAAATAATGAAATCATTCATTCTCGTATGTAGAAATAATGTAAACAAACAAACATCAACCATTAAAATAAAAACGCAAATTACAAAGAAAAAAATAAACGGTTGAAAAATGACAGTGTAAACATGGCACTAGAAAAATAAAAACAAAAAAATTCAAATTCCGAAAATTCCAAGAAAAGAACCAAAATGCAATTTAACTTTCTGTTTCATTCCAATAAAATTTACAATACGTCTAAAAGAGATAACTATACTCGCAAAAGCTTTTAAATAAATTAGCAGCAAGTAAGCACTTTATCTTCTTATTTTTACATAAAAAATTTGTCGCTTTTTTTTTTTATCAGCAAGCAAAAAAAAAAAAAATTAAAAACAAAAACACTATACTTACACAAACACTAGTGTTGTTATATTTGTATTGGACATTGGTTAAATGCGATCATTTTGAATTTTGTATTAGAAAAAGTGTAAATTAAAATTAAATTAAATTTATTTTGAAAAGATTAACAGCTATAATTTTGACGTAAAATTTAAAGAAAAAAAGACAAAAAATGGTTCGAACTAAACAAACCGCCAGGAAATCAACATCAAAACAGGGATATGGACATAAAATTTTAGAAGCAAAACGTCAATTAAACCAGCAAATAATTTCACAACCAATAAAAATAAAACAAGAAAATATCTCAGTTTCATCCATTTCTAAAGGTTCAGGAAAAAAAATTATCAATCGTCGAACAAGAAGTGAAACTATAGGAAAAACAAAAAAAAATATAGATGATACCAAAAAGAAACATCGTTACAGACCTGGAACTGTAGCCTTACGTGAAATACGTAGATATCAGAAGAGCACAGAACTTTTAATAAGAAAGCTACCATTTCAACGTTTGGTTAGAGAAGTTGTGTCAAATTTCAAGAATGATATAAGATTACAAGCTGCAGCTCTAAGCGCATTACAAGAAGCCAGTGAATCATATTTAATTGGCTTATTTGAAGATACAAATTTGTGTGCTATACATGCGCAACGAGTTACAATTATGCCAAGGGACATACAATTGGCGCTAAGAATCAGAGGAGATTCAAATTACAATAAATATTAATATGTTTTAATTACATAATAATTATTATTTTTAAGATGAATATCAATGAATTATGGTGCATATAAAACTATTTTTTTTTTTGTGTACGTTTTTAATCGTTATTCTTTGCTTACATACTTTGCCTACAATAAATTGAATAGGTATAAATGTAATTTTGATTTTTTTTTATAATTAATATGTTTTTATTTTAGTGGATTTTCATAATTTTGTATTTTTTTCTTTTTGTTATTGTACATTTTGATTTTAGAAACGTCAGAAAAAGTATATTTGAGTATATATTTGTATTTTATAATACAAAATCAATAACATCAAATTTATTAATTTGTTGATGAGTATGTAATTTGGTACGCTAACAAATATTTAAGATACTTTTTAAAAGTCTTCATATGAATGATTAAATTTAAATATGTACATGTACATACATATTACAATTTACAAACATTGTGATATTATGTTTAATTTAGAGCGGCTACCTCAAACACCAGCCTTATTTACAAAAATTTTTTTTGTTATCAATTCTAGAACAAAAAAAAAGTTTCTGTAGGTACTCGTTCCTGGTCGGAATATTGATCTTATTTTAGTTGTATTTTGACGTTCTACTAAAATCAAATGTAGTTATATTTTATAATAAAATTATTGTTGAAATATAAGTGGAGTTAAAATAAAAGTAATAAAAATGAAATTTGTAAATGAATTTTATTTTTCTGATATTAATTTTAGATAGAACATGAAATTGAAAAGATTTACATAACTATTTGATTATGAAATTTCATATTATCAAGAATTATATATGTACAATTATATATACATAATTTGTGATATGCAAATATTCCAAAGATACACCTTAAAAGATTCTCCAATGGAAAATGAATGAATTTTAATATTTTTACCATTTGATAGGAAGATTTTTTACGTTGGAAAAAAATAAATCAGTAAAATTGTTTTGTGGTTTTAAAATGAATAATTTAAAAAAAAAAAATGTGATTCATCGGAAGTCAATAATTTTATTTGTTTGAATTAAAACTTGTAGGTATAATTAATAATTTGTTTGCGTGGTGTATATTGACATTTCTATTCAGTAATTTTCTATCCTGATAAATTTTGAATTGCTATGAAGAAGAATTTGAATTTGCTTTTTTGTTTTTTGATTGGTATATTCTATATTCTATTGTAAATTTGATTTTCCAACTGAATGTATTTACCTATGTATTATGTATACCGGGTGCTCCACTTTATGCATATTAGCTTTTTAAGAGAAGGAGCCGTTATTTTAAAATTTAAAAAAAAGTTTATTAACTAAATCGAGGGTGCACTATCGTTTGGTGGTATTTTGAACTTCCGGAAAGGACCGCAAATCTGTTTTTTAAGAAAACTAAAAAAAAAAGGAAACTTGTAAAATAATTTTTTTTTGAATTTTTTTTTTTTTTTATTTAAACTTTGTAGGAAACCAAAACTGAGATAAAAAATATGATAACATGAAAAACAAATTTATTTATAAAAATTATTATCATTAATTTTAGTTTACCAAAGGAAAATATTGAGCACTTTTTGTTTTATTGTTATTAATTTTGAAAAAAAATACTAAAAAAAAAAAAAATCATTTAACATAATTTTTTTATTTTTTGTTGTAGAATTTGAATTTGCATTAAAAAGTACCCATTTGAAAATCTCGATTTCGGCCAGTTTCGGCGATTTTTGTTTTAAGGCCATTCTCCAATGCTGGCGTCGACTTGTAACTTTGACTTTCAAAAAGTTTGAACATATGGAAACTAATGTAACCTTCTCCAATGTGAGCGTGGACGGTGAGCGTGAAACTTTTTTAAAGTTAAAGTCGAGCAATGTTCAAAGCTGAAAGCTGAACGCTGAACTATTTGACTGTTTGATTGAATTGACATTTGTTTTTTGGGTTGTTTTTATTGTTTTTTGTAAAGACGTAAACAAAAAAAAATAATTTTTTTTTAAGAAAAAAGAACGAACGGGATTGCAATAATTTCTAATTTAGTTTTAAATCAAATGAATTTTATACTTTTTTTAAATCAAATGAAATTTATATAACTATTTTTTTTAAATCAAAAAATAAATATAAAATTAATTTCTAAATTCAATATAATATAAGTATTTCATCAGGATATTTCGTAAACGGAAAGTATCTGTGTTTTTTTTTTCTTTTCAATTCTTGATTATCCATAATCCATATCCATTATTTTATTTTGTTTATTTTTTTTTCAAATTGAAAATCAAACAATATATAAATTCTAAAATTCAATTGTCATAAATTCACTGACACCAACAATTGAAGTTATAAGTTAACGCCAGCATTGGAGATTGAATTAATAAAAACGCTGACGTCAAACTTTTTCAAAGTTAAAGTTACAAGTTAAAGCCAGCATTGGAGAATGGCCTTTAAGAAAAAAAAAAAAAAATTTGCAGTCATTTCTGGAAGTTAAAAATACCACCAATCGATAGAGCACTTTTTTTTAATTTTAAAATAACGGCTCTTTCCCCTCTTAAAAAACTGATACGCATGATCTGCAACACCCGGTATATATTTTTAAATGAATAGTTCATAACAATGTTTAACGATAACAATAGGGTTTCTGAAACCGAATTACTCGAACTCGAATTCGCCGAACCTTCAACGTAAGATTCGAATTCGAAGTTCGGTGTCTGATTTATCGAATCTAAAAATTTAAAAATTCAAAAATTCAAAAAATATTGTACCAATATTATACCAGTAGGCGACGTCCAATTTATTAAAACAATGCAAGTCATTTTATTTATTTGCATTTATTATTAATGTACAGAAAACATTAATAATAACAGAAAACAGAAAACAAGTGAAAACTTTTGAAATTTTAATTTTGTACAAACTCTTGAAATTTTAGTTTTTAAATAATTTTCATTATTAAGTTCGTGAATACTCAAATTAGCACTGCATTATTAGTTAATATTTCCAAGCGTGTTGATGAACGCATAAATGTAAATTTAATGAATCTTTTAAAATACCTGAAGGATACAAATAATGTTCCATCAAAACAAGCGATAAATTTAGCAACAGATACTTATAATGGAAAGATTATTTAAAGCTAACCCAACTTTAGTAGTAAACGAAAATGAATCTAATATGCAAGTAGATGTTTTAGTTGAACCTGAACAACAAAAAGAAATTACTATTGTGGAGGAACTAAACCAAATATTAAAAAGTGGGAATGAGGAACCAATGGAATGAAAACTGAATTTGACAAATTAAAACAGGAATTTACTCTGTATAGTTATACTAAGTACTGTCTATATATTTGCAAAAATTGTTCAACTCTCTATGTTCAATTAAACCCACTTCAACGGAGTCTGAAAGAGCTTTTTCTGTTTCTTCCAATTTTTGCACCAAAATAAGGTGGAAATTATCTGATAAATCTTTAAATTCGTTGTTATTTTTAAAATTTTATTACTTACGACAAAAAAAATAAATATATAATTGTGTTTGTTTAATATTATATGTAATAAAATACTTAATTGAATCAAATATTTAAACAGAACTTATTACTTTAATAAAAACTATTTTTTTATTTAATAAAATTTAACTATTTTAAATTTAATAAAAAAATGTAGTGTTTAATAAAAATTTAACGAATTCGAAGGGTTCGACGAATTTCGAAATTTAATAACAATAACCGTTATTTAAAATAGGTATACATGGCAAATAAAAAAATATAATATTTAAACACTGCTGCCATCTACAATTGATTTTTATTTTGCCATATTTTTCACATAAAATTTAAATAATCTTAAATAAATTCTAAATTTTCCGTTAAAATATTTTTAAATTTTTAGTGCTGAAGTGGAATTATTTTACACAAATTTAACTGATTAGAACTTCGCATTTTGCATAGTTTTTATCAATTTTGGTAAAATTTTAGTAGTTTTTTCAGAAATTTGCAACTATAATATTGGGTGTTATTCTGAGAAGCGGATCAATTTTTCGCTACGTATCGATAAATGCATTCATAAAGAATTTGGAAGCGAATGTTATGATATTTTATGAGAGTGATAACATTGTATACAATTGAACACTTTACATTTATATTGAAGTTGTCTAAAAGTTTATACCCTTATTATGATTCTCGAATCGAATATGAGTCGAAGCGAAAATGCTAGTCGAACGTTCGCGTAAATGTGATCATAATTCGCGAATAAATTCATTCGCTGTGGAAAAGTCGTTGCTAACCTAACACTCGAAAATTAAATATTGAAAAGTAAATAAAAAGAAAAAAACTGTATTTTTTTGTGCTAATAAATTTCATAAACAAATTTAAAGATACATAATATGTATATATTTTGAAATAAAAACAAAAAAAAATTTTTTTTTTTTATTTTTGTTCTACGGTTGTCACTTAAATTTTTCATTCGCCAAATTGTCGAACGTATTTCATTCGCTTCGCTAATTATGATCGCATGACGGCGAATTTGCCTACTTATACGTTCGATTCGAGAATCATGATAAGGGTATTAAATTTGATATTTTATTATTATTCTGCCTTACAATTTTTGTTACTATTCAGTCGAGTGCCGATGCTGACTGGTATTTATTTTAAGATATGTTATCTTTATAGGTTAATGATCTGGATAATTTTTTTAAGTTGGTACTTGATAGAGTTGTTTGTTAATTAAATTACAAAAATATTTATTACAGAAATACGCAAGTGCCCCTCGTGACAAATATCATTACTAAATAATGTCCCTGTATAAAAATCCGATCTGGGTTTTAGGTTGTTATTGTATTTTCACATTAAACAATTGACCTGAACTGGATAAAAAAATAACAGTTATTTATAGATTAAATACTACTCTTCCATATTGGTAAATTATAAATTTACTCTAAACTTTGCCAGGAATAATCGCTTGAAATCTATTTTTGATTTTACACATAAGTTGGATATTATTTTAACTGAAATTTGTCAATATACCAGCCCATAACAAAGTACAATAAACAAGGCATCAATTTATTTATTAAAAAATGTGGTGGTGCTCGCATCCGCATTGCATCTATATATCCATATCTGAAAAAAAAAGAGTAGAGCTTTTGACTTTGAAATTTGAAATCATTGCGCCAAATCATTGCGTAATTTGTGAAATAAAAACTTTGTGTTATCAAAAAAAAAAATACCGAAATTTTTGTAATTTTCAAAGTTTTTAATAATCATATAAAAGAGCATTGAAAAAAATATTTTGGTTGTACATTATAACTTATGATGTTTATATCTTGAAAACAAATTTATTTTCAAATATCTCAAGCTTTAACTTTGACTGTTATTAAACAAAAACACTAATGTACTACACTCGAGCGGCAGTCAAACCACATTTCATTTATTTAGAGAGCCACATTTTTCATATTCTCTTTTTCTTTAAAATGTTTTGCTTATGTTTTTATTATTATCTATTTTGTTTTTGTTTATAGTTTAAAAAGGTTTCTGAAAGAACTTCCAATAAAATAAGGTCAAAAACCAAAAAATCGAAATAAGTTTAAAAAAAAATTTGAATTGAAAAAATGCTGTTTAATTTTAAAAACGAAGAAAATAAAAATTTGTTTTTCTGTATTTATTGTTAAAAGTGATAGGTTATTACGATTTGTGATGAAGTTTGATCAAATTTGTGGAATGAAATGAAAATGGAATAACGGAAAACAAAATTATTGATAAAAATATTTGCTTTTCTCTTACAGAGTAATACCCTTATCATGATTCTCGAATTGAATATGAGTCGAAGCGAATGTGCTAGTCGAAAGTTCGCGTAAATGTGATTACGATTCGCGAATAAATTTATTCGCTGTGGAAAAGTCGTTGCTAACCTAACACTTGAAAATTAAATATTTTGACAAGTATATTTAGATTAATAAAAAACTTTCAGTTGAATAAAGATGCATTATTTCATATTTTAAGTTCAGTGAAACATAAATCGAAGCCTTAAATTAGAACAAATGGAATATATTACCAATAGTAACATTAGTCTGTGCAATACGATGAAGGAAATTATCACTGGCAATAATTAAGAGTTTCGATTGTTTCGGATATATTTACTGCTATTTTTCATTTTAGGTTTCTTCAAGTGTATTTGAATTTGTAACGACACTTAGAACGGCTCTCTAGATTAATTTGGATTCACTGGATTTTGTTCTTTGCTCAACAGAGCATTGACAGTTTGTTCCTACGTCTGTTGTTCTTATATATTTTTTTTTGCAATACCTGTAATCATATTATTATCAACACGCAGTACATAGACGAATAAACAAAAAAACAATGATTTATTCCACTCTTTGAATTCACTTTCTGAAGATCCTAATACATTTAATTCCATTGCAAATCGATTCCACAACACTTTTAATGCACTTTTATTCCAATTTGCTGTTCCCACAAGCCTAATCATTATTTTATCAATTGCACCAGCTTATCAAAGTTTTTTTATAGCTGCAAATAATATCATATTATTATAATATTCATAAATTTTGTAAATAATCTCACATTTTTTTTAAATTTACCCTCCCCTTCATTTTTACTCGAAAAACAACAAAATATTTTTTTTTTATTTTTGTTTTACGGTTGTCACTTAAATTTTTCATTAAGTGACAACGTATTAAGTTCGCTTCGCTAATCATGATCGCATGACAGCGAATTCGTCTACTTATACGTTCGATTCGAGAATCATGATAAGGGTATAAATTTCTTTTCCTACTTCATCTACATCAGCCCTTAAGAAATAGTACATGACAGGAGTGATTAAGTATAAGTCAACAATAAAACTGCTCTTTCTGTAGAAACACAAACAATATCGTTCTGTGTAAAATCTGGTTTGTAATCTACATTGATGCTATTATAGCGGGACGAATAATTTAAATTTTTTTGTTTTTAAATATCAAACATTTTAATTTGAAATTTTTTGATAATTGAAATTAATATTAGTGAAAACATCAGTCTTTTTATCAAGAAAATCATAAATAAAACAAAGTTTGCGGACACAGTCCCTTCAAATTAGATTTATAATTATGAATAGATTAGTTATAATAGACTTCTAGTGTTTCAAGAATTAGAAATAGTTCCATATGCTTATTAAAGGTTATTAAGTTTTGTCAGTATTTACGTGTTTATAAATGATCGTTACCATTAATGCCGTTATAAGTTTTGTATTTTAATGCATCCGACATTTGCAGTTATTGGTATCGTTGTCATCACTGTCCTGTAACCACATCACCATTGTGCATAGGACAGAAATAAAGTCCTTCTATCGTCTCCTGTCTGCGGCTAATTTCTTCAATTGTGATCACGTTCTTTTTAGCGTACTTGATCCGGCTAAAACTGTTGTTCGTTTCTCGGTCTTCCGACGTGACTTGTACTCTGAGGTTTGCATTCAAAACATTGTTTCGCAATCAGTTACCTAATCGCGTATTGCTACTTTCGCAAAATTATTTTTGCCTTTTTAACATTTCATACTCTGTATTGCGAAATTAGCATCGATGTAATGCCAAAATCATTCAACAACTATATATTACTACAATTGTTTGTACTACGTATTGCAGTTTGTGTCCCGTATTTGTTACGCGGTTCGTATCGTATTTAAATTTTCTATACGTATTTTAATTTTTTACGCGACTAGGTACCATGTTTCTTCACAGTATCTCCATCCAACCCCATTTCTTCTGCCAAATTTTCCGCGTCTATTTTGGTTGTGGTTAGTTTTTTGCCATAGCGTTCTGTTAGAAATTGTTTGCGGTCAATGAATGTTATTGGTATAGCTAGCAGATGTAAAATAAAAAAAAATAGTATAAAAGTATTTTACTTTTGATATATTTTAATTTGTAGAATGCTACTTTATTAAGAACCACTTCAGTTTGATAAATAAATATAAGTGTTATTCTTCCGCAAAGACAAGAGGTGATATTTAGAGTTTTCTTGTTATTTTTGAATTTATTCATTTTTCAGATTAATTTTATAACAAAAATTATTTTTGAATTCCCCAAAAATTACGACAAAAAAAAACAAGAAGTAAACAAGGTGAATAACAAAACTGAAGATTGAAAACTATTAAAAAACACGTTTTTAAGATATAAAAAAGCCACACACACACACCCATAAGAAAGTAACCAAAATAAGTTATTATATCAACAAAAAAAAAAAATGCTTATTTTTTTTTTAATTATAATTTTTTATATTATTCTAACCACATATAGAAATATTTTTTGAACTTTTTCTAGTTGAATTTGAAATCGCGTCGTGTTCACAGATTGAAAAAGTATAACTCTGGTAGAATAAAAATTTATTTATTTTATTTATTTACGCACAAATATTAAACGGGTGTGAACCCATATGCATTAAAGATTTTTTATTTCTTATTAATGTTATTTTTTTTTTGAGATGAATCGAAAGATTTAAATAAAAAAATACAGGTTGTCCTAACCTTAAAATATTTTGCTTATTGTGATAGTTAGTGTGATGAATGATGGATCATAGTAAAAATTAAAAAAAAATATTTTTCCAATAATAATAAAAATAAATGAATATGTTTTTTATATAGGTATATATACTAAAAAAATCCTACAACAAATTGATAGTATCTAAAGATAGTGATTAACAAGAAAATTAAAATTATTGTAAAGATAATAAAATATAAAAATGTATAATAGAGTAAAAATGTAAATGTTAATGTAATTAAAACAAATTTTTTTTTTAGAAATTACTGATAGCAAATAAAAATTATTATAATTACTTAAAATTACAATGAAAAAGAAACCACAAAAATGTATCTTTAAATAATTATGTATGTACATTGTAAAACAGTTAAAACTCTATAATATTTATCATGATAAGGTCTTCTAAAAATAATAATTTTAATTAATTTAAAATAATAAAAATAAATTGAGAATAGATTGATAGCATCGCAGTAGCTGTTTTCATACATTCTATGGCCTATATTTCTCGAATGACATATGCTTTTTATCCCTTTGCCTTCAAGCTACAAACTCAAAACTGTTTTCTCAACGTCTTAAAGAAACTTCAACCTGATATAATGTAAAAAATACTAAGTTGTTATCCGTAATGTTATCCGTAAAATGATATACAGGGGTGGCACCACGTAACTTGTTACAAACATGTTGTCACGCTATTTTTGAAATACGATAGCACGTAAAATTGTTTCGCCAACATTGGCAACATTGAACAGAAAGTTTTTATTAACACTGTACAACATTTGGTTTTGAGCATTTTTTGTAAACCCAAATACCTGTCAAAACAGTCGCGAAAGCATCGTCAACAACAAATGATGATCATGGAGATAATGTCATAAAGCTTTTGCGAGCTTTTGTAGATATTTAAGAACATATAGACGTTGTATTCAACTTTAAGTTAGACCCTGCTCTCAGTAATGTTCATTGACATCGTAAATGTCTCAACACAAAGTTGAATACAACGTCCACATGATCTTAAATGTATACAAAAGCTCACAAAAGTTTGAGACATTATCTATGTGATCATAATTGTTGTTGACGATGTCTCCGCGACCGGTTTGACAGGTATTTGAGTTTACAAAAATTTTTAAAAACCCAATGTTGTACAGTGTTAATGAAAACTGTATGTTCATTTTGATTGATCACTAATGAATTAAAAGACACTGTTTCAGAAAGCTCTCTTATTACACAATGTTGCCAAATTATTTTTCGGATAAAATTGGCAACTTAGTTTTTTTTTATATTGTATCAGTCTGAAGTTTTTTTTAAGACATTTACTTTATCACCGGTCATCCGCGCTGCAACTGTTAAAAAAATCAACTGACATCACGCTTTTGGTTATGCAATTGGCGACAATTGACGATCGTCATGCTTTCGGTTATGTAAAATGTCAGTCAAATTTGAGCACACAAAACAGCAAAAATTTTTATGATTAGTTGTTGATCGTCATTGGTTTTGTTATTTGATGGTGTGGTAAAAATGTTTTGATGGTTCTACAGATTTTTAAATATGAACATATGTAACTTCAGTCTATTGTATTTTATTACATGTTTTTATAAAAAACGGATTTACAAAATAAATTAAGTAAAAACCAAAAAAACACACAATAAATCACAATTCACAAATCAAAAATTTATGTTTGGTAATATCAAAGACGCGACAACGTCAAAATTACGCATTTGTCGATTTGACAGTTCATTCATTATTCAGCATTACCGAAAGCAGGGAGACATTTACGATGTCAAGGCATGTCATCAGCACCGCTCGTGCAATATAGTCCTATAGTCATATCGATTGTTACGTCTAACGGTTCTTTCATAAATCCAGAAGATAAAAGAAAAAGGTTAAAAAGGTTTGATGAAGTGTTAGGAAAATTTTGTGATATCTATGTTTGCTACTCAATCTACTACTTGGGAACGATTATATAATTATATATAGCTATAGCAATCAATTCAGGTTTAAGTTAAAGAAGTTTTAAACTCAATTAATCAATGATGATGGGATGATTTTTTCTAAAACGTTTTGATTTTAGTTTTTAATTGTAGAATTTTCTTCTAAAAGTATAATTTTTTTTGTAATTAACACCCTTCAAAAATATTTTATCAAAATGTTAAGAGATTTCTTTGCATCAATACCTACTTAAATTCATATCGCATTTTACTCTATTGATTGCTCAACTAAATTTTGTGAAGTACATAAGTATGTCGAATTAATTTTTAACTCACCATTCAATTTATAATTTAGCCAAGTCCAATTAAAACTTCTATCAGACTATTATTCTGATTCCTTGGGATGAACATAATTTCTTTACAGACAAGATGTCTTCGCGATGTATGTACGAATAGTAATAGAAACATTTAAAATTATTAAATCATATTTTAAGGTAAATTAGATTTCCATTTATGAAATTGCAGTTCTGGGAATTTTAATATATATTTTTTTTTTTTTTTTTTAACTACAAAAATAATAATAACATGTTTATGGCGAATATAAACACATTTTATTCATAAATTACAAATTACATATTCAACTTTCTTAACTTTTTTTTTTGTTTTGAATTTTTTTTTCTTCAAAGTAAACAAAAAACTTTTTTTAATTCTTGATGGGGCGATGTTGACGTAATAATATCAGATATATGAATAATTATTCATTCACCTTAAAAATATTTAAATTATAATAGGAAAAATTATACAATTGTTGACCATTGGTTGATTTGTGATTCATATACTAATATATGTACTATGTGTATTATGTATGTACCCTTGTTTTACATTGCATATTGTATGTCAAATATTATTCAAAATATCACAAATTCCAAATCAAAAAACTCAAATCGTTAAGTCAATTTTTTTTTTTTGGATATTTTTCCTAAACTTTTGTAATTTATCTTTTTTTTTAATATATTTTCTTTCATAATTTAAATATTTAAACACGCAAAGCGTTATTTTTTTTCTAAATTTATTTTAATAATTTTTGTATAATTTAAGTTATTTTTTCATTCACAAAATGTGTAATAAATTGTCCAAAATTATATATTCGAAAATACATCCATTTTTACGAAAATTTTGTTAAATCTGAATTTTTTTTTTGTATTATGCCCATGTTTATACGAGAGAGAAATAAACCACAGATCTGCCGCAGAAATCTACCTTCATGTTCATACATAAAAAAAACTGGTAGATTTCTGTCATTGTTGCTGTCAAATTATTCAAATATCAAGATGGCCGAAAATGAAATTATTGACAAACAAATAAACTTTTTTTATTCTGATGTCAATCCAACAATAACTATTATTTATATAATTTATATTTTTTTTTACTTTATTAATATTTGATCCAAAATTTACGTTGTTAACAACAATTTCCTTGCACTTTGTATAAAAAAAATAATAAAAAAATTTGGATACTGAAATATTTTCCCAGAAAAAAAATTCAAACGTCAAAAATCTACCAGGAGTTTTAAATTTTGGTAGATTTGCTTACGCATCACTTTTAAGTTTTGATAGATCTCTACCCGTATGAAAATGCGTTATGGGAAACCTGTTGATTCATACTTGTCACTTTGACAGGAAACCTGTCACTTCGATTTGTCAGAAAATGTCACTGTTAAAGCATTTAAAAACTGTGTTCCAAAATGTAGAAAAAAAGAAACTTTGTATTTGGATTGCAATGATTTCGAATTTTAAATTTAAGTTCAGTTTTATTTGTATATGTAGGTATATGAAATCTAAACAAAAATTTTTTGTTAATGTTGAGATCAAGAAAATTTACAACGCGAAATGTCTTTAATTGAGCAGAAATTTTTTTATTTGAGCAGAGTAGAGTAAGAGTAAACAGAAGACAATCTGAATGTTTCGTACTCTACATTACTCTAAACACTGTAAGAAACATTGCCGCAACAGCCATATTACCACACAAATCTACTACAAAATTAGAAAACTACATGTAGTGCTCTGTATGCTTCATTATTTTGATAGACCATATACTCTATATGCTCTGAGCACTATGAGCACTATGATAAGAATGATGAAACACATAGTAGAATGCAAAATGTTAAGATCGAATAAAGAAAAACGGAGCATTAGGTTTGGAATTTCGGCATTAAACTAATAAAGAAAAACGCCATTTGTAAACATTTGACGTAACTTTCATTATTTTCTACGTTTCTTATAATCAGCTTTACTTTTTGAATAATCATAATAATAATTCTTTATTTCATTAACAATTAAATTCACAAAATTATATAACAAATTAATTCAAATTGCTTAGCTTAGTATTTTAATGAAACAGCTAGGTTCAATCTGTTATCCAAATGATAAGTGGCGATCGAACCCTTAGATAAAAAAAAAAAACAATTCAATTTATTAATGGGGAAATATTAAATTATATGAGACGTTGAATGTTACACTTACATAACGTCAAACGCTATAAAAATAGATTTTTATTTGACCAAGAACCGCAAAATAAATAAGCAAAATAAATAAAATTTTAAGTGATAACCAAAATAAGTAAATTTTAATTTCTTTAAATATAAAGAGTAGATTTCGGCTTTCATAACTTTTTATAAGGTTTCTTCACGAGATAAAAGTTAAACTTAACTCTTTTAACTATTATTTTTGACAAACAACTAATTTCTTATTTTGGTTCGTTTATGAAACTGTGTAGCATCAGGCCTTACTATAGCCTTAATTAAGTTAACACAATACTTTCCGTTAAACTTACGTCAAAACTCAGAGCTACTTAAGGTTAACTGTTCAACTTAAGTTACGTATGGTAACACTTCATTTGATTTTACTTTTATCGAATGTCATTTCATTCAAACGTCTTTTTACTTAACTAACCTACGAACTGAATCATACCAGCTTAAGTTGGACGAAAATTAAATGTTTTAACGAAACTGAAATTTAAATTAACTTAAGTACGACTAGTTCTAGATTATTACAAACACACAAGAGCGTACATGAGTTTGACATTTACTTAAGTAAACATAAGTGCGGCTACTTACGTCTAAGATCCCGACCAATTAAAAAATGTAAACAAAAACATAACATACTCTATAAAGATTTGCCCATAAGGTGCCTATTACACACCATTATTTTCATCAATCTTTTCGTCAATATATTGACAATATATTGATGAAAAGAATGATGAGCGATTACACATCAATCATGCACTCATCAATCTTTTTATCCAAATTTTGATATTTTGCAAGGACATACTGTGGAAGTGTTCTGAATATACTGATAATTTCGAAACATATATGAATATTGAAAATATAATTTCTAGAGGAATGTTTTTGACTTCAGTTTCAATTTAATTTTTAAAGTAAATGTTGTGTATAAAAAACAACAAATTATTTTTTTGCACATTTGAATAATATATTAATTGTCTTTTTATAATAATTGCTATAATTATTAAAATTAATATAAAAATTATTCTTTTTAGAATTACATTACAAATTAATATTATAACCTTATCTGAACATTCCCAAAAAATAATATTTGAACATTCCCCAAAAAGCCATTTTTTTACCTCCGCTGATTTTGACAACAAGATTGATGAAAATTTTGACAGCATGATTGATGAGAATAAAACCACCATCAATCATTTCTCATTAATCAACAGTCAATATATTGACAATATATTTACCATTGATTCAAATTGATTGATGTGTAATAGGGGCCTAAAAGTTGACTGTACTTTTCAAACAGTGTTATAACGATCGAAAAAAATCATTAAATCATTTCAAAATAAACAAAGCCAGATCAGGGCTTCAAACAACTCAATTAAAGTTAATTGAGTTAAGTTTAATTTTTATCTCGTGCAGATATTTATAATTTCGATAATCGAAGAAATTGAGATGAGTAGCCCTTAACAAATTCAGAATCAAAAATTTGGCAGTTCAAATGAAGTTATTCATAAAATGATTATCGTGATATGAAATACAGTGGTGACTATCAAATTGGCACCAATTTAAAAAAAAAACTACAATATTGATATAATATCGATGATGTAAATAAGTAATGACGTACATATGTAATAATTAATAAACACATTTTCTCAAAATGTGACATATTAAAGTAAATTTAATTAGTATTAATAAGTAGAGTTAAAAATTATATATTAATAAATAAATTAACAATTTACAATATGCCATTATTAATACTCTTCTCCGATAGTAGTAAATTTGTTAATAACAGAACAAAAAAAAAAAAAAATGCAAAAACTTCAATGCTAAAACTCACATAGAAATAGTTAACAAGGTTTTTGTACGTATGTATATATCCATACATATTCTTTCCTTTATATCAAGTAAATATAAAAAAAAAAATTCTTTGAAACCTTTTTTTTTCAGTTTTTTATTATTACGATTAAAAAAAAAATAATAATAAAAAACAAAATATTCCATAAAAAATTGAATGAAAAAGAATCTGAAAGGTGACATCATTTTGAGACGAAACAGGAACAACAAGCAAAGCAATATAATAATTTGAAGCGAAATCAATGAAACATTTATTTAGGTACTTTTACACTCACTCATCTCCTCTACTTACTTAAAATTAAATTGTTATTCAACAGTTTTAAGTTTAAGACGTTGTTAAGAACCAAAGTTATTGGAGATGAGATGATGGAAAATTATGATATTTCTTTATATATTCCTTTAGAGCAAAATAAGAATGTAGTTTGTATCTCATCATAGAGGAATGTCATAAAAAAAAAAGAAGTAAAAATAAAGAAGAACTACAATTTTTAAAGTTTAAAAGAGAAATACAATACAATAAGTTATTGTTTTTGAATTCACTTTATTCAGGTCATATTTATTTATTGCTATTTAGTTTCAGCTAAAATATTTTTAATGTGATGCTTATTTGTGCATGCATTTTTTATATAGGTATTTGTAAGTTTTATTGAATATTTTCTTGCTCTCGTGAAATGTTTTTATGTTACTTACTACCAGCTCCGTATCCCATCATAAATAGCGGAAGTTAAATAAACCTTAATTTTTTTTTTTATTTATTATACTTTTTATGCCAAATTAAAAATGATAATTTACTTTTTATCATTCATTTTATTTGATAAGTATTGTGCTGAAAAGATTGACATCGAAATATTGTGGTTTGTGTCTCTAATCGATGTCAAATAGCGTATGTAATACAATGTATTGAATATATTAGATGAAATGTATTTTAAATTGTTGATAATTCACCTCATCTAATACTGTTTTTTTAATAAACATATACTTATCTACATACTTTTGAAATTTCAAGTTGTAAATTAACATTACTTACACACAGAATTGAAGACTAGTTCTTTAGAAAAGATTTTAATAGAATATAAAATTAGTCTAAACACTCTAAACGACGGTCTAGTCTAGTACTAAACGATAAATGTAACAACTGACAGTTGATAGTTAGAATAGTCATTTACTTTGTCAACAAATAATTAGTGATTAATGTGCCTATTACAGGTGTCACACCACTTTTCCAGTCATTTTTCCCAGTCACCCGAATGAAATTTACTTTCGTATTACAAGTCTCATCCGACAGCAACAAATTTCTGAACGTATTTTTTATGTACTTTGACAGAAAAACTCATTTGACGTTTGAATTTAAAAAAAATATTTTTATAAGAATACAAAGTTGGTTGATGTGTTTATTTATGTTTTTTTTTAAATTGTGTTTTTGTTGTTTTTTTTAAACTAAAATAAACAAAAATGTTTATCATTCAATTTTTGAATTAATATATTCAAATATATATTATATAATATAAATTCAAATTCAAATATATATTATATATATAAATTATTTCAATAAATTTGTAAATATTTACATACCCTTTCTTTTCAGTTCAATCCATTATTTAAATTTATATAGACACAAAAAATTACAAAATTACAGGCAAACGGAATCCTGTCACATATAAATTGCAAGTGACAATTGAGTCGCATTTTTCAGTCGGCGCGTGTAATAGTAATTAGTGTTGTCACCTGAAATTACTCGGATCCGACAAAAAAAGTGATACCTGTAATAGGCACATAAAAGACAACCTCTGAACACATTAGATCTGAGTTATGCCGAAACTCTATAGATATTATATATATATATTTTTATATTAGTTTAGTACCCAAAACTTAAGTCAGAGAAATGTTTATATTCTCTTCTCTGTTGGTTTTGAAGAAGATAAAGGATAGTTATAACGAAAAGAGAAAAAAGAGAAAAGATAGTTAGCAAGAAGAAAGAAAACCGGTTTGACGGAGGATTACGAACCATATTATGTTAGTGGAATTAGTAAATGATTATAATTTAGATGATAACTTCAATAAAATTGATATTGATTATTAATTTAGGTGAAGGTGTAATATAGAGAGAGAAAAAAATACAAAAAATTAATTCCAATTTTTAAAAGAAATTTTTCTTAAAAATTATTCGTTTTGCTGCAAAACCTTTCACAATTTGATTATTTACATTTATGTATATGTAGTTAGTATGTATAGAGAAGTTGATATATATAGATGTTTTATGAGTAAAAGAAATCGGTATAGTAGATGCTTAAAATGTTATTGGGTCTGTTTCCATCCACAAATATCATGATGTCATGATGACAACTTTAGCATACAAATTTTCAAACTCTCACGAACAAACAAATTTTTGTGGAGGGAATTATCTGTGTTCGTTTGTTGGTGAGAGCTACAAAATTGTATACTAAAGCTGTCATCATGAATACTTTTGGAAACAGGCGCAGAACAGTTCGACCTGAATGATCTGAAAAAAAATTGCGGGTAAAAAAAATTAATTGCTAATGGAGTAAACGGTCTTCAAATTGATCAAATTAATCAAAACAGAAATAAAAAAAGTAGTTTCTGATCACTTTGATTGATCAGAATAATTTGAGCTAAAATAAAAAAATCCATCATATAATATATAGATGTACTAAAATATTTCAGTATCATTTGTGACAATTATATCACATAATAGTCAAAAATACATGTGATGATTAATAACGAAGTGTAATTAACACTTTATTGTGAATGTTGACAGCAATATTTTCAAAATAACTAATATAAAAAATCATCAACATCTAATAATAAATTCATTAAATAAATGCTAATTAATTAAGAACTAAATTAAAATAAACAATTTGAATTTGATTAGTTTTTATCTTTTTAATTTAATATGGGTGGCATCCAAAACGCAATATAAAAATAAATACAGTTTAAATATACTTCTACTACCGTTCTAAAACCGGTTTATAATTAAATTACTTCATTGTAAAATATATATAATAAATTTTCTGCTACATTTTGGAATACCATTTTGACAATATATAAATACACACATATATACATTTTGACGTTTAAATTATAATTTTGTTTTTTTGGTAATATAAATCGATAATAATCTGACTTTTTGTTTATTTTTCAATAAATTTACTTTTGATTTATCTTTCGATACAAATTAACATAGCCAGATCTTCATATGTCAGCACGCATTTTTTGGAAAATATATTTTATTAGCATATTTTGCTACAATTTGGCAATAAAATTATTTTTCCCTCGAAAATAAATGCTAACATGTAATTTAATTCATTCTGGTAACTTTATCTATGACATGACTACTCTCATTCTGTAGCTAACTCACTCTCACTTTCGCGTAAAATTCTTGACTCACCCTTGGAAATATTTTATATTCTGTATCTCGAAATCATTTAGGTGAGAGTGAATGGATATGTGATTGGAAACAATATGTATACAAAATGTAGTCGCAAATTTTTTACGCTCTTATTTTTTCTGCTCTTATTTTACGTTTCCACTGCGTATTTTAAACATTTTGGAATAATGTGCAAAGTCAAGAACTGTTGACATACATTTTGGAAGTTTCTACATTGTAAATTTTACGGTTTCGCTGCATTTTCACGGTACGTATACATAAATTTCTGAAAGAGATTTTGTTTTTTCCAATTGAGATATTTGTATTTCAAGCTGTGGACTAGATAATTTGTAAACATTACAATTTTAAATTTGAATTACTAGCGTTTATATAAAAAAAAATTTCCGTTGTTAATATTGTAAGGAATATAATATTTTGTTTTGAGAAAAGAAATTTTATAACGGTGGGTTTTTGCGGGTAAGCATTTCAAGGGTGAAAATATTGTATGAAATGACGTTATTTTATATGGGAATTCAATGCGTATAACAAGAACAGTAAATATTATTTACTGGTGATATTTATACCTGATACGGGGATGTTTTCGTACTACATTGGGATATTTTGACACTAGATTGGTATATTTTTATTTGAATACATATATGTGTACTTCGATGAAGTATATTTTTAAAATATCATGAATAGTTTTTTTTTATAACGGCATAATTTTATTTATTTTTTTCAGTAAATGTATACAAAAATAAAATAATTTTTTTCAGCCGATGATTTCACGATTTAACAATGTGTAATAAATAAATTTCCAAAATATTAATTTAGTAAATTCTATGCAACGATCTATTTTTTTTTTTGTGCAAAAATTCATTAAGCTTATAATGGCTTATTTTAGAGCCAACAAAATATTTTCACAATTAAAATGCCTAACATGTAAAACTCACCTTGACAGATTTTTCAGCAAATCGGCCTGTATTAACTGAATTAAATTTGAGGTCTGTACGGAACAAAATTTTTTAAATTTCATTATTCTGACCAATTGAGAATTTTGAAAAATTTGTCGTTCCTTGATTGAATTTAGAATAATTTGTATTTGTATTGTATTTATACAACTTTCGATTCTTGGACATTTTATAAAAGACAAAAACTTTTTGCAAAAATCTTGAAAAATTTCAATTCGAATAAAATTTTATCGATTATAGTTGAGTAAATTTGAAAAATATATGAAAAAGTTATAAATATACAATTTTAATTCCTCGCCCCAAATTCTAAAAAAATATGGTATTAACATTGTAATTTAATCTGATAATGTAAATGAAATATTATTTACAATTTAATGTATTCCACTCATAACTTTTTTAATTTTTTAATTTCTTCAGTTTATGTCACATTTCTATTAAAAAATAAATATTATTCTTGATATTATCGGCTCATCATAATTATGTCAGTTATAAAAAAAAAACAAAAACAAACCTATGATACTTAAAAGTTTTTATTGAAAAGGTTGTACACTTAAATTTGTACGGAAATTTTTTATTATTATATATACTTAAATAAATTTAGGATTCGGACTGTTGATTTGCTATTGAGTGTTGTTAAAACAATGCATTTCAAATATTTTTAAGTACTTTATTGGACAGTATAATAAAATGATGAAATGAAAGAGTGTTTCAGCATTATTGTGCATGATTAATAAAAAAATATTGAATGTATAATCATTTCATGGTACTTACCTGCTGGAAGTGGCTATATTTAAGTTGCTTTTACAGAATATTTTTTAGATAATTAATAAAATAGCCAGGAAATATGAAAATTTACCTTATTACAGTTGCATTTGCATTGCCATACAATAAAATTCATTGAAAGATTAAAATTTTGTTCAACTAAGCAGAAAAAATTTTAGAATAGACAAGTTATGAGCATTGCCAGATTTTTTACCGGAATTTCTCCACTGAAAGACATTAGTTAGTAATATGTTCTTTGACTGCTGAAACTATGCTGAAACTAGTCAAAAATACGTAATAGACAATTCTCGATGGCTATTTATAATTGAAAATTTAATAGACACATAACTATATCTTTCTTGTAGACGCATCGATAATTAATTTAATCATAAAAAAGCAGCAAGGAGATTATCATCTTACATTTTTTAACATAAGTTCGGCGATGAAATAAATATATTCATATAACCACAGGGTATATGAGTATGAAATGTTATTATTTGTTTCTCAAAAATTTTAGTAGTTTTTGCTTTAAAATTATATTCGGAATCAAGTTGTAACAATTTTTTTTTAGCAACAATCTTAATTTCTATTAAAGCTTTGTTTCAAGTATAAATTAAGTTAATATTTATTATTGTTTATATATTATATAAATATACATTAGTATGAATGTATTTCATACGTCACAAACCAACAAATTTGTTTATTATATACTTACATACATAGATAGATAGATAGATATGTATTTTTTCTAAAACTAGTTTTTCTCATTTCTTTTTTTCCCTTTTTTTCCCTATTCGAAAATGTATGCTCGAATATAAAATGTACATATTTATGTATGTTTGTTTACAATACATATTTTATGTTTGAATTCGCCGTTAGTATTCGCCAGGAAATTTTGTATTGTGTAAATACAGTGTTGTCCAAAATTATTTAAGCATAGAAAATTTTCTTAGATAACATAAATAAAATTATCTTACTAAAAATTTAAAAATATTAATTTAGTTTTATAAATTTATTAACACATAAGTAAAATATCTATTTACAAAAAAAATCGAAATAAAACTATTAATTATGATTGTTAAAAAAAAAACAAAAACAGAATTTGATTATTCAAAAAAAAAAAATGCATTAATAAAACAAAGTATTAATTTTTGAATGCAATAATGAATTAAAATGAATATGTACGAGTATAATATCTTAAATCTAGAATTCCACTTGTTTTTGGTTTCTGTAGTTCTTTGTTATTAGGTGTCTAAATAAAAAAAAATATCGATTGAAACAATTTTAGCGACGCAATTTTTTGTTACAGAAAATTTTGCTCGAATTTCTTTAGATACCTATTTGTAATAATACCAAAATTTGTCAACTACAATTTGTATAATGGGGCCAACATAAAATGCTTTAACTGAAAAAAATCAAACGTGATATAAAATCCGAAGCCTTATTTATATAATCTGGTAACAAATTAAATAAAATTAAACTATTCTATTTAAGAAGGCTTAGTTCCTGACAATAGCAGTAGTTTTCGACATTTAATGAGTAGAGCTAGTAATTTGTTAAATAAATAAATACTCGAAATATTGTAGATATTGTAGTGTAAAATTGCAGTACCGTACTTAATTAAAAGCACGAAAAGGTGATTCTACCTAAGTTACTGTCAAGAACGAAAAAAAAAAAATTGTTTTGTTATCTTCATGAAACATAAAATTAAAATTTTATCAAATAGTTATCAACACTTAGTTATATGACTTAAAAAATCAAAATAAGCACCAGTGACTTTTGAAAAAATACGATTGTGAAACGGGGATGTTAAACTTTTATTATCACAATCATGTGTTTGATTTGTAATATCTAGAAAATTTATTATTTGATGTGAAGAAACACTTGTTGCAATTTGACGAACATTTGTTTTTTTCAATATCATAAAAAAATAAATAATAATATAGCAAACATATTAATTAATATTATATTTGATGATTGTTTTGAATCTAACAAAAACAAAAAAAAAATTAAGCATGAATTTACTTAAAATTATTTTAAAGTGAATAAAAACCCAGCATTGATTCTATCAAATGAAATGAAACAAATTTGCTTTCGTGTATCCATTTCTTTTCTCTATTAAAAATTTTCAGTACCGAAAACAAAAATTATTTTTGTTTTTAAAATAAATGAAAGCACTCAAAATTGATTATTTTCTACCATATTTAGACATTCGAAATTACTGTGAACGTCAAACAAATTTTCTACCATATTTAGACATTCGAAATTACTGTGAACGTCAAACAAATGTCTTTCAGATATTTTTCGAGGTATACAAGACGGGTACATTATTTAAGTGTTTAGAACTCAACACATCGTTTTACAATTTTGATTTGACAAGATTTTGATTTGGTAACACAAGACATTCTATTTCAACTTTTTTTTAGACGTTTCGAAAGTCGGTGGTATATTCGTCACCTCAATGGCAAACTCGCGAATGTGTAAATTTTACAATTTTCAGGAGGACAAAAACAAACTTTAACCTTTCGTGTAAAGTCTGCTTTTATACTTTTCGCTTTGATTTTTTTGGCATAAGCTTCATTATTAATAGTTGTTAATTAATTTATTTTTGAAGTTTGAAAAATATTTGGGTAAAGCAAAGATTTACGAAAGAGACGAAAAGCAATTGCAGTTTCGTTAGTTTGCTGTTGTTAGTTTTTCAGAGTTCCTCAAAATTTCGAGTTAAATTTTTTGCATGAAGTAGCGAATCTACATATAATTTTTGAAAAACTTGAAATTAATATTTAAAAAATTAGCAAAAAGTATATAAGTAATAGAATGTAATAGAATTTATTTTGTATTGGAATAGAAAATACAAAATAAATTTTATTCCAAAACATTTTATATAAAAATAAATGAAAACAACAATTAAAATTTTTATCTATAATAACGAATAATAAACAAAACATAACAATTCATTTTATTAAGTATAAAAGTTAAATAAGTTTATTTATGGAAGGGCTTCAATCTTAAAGCTGTTCATAATCGGATTCTTCAGAAATATCTGTTATTGCAAAAGCATCTCTTACTGAATCAGAGGGCGTCAAATTCTCATAAAATAAGTGATGGACAATTTGCAATTCATCGCACAGTTTTTCTAAATCCCATTGATATTGAAAATCTTATCGAATAGGCTCGTTTTTGTTGTAAGTCCGAAGGGTAATCTGTCCTTTGCTTTAAACTGTATTGTAAAAAAACTTGCTCATAATCAGTTTTTATATGCAATTTATCTGGGGGTGACCTTCGAATACTGAAACCAAACAAAAATTTTGAAAGGGAATGTGTTGTTTTCGTCTCCTATAAAAAAACTTTCTGTGAATTATACATAGTCTATAAAATTTGTGTGTGGTAGCGAAGAAACGCTATACGGAGATGGATTTTTCCGTGAATTTCTTATTTGCTGAACCCATTCCTCTGGAGTACACACCGGAAGCCATTTTGCCGTCATAAATTTTTTTTGATGTATTGAATCGCATTGTATGAAGCTTTTTCTTGATTCAAAATATATGTGATTTATTATTTTAACGTAACGTGTGTGTCTCTTAACTAACTCTAAACACATACACACAAATTTAGTATTTTTCTGTTATATCCACAATTACCAGACATCATAAATACAGTTTCTACTTCAGGATAATGCATAATATATTTATATATGCTGATAGAAGTTTCAATGCTTCCACTTTTTCCTTCGGTCTCATCCCAGAAAAAGCATTCTACTGAAGCATCCCCCAAATTATATACTGTTAAAACATATATTGCTAGCTTTACGTAGAAAAATGGACTAGTAGCTCCCTTAGGGGTAATCAAAACGGCTTGTAAATCAAATTTAAACGCCAAAAGTGTATTATCTTTTTGATTCTTTTCCTTTTGAATATTTTTTAAGTTACGAGCAGCTTCTTTTCATTTTATGTGAATGTCAAGTTGGTATTTTTCTATAGCTGACAATTCACCTGTTTTTTGTTTTTCATTATATATGTTACATATCATTTATTGCAACCTTACAGGGCTTTCGATTCGAAGATTCGTCACTTTACTGAGTGTAGATTAAGTAAATTTTAAGTTTAAATTAAAAATTCACAACGACAAAGACACTAATCTGACACTTTCGCTACCTTTTCAAAGTGAAAATTAGCATTTTAAAAACTAATGACAAAAGTAAATTAACACAAAAGCACATTCGACAGTTTGTTGTAGTGATAAATGTTAGATATGTACTTTCACCAAATTACAACAGGCAATTACATTGATTTAGAGACAAGATAGAGATTCGGGACTTTGTCACAGTAAAGAACTTAAAAAAACATGTAAAACTACGATGTCAGCTCAAATTCGCTGATTTTGCAGATTCGATAGTTTGTCATTGCGGGGACGATCTCATATTACTTTTTTAGGCGAAGAAATTTCCTATTCTAAGATACCCGTTGTTTTGTCTTATGCCGGAATTTTCACAAAATTTCGAATATAGAAATGGTAAGAAATGTTCTAAAATACATCGCTTCCTAATTTTAACGTTTGAGAATTTAATAAAAAATCAAAGTTGAGAACTTAATAAAAAATATATTTTATAATTTATCAGTGGAACATGGAAATAATAACCTATATTTTGTATGAATTATTGAAAGTTAATTGTTAACATTTGGAATATATTTTGTTTTTTAGAAAATCTTTTATACCATTCCTACAACTTGATATTAAAATTTTGTGTTTACCGTTGCAGTAAAATTGAAAATAAAAATGTAACATAATAATTTTATGCGCCGTTATGTGATGATTAAAAATTTGATATATTAATTTTACTTCATAACTGCATCTTAATCAAATTTGATAAATTTATTTATTTTGTTTTACTTTTCTATGTACGAATAATTTTTAAAATTACTGTACATCATATTATTGAAGATACATATATAAATCATTGTAATTTTATTTTTTGTTGTATTTACTTTATTTGGTTTCTTATTTTTTTTTTTTCAAATTCACCTTTCTACAACTAAATAGATTAATTTCAATCCACGAATAATGCTCAATTCGAAAAGATTGATGTATTCAGTCGCGGTTTTTGTTAAAATTATAAGAAAATACTCGTGAAAAAAAAATAAATTATCAAATTAAAACATAAATATACGTACATAAAATGGAATGAATTTGATTAAGATCTTTATTTAAAATATTGTAAAATTGTAAGAAAATAAAAAAAAAAAAATTTAAAGAGAGAAAATTCTATAAAAATAAAAATTTCCAATATAAAATAATATTTTTAAATAATGATATACAATCACTAAATTTAATATCTAAATTAAAGATAATTTTATTTGATTGCAAAATAAAATTTAAAAATTTATGGTTTGGTTTATTATTAAAAATGATTCCTAAGTGATTTATGTATTTAAAAAAAAACTAATTTTATAAGGAATTTTAGTGAAGTGAAGTCATATTTAACAACAAAAAAAAAAAAAAAAAAAATTACATTATTTTAAGATTAGATTATAAAAATTAAATTAAATAAAAAAAATAAAAAAAAAAATAAAAAAAAGTAAATAAATAAGAGTTACGATAATGAAAGGAAAATCTATAAATTGACATTAAATTCGATAACATTTATCTTGTTATCATAAAAGTTTTTTAAGATATTTTTTGTTTTCTTTTTCTTTATGGAGGAAAAACCCGATAATTGTCTGTCTGTTTGTTTAGTACAAAAAAAATTTTAAGTACTGATTTATATCAATAATTTTGAATTTTATACTCAACTTTTCAATAAATATTTTAAAATATAAATTTTTGCTTAAAAATTTGTACTAAGTTAAAAGTCAACGTATATATGTCAAGCGATTTTAAACGATTTTAAGAAATTAAAAATTATATGCTCAAATCAAGCTCAATTCAAAAGTAATGCACTAACTATAAAGACATATAGATTCGCATAATGTAATGATGACATAATATGTTATATTCCGTATATGGAACATACATATTGTGTAAATGTCCATATACCGCTATTAAATTGAATTTGACAATTCGTTAAATTTCGTTATACATAGAATGCTATGTCAAGTTGCATCCAAACCGAATTTGACATAAGCATGTATGTAATTTCTTTTTATTGTTATTTTATTTTAAATTTTAAAATGGGAAAAGAATATTTCGAAGATAATTTAAAATGCAAAATATCCAAAAACCCATACTTTGTGAAACCCATTTATTGTACAAAATACTATTTGATTAATTTTCGTTTTTGTATCTCTAGAAAATAATTTTGCAACAAAAATAATGTAAATACAGAGAACAGAATTATAGTTTATATTTCAAATAGTTAATTTTCATTTTATTTCTACTTTATTTTCTAGTTAGTAAACAATATTTTATTATGTTACATCGTTATGGGTTGACATATGCTTTAAGAGATATTTACGCCAGATTCGTTAAGAAATTTGACAATTACATAATTATGTAGTTCAATGTCATTATAGTCAGCGCATAACAACTTAAGCAAAAACACGAATGGCAAAAATAATCCTTAAATAATATCATTACTAAGTATTATTAAATATCTTCTCAACCACACAGGGTTGCTCTATTACTAAGCATTTGAGGAGATTCAAAATTAGAGAATTATCCCCTATAACATTCAACAGCAATAAATAGGTCACTATAGAATCGTGGTATTAAAAAGGCACAATTAAGTAGTATGTAATTGGTTTTCCGGAGGCAAGTGAAATGACCATTTTTACATACCTACCCTACCTACCTATTATTAAGTACAATATTATTGAATAATAACAAGTTTGAGAGAATATTAACTTTATAATATCATCCATATTTTCGAAGACGTATCGTGTTGAACGCAAATGTGACAATTTTAAATTGATATGATGACACAAAAAATGTTGCTTATACTATCGACGAATATAGACTGAGTTACTGAGTTTCTTAGAATATTATTTTAATTTAATTTGAATTTTAAAATAACTATTCATAGAACAAATTGGAATTAGTGTTCATAATATAACTATCATATAACTAGTATGTTAAATTAAATATTTTTATATGTTAAATTAAGTAAATTAATTGTTGTAATAAATATATTATATTATAAATACCGATATTTCGGAAGCAACATACTTACTTGTGACTAGCCCATAGTACTTTACTTATGTTACTGGTATAATTTTCTGAATTAACACATAATTATAAAATGATACTTGTAAAAGGTTAAAATGTTATTTTATTGTATTAGAAAAAACTATAATAAATGTTGGAAATGTACCAATATTAAAAACATTTAATTAATAGCATGGCGTTTCCGGGTATTTGTTGAGTTGTCATATTCAAAGACTTATTGTGTTTATGACACTTAAAGTAAAATTATAAACTTACCATTTATATTTATAAGTGCATAATATTTCTGGACGTAACAGAAAACTGTACAGTAGAGGGTAGTATAAGTTATTATGTACGAATTATACATATATATGTATGAATCATGTATAAATCCCAATTCTGAATAAATCTGTAAATTAAACTTTATTTACTGTAATGATTAAACAGATTTGAAGAAATGATGCATAACTACTCAAATTAAATTTTACTTACCGTAATAATTAATTTTATTTACCGTAGTATTGCACTCTCTGAGAAAATAATGCAAGCATATTTATTGTTTGAAATTTTTGCATGCCAAAACGAGTTATACAAGAGATATTTGGGCTCAATATCAGTTTTATGTATTCGGTGTAATTACTTATCATCTTTTTAGATATGATTAACAAATGATTATTCTAAATTACAATTTATTGCATATTTCTAAATTGTGAAAATTTGTAATTGCTAGTCATTTCGTAATGATACAAAATCAATCAATTATTAAAATATATTATATATATTTAATTATTAAATTTGTTTTAATTGAAATCAGATCAGTGTAATGTACATATCAGTTTCAATGAACTTTAATTAGAATAATTTCTTTTATCAAAAATACTTACTACTTTTTACTTAAAAATTTTGATTTAATTTTTTTAAATTAATATGTACATAAATTCAACTTCAAAATAAATATTTAAGTCGTAGTTATTAATATGTTTTTAGTTGATCGTAAAAAAAATTATAATAAAATAGGACCTACACTTGGATTTCAAACAAATATGAATTTATATTTTTCGAGCAATTCATATTTTGATAAAAAATTTTAACTTATTTAATATCCCTTTATATACATCTGTAATTAAAAAAAAAATTGTTTGCGTTTTTTTTTTCGAATTTCAATAAAAATATTGACAAAAAAATAATTAAAAAGTTGAATTTTTGAAATATTTTATTCTGTTGTTAGTATTATCAGTGTTATTAAAGTTATTGCATTAATTGCGTCTTTTGATGAAATAATTAAAAATAATTTCTTTATAATGGATATTAATTAAATTGTATCAAAATATTTTGTTAATAAAAATTTAAAAATGATTAAAAGTTAAAGAAATATATTTAACTAAATATTATGTATGAGATTATTTCGAATTTTATGATCTGCAAAAATTAAGAATTATTCAGTAAAATAAATGGAAATTTGCGCTTTTTCTATTGCAGCAGTTCTAAATAAATTTTAGTTTGAAAAGACTTTGAATATTCGGGAAAATTGTGATTAATTATGATTATAAATAAAATAAATAATTTTTTTAAATTATCATGAATTAAATTTTAATTGACATGATTTTACTTGACGCGCGATATTGTGTTTAATTATACACCTTTTAAAGAAGAATTCATTGAAAACAACTTTTTTTCAATTGCTAATTAGAATACCTATGTTTGGATAATTGTTTTTTTTTCACACAACTTTACAAAATATGTATAGACTGTGTGCGAAATTTGTTTAATAATTTTAATTTTTAAAAATAAATGGGGTGAAGTTAATTAAGAAACAAATGTTGAAATTATTTATTTAATATTAATAAATTTTAATAACACCATATTTCAAACATATGGTAAAAACAAAAACGCTTCTTCTCTGCATTAAATCTATATTTTCTGAAAAACTCGACGCGATTTTTATTTTTCCTATATTGCAACAAAAAAATACCTTATACTTATTTTTAAAGATTCATCAATCCTAATTGTGCCTGTTTTTTGGACATATCGAACAGACTTAAATGTGTATGTGCTGTATTTTATGATTAGTCTTATTACAACTTTGATTTAAAAAAAGTTTTAGGTTATAAATTATTAAAATATTTCTGTAGTAATGCTATACACTAGGCCTAAATCCAATCATGAAATTAATCTTTTTAGAGAAACATTGTTACCATGGTAAAGTAGTTATATATTATACAATGAAACTGTTTTAAAACATTGTTATGTTATGTTAGTACCCACATTTTACTTAATTCATTTTCACAGAAAAACATTTTGTAATTTTCCATTCAGTCTAATCGAACATATTAACCAAATAAATTTTTTAAATAGTGTACAAAAATGATCATAAATGTAAATATTTAATATAATTTTGATAGATGACATCTTAATATAAAAAAAAAGGAAATACATATTTACGTTTATCTGTTGTACATACTATTTCAATATAATTTCCTGAACCATTGAAATTTCACTTTTTAAAAAAAATATAAATTCATTAACAAAACAGTTTTCATAATTTATAATTTTTCATATATATTTTTTTGTTTAATTAACTGAATTTTGACAGAAAGAAAACCACTTGTTGAATTTATTTATTTTATATATAAACATTGAAGAATATCTGAAATAAAAAATTTGTTTACTTAAACTGTAAATTTTACAATCTTTTCTTGAACGTTTAGCAAATATTTAAGAATGCGATTAGGAATTGTTTTAATAATATAACATAACTGTACTTGTTCTAACTGTTCTAACCACTGTACTTATATTTGATATGGGGATATTTTGTGAAATTCAAATTTGGTTTAATGAAATTTGGCGAAATGTAAGTTTGACAATTGAATTGTGCGAACAAGGTCATTATTACCTATCACGAATTTATTCAAATTTTTTATGTACATATTATAAAATTAGAAATTCTAAAATCGTAAGCTTCAAATTTTTAGTATACTTATAGCTATTATTTTAAAAATTAATTCTATATTTTTAAATACATAGTTAATAAATACATTTTAAAATACATTTTACACACAATATGTACGTATACACTTAGTTATTCAAAATAAATTTAATATTTTATTTTAAACTTCAATGCTAAATTGAGTTTCTATACGGACAAATTTAAACCTTGAAAAATTTAACTTATTATGTATAATTTAGAAACAAAGATTTTCATGGTTTTAATATAATTCTTATTTATTATAACTCTTTCTCTCTCTCTCTCTTTTATTCTCACTCTCTCTGTATGTTATTATGATTATGAGGTTACTTTTATGAGCTTAGTTGTACAAAATACAACTACTTTAAATGACGTAATGTAAAAAGCCGCAACAATTTTCATTTTGTTGACTTTGAATATACCATACTTATATATAAATATTTTATTTACTTTACTTTTTTTTTGTTTTTTTATTTTAATTAGTTGGTTTTGCAATAATTACAAATTTTTTGAACTTAAATAAAAGTTGTGCCTATTTTAATGAAATAATAAAAAAGTAAAAAAAAAAAAAAAAATTAAATAAAATTTAATATAAAAAAAAAAAACTGTGATATTATAAGTATAAAAATAAATAAAACTTAAAAATAAATTAATAATAATTTAAATATTAAAGTCAAGAAAATAATATTAATAATAATACAACATAGTTATATCAATCGTACAAATCTAAATAAATTCAATGGAAGAAACTATTGAAAATAATCATAAAAATAATAAAATTAAACGTCACAATCGTGACAGTTCACAATCAGAAGAGTTTACACCCGAAGATGATAAAAATGAAACTGAATTTGATTTTAGTGATAGTGATTTTGTAGAATCTGATGATAATGATGAATTAATTGTAAAATTACAAAATCAAAATATTATTACTAACGATAATATAAATCATCAATCTGAGTTAATTGGACCGGAAGAAACTTTTAATTTATTAGTTAATAACAATTCAGATTGTATAATAACATCATCATCAACATCATCAACAACAGTAGATGATACAATAGACAAAACAAATATTGAATTAAATGGTAATGTGAATGAATCAATTAACAAAGAAATAATAAATAATGAATTATTAAATGATTTAAGTAATTCAATTGATTTAAATAATACTGATTGTAATTCAATTAATGAAAATCATAATAATAAAGAATCTGGTATATTAAAAAAACCAAACAATTTAGATTTAAATAATATTGATAATTCAATGGATATTGGTACATCATCAGCTTATATTCTTGCCTCACCACCACCATTCATTATTAGAAAATCATCATCACAAAATTCATCAACACAAATAATTGAAAATAATAATAATGATGAAGATGATAATAATAGTAATTTAAAATTAATGGAACCATTTTGTCCAATTTCAACTACACCAAAAAAATTTGTTGATTCAATTGATGACGATGAAGAAACTAATATAAATAATAGTGAACTTAATAGATGTAAATATTATCCATATAAAAATAATAATAATAATAGTTCAGATAAATTGAAAATTAATTCAAAAGAAGACAATAATAGTATTAATAATAATAATAATAATAATAAGAATAGGAATAGAATTAAAAGTGGTGGCAGTGTTGTGGGTGGTGGTGGTGGTAGTGGTGATGGTGATAATAATAATGAAGATGATGATGTATTTTATAGTGGTGAAGATGATTATAAAGAAAATGATGAAGATGCATACGATGATGATGATGATGATGATTATGATGATGATAGAGTGATTATTGATTTCCTAGGAAAAGCAAATCCATTTGTAGGTATATTTTATATGATGTGGTGGTTATAAAATTATAAAAATTTATTTAAATTTAAGTTTTTATATATATATATTATATATGTATATATTTTAATTATTCTAAACTTGTTAGCAATTTTTTGTTTTTGTTATGAGTGAATGGTTAAATTATGATCAATTTAAATGTAAATGTTTGATTCTTCGTTTGTTATTTTGTCATTTCTTTTTCAAACAGATCTATAATTAAATTACCGGTTTCAATTTAAATTAAAAAAAAAAAAAAAAAAAAAAAAAAACAAGAATCTGATGCAATTGTATTGTTGTTTAGTCGTTCAGTTTATTTAAATCTCTTGCTATATAACTATATATCATGTTACATATTTTATTGTCTTTTAGTTATAAAACAAAAAAAAGTTTAATATAAAAATTTCTTTTTTTTTTGTTGTTCTTTGACCGCATGATAATTCAAGATGAAACCTTGTCCTACTGAATCATTGGTATGCTATTATATTATTTTCTTCCTATAAATGTAATCGATCTATCTTACGCATTTTCGGTTCAGTAATTTTCTATTTTTCAAATTATAAAATTCTAAATTACTAAGTCGTGGCTTGAGAATTTCTTTAATAAGTAATGTTTTTTTTTTGTTTTAACAAAGTTTACATGAAAATTATTGTCTCATTATTGTTTTTGTTTTTTTGTCAATGCCAACCAAGATTGAAAATGTATACATTGTCGAATTTGCAATAAATTGTAAGATTATGTAAACGTATAGTTTAAATAAAATAATCATGTCGGTGGTAGCATAGTAGAGATTCACAATAATGACGTATGCTATCAAAAATGTATTATGATTGTCAAATTACATTTCCTGTAACAAATTAATAAAGAGTTGAGTTTAAACACTGAAGAAGATCGGTCTGGTATCTTTTTTATTTACTAAAAAAGCTTTCAATATATTACACAGTGTTTTATTACAATGATATTATATTTCACAGACGGGTATATAGTTTATTTTAAAAGGGGTGACAGTCACAATTTTCCGTCGCTGTCACAACACTAGAACAAACTGGAATATACACCTAATCCTTGCTTTAACTCGTATCTGTAATGAATCCGTAATAAATAGACATCCACAACAGAAATATTTAAACAAATAAAATTTCACAGATTGGATGTCAAACATACACACACACACACATGTACATCTTTCAACCATTTAAACTTATTTTTCGGTATATGCATGGATATTTATAAAGAATATGCTTGATACAGTTTGGCTTATCATGATTTTCACAAATTCGATAATTATCTATACTCACATAAGACTTGTGCTTTGCGAAAGACGGGTAGGTGTAACCGTTAAAATATATACAATGAAATTGGAGTTTGTTGTATCACACGCTGGCTGGCGCAGTAGGTAGAGCGCCTGCCTTTCAACCGAACCGAAAGGTTCCATGAAGCAAAAAAAATGCCTGGGATATAATATCGATCAAGAACGTAAAAAAAAAAATATGTATATATATAAGTTTTTGGATTAAGTGTGTTAGAGTAACAACAACTGCTATCGTCTACCTTTAGGTTTATTTGTCAAATTGTATTCATTTTTCTTTATTTATGTGATTTCAATTAATTGCGTTTTTGTTTTTTACTCATAAATTTTTAAAACATATTTTTTTCTTTTGGCAGCAATCGCAAAATTTCTGCTTTATGACAATCCGTGTTTTTATTACTCAAATTAACCTGGAATCAATATCAAGCTTGATCTACGGATTTCAATAAAAAAACATACTTAGTAACAAAAACAAACACAGTTAAATTTTTACTTGAACTTTATGACCGTCAAATAAGTAATATTTATTAATTATACACTTTACTACTGTAGACTATTGTAGTATAATTAAATTATATTTTATTACATTTTTATTTAATTTTATAAATTTTTAGTTGAACTCGTGACATCGAAAATGTTGTAAAAAATATTGCAACCCGATTCAATATCATAATAACACAAATGTTAAATTTATGAGTGCAAACTACATTGTATTGAAAATACAAAGTGTACTGTTTACAATTCTGATCAGTTTCAATACAATGTATCTGAAATAATTTTCAAATCATTTGCTTTTTGACATTTGAAATATGATCATATGTTTTTTACTTTATGCAAAGTAAATATGGGCAATGTCTCGCATGTCTCCTCTTCTTATCACAATTTCCGATCATGAGACAATGTCGAACATTCTTTTTTACATTTCAGATCATGGCACATTGTATTATTGGCGACGTTGTCGATACATTTCCGATGTCAAAGTATGTTTTTATTCAATGTTGTTGTTATATTAAGTTGAAATCTGATTATTTTCAAATTTCGATTCATTTAAGAAATATAATTTTGTGTAGTAATTTAATTGATTACTCTACACAGAGTTTATGAAGCGTATCATAACATTGACATTATTGAACTATATACTACATTGATTTTACTATTTTTAGATAGATAAACTTAACTTAACTGAAAAATACTGTAAATTTATTTCTTAGTTATAAATTTAACCAAAAAATAAAATTCTAATTTTTCAAAAATATTTTTTAACAAAATAATTCTGTATCATCATATTGAGCTCTACAAATTTATTTTAAAAATTTAGTAGTTTCTAAATTAGTTTTTAATTTAATTCAATTCAAAATATTATCGAAAGTATAATAATACAATTAATTATAAAATTTTTAAAACTTATATATATACAATACACTTTTATACCAATGGCAATATTCATACATATTTATTTTGTTTTTTTTTTTTTTTGGTTAATATTTGCTTGTTTTTCCTTAATTGTTTTATATTTTAAAAAGTCGATATTGAATTTTACGACAAGTACGATTTCTAAGTTCAGTATTTTTATTATATATATATATATATATTTCTAATTCTAGAATAAAAAAAAATAATTATATTTTTTCAATTTATCAGATTAAAAAGGTTTATTTAGAAATTTGTTTATTATTACGTTTTTTTGCAAGTCTCATAAAATTTTCAAGTTCGTTAATTAAATTTTAAACAACAAGTTTATGTATAAGTACTTAATTTCAATCATATTGGTAGAAGTTGTAAAATTAAAAACAATTATTTCTTACTAAATTTTATATAGAATGTTAATACATATTTATTTATATAATATTATTAAAAATTCTTACGCGATTTTATATTTTTAGTTTGATGACGTGCTAGAAAAGTTTAAATTTTGAGTATAATCAATTGCTTCATTTTATTAGAGCTATTTCTGATATTGAATTATGATGATTCATATTTACGTACACATTTAGAGTATGCAAAATTAAAAATTTTTTAACTGTAGATTTAAATAGGTTTATATAAGTTTTTTTTACTAACGAAATTAAATTATATTTAGATTTTTGAAAAATTTACTATTTTTCAACGACCTTATCATTAAATGATTGTACATTACCAATTAATCAATAACTATAGGTAAATTTTGCAAACTAACTACACTAATATGATTTGATCTTTTGATTATCGGATCAAATCTGGGCAGTTCGCAAAGTTTCCTGTATTCAGATTAAAAAAACTTTTTTTTATATTTATTTTTATTTTTCAACATAGTCTGCTTTCAATACACTTTATCAAAGTTTTTCAATCTTTTTAATTACGTCTGAAAAATATGATTTTTTAAGACCTTGCTTTAATTTTAACGATAATGATTTCATTTGATGTGAATCTCTTTTCATCAAATCATTTATTTAAATTCAGAAACAAAAATAAATCATTTGGGGCTAAATCTAGACTGTATGGTAGATATGAAGCAATTATGTACATTCATTCAATTTTACTATTGTCAAACCTGATGTTTGTGATGGTGCGTTGGCTTGATGGAAAATAATTTTTCGTCATTCAATCGATCCTATAATGCACAATAATAACCATTTATTGATTTTCTGTTTTCAAGATAGTCGATGAATATTATGTGGCTTGTGCATTCCAAAAATCAGTTGCCATAATCTTTTCTGCTGATTTTTTTCTGCTTTTGCTTTCATTAGTGCACTTCCACCAGGTTCTAGTTCTATCCATTTTTGGGACTGATTTGTTTCTGGTATGAACCGTAAGTAAGTAATGAACCGTAAGTAAGTAATGAACCCAAGTCTCATCAACAGTTATAAATCGAATTCATTTGGATTACGCTTATATATTGACAAAAGCTTCTCACGACGTGTTCAACGAATTATTTTTTGTGGCAATGCTTAATAAACGCAGCACTTTCCTTGCTGGTAGCTTTTCCATAAAGAATTTATGATGTAAAATGTGACCAACGCTATCTTTTGATATTTTTAATATGTCTGCCAGCTCACGAACTTTTACTCGGCGACGATCGATCATAAAGTTAGAAACATCATGTAGTTTTCTGGTTTTCCCAGTTATGGTTTCCCACTTCTTGGCTCATCATTTACATTTGTACAACCGCATTAAAATTCAGCTATTCAAAAACGAATGGTTTCATATGATGCTGATGAAATACCTAAAGTACTATCCATTTGGATATCAGTTTGAAAAAAAGATAATGATTTGCAGTATGAATTTGAAATTTATCCATTATCTGAAACGAACAAAAATGAACTGATTAGATAGTTGTTTCACAATAAACTATTTGACAGATCGATTTGGAAATTTAGATAGACAACATAAAAGATTGTTCTTTGAAATGGCAATCATAAAAATTTATCATATGTATTGACAAAAAGATACCGTTACATGAAACGTTTCGAGCTGTTTCGTACTTGATTTAATTTTTAATAAATCCGATTCTCTTATTTTGAGCAATCTTTTAATTTACGATCTAGATTACCTTCCATGATTTAGGGGAATCACCTTAAATATTAATTATAATTTTTTTTTGTTATAAATCCTACTTGCGATGTGAAGTTAAAAAAAAACTAAGGTGGTTATGCTAAAGTCCGTCGGAATGTCAAATTCCGTTTACATTCCGTATTTCGTATGCTGAAGTCCGTATTGTATTCCGCGGTCTGCAAATTTCAATATTTATCCGAAATTTTCACATGTATGTATGCTGTACTTCGTCGGAACGGAAAATAATTTGAAAATTGTACGACACAATTTGTTATTCGGAAGTATTAGAATGGTTCGAAAGTGAATTATAAAGCATACAATTTTTGTATTTAGAATATTAGGAGAAGTAGAAAATGTAATAATAGTTTTTTTTTTAAATTTTTTTTTCATTTATGAAAAATATTTTTTTTATTTAGGGATAAAAAAGCGCTTCAAAAGAATAATATATTTTATTATTTTTAATATTATAACATAATATATATGTATATTAAAAACGATACATATATGTATATATTTTACTTTCTTTAGAGAATTTTAAATTTTTTCTAATATAACAAAAAATAACTATTAAATTTTAATTTGTATATATATACATACTACATATGTAATTAAGAAAGGCATAATTTTTACTTATAATGTATGCATATTGTATATATATACATTATGTCATATACATTAAAATAAAAATGTTTGAAATGTATATGAAAAAAAAACAAAAAAAAAATCTTCCGAAACATCTGATTTTAATTTCTGTACAGACTTTGCAGTCGAATGGATTTCAGCATACTGATTTTTTCGTATTCGGATCGGAGATATTCCTCTTCGGACTTCAGCATAACCATCTAAATCTTAAATTGAACCTTAACAAGTTCTATAAAACTCAATTGAAGCCAAAAATATTGGATATATTGATAATATTGGTATAGGAAGTCAAATAGCTATTATTAAATATCTAACTAAATTTTTCTTATAACTCAACACTTTATAATGTAATAATAAATAACAATGCAAGCTAAAGAAAAGCAAATAAAAACACAAATTTCTTAACAATTAAAAAAAGAAAATTTTCCCAGAATATAATTAAAATTATTGTTTTGAATATTCTGGATTAAACTGACAGCTTAAATAAATAATTTAATGATGCAGAATGCATTATTTTAAGTAAAAATATAAATGAAGTTAAACGGATAAAACTTCAATTAATCGGTAAAGAAAATATTTTCTATTGAATAAGTACAAAAATGTTAAAAATAGAATTATTTTAACGAGTACATGTACCAGAGTCTATAGGTATTTCATTGTGCAATTTGTAAAAATAATATTAGCAAACAATTTTATAGATAAAGTACTAATCTAAATTAAATAAACATCATTTTGTTAAATATTTAATATATATAGATAACTAGAATGATTCGATGTATTATTGGTTGATATTTGATTACTCATATTCTGAAAAAAATTACAAAAATATAGACGTATTAAGTAATTTATTCCGAATAAATTCTATTATTATATCTAATATAAGAAAATTTGTTTTTACATAGCTTAAGCGGACCTACATATTCGAAAAAGTTATATATACAGAAACAATCGGTAGTGATAGAATATAACATTCAAGTCGTTTGTCCAAAAGTAGACGATATCACATGTTTTCTTTATTTCATATGTTTCTTAAAAACTAATTTCATTCGTTTCGTATACTAACAATTTGAGGTGGCTAGTGTTGATCACTACATGTAGAATACCATGTCATAATAGTTTTTTTTCGATAGACTTGACGAAAGATAGTAATAATTAATACTAATCGAGCACGATGCAACTTGATCAATAACAAGTTAGTATTAACCCATTACTAAATGAACGTAACAAAATATATGTAAATGAAAATCGCTATTAAATAAAAACAAATAGTAATTGAAACATAAAATATACGTATATTCGCCTGGTAATAGTCTAAACGAGCCTATGAGAGTAGCTCATTTACCAAAAGAACAGTTATCCTAATTCCAGTTAACAAAAACTCTTATAGGAAAATGTCATTTGCTAACAAAATAATTTTTCGTTGAGAACTTCCGCCTCCAAACTCGTGTTTCAGTTTATTTTTGCTCTTACTTACATCAGGTGAGAGGAAATGTAGAGATTAAAAAATAATTTTATAAAAAATCATTGCTAAATATGAAAATGTAGTTAGTTGTTTTTTTCAGTGCTTTTTAAATAAAAAATAAGTCCTTAATTTATTGCAACACTACTTTCCCTAAAACAAAAAAAAAAACATACATTTTCGACAGCAAACAATGTTTTAAGTAAACAAAAGTTTTAAAAGCTCCCTTGAAAAATTGAATTTCACTATTGATATTGGCCAATCATTTTGCTCCCATGTCTGTTAGGCATAAAACATTCAATAACCCTTAGTATTTAGCATACCTAATTGAAAATTGTAAAAATATTCATCTGAGCTGACTCAATTGTCTGGACTATGAAATTTAATTCCAAATACATTGTTGTTAAATGATAAATCAAATTAAATCACAGATGGATTCTATTAACTATTTCAAGAAAACTTCATACCAACATTTTCAATGATTTTTATTAACGTCAATTAACTGGTAATAATGATTTCATTAATACTGGTAAATTAGTGGACAATGAATTAATGGAGAAAAGGATGAGAAATTAATTGATGATAGTTCAATTCTCATCAATGTAGTGTTACAAAAATGGCTTCTTTTTTTTTAAATTTTTGGGAATGTTCAGAAAATTTGTTTTGAAGCTTATTTGGTTTATTCAGTAAACTGTTCTAGAACGATCCAGAGTAAAAAAATAACTATTTTTTGTGTCCAGTAGTTTCCGTTAATTGAATTTTTTTTGTCCAAAAGAGTCAGTGTTCAGTAGATTGTCCAAAATATATAACTAGTTCTAAATTGATAATTTTTGTTCTAAAATTTTTTGGAGAACAATTTTAGATAACTTGTTTTGTTGTTGTTTTTTCTTTAAATTTTGACATTTAAACAAAAAAAAAAATGTGAGAATAAACAAAAACTAGAAAAAAGTTAAAAAAACATTAAAAAAAAAAGTGTTCAGTAGATTTGCACGTTAATCCTAAAGTGTTTGACATTTTATTGTCATTATCCAAAACAGTTATGTTCGATTCTATTTTAAATCTACTGAACAAAGTTATTAAGTCATGTGGGAGAATAAATAAATCGGCATTTAAAAATATAAATGCATAAATAAATAATTTTTCGTCAAATAAATATAAAATAATTTGCAAAAATTTAGTTGGAAAAAATTTTAATGCATACGAAATTGATAGTTCAACATGTACATATGTGGAATAGCTCATCAATTTAAATGGCTCAGTAATTGACAATTAAAACGATGAAAATATTGATGTGTAATAAGTTACAGACAAGACAACAGATATATATATATATATATATATATATATATATATATATATATATATATATATACATTTTTTTCTATTATTGAGTATATTTAATTAGACCATAATTACAAGAACCCATTAATGTATTACATATAGTTAGTTTTAAATCTTGAAATGTTTTTATGAAGTTGGTATTACAATTTTAGTATTAATGATTAGGTTGCAATTTAGCAAAATTGTAACTACTTTGAACTATTTTTCTTATTAGGATTATTTATTTTTATTATACTGAAATATTTTTTATTTTTATATTTAACTAAGGTAGTTAAATATTTTATAATTAGAACTCAAGAAATTTTAAGTTTATGCGATTAAATATACGAAATATTGTTGAGAATAAGAATGTTAAATACACAGAAATAAAATTATATATTTTTTTTTCTTTGACTATCATACTTCAAGTAGTTAAAGGTGCTTTCTTTTTATTTACCACCAGGTTGTATAAAATAAAAAGTTATAAAATTTGTTTGTTTTCCCGCTTTCATAAAAGTTTATAACTATATATAAAAAAAATAATAACTAAAACAATGGAATTTTGATACCAAAGAACTTAAAATTATTTCTTATTCTTTATTACATTCGTTTATTCTTCTCTCATACACATGATACTGAAAAATAATACAACATAATTATTTTTCTTTTTATTGTAAATATTTAATATTTCAATGAACTCAATTTTATTTAAAAAATTTTTTTAAATTACGTAAAATTATTCAAGCATTTATTTTGTAATTTTTTTGAAATCGAGAATAAAGAATCTATGTTAAACTATCATCAAAGTTTGATAGAAGACTAATAAGAGTAGATTTAGTATTCTGAATTACTTAATAACAGTAGAAAAAATAATATGTTTTTTTTTTTTGGTATATTCAGGTTTTTTTACGGTCAGTTTAATAATTACGGGGCAAAAAAAAAAAAAACAATTAAATATTCATATAAAATTTATATTAAAATTATAAATTTGAATAGTGTTAAATTCGTTTGGGAAGAAAATTATGGTACAAATTTGAATAAGTATTGCTAATATTTCGAGTGATCAGTGATCACGTTACAGATTACTAAAAATATCAGTGGTAATTTTTTACTTGTCACAAGGGTGACTATAACCAATCACATTACGAAAATCCACTGCAGTTTTAATTATAAGTGTAGATAGTTTTTAAAAATAAACCATTAAAAATTGAGGTATGCTTTACTAAATTTATTAAACAACTTAATTGATTTCGGGTATTATACCATCATCAGAAGACTGATGTAAAAGGTACAGTCTTCTGATAATGGTGTAATAACCGAAATCGATACAGTTTTTAATGTTTATTTTTAAAAATGTTTCACCTAGAGCTACAGCATATTCTATAAAATATATAGAACATTGTTATTGCTCATTTTACGAATAATTAAATTAATCTACTTAATATGAAATCCACCAATATGTTATCAAACATACTTCACTAACTATCTCAACTTAGTTCTCGCGTGACAGATTATAGTTATACTTCCTTCATATCATCTTGCGCTTCGTCATAGATTTACCGAAAATTATTGTTTATTAAATATTTACTAGTATTTGCCCGTTCCTTAAAATTCGAGGAAGTTTGATAAAAAAATATCAATATTTCGTTATGAATTTTTTTTCATTATTTCAATTTATCGTGGACACTATGTTTTTTATTGATTTATCTTGAACAACAAAACATAGGTCTGTATGCTTACTTTTATTTGCAAAAATTTGCAAATGAGAGGAAAAATCACGTGATCATAAAATTCTGCGAGAATAGTTAAAATATTTTCTTTTGCAAACAAAAGTAGACATACGCAAAATTGGCATAAATTTATCCAAATTTTTTCATGTCAAAAATAATTGATTATGAGATTTTTTTAAATTTGAATTAATTTAGTAATTTTCTGAATTTTTTTGTAAAATTATTGAATGCTTTTGTTGAAAAAACTTAAATTAAATAATTTTTTGTGGTTTTGGTTTTTTTGTCGGTAAAAAGTTATATAAATAAGTTTTCAGGTTAGGAATACAACTTTTCATTTATTTTAGGTATTACCACTTTTTATATGAAAAATATTCTATTGACATTTAAAACAACAACAAAAATTTGACAGTAAAGTTTTAGAAATTTCATTTGCAAAAATTTATTTAAGAGAGACCTCTGACGTCACGTTTTAAACATAAAATTCTCTTAAATTATTCAAAAATTTGTAAAGAGCGTGCAAATAAAAAAGTACACATACAGGAATTTATATAAATTTATATAAATTTGCGAGTTAACATACAGACCAATTATAAAATTACTTAAAGTAAAAATTGAAATTTCTAATTGAAAATAAAACAAAATTATTAAAATATTTATTTTCGCTACGTCTCTTTTTAAAATATCTATCATTTAAAAGAATTATAATGAAAATTATATAGTAGTGAAATGGTTCAGATATTTGTATCGTACTTTTTGCAGTTTACAAATTAAATATAAATGATATACAATATAATTATACTAGGGGCCCCTGTTGAGTAATTATAATTCAACTTTAAAGTTTTATAAAAAAACTGTAATTTACGTATTGACATGGACTTATCACGATTTAGCAGAAACCACTCGTGTTTAATAAAAAGTTTTGTGGTTAGTAATTGTGGTTTATTTTGGACACATAAATACACCTCCTTCATATACTGAGTCGTTTCCGATATATTCCCTATAGTAAGTGGCATTTAGTGGATAAAATTACTAAAAATAAAAAATTTTGTCATTAAAGAGAAACGAAATAAAATAAAAATGTGTCTACTGCGCAGGTCCTTAAATGCTTGTCAATTAGAATTATAGATACTCTAACTCTACTATATAAAAATGAATTTGCCAGTCATACGAACAATTCAACTAATTTTTTTTTTGTTTTTGTTGTTTTTATATTTTTTATTTGAGATGAATTTGTTTTTTTGTTTTTATTTGGCATATGTAGCTACATAGATTCATTTGCAAGTATGTAATTATAATAACTGATTTGTTTGCTTTTGTTTATTATTTTAATAAGATCTCTCATATGCATAATGTATTTGCTGAATAATAAAACCATATGAGTTCATTATATTAGGAGTTCATTAAAGAGAAGCGAAATAAAATGAAAGTGTGTCTACTGCGCAGGTCCTCAAATGCTTGTCAATTATAATTAGAGATAGTTATATATATTTTTTTATATTTAACAATTCATTTATTTCAAGATTTCTTTTACATAATTAGAAATAATTATAATTAATAATTTCAATACAAGTCAATAACTATTGAACGCAGGATAAAGTTTAAATTACTTAAATAATATCTTAGAGTAGTTCTAGTTGTTAGAACAAACCACCTATTAAATATGAGCTGTTGAAGTATTCCATTTCAATATTATTATTATCAATACTTACTTAAACACCCGTACTTTACTGGTTAAATCAAAATATCATAATAGCAGATTTTTTAAGACCGGTTTTCAATATTTTTGTTTTTAATATTTATATTTCAAATTCAAATTAAAGATTAGTGCCACATTTTGTCAAGTTTTGGAACAAATTACTATAACTGTACTATATGATAATTTTTTTTCGATTGGGAGTTCTCCAAAATACAGGTTTATATCCTTGAACAGATTTCTGTTGAATATTAATGTTCTGGCATTGGATCTAGTTTCCTTGATTACCTGATTTAATCGGTTAACATTATACGGCCATTCGGATTTCATTGTATTAATTAAGAATAATAAATTACGATGGGCAGGATATATTCGAAAAACTATTATACCCATAAAGAAAGAGCTACTCTTTGGTATGTGTGATTTGAAGATACCGTTGCAAATTTGATAGATAGACAACGTAGAAAGATACCTCCAAATATAAGTATTTATTTTTTTACCAGATTTGAATTATTTTATATATGAAAATCTTCTGAAATTTGATTGGCAATATTTCATAAATGGAAGTCCATACTTATTGTTAATTTGATTGAAATTACTACTTTTTGAAAAATATGAATTTGTCTTATTTTATATATAAATATTTGTTAATAATACTATGGATGTGTGTAATTGTCTTTCATTCATTATATTTACTAAAAGGAAGTAGTAATATAACGTCTGGTCGTGCTCAACAAATTTCCATAAATAAAAAAGGTTTGTTAGTATCAGGACGTATAAATAGATACACGTATCACGACAGATAGGTAACTGGAAAATGAACTTAAACCTTTAGGAAATCTTAATAAATTGTTCATTTATTTCTATTTTCATTTATTTTTTGTTTTGAATTTTTTTTATTCAATTCAAGTACAAAAAGAAATGTAACATACACGTACGTGTATAGGTGTTGTTAATTTTTACTTCTGCAAGCTTAAAAGATGAAATTGTTTATTTGTTTCAAAAGGAAATTACAGCCATATTTTGAATTTTCCTCACAATTAATCAAATAACAAAAAACAAATCAATTGACGTTATTTTGCTTCCTGATTTTACAAAATTTGCAATTTTTTGTTATTTAACAAAGAAGTAAAGAAATTTTTCTTTAAAACAAATGTACCTAACTATATTGAGAAATTCATATCCAACATTAATTTTTTCTTTTAATTGTGCTCCATGGTTGATTTTCGTAAAAGATATACACAATATAATATGTAGGTACAATACAATACAATACAGTAGGTATCGAAAGCAAAAGAAAAACATTCAATTTGTACTTTTATGAAAATTTAATCGTGTTGTTGTTACCTCATTACTTAAAATTGTTTAATAAAAAAAAAAAAAAAAAAAAAAAAACAATTCCAAAGAAATTTAACTTAGTTGATGTTTAGTGGTTTAAAATACTTCTCTTTATTATTCAATCTAAATAACGTTGGTCTCTATTCCACAAATAAAAAATTTATTATTTACTAAAAACAAATAAAATTAAGTTTATCATATCCAATGGTTTTTTCATGTTACATTAATATATATATATATTTTTTATTTTTAGGCTGAAGCCAGACTGGCGGCTAGACGTCAGGCTCGTGCTGAAGCACGAGAAATACGAATGAGAGAATTAGAAAGGCAACAAAAAGAAATGGATCAGAATGCTGATCGTGCATATGATATGCAAACATCATCTGGTGTTGATCCATTAGCTAGATCTCGTTTAACAGTTGTTGGTAATCATGTAGGAGTTGGATCTATTGGTAATAATACGTCACATCATCGAACACCAAATAGTGGTGGTTCAATGTCATCTAGACGTAGTAGTGAAGATTCATTAGAAGAAGAAGGTAGAAGTATACGTGATATTAGACATGAGTTAAAGGTAAATTATATTTTTATATTATATAATAACAAATTTAACTAAAATTTATTATCAATTTTATATTTATTTATTTACTTTTAGGATCTGGAAGATCGTTTCCGTAAAGCGATGATTGCAAATGCTCAGCTAGATAATGAAAGAACATCGCATACTTATCAAATTGAATTACTTAAAGATAAATTGGAAGAAAAAGGTGAAAAATATGCACAGCTACAACGTGAATATAAAGAAAAATCACGTGAAACTAATGCACTTAAACGTAATGTTGATAAATTAGAAGAAGAATTACGATTAGTTAAAGGTCAATTAGATGAACGTGATAGTTTAATTAGTGAACAAGGTTTAGTAATTGTAATGATTGAAAATGAAGATGGAACAGATGCTAAACGTGCTCTAGTCAGTGTTGAAAATGCACAACTTTTAGGTTCTGTACAAGGTTCTTTAGGTTAGTAAATATATTCTAATTAAAAGTAATTTGTTCTATTAATATCTCCTTTTTTTTTCATTTTCATCATTTAGATGTTCGACTTAAGAAATTTACTGAAGAAAAACAACTTTTGCAAAGAGAAGTTCAAACATTACAGCAACAAGTTGATGATTTAAAATCACAAGGTAGAGGAAAAAGTTCTATGAATGGTCCATTAGGTATTGATGATGAATATGAAGCTCAAAGTAAGTTTATTTTTTTTTTTATTTTTTTTTATTTTTGTAAAATTTATTTTTATTATGATTGTACAATAATACAATTTTTTGTTTTTGTATTTTAGGAGAAGCCAATAAACTAATTTCAGAATTTAAATATAAATTACAAAAATCTGAACAAGAAATTGCTAGTCTTCAAGCCAGTTTAGCTAGATCAGAAACTCAAGTAATAAGATATAAGAGTACGGCTGAAGCAGCTGAAAAAGCCGAAGCTGAATTAAAAATTGAAAGAAGAAAATTACAAAGAGAGGTTTGTATTATTTTTTTATTATTATTTATATTATTAATAATACACTCACAGCCAAAAATATTAAAATTAAATATTTTATCAATTTAAATTTCAAAGAAATACGAAAACACAAAACAATAATATTTAATTTAATTTCTTATACGTAATTTAAATAAAATAAAAAATCTTATTTTCCAGCAATTGATTATTCATTTTTGGGACGAATGTCACTGCCAATAAAAAATGAATTTAATAAAAAAAATTAATTTATTAATTTCTGTAAGAAAATAGTTTGAGTGTGAGAGTTTATTTTTTTTTTTGTTTGTTTTTGAGATAATTATTTTAGTTTTAAATAAAAAATATCACATAAAAATACATTATAAAAAAAAAAAAGTTCAAATTATCCATTTCATTTTCATCTTTTTTTTTCTGATTACTAACTTTAATTTTTGTTTTGTGTAATTCAACAAATGAATAGGATTTTAAAAATTTGAGAAGAGTTTATTTTAGTTAATTATAAATTATTAAAAAAAAGAAGTATAATGGCTAATAAGTCTTTAAAATAAAATTCGAAAGTTATTAATAAAATTTTTTAAAGTAAAATATCGAAGTTTACAGAAATATAATCATTCGTTCCTTCATTAAATTTTTCAAAGATATACTCATTACTAGACGTAATCGTCTTAAATTTTACGGATATTAGTTCTGTTATATTTTAGCCTGGTAATTTTTTTTTTTTTTCTAAAATTTGACGAACTTACAGAAATTCTGTCTTATTCTTTATCTCCAATACTTAATTTAATTTAAAATATTTCATTTCTAATCAAATGAAAATAAAGATTATAAAATAGAAAATAATAAAATTAAACGGAGTTATGGCAATCTATACATAAGTGAATTTGCATTCGAATCTATATTGAAATATTTAAGTACTACTACTTTTTTTTTAATTTCGCCTTCTTTTGTTGGCAGATTGTGTGGGTCGGGTCGGATATCTTGTTTTTCAAAATCGTGTTTCAGCAAAATCTTGCTTAGAATTTTTTTTTATGTTTTTGGAAACATCAATACCTGTTTTTGTAGACTTCAAGCTTTTAGTAAAAAAACAGAAAGGCAACCAATTCTATTTATTAAGTCTCATCACATTTTATGAATTAATTAAAAAAACAAGATTTTGTATAGAGAAGATTTTGTAAAGCAAGATTATAGAATACAAGGTTTCGTTAAACTCTCAGATTATATATTAAATAATTATAAATTAATAAAACTATTTTTTGCTGTTAATATTTTGCAGAATCTTTATGTACACACAGTTGATTTTTTTTTTCAATTTTTATTTTGTGAAGAATTAATAACCCAAACTATAATTAACTTGAAAATAATACTCTATATTTTTTTTTTTTTTTAGAATCGTGAAGCTATGGAACGTCTTGAAGAATTAGAAACTTCAAATAATCATTTATTAAAACGTTTAGACAAACTGAAAACAGCTAAAAGTACATTATTAAAAGAACTTTGACATGGCCATACAAATACTAATACAAAAACAGTATCATCATCATCATCTCAATCTCTATTGAAGTCATTATCATCAACTGCAACAACAACAACAACAACAACAACAACAGCAATAACATCACCAATCAAAACTTATAACAATATTACTAGTTCTTCTAAAATAAATTCCACATCGGCTACAACAACAAATTCATCATCACCATTATCATCTATCGTAGTTACACAAGTAGAAGAAATTACTACTGCCGATGTTACATCTAATTCTTCAAGGACAACAAATATAACAAAAAATACTTCAAATTTAACTAAAACTATGACTAATTTTAATAAATAATTAAATAATTATAAAAAAAAAAAAAAAAAATTACAAAAAATTAACGAATTAATTTAAAATAAAAAATAAAAAAAAAAAAACAAATTTTTTTTACAAGAAATAATTTAAAACATATACAGATATATTATAATATATAGAAATTTATATATATATAAAAAAAAAATGAAAATAATTTAAAGCCAAGCATAAAGAAATTTTTTCTTATCTTTAATTTATATACAGAAATTATTATATAATATTATATAAATATATATATATATATATATTTAGTAAAAGGAAATTTAAAAATTTAGAAAGAAATCTTAATTGAATATAATAAAATTTTCTTTATTTTAATTATTATTATGTATTATTATTATTATTTTTTTTTGTTTATATTTATTGTGTTTTTAAATATATAATAAAAATAAAACTAATTATCATTTTAACTTTTTTTTCATTTTATTTTATTTTTTACTTTACTTTAAAAACAGTTTTTACAATATATTGGAATCCATATACGATATAGTCGACAAATATATAAATAAATGATCTTTTTTTGGTATAGTTCTTAAATTAAATTAAAACTATCAGATTATTTTTGGAATAATATATTATTTATTATTCTTAGTAAAATAATTATGTCAGTTTCTTATTTAATTTGTTAATCAAATTAAATAATTGTTTGATTGAGTTAATATTTGCAGGACCAAAGCAAAAATGGTATTTAAACGAAACTGACTGAAAAAAAATGATTAACGTTCAATGTAATATCTGATGGATTTTGACTATGAAACAATTAGAAATGAATAGATGAATTAAAAAAAAATGAAACCATTAGGCGAATAAACAAAATTGTCATAAATATTTTGCTCAGACTATTATATTCCTCTTTGATAGTAATGTCTCTAAAGTAATTAGAATGTCTAGGAACAATGTCTAAAATGAAAAGAAAAAAAAAACCAGAATGTCGAATGCAGTCACAAAGCAGAAGAATCCAACCATTATTTACATAAACATGAATAAATAAAAATAAATATAATGTAGATTGAAGAAAATCAAATTTTTTATATTTAAATTAAAAACTGCATAAAGCTACGTAGAAAGAGAATTGCAATTAAGTGAAATTAAAATAACACAAATATTTGAATTAAAAAGTAGTTACTGAAACATCTTAAGATATTGTGCCTTATTCTGAGAAGCGAATCACTTTTTCGCTACGTACCGGTAGAGCATCACATTGCATCACATTTGGTATTCTGAGAAGCGAATGATACAATATTTTATAAATAAAATTAATTTACTTGAATTTTACATTAATTATATAGTTACTCTTCCTCATTCGCCATCTTTCACTAACTTTTTCTATAATGATATATTTATCGTTTTTTCTAACAGCGAACAAAAATAATCGATTCTCGTAATACCATAAAAAACGAAACGTTGCGATAAAAACCGATCAGTATCGCTATTTCGCTTCGCAGAATACCAAAAACAAAATTTATCATATTTTTCGGTACATACCGAAAAATTCGCTTCTCAGAATAAGGCCCATTATATAAAACTTTATAAAGCTCATTTATAGTCAATATAGAAAATAGAAAATTACCAATTGTTCAAATTTGTTTTTCAGATTAACTTCGAATTCGGCTAGTAAAAATAAACAATTTTGATTTTGATTAATTTAATAAATGACTAAATTTCTGATAATACATAGGTCATTAGATCCAAAATGCAAACAAAAATGGTTTTTTTTTTCTTAAATCGATATTTACAATTTATTGTAAACATAAAGTATAATTACAATATTTATACTTTCCATTTTTTCATATATATAATGTAAATTGTATCCTTTTGTGTCATAAATAACAATTGCAAATATTTCTAAAATCTCAAACAACATTAATAGGAATACACAATCCGATTAATTATATTTATTAGAAGCGTATAGAAAAGTTTCATTTGTTCTGTATTTTGCGACATCGTACTAATTTTTAGTAATTCTTAATTACTATATTCTAAATTGTATTTGGTTTAGCTACATATTTTTATTTAAAAATTTAAAAAGTTTCATATTTAATTTTTTAATTTGTTGTACTCTATTTTTTCATAATTTTAAAATTAAAATCATTAAAACACTTTTAACTCTATAGCAATTTTATATTAGAAACTGAAACAAATAATTTTATTATCAACAGAGAATATACATACATTTAAATAAAAATAAGATATATATATATATATATATATATATATATATATATATACATATCTATATATATATTATATTATGAAAATCAAAAATAGTAGAAAAATGTTATTTAATTTAAAATTAAAAAGAAGTTTTTAATAGAATTTTGTTAATTTATAAATAAATAGTAGAATAGCTAAAACAATGATGGTGAATACTTTCAAATATGAATTGAATTGAAATTAATAATATTGAACTCAAAACTAAAAAAATATAATATCTATAGATTCCATTTAAGTACATACACGTATATTTAGAAATAGAAAATAATTTTTAGTTTATTTAATAACGGTTACTTAATGGTAAAATAATTGAAGCTTAATATAAAAGAATAATAATTTTTAATTTTATATAATTAAAATGGTGCTTTTTAAAAAAAAAAATTTTTTTTTCAATAAAACGAATGAATGATATTAAACGTTTTAATGTTGTGGTTACAATCAATTCAGCCTTAGTAAGTTAGTTTTCACACAAGAAAATATGTAAAAGAGAACACAAATTTCTCACAACAAAAATATGTAACAACAAAACAAAAAAAAACAATGTATTAATTTTATTAAAGCAAAGTTATTCCATCATAATTAAATCTTTGTGTATCCTTGAATTGATTAAATATAATATTTTAATCTATGATCCTTGTTATAATTGAAAAACATCATTAATAAATGAATTTTACAATAGAAAACATTTATAATTTGCAAATAATAAAGAAAATAAAAATTTAACTTTAAATTAAATTATTTTGTGAAGTATAATAGATTATTTAGAATAAATTAAATATTTTTTTTTTTCTTATATACATATAGTTATAATTAATACATTAGAAATCTTTGAATCGTTTTGTGGGAAACGATAAAGTTTTAAAATTAATCATGAAATTCACCATCATTGATCTAAAATATTAAAGACGATTACAAACTAAAAAAAAAAATCTATGGACTAAACAAAATTTAATATACAAAAGGTATGGAGTAATAAATTTTACAACTTTTTATGGCAAAACAAAAAAAAAAAAAATCAAAAAAAAAAGTAAGAAATATAAAACAATTTATGGAAAAAAGGAAGTTTTGTAAATAAACAATTCTTTACAAAAATAAAAATTAAATGAGTTATTTTATTTTTAACGACGAATAAAACCAGCATATTGTGGCAGCATGTGATTTGTAACGTTCAAATATATAAGCGTAACAGACTTCATTTGAGAATCTACAATAAAAATTATTTTGGCTTTGGTTTATTAATTTAATTCAATATATGTACATATATCTATTTTAACCTTACACGTCATAAATATCTAAACAAAAATTATTTTAAAATCTAAATTTAATATTATTTGGACATACAGGATACAGAATTTTTATTTTTTTATAATTATTATTTTAGAATTGTTAATCACAATGTAGAATTGTAATTCAGAGTTGTTAATTAATCCGGAATTGTAATCGAGTTTTTTTGTACTATTCAAGGGACAATTAAACATAATATAAGAATCAGATTATGCGTCGATATACCTACCCGTTTTATCGAACTTCGTCAACCTTGATTGTGATTAACATTTTTGGATTCAAAATTCACTTTACGTTACATGACATTACATGGCGGAAATCGATATGTTACGTGATGTCCGTTCTGTCGATTACGTCGTGCCTGTTAATCACATCAAAAACGCATAAGCTCTAAAACTAAATAAAAAAAAATAGCCGAAATTTTATGAAAACTTGACAAGGGGTCTTCAAGAGATTTGAAAAAAATTTCGGTTGATTCACATCTACTGCTAACATTTTATTGTTTATTTTTGTGGTTTTTTGATAAACTTAAATTGAAGGGAAATATTTCAAAAACAAAATATACATATTTTATTATAAATTATAGTAAAATTAAAATATTATATAAATATAACAAAATTGTTTGAAGAAAAATTGCCTTCAAGAAGACAATAACATAAAAACAAATTTCGTTACAAGTTTTGGAAACATAGAATGTATAATATTATATTTAATCAATGATAGTACATTACATACGTATACAATGTAACCGTCATGGACTTGTTCATTATTCATATATCACAAGAGGAGGGTACCCCGATCCGATACAATTTTTGTTAATATGGAAAAACAAATTTTTTTAAATTTAATAAATACCAGTTCGTATTAATGGGAGACATATTAAAATTATTATCTATTATACATCAGAAATTATATTATATAATATATTTATATACATATTATTACAATTATATTATATAATATAATATATATAATATCTTTATGTAGCTTATATTAATAAACAACAAAAATAAACAAAAGTGACGTGAAGAAAGAGAAAATTTTAGCATGAAAACTTAATAGACTTTGACTTTGATAAAAATTACTTTGAAATAGATTTTGACCATGAATATTGTTTCTATTCTGATAAATAACATAGCACACCATCAGAATGAAAGCGCTATATTTCAAAATTTAAATTTGCGAGAAATTCAAGTTTAAATTTTTGTATGAAAAACAGAAACAGTAACAATTTGATTGCATTATTATGATTGCATTATTATAATGTATCTTATAGTTATAATTTTTACAAAAACAATTTTTCTGATCTAAAACAATGTCTCTGCATCTTTGCTGATTATTTAATTTATGATAAAGAGAACAACAAGCCAACTTCTAAATATATTTATATTTATGAAATCTTATCTCAAGCGTTTGAGCTCTCTTACTTCGTAATCTTTACTTTAAGTCCCACCAGGTTTAATCAAGAATGAAGAAAATAATAAGTAATAAACGAAATAAGGGGTGCAACAGTTACCTAAAATACAAGTTTGTAATTACATTCCTATTCTAAATAAGTTAGTATAGCATGTGGTTCATATTATATAAATGATATATTATATAAATGATATATCCACATGTTATAATAAAACTCGACTCACTTGGTTGGTATTCTCTTATGAACTATTTTATTTATATAGAAAAAGATTTTTCTAATTACAATTTACAAATATTAACTTAAACATAAACTAACAGTATTATGGAATGATACCAAAGTGTATAATATGAATATACATATGTAAGTAACCGGTGCTACACATTAGTAATTTTCGCACATTATCGACCAGCGATGGCATGTTGCAAAATGACCAATGCGTTGCGCCGGGTACCTACAGTTAGTTTGTTTTAAGATAAATTTAAAACACAAATCTAATTCATTACGCTCAAATGCCTGACTTACCGGATCGCAGTCATTTATTGCAAATATTTTCAAAATATTTTCTTATATAGTCTCCATCTGGTTTCTTAAATATTAAATTTAAGCCATTCAAATTAATGTATTTTGATTCAATTTATGATATATACCCCCATTTCCTTAACGAATAAGCATTTGAAGTTGTTAGCTCTATAAAAGATTTAGATGGTATTTTTGATGATAAACTCACGTTTAAATTACATTATAGTAATATCATCATTAAAAGCTAATTCAATGTTAGGTTTAATAAAACGTGGGTCCAGTGAGTTTAAAGATCAAATATATTCTAAAAATATAAAAAGTTTTGTTAGGCTGCAATTAGAATATGCCAGTCAGGTAAGGTCGCCATATTATGAAATTCATATACATAGGATTGAGCAATCCAAAACAATTTCTAAAGATTCGCATTACATCACCTGCCGTGGCCTGACCTTTTAATTTTACCACCATAGGAACATAGATTGAATTTAATTCATCTTGTTACTCTAAAAAAATACGAGAAATCACCGACTTACTCTTAACTCCCCTTATATTTCAAACTGAGTCCAGATTAACACTGCTAATCGCTTTCGCTCTGCTAACCTATTTATCCTTACATCGAACCAACTATGGAATGAACGAACCTATACCCATAGAATGATGATTATTTGCCTATGATAGGTAACAAATATCTCCCCAAAAACACCCTAAAGCGGCTTTTGTCTTCCTTTTAGTTGATTCTGGGGTGGCAGCACGTAACTTGTTACAAACATGTTGTCACGCTATTTTTGAAAAACGGTAGCATGTTAAATTGTTTCGCCAATTTTAATTTTGTTTCGCCAAATTCAATTTCGTTTCGCTACTTTTGGCAGCACGTAACATTTGAAACGCCCATTTTTACTAAGCATCACAAATGAAAATTTCCGGCATAAATAGTTGACGTATGTTACAAAAAAAAATTTGCAAAAATGTTTCATACATTTTTTTTTGTTTCAATCCCAAAGTAGCGTTTCAACTTGCTGCCAAAAAAATTTTGTGACGCTGGTGTTTTGTTACAAAAAAAGCGTTTGTAACAAGTTACGTGCTTCCCCCCATCTCATCTCTCTATCGTCAATATTCTAATAGTTACTAATCCGTTCTTAAAGTACTAACTTTAACCCATAACTACTAATTTTCAAATATACGAGTATTTTATTTTTTTTATATTTTGCAGACTGTTCAATTTTTTATTTATTCATTTCTTCAAACTGCTAACCATTGATTTGTATTTTAATTATTTCACAATTTTTGCAATTAGTTTTTTATTTTTGTTATTTAGACATATTGTTTACAACTTTAAAATTTGCTTGAATTCACATGTAATTCGCTTGAATTAAGTTGTAAACAAATAAATAAATAGATTAAATTTCTTCATCACAAAAATACAAGCTGGGATACGGTTGTTACTATACGGTTGTCAATCGAAAGAGTATTTTTCGTATTTTGCCCAAATATTTGAATTTATTTCGATATCTGTACATTACTTGAATCCAGAAAATTCAAAAATTCGATTAGAATTCTGTTAAACTTCATTAAATGCTTATTTATGTCCGATGAAACGGACTTTTGTTTAAACGGAAATGTAAGCAAGCTAAATTGTTGTATATGAACCAATGAAATTTTTCAAAACATCCTCAGGGTGGGTTGGGCAATGAATAACGATTTGGTTTTTTTTTTTCGGCGGTAATATCCAGTTACCTTGTATATATGCCACTAGGGCAATAAAATTACAAAAATTAAATTTACTTATTTTCTACTATGGTAAAAGATTTTTGTTTACATTTCTATTTTCTTATGAATATCGTGTTTTATCCTACACGTGGCTAAGTACACGTCTTTTATCACCCCGATTTCTCAAAGATGGCTTTTTTTTCTTGCTGCGTTTTATCCGTTGCAGATTTGGTAGATACAATGATTGAAATCTTAACTTAATCTGCTGCAATTTGAAACAAATATTTTGTTGTTTTTAGAGCGGTCGTTATTCTTCAATTTGAACTTCGACAGTAATTTAAATTAGTTCATCTCTTGATGCCGAACTATACGGCCCGATCTATTCAAGTTTACTGGGTAACGAGCAATAATATTTGTTTGTTAGTTATACCCTCTCTGTCCAACTGATTTTCGGTATGCTTTGTTAACACCACATTTTGAAAGAATCGAATTTTTTCAGTGAGGGTTCCAGAAAGTGTGCAGACTTCAACCACTTACAAAAGTGTTTATATAATATGTTTAGAACTATGATATGTAGTTTTAAGTTTAAATTGTGAGTCTTTTTTTTATCCAAATTATCTCTTTTAAAAAATGACATTTATCTGATTTAATTGAAATCCCCCCTTTTAATAACTTTTAAGTAGTCTATAATTTTTTATGTTTGACAAAACAAAAAAAAATTTGCTAAATTTTAATTTTAATCTCTAGTTATAACAAAATTCTAACAACCGTTAAAATATAAATGCTTACTTATACTTTCATTTCTTTCCTATAATTTATGACCTTTAAGTCATAATTCATAATGCCATTTTTCTGTCTAAAATTTCAGTATATTTTTTTTTTTTAAATATTCTTTAGACAAATTGTCTACACTCTAAGCTCAAGGCAGAATAATTGCAAAATAAAATTGAATTCGAAAACATCATCTTAATTTGAAAAAAAAAAATTATAAATGACTTAACAAGAAAATTTATAGAATTTAGAACATTGAAAATTGCCTCCACACGATGACACGAACAAAATTTTTTATTAATATACTCGTACATACTTGATTAGTAGTATTCGACTAAAATAAATATATATATATGTTAATGTCAAGTTATGTATTTAAGTCTATAGATGAAGATTATTAAATAAAATTAAATCTATAAACAATTTAGAAAATAGCAACAAAATGCACTTTGTTCTCACATTTTCACTATCTTTATTAGCTACTTATGTATTTTTTATTTATACAGAATGTTCTAAAAATATTAAATGGATTTTCTAAATGAATTTATAATATTTAATTATTGTAAATAATTTTTATGATTATAGTAAATAACAACAATAAAAATAAATAAATAAAAACTTACAATGGATTTTCAACAATATAATTAATTAAACAATTAAGTCTTTTAAATTGACTTAATTTCAAAACACTTTATGTTTACGAATAATGTAAAAGCATTTTCCAAATTTTATGTACAATATACAAACACAGTGTTTCATTCGTATGGTGTTCTTGCTTAATTTTTTTGGGGTCGAATTGAGCTGAAAATAGACTTCAAACTTTTTGAAACTTTTGGGACGTATAGCTCAACTGAATCTAACATGAGTCGCAAATAAAAACATGAAATTACTAATTATAATAAAACTAGGGAACCCTGTTGGTTAATTGTAATTCAAGTTAAAGCAAAATGTTTTTAAAAGAACAGCAATTTAAATGGACTGATATACACTTCTCACTACCAATCAGATTGTTTTAAAATTGGTTGCGGTTTAAAAAAAAACATAAATCATTTATCTTGTAAGTTCTACATTAATATATTCCATGCTAACTTTTACTATAATTAGCTAAGAAAGCCTTATTTTTAAATCAATATTTGGTATACTCATACTTTTAATGGGGAGTTTTTTTTATGTAAGCGCGACCTCTTAAGATCTATCGTTCTTCCTCGTCTATATCAGATTTGTAGGTTTATGTCCTTGATAAACACTATGATAGCTCTGATGTCAATTTCAGAATCAAGCAATGTGTATTCCTAGAAATATTTATATATTTTGCAAGCTATGGCGTCGCAAACAAATAGAATAAGCAAGAACTATGTTACAGTTTAGGAAAGAAGGAAGCGATGAAATCCTAATATAAATCTTAAACGCGTTGACTATAAATTGATAAAAAATTTATATACGAGCCCAACGTCATTGAAGTTCGTACGGCTGATTAAATCTAATAAAAATTTATTAAAGTTAATATATAAACAAAGTTTATGAATTTATTGAGGTTTTTGGTATTTGGCATAAAAGGTACGACATTAAGGATTTCAAATCATGTTAAAACAAAAATTTATTCATAATATTAATTAACAAAATACTAATTTATAAAAAAAAACATCAAGTCATTTAAGTTCGTAAGATTTAATTTTAATTTATTTAAGTTCGTAAGATGTACATTAGTACTGTGTAACATCACCTTTACTTTTAATAACGCACTCCATCCTTTTTTGTAAAGATTGGTACAACTTTTGGCAATCCTCTGGTGTTATTTCAAACCAAATTTTCACCAGTCTTTGCTTCAATTCATCTTTTGTCCGAGGGCGAGAGCATCTTAATTTTTCTTTCATTATGTTCCAAAGATTTTCTATTGGATTTAGATCCGGACTTGATGATGGCCATTCCATTACATTAATTTTGTTTTCAGCAATCCATTTTTGAGTACTTTTAGCAGTATGACTGCTTGCACCGTCTTGTTGAAACACTATTTTATCAACAAACCCAAAATATTCTATCGATGGAAGTAGATATTCCCTTAAAATACGTTGGTATTTTTCAGCATTAATTATGCCGTCAATGAAGCACAACTGTCCTACTCCTTTACTGGACATACATTGCCATACCATCACACTCGCAGAAAATTTGACTGTCCTCTTCAAGCAATCAGGATGATATGCTTCATTTTTATTACGCAAAACACGACTTCTTTCATATCCAACTGAAACATCAAATTTTGATTCATTGCTAAACAAAACAGAGTTCCATTGTTCTTGCGTCCAATTGATATATGATCTTTAGCCCAAGCTAACTTTTTTTTTGTGTTTAATTGTAAGCAATGGCTTTGTTTTTGCCTCCAGTTAAATGTCTTTAGAATAAATCTCCTTTTTTTAATATTGATTAACTTACTTTAAAAAATCCATATCCCCTAGATTTTATTCGTCTGAAGCAAGTAGAGGTTGAAATCCTTTTTTTTAATTCTGTCCGTCCAAAGATTCTTCAATTCGGAAGTTGTTGCACGCCTATTTTCCGTAATGATTTTTCTTAAACATCGATCATCTGCATCAGATGTATTTTTTTGTTTACCAGTGTACTTCTTTTTACCAATTTGTTTCATTTCTTTATAATTTTTAATTATGTGTATATTGGACAGTACTTTTGGCCATTTTAAATTGCTCGCTAAGATTTTAAATTTTCAAATTCGTTAACTATTTTTTCTCGTAAATCATCACTAAGTGCTTTGCCACGAGGCATATTGATAAATGAGGAATTATAAAGTGCATTCAAATGATAACCCAGATTAAATTTTGAGAGAAAAAAATACGGTAAACCTAGTAGACTCTTATTTCTAAAAGAATTATAACGGCAATGTGTTATTAGGAGTATAGGAGTACACCTGAAGGTGATGTTACACAGTACTAATGTACATCGTACGAACTTAAATAAATCGTACGAACTTAAATGACTTGATGTTTTTTTTTATAAATTAGTATTTTGTTAATTAATATTATGAATAAATTTTTGTTTTAACATGATTTGAAATCCTTAATGTCGTACCTTTTATACCAAATACCAAAAACCTCAATAAATTCATAAACTTTGTTTATATATTAACTTTAATAAATATTTTTTAGATTTAATCAGCCGTACGAACTTCAATGACGTTGGGCTCGTATATGTACATACAAAGAATGTTGCTTTAGGTAAAATAAAAAATTTTAATTTCAAAGTTTGAATAATTTTTAGACAAAATAGAAAAATTTCAAATTCACACACCCATTTCTATTGTACCAAAGACTATAGAAACAAGTAGTCTATAATCTTTGATTGACTTCTATAGTCTTTGATTGTAAATAATTTATATCCATATTTTGTGCTAATCAAAGGGAATAGAGATGAAATTAGAAGGTACTTACTGGATGCGGGTCCTTAAATGTTTGTCAATTATAATAATAAAATTTCATATTTTTGTTTCAATTTAAATTGAAAATAAAACAAAATACATAAATAAAACACATTTAATTAATTTCAGATATTTGATGATTCTCCATCTTTCAATGACGCTACATCAGAAGTCAAATTTTGATCTTTGCCCCAGACGTAACTTGAAACTAAAATTTTTTTATATGTGCTGGGATTACATTGTATAATCTAGATCGTTTTTGGTTCGTACGATTTGGTATATTTAGGCTATAACTGCAGCCTTAGAAACTTATTTAGTAGGGAAGCCATTCAGAATCACTTTTATTGATTTTTGTCATCAATTATGTGGCTTTAATAATTCTAAATAGTGATTTGAAAATGTACGCTAATAATATATAGATTGTTGTAAAGATGTTCATATGATTCAATATGACCTCGCTGAAAAATTTTAACAATATTGTTTTTTACTAAACATTATAACAAGTGTGAACTAATGTATTAAAAACGTCGAACTCAACCATTTAGCTTTAGATATATACTTTAAACGGTGAACCTTTAGAAAACGTTAATTCAATTATGAAGAATTTAGGAGTTTATTTTTATGATAAATCGCTTTATAAACGAGTTTAACGATCCTTATATTCATAATAATCATTGTATATAATATCCCTCGTTAGACCCCATTTTGAATATGCAAAACAGATTTGGTCTCCATTTTTTTAATTCACACATTATTCAGAGACTAGAAGCTGTTCAAAAGATTTTTTTTTAGATTTGTACTATACTATAGCCTGCCTTGGGATAATCATACAAGACTATATGAACATAGGTAAAAACTTCTATGTCTCAAGTCTCTGTGGAAAAACTACTTCACGTTTGTTTTATTTATTTTTTATGGATTTACGGATATTGTATTAATTTTTCAAGTTGTTAAAGGCGATATTATATCCCCTCTCAACTATAAATAAAATCATTTGTAATATCAATACTCGCTTACTAATCTACTATTTGTACATTAACAGTGGTTCATATATTTACCATGATTGGTACGATGAAATATTGGAAGCAAAATATTTTTCGATCTAAAGCGGTTTCTGTTGTGGATCATATCTCTTATAAAAAGAGAATCAATAAATTTCATTATATAAAACTTTAATAATAATAAATATGATATCAGCAACCTCCTTTTGCATTTTAATGATTTAAGATTGAAAATAGCTTTAACCGGTGATAGAATAACTAAATTTGATTAACGTAAATTACGCTAGTAACGTTAAACTAAAAAAAATTTTTCGTAGTTTTAATTCGTTTGATCCAAACTTTCCTGGCATATTCAAGATGAGGTCGAACAAGGGACGTAGTAATAATGATTTAAGGACGTATGGATCACGTCGTAACATCCCAGTATGGAGTTAGATTTCTTAATTATCAAATTTATATGTTTTTTGAAACACAATTTTTTGTCAAAGAGGACATCAAGGTCTAAAAAGTATGAGACTCGTTCAATAAATCTATTTTTATTCAACCATTACTGATTCAGAATAGTGGGAAAAAGTCAATAAAGCACATTCGTTAATATTTAAAGTCAAATTGTTAATTTTACACTAATTTGAACAAAAACAGTTTAAGTCTGGTTGGATTTAATTTTTATTATACGGTATAGGAATAAATCCTGCCGCAAATTTTAAAACTTGATGCCTTAGACATTTAGGTAATTTTTTTTATAAAAATAATTGTAAACTTTACTGAGTCGGGTTGGAGAAGGGATGCGTGAATAATAGAATGTAATTTTACTATGTTTAATGATGGAGGTTATACGATTGATGGAAATAATTAAAAGAAGTGGATATAAATGGTTACCTTATGGGACGCCAGAGTTAGCATTAAAAGATTGTTTTTTTAATTGAGGCCAAAATACTGGGATAAGCACCCTGACTGCCTTTAGCATTTAAAAGATTAAAAGACAGAAGTATAGTAAAGAGTATGCAAAAAGTAATACAAATAAAGCAAAAGACAAGGGATATGTATTGGTTTATAGGATTACAGTCAAAACTAAACCTATACTCCAAGCTTCAAATATATAATAGTATAATAAAACACATTTGGCAGCCAGCTTTGGGTTTGAACTAAGAAATCTAAGTTATTAATTATACAGCGATGTCGAAATAAATTCTTTAGAACTATAACAAACGCATACCGATATGATTCAATTGATGATATCCACAGAGATCTCAAGGTAAAAACAATCAATGAAGTCATTAGGAACCATGCTCTGAAGCACGAACACAGATTGGTTCAACACATCAATTGGACACACTTATTGGAAGGCTTAGTTCCTGACAATAGTAGTAGTTTTCTACATTTAATGAGTAGATAAGCCAGTAATTTGTTAAAATAAATACTCAAATTATTGTAGATATTGTAGTGTAAACTTGCAGTACCGTACTTAATTAAGCACGAAAAGGTGATTCTACCTAAGTTACTGTCAAGATCATAAAAAAAAAAATTCAAAGGCGATTGAGATATTAAATAGAACAGAAGATATAAGAAGCCTGAAAAGGCTGAAACACCACGATTTAGTAGGATAAAATAAAAACATAACGAAGCAGAAATATTGATTCCTGTAAGCCCACACGGGTCTTGCTTTTTAAGTAATGTTTAAATGTAGTAATAATTTATTGTAATATGTAATAAGATTTTGTACTATAATAACCTAAAGGTTGTCAAAAAAAAAAAAAAGTTTGTAATACGCAGCTTCGTTTCTGGCGATGTCACAACGCTCTGGTACCCACATTAATATGAATTTATTTATTTTCGGTATGCTCAATGCCCCACGGATAGGATTATAAGACAATATAATGATGATTTATTTTCCGCTAGGATTTCAAGCATCTTTACAAAATATACTAGTTTTGATAGATGTGATGGTGTATAAATTGATATAGCTAGTATTGATACTTTACTATCAGAGAAATGTAAATTTTATATTTTTGTAATTAATTAAAAAACATATTTTTCTATGTTACAATGTTCATATTGTGTGACCAAGTTTAAGATTGCACCTTGTTCCGCAGAACGATTGGCCATTAAAAATTAATATTTCGTTTATTAAGAAATTCATTTTTCTATGTGAAAATATCATAATTTTTCCTTTTACAATCCAAGAATGTTGATAATCTTGATGATAATAAACAAAATTATAAAAGAATATAAAAGAAATAGAATAGAAAATAGAATAGAAAACAGAATACGTATAATAGAATAAAAAAAAAAATAGTATGTAAAATTTAAAGTTAAAACAGTTTAAAAGACAGTTATTTACTCGTCTTTTGAGAACTTCTAGGTTACAAACATACCTACATAGTTTTCATATAAACTATCTACTACAGTGACCAGACCACTTTTCTGCGAGCACACTCTGTATATAATGTTTTTTTGTTTTTATTTAAAATTATATAAAACATCAAATCCCACCAGTTTTTGTTTTTTATTTTAAATAAAAACAAAAATTTAGCGCCGATTAAAATAAATTGTATTAAGAAAGCAAATATTTACATAAAACAATACACATTATTGTAGCAGATAATTTTTGTAATTATATTTAAATAACACGATAGCTTATTAAAACAAAATGATAACAGATGAAATTTTAAGAGATAGATAACATGACAATTACAATTTTTGTTCCTTGTTAAATTTTTTTTTTTTTTTTTTTTTTTTATGTATCTTGTATGATCATTTTAATGAAATGAGATGACACACAGAATAAGTTATTCAGTAATTTTACATATACATAGTTATATCTGGTTATATATATATGGGTACTGACAAACGGTGGCAGTTAAAAAATAATATAAAATGTTTGTAACTTAGTTGATTTAATTTCAGTTAAAAATTAAATTTCATTCGAATTTTATTTAAAAATCTGGAAAATTTATTTTCATTTTTTTTTTTAAAAAGTTTTTGCATTAATTTTATTCGTTTTGTGTACATTTTAACAATTTTGTTTTGTGTTTTTAAAAATGTTTGAATCTAAAACTTATTTTGATTCTGAAAAGAAAATTTGGTCAGGTGAAAAAAAACAATTACCTTTTAATAGTGATATTTCACTTGGTGAATTGATTCTGGAAACGTTACAACAGAACCCAAATAAAGTGATACAGGTAGATAGAGAGTATATAAAATAAAAAAAATAAAATAAACGGGTTAGATCAGTTAATTTTAAAAATAAAAATATAATTATTATTACAATTTATTGATATTGTCATCTAGTTGGTATTACAGCTCAGAGTGAACCTCAATATCGTTAAATTTTCCGACTACGTTATTGTGCTCGACTTTGTGTGCACACGACTGCGTCTATTGCTTCTGATATTGAATTTATGATAATTTAAAATAATAATTTAAAGACCATACTGCAGAGAATTTCGGTATTAAATATAATTTAAATTATTTGCCTACATTATGTAATTAAATACGTTGTGCAAAATAAAATAAAATAATAAAAAAAAGTAATGAAAAAACGATGTGGTAAATCCCGTGCTAAAAGACTCTATGTAGAATATTAACAATAGACGTAATACGTTGCAGGGTCGTACTTATAATGTACGAAAATCCGTTCTATCTAAATTAATGACAATAAGATAAAAACAGCAAGATAAGAGATCAACTACGTATTTATGTGATTATATTAAAACTGAAGGGAAGCCTTGAAAACATTATTATTATTATTATTGAATTGACCATAATTTAAATTATGGCCAATTTTGTAAGCGCTAGCTGCAGAGGCTTTCGGCTTTGTGTTACATAAATTTTAATTCTTTTATTTGTATTAGGTATATATTTTTTTTTTTTACATGAGAACTTAAAATTAGTAGTACAGTATTAAATTATTATTTCTTACTTATTCTGCTATTTTTGATTCATAATGTAAATTATAGTACTTTATTCAGTTTTATAACAATTTTTACTTTAGATTAAATAAATAAAAGATTTACATTATTTACATACATATATATATACATTTTTGTTGAATAAAGATGATATAGAAATTGATTTTTTTTTTTTATTATTATTAACAGAACACTTTAGCAGGTGTTCGCTATTTAACCAAAAAAATTTTTTTTTTGTAATTTACAGACTATTACAAATTATTTGATCATTTTATTTGCTATTGAGAGATTATGAAAATAAGTTTTTATATTAGGTTTGAAATTTTAAGTTTAGTTAGATAATCGTAAATCATATTTATGTTTGATTCTGTGGATGTTGAGAGAAGTTGAAGGGGATTTAGGTTTTGGAATGTGAGGAAGCGATTATGATTTAGATGTTGACATTCAGATAATAGGTGATTTAGTGTTAGTGTTACCGAATTGCAAAATTGACATATAGGTGCGGGGTCGTTTTTTAGTAGGTGTATGTGCATGAGATTTGAATGACCTAGTCGGAGTCTGGTGAAGCATTTATTCATTAAAGTAGTAGTTGAGGTTGGGAATTTTATTGGGAGACCGGTTGGGTTGACAGCTTTGTAGTGATGGTTGTAATCTATCCAATCATTTCGGAATGTTTGTATGATTATTTTTGAGGCGACTTTCGAGATTCTTTTTTTGTTCGGGGGGATAAAGGTATGTAACGGAGAATTTAAGGCGAACTTGGGTGCTGTGTCAGCCAATTCATTTCCTATGATGTCGGTGTGCCCAGGTGTCCACATGAGCTTTAGGTTTTGGGGCATATGGATGAGTTTTTGTTGTATAATTTTAATTGCTTATCAATTGGTTAGGGGATTTTTGGCTGCTTTGAAAAGACTAACGCTATCTGTGCAAATTACAAATTTTCCTTTGGTAGTTTTGATTATCTCCAAGCAAGATAATACTCCGAAGATAATAATCGAAGATGCTGGAACCGTTTGGGAGTAGCCTTGAAAACATAATTTAATCCCATACTCTGAAGTGAAGCTGAAATGAAAGGATTATTTTATATTAAATAAAAAAATGTGGTATTTTTTATATGCTGTGGTAAAGTTGATTATAATAGTGATTTCTATAGTGATTATAACATTTATACGGACTATACTTACGTATATCATCACATGTTACATTTTGTATACTAATCTAAAGTACAAAATATATTAATTAAAATCTAATGTATAACTATTATGACAAGAGTGTATATATCCATATGGTCCACTCCACATTTATAACCAGTCCACATCACGGGCAACACATCGTCAAGACCCTTTATAAATTTATATATAGAATATATAGCGTCTTCCTTCTAACAGTTATGTATTATATTAGTAAATAATGTTGTGTATAGATATATAATGATCAATATAGGTATAAAAAGATACAGATATTCAACGATTTTAGATTTAAATGCCTACTTCAACACGGGTCAACTTTCATCACTTTTTCCTTTTGTTTCATTCCCCTCTTTGTATTAGCAATAGTAGTAGTAGTAGTAGTAGTAGTCCTTTTTTTTTTTATGATCTTGTCAGTAACTTAGGTAGAATCACCTTTTCGTGCTTAATTAAGTACGGTACTGCAATTTTACATACAATATCTACAATATTTCGAGTATTTGCTTGCAGTTTCATTCATCACATATTCTAATGAATATCCGAATGATCCTATATTTATTCTTATTATTTTTATTTAGTAAATGTATATTTTTAAGTATTGTATTTTACTATAATATGAATAAATGAATTAAAAATCTAATCTAATCTAAATCTATTTATTTATTTAACAAATTACTAACTCTACTCATTAAATGTGGAAAACTACTACTATTGTCAGTATTGTCAGGAACTAAGCCTTCTTATAGTAGAATAGTTTCATTTTATTTAATTTGTTACCAGATTTATATACTCTCAATTATTTTTTGTCATTTATTATATCCCAATGACAACTGGTACTAGACCAGCTCGAAAAACCAATGAAGCATTTTTTTTTTGCTTCATCGGGAATCGAACCCGGGACCTTTCGGTTGAAAGGCAGGCGCTCTACCTACTGCGCCACTCAGCGTATACCTTTATTTGTAATATTTTAATTTTACATTTCTGTTTAACTTAAAAATAAGAGATACACTAAATTAGGTCTTTACAGCTAGGAACATTTTAATTTTATTTTATTGAGTATTACTTAATCTATGACTAATATATATTATGAGTTAAGGAAAAATTTTACCAAAAAAACCTTAATTTGAAAATTTTTGTTATTTAACTAAAAAAACTAAATCTATCTTAAACTATTTCTTATAGTGACTACCTTATTTCTAAAATTAAAAATCTATTATAAGTTTAGCTATTATATTTATAAGACCAAATGAGAATTTTAAGTAGGTTAATTGTGTCTTATTGTCTAAACTTTCCTTATAACGGAGTTAATGAAATGCATGTTCTTGTAACAAAATTTGTCATATATACTTTTAGATTTCTTAGAAATTGTTTCAATATTAGCTCTTTTATGTAAATTTACTGTGGAGTAATAAAACGGGAGATTTAATATCATTTTGAGGATTTTGTTTTGCGAAACTTGTAATTTTTGAACGTGTGTTTTTGCGCAGTCGTGCCATACAGGTACGGCGTATAAAATTAATGGCTGAAACACCACTTTGAATAATATCATTTTGTTACTTTCGGATAGTATGGATTTTCTATTTATAAAAGGATATAATATCCCAACAATTTTGTTAACCTTGTCAATTGTTGTACTGATATGATTATTGAAGGTTAGTTTGGGATCAAATGTTACGCCCAAATATTTAATTGAGTTGGACCAACGGATATCTGTGGAGTTTATTTTTAAGTGTTGGTTCGGAAGGTTACTAAGTTTTCTTTTTTTCGTAAAGTAAATCGCGTTCGTTTTTTCTGCATTTATTGAAAAAATTAAAAAGAGTATCAACAGCAACTTGCAGATTAATTAAGATATTAACACAACTTTCATGAGCCGAGTAAACGGCAGTATCGTCAACAAAGACTGATAAGTAGCAATTTCTTATAGTAGGAATATCTGAATTATAGATATTGTACAGTATTGGACCTAAAACTGAACCTTGTGGTACCCCGGCTGAGACGGGAAATATTATCGAGTTAGTATTTCCGATGTGTTAACATGAAAACTTCTTCTTTGCAGGAAATTTTGAACTAGTTTAATTAAAAATAAGGGAAAGTTCGATATTTTCATTTTGTGTAGGAGACCATTGTGCTAAACGACGGTGTCAAAAGCTGCATTTATATCTAAAGTGATTAGACCAATTGAATTTTTATTTTGCAATTTATTTTTAATAAATTTTTTAATCCTCATTAACGGATGCACTGTGTTATGGTTTGATCGGAAACCGAATTGTGTATTTGGTATTAAGTTCAAATTACACACATGTTCTTCCAATTTAATTTTAATAACTTTCTCGAAAATTTTTGAAAGACTACTTAGTAGACTAATAGGTCTGTAGCTATTTAAGCAGTCCCGGTTTTTATTTGACTTAGGAATGGCAATTATCTTTGATTCTTTCCAAGAAGATGGAAAATAACCTATAGTTTGAGACATGCATTCAGTATTAGTGTAAAATATTTAATAACATTTATGGACCAGTGCTTAATACATATATTTGAGATACCTACTATCTATGCCTGGTGATTTTTTGTTTTTTAAAGATGAAATAATGTCAATTATTTCCTTATATTTCACTTTCTCATAGCTTTCAATTTCGAGGTTGTCGATACAACTAATTGAGTGGAGAATACAGGCTTCAGTAGCTGTGTCACTCAGATTGTCTGTGGTCCTATGTTTATTCGCAAAATGTTTAGCTAGAGCATTTGCCTTTTCGAGATTTGTAATTTGAATTTCACCATCATGCTTCAAGGCAGGTTTTGGTTTTGTTTTGCTCTTAATAATTTTTGTAACTTTTATTAGCAATATTAGTTTATAGAAAAGGGGGAATAAAACGAAAGGAAAAAAATTGATGAAAAGTTGACCCGTGTGGAAGTAGGCAATGGCTTTAGCTATCAATATGGATAATAGTAGTAATTTTCACATATTATCGACCAGCAATAGTATGTTGCAAACTCACCAATGCATTGCGTCGGGTACCTACCTACAGTGATAAAATTAATAAAGTTGAGTTTAACGTCTGCAAAAATCAAAGCTATCTAAAATTTTGTAAAACTATTTTTTTGACTCTATTTCTATTTGTTGATCAAACGCTATAATATTTCCGGTATGCAGTTAAATCATAAAATGATATCTGAAATTGTCAAAAATGTCCCTTAGGTGATTAGATTTTCTGAGTTGCTTCTAAAAAATACTTTTTTTATTTATTCAAACATATCTCAAAAAGAGCTAGCTAGCTAGTACAGAGTTTATAATTTATAAAACAGTTTTAATTATGAAAATGAATAAGGAATAATTTGAATGTCGGTGAGTATTTAAGTTTATACAATGGTAAAAAAAAAAAGAAACATAAACAGTATAAAGCTCACAATGACAATTAATTGACAATAAATACAGGGTGGTCCGGTTTAGAACAAAAAGTTTTTAAGGTGTGATTCCTTGGAGTATTTTAGGAAAAAAATTGTTCTAGAAGAGGCGTCTATCTTTAAATTTACATGGGCTACAGAGGGTTAAAGAAAATCGGATTAGAAAAATTATGTCTAAAGAATATCAACTACAGCTCAGAAGAAATTTTTTTTTTTTGTGTTGATGCGCTACATCATCCCCTACAACTTTTTCATACACAAGTTTCATATCAGACTTGCCGTTTTTCATGTAAAGTTTCCTACCTTGTATAAAAGAAAAAAAAATGAATGAAAAAAAAATTTTTAGTCATCTGAGACTTAGATAACATTAATTTTTTAAGCTCTTTCTTAAAATTTTGTCTGGACACATACGCTGGGCGGCTGGAAAAGAAGTATCAATAGATTCTGTCTTATCATCTTCATTGCAGCTATAATATGGAAATTGAATAGAATATGTAGTTTGGGAAAGTGATTTCCTATCGACTTAGTGACCTGACTGCTGATTGCTACCATTCTTGACAGTTTTATATAAATTTTCAAACCATATGAAAAATTTATTAATTTATTATATAAGTATTTTATTTCGAGAGAAATCAGTAAATTAAACTTTTAAATTCAACAACACTTCTTTAATAATAGGAATTAAAACACCTAAGATTTGTTTTAGGTGGTGTTTTACAAAAAAATGCACGGGTTCAAAAATGTTTAATAACGTCTTGCCCTCTTTCCAAGCTGTAGAGCATTTAATTTTTTTTTTTAATTTATTGAAAGATCCAATGGAGGCACTTTCAGTTTTTTAATATTTAAAATAAATTAAGATATATGTACGAAGAAATTAATTATATAAAAACTACTTGAATAACATTTACTATTGGGGTCTATGTCTAACAATTCACATTTTTTTAAATTATTTTTTCTTCAGTCAAGTGCCAATAATGGAATTGAAATAACCAATAAAGAAATGCATATAATGAGCATAAGAGTTTGTCAAAATATTCAATTAAAAGGATTAAAGCAAACGGATGTAATTGGTTTGGCGGCTAGTAATAGCCATTATTTAGCTCCATTAGTTTTTGGTTCATTTTTATGTGGAACTGCTCTAAGTACTTTAGATCCATGTTTCCGAAAAGGTTAGTATTTTTTTTTATTTTTTTTTTCAAATAATTATAATTGAATAAATAATTAATAAATATTGTAATAAATAGTTTAAATGGTTTACGATAATAATGGGAGAAAACAATTTTCCTATAAATTGATTGAAATTTTTATTTTTCTTTATTTTAGATGAAATCAAACATATTTATGCGATTACAAAACCAAAATTAATATTTTGTGATCCAGAGAATTATCAAGCTATGAAAGACAGTGTTGCAGAATTGAATTTAAATGCATCGATATATTTATTGAAAGGAAATTTAGATGGGGCTGAAACTATTGAGGAATTTTTAAAATCGACTGGAACCGAAGCCAATTTTGTGTAAGTTAAAAAATTAATGTTTTGTTTTTGTAAATGTTGTCAACTCGGAACATTTAGATCACAGAGTTTGATTGTGGTATTGTATTTACATTTTTAAACAAAAAACGAGCTTTAATTAAATCAATGTAGATTATCAATGTTGGTATTTGCAGGAAGGAGCATTCAATGAGTTCATCAGGAAGTATAGGCTTCTAAATATATTTTCATTTTAATGTGTAGAGCAGATTAGGTACATACAAGTTGTAGAATAGTTTTATATACATATTATGTGCATAAAAAATATTTGTGTATTTTTTTAAAAATTATAATTGAATATCAAAAATTTAAACAAATCTTGCTAGAACAAACGATACAGAAAATTAACTTCTGTGATACTAGAATACAGTATAGAACTCAAAAGAAAATATCTGAGTGAAAATAAATGAAAACTGTGATAGACTTTATACAGTTAGTTCATTAATCTATATATTTTATAATTGTTTTATATCATTCCCTCAGCCTGTGAAACAAAAATTATACCGTTTGTTATTGATTTTTAAACTTTAACAGCATCATTTATCTTCTTTTTCGTCTTTGAAGTAAAACTTGGACTTATTTTTAAAAAAAAAATGCAGCGTCTAGTAATTACAAACTCCATCATTTTATCCATATTTTCGTTGATCTTCCTTGTAGGTTTGTTTTCGCTTGTAATAAATTTAATCTTTATTTAAATAATATTTTGGATCAAATTGGATTGGATTTTAACGTAAGAAGGATTGGTTTAGGTCAGCTTAAAACTTTTTTCCTACTAACTTCTTTGAAGATTTGCATATTTCGTAAATTGAATAATTTTAGAGAATAAAATAAATGTTTCTAGCATTGCACATTTAAAAAAAAAAATATAGGATTGATATTGAATTATAATTTTACCGTTTAATGATAAACTAGTATTCGCTTGCTCTTAATAAAAAATCGTAGTCAATTTCATTATGAATTGTTTTACATCATTTCAATTTATTCTTGGCAATATGTAGATATATAATTTTTGTTTTATTAATTTATCTTAGACAACAACCAAAAATATAATAATTATTTATTTTTGAAATTTTCATATGTTAATTGTATGTGTATGGGGTGTATAATATGGGTAGTAATTAATTGTTTAGTTTCGCTACGTCTCCTTTTAAATATCTGTATTTATAATTAAATAAATATTTGACCATAAAACTGTATTCATGAATGATGTAAATATTTTTTTAGAGCTCCAAAATTGAAGGAAGGTGGTGATCAAACTGCAGCAATATTGTGCTCTTCAGGTACAACAGGTTTGCCGAAAGGTGTTTGTATGTCTCATAAAATGATAACAAGACATGCTAAATTTACGTAAGTTTTAATTTACCACAAATTATATTATTAAAATTGGAAATGGGTCTTCGGAATCGGAAATACAGAAGTGCAAGATTTTTACTAAAACAAATAAATAAATTATGCTACAAAAAGTGTATAAGAACTATTAACTATTTAGTTATCATTAGTATGCCTTTCTGCAACCGTGAAAATTTGTTTTGATTTCATTAAAAAAAAAAATATTTATTTGAAAAATTTGAACTATTTTTGTTTTAACTTATTTCAAAAAATCTTCGATATGCGACATTTTTGACTTAGCAGAAAAAAATTATACCGTAAGCTTGTCACTATTTTTTAGAAATTTAATTTGCAGTTTTTAATTTTCGAACTTTCGGTTTTTGTCAAATATGCAGCTTAGAAAATTAGAACATGTTACTTTTAGAAGACTGGAATTTTTTTTAACGACACTGTGCTTGTTAGAAATATTTTAAAAATGCATTTCCGAACAAACCCGAATTTAAAATAGCAAATACCGAACAGACCTAATTCAAATTTTTTGTTTTCTTTTAATAAACAGTTCTCTAGTCGAACACGATGTCCTGTTCTGCTATAGTTCTTTATATTGGTTAACTGGACTTTTTATGGTAAAAATATTTAAATATTTAATGGGTAATAAATTTTGACAACTAATTTTTTCAGTTGGTTCTTGGTACTTTAAATCGATGTTTACGAGTTATTATAGATGAACCATTTTCAGTTGAAACTTTTTTTGATATAGTAGAGAAATATCGTGTAACATGCACATTATGTCCACCATCACAATTAGCTCTAATCACTCAATCTGATGAAGTAAATACACGTGATCTATCTAGTATGTCCAGAGTTATGTGTGGTGGTAGTGCAGTACCAAATATTATTAAACAAAGAATGGAAAATTACTTACCAAATGGATTTGTTGCAGTTGCTTATGGTATGAGTGAAATTGCAGGTTGTTCAAATATTGAATCATTAAAGTACAGATGTCTTGGTTCAAGTGGGCAACTAATGCCAAATTGTGAAATGAAAATTATAGATGAATATGGGAATAGTTTGGGTAGGGAAGAAAAAGGTGAAATTTGTATAAGAACAATGGAAAAATGGCCAGGATATTTTGGTGATAAAAATGCTACAGCAGATATTTATGATAAAGATGGTTGGATACATTCTGGTGATTTAGGATATTTTGATAGTTGCGGATATTTATTTATTGTAGATAGAAAAAAGGATATATTAAAATATAAAAATTTTCATTTCTTTCCAAGTGAAATTGAACAAGTTATTCTAGAATTATCAGATGTTATAGAAGTTTCTGTATGTGGTTTACCAGATATAATATATACAGATTTACCGGCTGCTTTAGTTGTAAAAAAAGAAAATAGTAATTTGAAAGAGGAAGATATTTTTAAACATGTTGAACAAAAATTAGCTGATTTTAAGAAATTACGTGGAGGAGTTTATTTTGTTCAAAGTCTACCAGAAACAGCATCAGGAAAAGTTCAACGAAATATAGTCAAAGATATTGTAATAAAATTATCAAAAATAAATATTTTAAAATAAATAATAAAATTTTTTTTTTTAAATGTCCCATATTTTATTAGATAAGAATAATTCTAATTTTAAGAGTTCGTATAACGATTAATTTCTATTTTTGGTTATCATAATAATTAGAAGGAATGTAAATGCATTTATGTATATAAAAAATTGCAAAATCGAATAACTACAAAAAAATATTTGAAATTCAAATGGAAATTAATAGAAAGGGTAACTATAGGGAGTAATGTAAATCGATATTGCCCTAGAAATTAACCTCCGTAATCTGATTTTATTTGTTTAGTCATTTTCATTTAAGGATGAACACCACGAATCCCATAACCATATTGCCAATATCCTGGACCAATTAAAATGAAATCTCGCGCTCTATAGGGGTCAAACTCACACGAATATGCCTAGAATACACCCTACCAACTCACACAAATCTATACACAAGATCCCGATAGGGGAAAAAGCCTGAAGTTGGCCTAATCAACAAATAAATAAATAAATGAATTTACTTATTTATGATGTTACATATCAAACAGATAATCAACAATATGTGGTCCTGTTGTTTGCTAGATTTAAGTCTATCACAATAAAAAATAATTTTCTTAAATCAAATATTAAAGTATTTTTAATTTATCCTAAATTTTTCAAAAATCTAAATAGAGATATTAAATTGTGAATATACAATGCAGTAGAGAATCCTTATTATTCTGGCAAATTTTTAAAAGTTTCCATAATCAACCACTAGAGGTGAATTAATTCATTTTGATATCTAATTTACATATTCTACAAAAACATTTTTATTTTTGAATTTATCAAAGTTATTTATTTATATCTTAAATAGATATGTATATATACATACATATACATATATTAAATATATTTTTAGAACACATTTTTTTTTTTTTTTCAATAAAAAACAAATATAATTAAAATAAATGCAAATTACTAAACAGACACTTTCTTCACTTTATCACTGTGAAGTTTTTCTAAAATTATTTTCACTTTTTTTCTCAATACTTTGCCAGATGAAGCTTTTGGAAATTTATCCAAAAAGTAAACACCACCACGTAAATGTTTAAAATGTACCATATTCTTTTCAATATATTTATAAACATCATCTTCAGTTAAATTACTTTCACTTCGTTTAATAATAGCTGCTGCTGGTAAATCAGTTGCAATTACATCAGGAATACCGCATACACAAACTTCTAGTACATCTGGTATTTGATGAATAACACTTTCGATTTCATTTGGAAAAAAATGAAAATTTTTATATTTCATAATTTCTTTTTTGCGTCCAGTCAAATAAACAAATCCATCATCATCAAAATAACCAATATCACCAGTTCGTACCCAACCATCTTCAGTATATACTTCAGTTGTTTCTGTAACATTATTATAATATCCAGACCATTTACAACGATTATGTGCTAATATTTCACCATTTTGATTTGCATTCAATATATTACCATCTTCATCGATTATTTTTAACAGAATGTAGGGTAAAACTTTACCAACTGAACCAATACGATTTTCAGCTGATGTTTCACAACAAATTACTGGACCAACTTCGGTAATACCATACCCAACTAAAATTTTTCCATTTACTAAATAATCTTGCATTTTATTTATTACAGTTACTGGTACAGCACTACCACCAACCAACCATAAACGAACTGAAGTTAAATCATGCGTTTTAATTTCATCATTTTGAACGGTTAATGCCATTTGGCTAGGTGGTGACAATATAATAGAAACTCTATATTTTTCAATAATTTCTAACATAAGTTTTGGTGTAAATGGTTGATGAGTTATTATTTTTTTAATACCACGAATTGCACAATATAATACTGACCATAGGCCAGAAATCCAATAAATTGTACTAAAACAGGTGTATGAGGTATACGGTATAAATGAATTATTGAAACTCATAATGTTATGAATCATTGAACGATGAGATATACAAACTCCTTTAGATAATCCTGTTGTTCCTGATGAACAAATAATAGCAAATGTTTGATCGCTACCATAATTTAATTTGGTTGGCCTAAAAATTATTATAATTATATAAATTCAATTAGTTGTATACATATGTGTATGTACAAATACAACTTACATAAAATGATGTTCATTTCCGGTAGGTTTTAAAAATATTTCTGCCTGTGTAACACCATCAATTTCAGCATCCATAACAAATATTTGACATGTCAAATTTAATTCATTAATTGATTCCTTAACCATATTATAAACGGATTTATCACAAAATACAAATTTTGGTTTTGTAATTTTGTACATGTGTATGATTTCATCTAAAAAACAAAAAAGTATATTATTATTATTTTTTTTGTGTATTTACTATAATTAAAATAAAAATAAAAGTCTAGTGCTTGGTCTTGCTACTAGGGCTATCGGTTTTTTGTTTGTATTACCACCTACTATATAACTTGTCTGTATAGTTATTTAGCCTGTGGTATTACGTAAGTTTTTAAAAAAAAATTTTTTTCTCAAAAAAATATAATAAAACAAAAATATATCACCACTATAATGTATGTGGTATGTCTATGTACCTATATTGTATTTAAAATTAGTTAGTTTTTAATTTGAAATATTTAAAATACTACGGTAGAACTACTAAAGTACTATTATGTTAGATTTAGTTTTTAGGTATATAGTTATTTAGGTATATAACGGATGCGGATCTGGCAACCTATCACTATAGCCGTGAATGGGCTTATTTTACTCGTATTGATTTACTGGGCTGCTCGTAATTATATACACTTAGTCCATCTGAGTCCGTAAGCATGCTTAATTTAGTAATTATACTCAGGGTTCTCAACAAATAATTTGCGACCGATGAGACGCATGAAACCGTATGCGACCGAAATTTAAGAGTACAATATTTTTATAAAATCGCACTAGTTTTTTTTAGTCCCTGCGTCCACATGCGTAATGTTTAAAATTGAATTTTAAAACTTCTAACAATAAATTACTTAAACTCTTTTCATCATTTTCAATTTTTTTTGTTTTTATTTTTATAATTTTGTTCCCGCATATTCATTTTACTATTAATGTAATGCATATTAAACATACCAGTGCGAGTGAGATGAATAAACAAACTAACTGAGATACAATATTAAACATGTAAGTGCAAGCGAGAATAGATATGAGTAAAAATAAATATGCATTGAATTGAAATGTACATATCCAATATCCATGCATAGTCACAATTATTCGTTCAGTGAGTGCAGTTATAAAATTTTAATAAAATTTAACATTTAACATCAACAATAAAATTAAGTTAATAATTTAATAAAAAGTGATTTACAGAAGAGAAAAATATTTGCAGACAGGTATGTACTATGTAAATGTAATATAGATTGTAATAAAAGTGTTTTTCAACTGAAATAATATTTTGTGTACCTAAGGGTGAATATAATTTTAATATAAATATGGATGGAAATGGCCGCGGGTAAATGGGTTCACGCGCAATGTGCCATGAGTACAATAAAATTATAATCTAAAATGATAATAATTTTAGTTCATAAATTTTATTGTACCTACTCATGAGACAGAGATCATGGACCCATTTACCTGTTCGAAATCGCTTTATTCAAAATTATTTCGATAGAAGGGTTTTTAATATGTCTATATAATATATAAAGTGTTTTCTAATATAGTTTCAGATATATATTTCATCAGTGTTTGCGACTAACTTAAAAGTGACGCAAAAGTCCTGGTGAAGGAAATACGTTACTTCCAAAATATCGATATTGGCAATAAAATACAAATATAATGTTAGTGAAAGGAAACTCAACGTTAATTGAGATATATATAACTATCTTTTATTTTTATTTATATTAACTGTAAATAAAATCAAATAGAGTAATAAGGTAATATAAATTGAATTAATTATTTTTTGTTAAACTAAACTAGAAAATAAAAATACAAACTTATGTAAAGAAATAACAAATACTTATTATTACTATAACTAATTACTGGAACTACTGGAACCTATGGAGCATTCTTAACCCATAAATATATATAATTTCTCAGAATTTTTGCGCATCTTAATCCCAAAACAATTAGTTATTCTTAACTCAAACCTGCTCTTGTGGTCAAAATACGCCAATGCAAACGCATGTAATGCTATTTTATGGACTCTTGTCCATCGCATTAGTATATATATCGCATTAATTGCTAACTCATGAGTCCATACAATCCCTCAAAATATTTCGAATTTTGATAACAAGGGCATTAATTGTGCTTGATTCAAACCGACGCATGCATGCTATTCTGGACTCTTATCCACCGTGAGACGCGAGCAGTCTCATTTACGGGCACAAATTGAAAATTATTTGTTGGGGTTACTAAAACATTTTGTTTGATATTGTTCAGAATATTTTTTTTCTTAACTCTGTAACCAGTAACCATATACATGGCTACAATATTGTAACCATTGATTATAACATATCTTTATTCAATGAATTAAATATTTTTTTTTAACCAAATCTTTATTGAAAATAAAAAATAAATCATTTTTCTGTTTAAAAATACTTTGTTTGAACAAAAATATCGTTCGAAGTGGACTAGTTTGATCTCTAAAAAGAGGAAAAACGTTAGAATTTATTTTTCTCAGACAAAGAAATGTTGCCAGCCTATTTGCCATTGATGAATGTACACCTTTTAATCTTTTTTTGTGGTGTTTTGGAATTTTCCCAATGTTTTAAACACTTTTAATACAGGTATAAATTTAATTTTTAATTTTAACCAAGATGTTTGCAAATAGTGATCCAGTCTGAGATCCTTAAAACTAAATGTTGAACCTATTTTTGTCTTATGAATTATTGTTGCAAAATATATAGTACAAATTGAATATATAAGTTGCAAAATATATAGTACAAATTGTTTCTTAAGATATTCGTAAAAACAAACAAAAAACAAAAATAAAAAATAGCAAATTTTCTTTACTAAACTCTAAAAATAAAAATAATAAAAATAAAATAATAAAAAATAAATTGCTTTGCACTGGCCACCACCATGAACATTGTTTTTACAAAATTTTCTCTCCAATAACGAATTTCCCTCCGTATTGCGTTCTATTTCCATCGTAGACAATTTCTTTAATCTACATCTGCTACGCTACATATCATTCAAAACGTTGAAAAAAACAATAATTAATATTATAAATACATGCACATAATTATTATGTACATAGGGTAAATTAATCTGATCCAGAACATGTTACAATTTATTGTTACTTCATTATACTTTCATATACATAATATCATAAAAGTTTTAATTCCAATTAATTTACTCTCTTTAATTTTATTTTTACAAATATGTACATACATACACGTGTACATATATCTATATTTAATTTAAGTTTTAATTTTAATAACATTATTTATATGATCATAAAAAAATATTTCTTTTTTAATGCATAAAACTTAATTTTCTAAATTTATTGTTCTGGAATTCATTCCGTACCTACATACAGAAATACGTAAGTATTTATTTTATAAATTTATTTTTTAACTTATATTTTCATGGTAACAGTACTAATTATAATATGTATACATAATTATTAAAAAAAAAAAATAATCAAAAAAACTAGATTACTTTTCTAACTACTCAAATAATATTTTGGTTATCTTAAATATAGCTATCATTATAATCAAAAGATTTAAAAAGATTTAATTTTTTTCCAAGTGTGTTTATCGAGCGCGAAAGTTTTATTTGGCAACCTACGATTTGATTTCTTTAAATTATTTATCAAAGCTTAATATTAAAATTTATTTAACAGCTTTTAGAATTGAACTCACTTTCAAAGTATTGGATCTAGGAAGTTTTATGATTTCAATTATCAATTTGTAAAAAACTATGCAATCGCAGAGAATATGCCTTCTAAATAAGCCGTCTAATAGTTATTAACAAATACGAAATCACCCATCTACCTGTAAAAATAACACCATAATACCATCACGCAGATACAAGTTTGCACTAAAAAATTTCGATGATTAATTTCTGAAAAAGTGCAACAGTAGAGGAGAAAGTTTACTTCCTTCGTTCACGTAATTTCGGCTCCAACTGCGGTGCGGTTTGCTTTACATAACATGTCAATGCCGCAATTGGAAGCACAACTACCACCGACTACTTATTATACCTTCACGTGGTAGCCGCCGGACAACTGAAATGATCTTAGGCTAAATAATAAGTGTGATGAAATTGTTAACGATGCCTACCCTACTTACAATTCAAAACAAAAAATTCTCATAGAAACGTCAAAACACCTATAGGATCATACAAAATGAATTATTGTTATCCGAAACATACGATTAAGAGCACAGCGGAAAAGTGAAACAAAACAAAAAATTAGAAAATGAAGAAAAGACATGAATATGGATGTACCTTTTGAAATGATAGGCAAGAAAAGATTTTGTTGCAACTAAAAATATAAAATTGACATCTGGCTTAAACAAAGAAAAATGTAGAAACAAATAGAATTGATTATACAAATTCTTGAAGTTCGAACTATGAAAAAATAGCCGTAACTTGTTTTTATACCATCATGGGATTTTCACAGTGAAAAAGTGAACGATGCCGATCTCGCATTGGCATTTTTTGAAAGGGAAAGCCTGGAAAGCCTGACCTTGTTAAAAATTCAAATATGAAATGTACCCGTACCGCGTAACAAATACGCAATACAAACTGCAATACGTAGTACAAAATATAATAAATAGATTTTAAATGATTTTCGCATAACATCGATTCTAATTTTGCAATACATTTTTCGAAAGTATCAATAGTAGAATTTTTTAGAAAAAGTATTCCAACTCGTAAATCGATGTTAAAGAAAAAGTTAAGAATGGACTATAAAATAAATTTATATAATTATAAATTTAATTAGAAATTATTAAAATTTCCATATCATTTTACTTTTAATAAAAAGAACAAGTTCGATTTATTAATATTAAATATTTGAACATTGATACATAGATATAAATTTATACCACTATTCTATCTATCAAAATTACTTACTTATAGTAAGAGTTTATAATAAACAAAGTATTTTTAGGAATTGTTTCGTTCATCATAACACTACTAGAACCCACCAGTAGGTATTTATAGTGTTAGACTACCTATACAACAATGAATGTGCCTATATTAAGAATAAAGTTAAATTCCGGTTGTTAGTTAGACGAAAATTGCGAATTTTAACATCCCAAATATGCGAGACAGCCCAAATGTACGAATCATTTTGGGGAAAGGTGTAGAAACATTAAGGAGTTGTTCAACTTTTTTATATGTGACTTTTATTATGCCAAGACACTGCTGAAGCTGTTATTAGTGTTTAACCTATAATTAGTAATGAAGAAAAATACATTTTTTTCAACCCTGTAAATCCATCGTTTTATTTGACAGCCTCTCTGTATCGTATTCCATTTGACATTGTTTCAGAAATTGATTTCTATATATCTGTTATTCTTCTAGAGTTCTAATAATTTAGTCCAGTTTATTTCTTTCATTGAGCTTTTATATTGCTTACTATATCTTATGCCCTAATAAGGTTGAGAAGTGTAGAAGACATATACGAAATGAAAAAACATATTTTTATTATTTAAATTACAAAGAATTTGCAAAATTACAGAAAGAAACAAAAAATTTGATGATGCAAATGTAAACAATAATGTGGGTTTAGAGAGAAATCAACTTTGAATCGGAATTTCATTTAAAATTTGGTAAATATATACATACATATATACACTTCTATACATACAATCCAAATAAATAATGTAGTAACGAATAATTTAAATGAAATAATTTGAATTTAGCATATATCAATTTGTTCATTACAAATGACTTTTTAACTGAGGATGGGTTCTTTATTTTCAATGTAGTAGTTAAAGTCGGTATTTTCAAATATCATTTTAAGACCTTTGCACGTTACAGCCTTTTTTGCTCGCTCTTAAAGCTGACTTTTAAAGCCAGCTTTTTATACCAGGTTTTTTTTTAATTCCAAACAATTGGAATCGTGAATTCCTATTCCACAAGAGCGGTATAAAAAGCTATGAAAAAGTCGACATGCATAAAAAGCTGAAATTCAATTGAATATTGATTTTGTTTTAGTTTTTTTTGTCAAAGTGTCATATTTTAAATAAATCCATATTTTTTTTTAAATGGATAAGTAGAATTTTTTTTTTTTGGTTATTTATTTAAAGATATTTTTTTAAATTAAATAAAATAAATTAACAAAAATATGCTTTTCATGTCCCTTTAAAAAAAAAACCTTCATTGTGTTATGGTGACATTTTTATGTTAGCTTTTTTCGATGGCATAAAAAGCTGGCTTTAAAAGCCAAAACACGAAAAGCTTTAATGTGGAGTTTATAATTTGTTTTGAATATATATTATAATAATCACAACTTACGTTTATCAAAGGATGGATCCAAAGAACTTAATTGACCACCACAATAAATAACACCAAAAATGATCGGTGCTAAATATTTTGTGTTACCAGTAACAAATCCAACAACATCTTCTTGTTTTATACCAGATTTCATTAAATTCTGTGCAACACGAATGCTCATGACCTTTAAATCGTGACCGGTTAATTTATTTCCACTATCATGACACACCTGTTGTTGAAATGTACATTTAAATGTAATCTCTTGTTTTGTTTTTGTTTTGTTAATATAACCATAAAATTTATATATATATATATATATGTACCTGTAACACTTTTTCATTGTCATGATTGAGCATATGAAGTAAGAGTTGACCTAATGATATATCTTCATTAATTAATGGTTGATAATTTTTATCCCATAAAATATTGTCATCAAGTATGAGGTTAAATTCGTCATTTAAAGCGTTCACTGAATTATTTGAGAACATTTTGATTTAGAAAATAAAAAAGAAAAAATAAAAAAACAAACAAAAATTTCTTCTATTCTACAATTAATTTTTTTGTCTTATATTTCGCTCTTTATTCTACGAATGTTGATTTTGTACTATAATAAAAAAATATTTTATTCTATTTTAGGGTAAAAATTAAAAATACTTTTATTTTCTCTTTATTATCTTTTAGTTTATATATTTAAGAAGGTTATTTGTGTTTTGTTCATGTGGTGTATGGTATAATATATATCTAACTATATATTCTATGGAAAAATGAAAATGAAAATTGAATTGTTGTTTATTTGATTTGAATTGAACTTTTTGTTGTGTCTCGTGTTTATGTTAAGAACAACTCTCATTTTTTTTTTACTTGCTTTTCTTACTTCATATCATATCGTCGTAATGTTATTTATAATCTATTGATTTTATAGTTATCAAAATTCTAAATGAATTTTGTATTCTATAAATTTATGTAAATATAATATATATATGAACATTATATATACATGAAAGTATGAATGTACAAAAATAATTTTTAAAAATTTGATCACTCAAATCAGTAAATAAATATAGCGTGTTGATGTACTAGGATCAGTTTCTTTTGAATGATAAAATGAAAATGAAAATTTTAATTTTTGTTGTTTCTAAAAATATTCACATTAAAGGTGTGATACAAAGCTGTTAAACATTTTAAGTGTGAAAATTTATTTTATTGGCTGTACCTACCCTATTGCTTATATTTATAAATGATTTGCTCCAAACCACTTTCAATCCAAACCACAGCTTTGCAGACGACAGCACCCTAGTAGCCTCCTACGATTTTCATAAAAAATTTGAAGCTACATCCACCGCTGTGTCAACCAAAAGAGACATCATGGCTAGTTCCCTCAGCCACGATTTGGTCGCAATAGCTAATTGTGGCTTAAAAAACAGAGTCGAGTTTAACTCTTCTAAAACTCAGAGCTGTACAATCTCCCGAAAAATTTCCATTTTTGATCCTCCTCTTTTGTTTCAGGAAGATAAACTTCAGCGGTTTGAAAGCTTAAGCATATTAGGTATGCACCTTAATCGAAAAATGATCTGGAATGATCATATATTTGATGTTGCAAAAAACGCAGCCAAATGTTTAGGTTTTCTTAGCCGCTGCAAGGCTTACTTCTCCCCCCTGTGACCTCTTGAAAATCTATAAAGCTTTCATACGACCCTAAATGGAGTACAATTCTCACATATGGGCTGGCGCCTCTAGTATTGCGTTAAAACATTTGGATAAAGTCCAAAAATGGGCTATTCGTCTAATCAACGACTCAAATGTGACAGTCCATCTTGCTTTCTCACTTTTTTATAGATATCTCGTAGGCATCGACCAATGCTGAGTGGAAATTAAATCTATATTACCTCCACTTAAGCGTTTCCCCCGCGAAACATGAAGGGAAGCATGTGCTCATCCCTACACCATTGAACTCCCTAGATGGCAAAAGACAAGTTATGGAAATTCGTTTATAACTTCAACATCCCGAATGTGGAACCAAATTCCATCTTATGTGTTCCCAAAACATGACAAATTTTATATTTATGACCTAAACAAATTCAAGACGAACATTAACACCCTCGTTCGTAATTGTCCTCCTTCCCTTTTACCATCCTCCTTTCCAAATTTTCCCTTCCCACCCTAGCCAAACGTACCAATCGGTAAAAAAGGTCCCCACCTAGTGTTTTGGCTACGCATAAAAAAAAAAAAAAGAAAAGAAATGAAGATAACATGACATCACTTTATTTTACAAGAACAGTAAATATTATTGACTGGTGAGGTAAAATTTTATACCTGACATGGCATATTTAGATTTTACAATACATATATTTATGTATATACATACATTCGATAAAGTTTATTTTTTAAAATATTTGGTATAGTTTCTTTATATCGGCAACACTTTTTTTTACTAAAGGTATATAAAAAAAAAAATATTTTTTTCCACAGATAATGAGCAAATCGATATGCTTGCAAAATCTACCAGGAACATCAATTCTGATGTGCAGCACTTGCTGATTAGCGAATATTAAAAAGAGTTGATAAAGAGGAAGTGGAAGTGGAACACACATGCATGATTGCATAAAGCTAGATATGGAACAGCGAACCGTCGAATAACAAACTAAAACAAATCAAACATTCAACCGCAAAGTGGATTGATTCTGTAAGCCTAAAAATCGGGTGTTGCAAGACTGAGAATGAATAGGACATTCGCGAATTACACATAAGTATTTATTTGACGGACCGACTAAATGTGTACCTATATGTTTCTGTGATGGTTAGACGTCAATCAGTGTTCTGTTTGCGCTTCCGAAATATAACAGACCATCGACGGTTTGAGTATCCTCGAAGAAGATACTGAGTATAATCACTGGACCACATTATTATACAGTTCATAAAACGCAACAGTGGTTGCCTGTTCAGATATAAATTTATCACCAGTTATTGTTTTTTTTATATCTTTTTCTCTGCTTCTTTTCTATTCCTATTTGTTTGATTTCGTAAGTTAAAACTTTTTATTTGTTACTTTATGGCGTTATATTAAGTTTAACTGTTGTGTCTTTGAATTATTTATTTTTAATTTCTAACTTTAAGTTTAGATATGGTAGATTTGAATATACTATTAGTTTTTATTATTACTATACAATTTTAGTTCTTAAGTTTGTATTATGTATTAGAGAATCTGGCGAAAAAAACCCATCTTTTATTAAGTGGCCTAATAAAATCTATTATAATCTAATCTAATCTACAGAGAATTTTGATAATTTAACGTAGATAAGATAACATTTACAATGCTTCGCTGCAAAATAAATAAATTTCCCAAATATATGAATTGAGAGAATTTCTTTGCAACAATCTATTTTTTTCTTATGTGAAAATTCCCCCGTTTTAGGACAAAGCCCACAAGACATTTTTACACTTAAAATTTTTAGCAGTTAAAACCCTGCATTTAATTTAACAATGTTGAATGCTCGATGTAACAAATGTACGTAGTGGAATTTCAATATGTAGGTATAACAAAAATCGTGAGTTAGGCAAGGTAAGTAGTTAGATATATAAAGAAATGTATGTATCAGTGGTATGTTGGATGTATCTTCTATTTTTCGGGGAACGGTGTTTCCAGCTGGCAATGTTTGTTACGAATGATCTCTTCACACTTATCATCGTGTAATTAAATTTTTCTTTAAAATATAAAATACCTAGATGCCATCGTCCAAAAAAAATTTAGATCATAAGTAAATTGAGCATAGGAGTCTATGAGACGGGAAGTGTTGTTAAAGAAAATAAATAAATAATCAATTAAAAACTATTCAGAAGAATTTTATAGTGTTTACCTGGTTAAGAAGAAACCGAAAATCGACCAATTAAAAACAGCTCAGCCACTAATAAAAAGTATCCGGATACCTAATCACCCTCCGCATTAATTAGGATCCTATACTATACCAATGTCCGAATTCGGTGTACCAGCCAAGCTCATCCGATTGTCAAAAATGACACTGGAAAACACAAGATGTGCTGTGGTGATTGGAAATAACACTTCTGACTATTTCCAGACGTGTACCGGATTTCGACAAGGAGATGCACTATCATGCGACTTCTTCAATCTAGTACTGGAACGTATAGTGCGACGAGCGGAAGTAAACACGGCCGGTACTATATTTTTCAGATCTGTTCAACTACTAGGGTATGCCGACGACATTGACATCATCGCCAGATCACAACGGGCGGTCGTCGAGGCCTTTACCCAGATTGAAGAAAAAGCGAAACGAATGGGTCTCAAAGTAAATGAGGATAAGACAAAATATATGTTGTCGACAAATAAAAAGACCTCTCAAAACATCATATTGGTCAAAACATCACTGTCGGCACATATAATTTCGAGGTAGTTCAGGAGTTTACCTACCTTAGAACCAGTGTTAATCCCACAAACGACATCAATGTGGAGGTACGGCGAAGAATAACCCTTGCAAACCGTTGCTGCTTCGGTTTGTCAAAACATCTCGGGTCAAAGCTCCTCTCTCGAAACACCAAAGTACAAATCTACAAAACGCTCATACTCCCGGTTTTGCTTTATGGATCAGAATCATGCCTAAGGCAAGTGAGCATGCACTTGGTGTCTTCGAGAAGAAAATTCTTCGTCGGATATATGGTCCTGAAAACGTCGATGGGGTCTGGAGGAGAAGATATAATGCCGAAATCTATGAGCTGTACAATGAGGTGGACGTAGTCACAAAAATTAAAGTCAAGAGACTACAGTGGCTCGGACACCTAGAGCGGATGGACGAAAATGCTCCAGCCAAGAGAATCTTCGATTCCAGACCCGAAGGTACAAGACGTCGGGGCAGACCAAACCTTCGTTGGAGAGACGAAATATCGGCGGATTTAAAGCAATTTCGAATCTTCAACTGGAGAGAATCCGCCCGTGACCGGCAAAAATGGAGGATGTTGATGAGTCAGGCCCAGGACCTACATGGTCTGTTGGCCACCTAAGTAAGTAAGTAGGTATACTATACCAATCCTTGTACAAGTGCACACATTTTCTTCATGACACTCGTTCGTCCAATAATGGAAAATAAACAATAAAATAATCTCTGCAAAGGACCTCGCCATCTAAGTACGAATGTACCTAACTCGCAGAGATACTCATGCGTCATCTTTTCATTCTGCTTGAAGCTCACCAAAAGACTGTCAATGCTCTAAAACTTTGGTTATATACCTGTTACCATCTAAGCCTGTCCTAAAGAAAAAATGCTTTATTTAGTTTTTTCAACCTAATCCAGTATCTTTTGTCATTGGGATAAAATAAATGACAAAAAATAATTTAGAGTATAATAATCTGGTAACAACTTAAATAACTACGCTATTTGAAAAGGCTTAGTTCCTGACAATAGTAGTAGTTTTCCACATTTAATGTGTTGATGAGACAGAAATTTGATAAGCAAATACGCGAATACAATGGAGTAAAATATGTAGTAAAATACTTGAAGTACCGTATTTAAGCACGAAAAAGTAATTCTACTTAAATTACTGTCAAGAATATAAAAAAAACTAACAATGAATAGAGAAAATACCGTATTTCTTCTTTACAAGATTTGCTCTCTCTGAATTGGGAAAAGTTTGGGAAATGTTACGCAGATAATTCAACACTGTAATTGCCGTTACTATAACTGATCTTCAACAACTTTTAAATTCTATAAACGATCGCAACAAACTTTTTGGCTTAAATATTATTATGAGTAAAACTAAATTTATGATTATTTCTATAAGACCAACAACAATTAATATAACATTAACCATAAATAACCCCATAATTGAACAAGTCTCCAGTTTTAAATATCTAGAATGTTGGCTAAATGAAACTCAGGAACTGAGATATGGAAATAAAATGCCGAATTGATCGTAGCAGTTTTGCGCAATATAAAAAAGGTTTTATATAACCGTGATATCAATCTCGAAACAAAAGTCCGGTTCGTTAAATGCTGGTCGATACTTCTCTATGGTATGGAAGCATAGACACTGAAAATAACGACCATGAATAAACTTGAAGCATTTGAGATGTGAATATACCGTAGAATACTGAAGATATCATGGGTAGAACGAGTAAACAATAGTGAAGGTCTAAGTAGAACAGATGGAGATCGTGAATTGTTATTAATAATCAAACGCAGAAAAACAACTTATCTGGATCATATGATGCGGAATGACAAATATCATATTCTACAACTGATTCTGCAAGGTAAAATTGAAGCAGAAGACATGTTGGCAGATAACAAATATCTTGGCTAAGAATTGTCTGGCAATGAACGGGTGGAATATAAATTTTTAGAGCATTATCAAGTATTATTTCAAAATTTGCATACTCCCTAATACTCCAGAAAACTTATAATATTTCTCGGATTAGTGGGTTTATACTCTGATGTATTTTTCTGAAATATTACTAACAATTTCTCATAGTACTTAAGACTGATAAGTATAACTGTTAATAAATACTTTATTTTTATTCATCTATACAGGTCAATTTGAACGCACCATTTTCATTCAAAATTGTGCTCATATGAAGGGAACCACAAATTACGAATTGTAAAATTTTAACTTTAATTTTAATATCTTTCTTATATCTATGGTGTTGTTTTTGATTAGCAAAAAGCTTTTTTTATTTTTTTTTATTAAATTATTTAAGAGGGTATTGTGGTATACATTTATTTTTTTGTTTATTTTTATTATTATGTAAATTAAAAAAAAAAATTGTTAATAAAATATTAAGTTTCCAATAAAGAATTCTATACATTTTTTGAATCTAAACATGTTCCGGTGATATACATACATACGTTTTATTTTGTTTTTTTTTTATGGAGGTGTGTGTATATTTATTGTATTTTCTTAAATTATTTAATATAATTTGGATGTTTATAATATAATACAAAGACAAGTAGGTTTATACATACTTAAGTTACCCGATAATATTAAAAACAAATTAAATATATTATATTTATATAATTTTTCATTAGCTTAGATACTAGAAATCTAAAATGTTTACCCCATGTTTATATATGTAAATGATAGTGAGGGCACGTTTAACATTTGAATATTATCTATTATCAACAAATGTAGGCCTAAGAAGAAGTAAGTTTTATTATTATTATTATTTATTTAATATGTCTTAGTTTCACTATACAATTTTTGTTATTTCTAATTTCAATTATTAACAGCTTATATTAATGTATTTACACCTATGGCTATGACTAGTTAGTCTAATCTGAATTTGGTAAGTAATTTTTAATTTTGCAATTTTAAATTTTGTTTGTATTTTGTCATAATTAGCATCATCATGATGTAACTTTTTCTCTCGGTATATTCTTATGTAATTCTAATGAAAATTGATGCAACTGGAAATATTTGTTGACATCATTTCAATTATCGTTACAATTCGTTATCAAGTTCATTTTATATTTTATCTTTTTTATAAGTTATCATTAGAAAAATTATTGTTATCTATTCAGAAAATGAAAAGCTAGTTAATGTTCAATATTCACAATAGATATACACCCATATTCTCTTAGGCCCATCGTTGACGAGAAGAAAAAATTCATCTCGTTTCGTCTCGCTGAATATGCATTTCTGTTAGACACTGTAAGCGGCGCGATATAACATTTTATTTGTTGGTAGTACTGATCATTTTTTACTGTCAACCAAATTATTGGTATATAAACAAAATATGGTTTATAAAATTTTTGGAAAGTATTAGTGGGGTTTAGTTTTAAAATATTTTTTAAATGAAAAATAAATATAAATATATTGTTTTAAATATTTTTTAATTTAGTAAATAAACAGTAGTAAAACAGTAATAGTAAAGATAGTTTTTTTTTTCAAAACAAAAACGCAATTTTAATAATAATGAAAAATTGTTTATTAATCTTTTTTAACCATTTTATCTATTCGATTTATTTATTTAATTACATTTTTTGATAAAAAAACACAAAATACAAAGTACGAGATACTCTATCGCTTACAATTTTTGACGAGATAAAAAATAGCTATCTCGTCTCGTCAAAGGTCTAACAGAATACAAAACTATCTCGTCAGAGATATTCTCACGCGATCTTGCGAGATTGGTCTAACAGAATATGGGTGTAAGAAAGATTACTATTCAATATAGAACCTTTTTACTTCCTTAATTTCTTCATCGGATTGCCTAAACCTGAAAAACGATATAAACAATTTCGCTTTTTGGTGTTCTAAAAATGGATTGCAATTGAACACTTCAAAAGTCAAGTCATTACATTTTTTAGAAAAAATTCTACTCGAACAGTTGGGTTCAATTACCAATTAAATGGCTATTCACTTTCAGCAGTAAATTCTACTACAGATATCTGGATTTCACTTGACCCTAAACTTTTAAAGTATATTATGATAAAATAGTGAGAAAACCCAATTCCGACCAAATAAAGAATTTTCTAACCCCTACCTCACGTAACATCTTTATGTTACATATGCCTGCAAAGTATATGGTTGCCTCATTACTTGATTGACATAGAATCAGTAAAAATTTTCATATTATTCCCATCACAGTCTCAAACTTATTAACTTACAGTTATTGTCTGATCATCGAGTAAGTGCAGATATATCTTTTATACAACGGGATCCTGCTGGCAACACGTTAGCACATGCAATTTCAAATTATTTGGTTGAAAGAACCAATCGGAATAATCTTAGAACTGTTAAGTTGTTGCACCATTGAAAACCAGAGTTTAACCATAGAAGAAAAAATAAGTAAATATATAAGTTCTGTGTTGTTTAAGTACCTACTTAACTTTTGGTTTTTTTTAGCTTACTAATTGAGGCTATTTTTTCGAGCATTTTGAATTGTAACAAATAAAAAATATTCATCTCATGATTTTTACGCCCTATACAGCACAGCATGTATAGCTTAGTTTATTTTGCTAACATTTTTTTAATTGAGTTGAGTTATTCCACATTGCATTTCACCCTACTGAATATGACAGATTCGAAGCAACCAAACGGTGGCGGTGTTTTACTAACGTTATTGGATATGTATTGCACAAACAATTGTAGCAAGATTTCGTCTAGTAATAGACGTAGTATGATGCCAAATTTAATGCAAATTGAATATTTCAAAACAAAATTTCCAGACATTTATACCGATAATCAGTTCAATAATACGATTAAAACCACTGTGAAGAGAAAATATACTTACCTAAATTAGAAAGATTTTCTTTTCGCAGAATTCAATATGTAACCTTGTATTTAACAAAGAAATAATAACGATCACTTTTTTCAGATAGAAAATTCGTTCTATTTTCCGGGAGAGAACGAAGTGAAGAACTGTCTCCACTTTAACGCACTACAAATTTATATCCTTTTATTGAAATTAAAACTAATCTTTCATACTTTTAAAACCATTAATACAATTTTGACTCTATTACTTCAGATATCTTTGATCGAACAAATAGGAATTATATTGAGAAATGACAGATTTTATCCTAACACAGTTCTTCGTCCGTTTAAGTCTTCTAACAAAGTTTTGACTGTTAGCTAAGCGTAAAACTTCCGTATTAATATGTTGAGAAAGACGAATTTTGTGACGTACTGCCAGTTTTTTTATTTCACCTTTTATGATAATGATCTTGACATATTTATGAATTACGAACATACAAGGGAGCAATTGGCAATGATTTGCAACACTTTGTTTTGGCACGTTTGGAGAGTTTGAATATGAAGTTTTTTAGCACAACCTCATATTTGCCCAAACTGGCATTAAAATTTGATTGCAGATCAAAACTTTGTTATACATGAAAAGCATAGATGTCCGCCCAATTAATCAATACAGCTAATTGTATTTCAGTTCATAACGATCACTTAAATATAGTTTTGTATAATATTGTATTTAAAACTGAATTTTAAAATGTTTCTATGTAAAATTTAAATAGTGTAGAAATACTGTGATATTAAATGTACTCTATTTTTCTTATAGAATAATATTTTTAAAATAGGTAGTATTTCTAAGTAGTTGCAATATTATCTTACTTCATGGCCAAAAAGTATTTAGTGATCAGAAAAATAATATTTAGATATTAAAGTTTTCCGACTTACTCTACAACGATATAACGAAGATTTAAAACAAATCAATAAAAAGAAATGTCACGGTTTTCTTTGAAGTTGTATGTAACAGAAACTAAACTAATTTATTAATTATAATTATTGTCGATTTTATTCCATATTTAGTAGAGAACAAAAACAATAATCACTGTATAAAAGTTTTAAAATAAAAAAAAAAAAATCACATAAATGTATGTACACATAGCAATATAGCATGTCCTAAATTAATTTTGTGAGATCCGTTCCCGTTCTATTGTTTTTTTTTCACAACAACAATTTTTTTTATATTATTCTAATGAGATTTCATTATTACCATTTCGTTTATAACAATAAATATCTGTGTGTATAATATGTATTTTATTTTTCTGTTTTGTTTGCAACAGTAGTTGTGGTTTTATTTTTTACAAAAAAGTTGCGTGGGGAAATTGCAAACAACGTTAGTTAGTGATGTTCGTTTTAAATTTTTGTAAATCAAATACGTAGAAGCTTTTTCTTAATGGGCAATGCCCACAATGGAATTCAATTCTATATTCAAGACGTACCATTTATAACTATAAACGAATTTCAATAATCAGTCTTGAACGGGAACATGTCTGCCTGTATTTCATTTGCCAGTAGTATCATTTGCCTGCTTTTTTGTAATTTGCTTGCATTACATTTGCCTGCATTTTATTTGCCTGCATTACATTTGACTGGATATGATAAATATTCATAATAAAAATTTCATGTAGCAAACCTTTATTAATCAACGGATACCAGAACTACATCTTCTAGGTGGTGACTGGTGGAAAGTGCCAAATCCAAGAAATTGAGCCGCCTCCAGCAAAAATAGGTCCGAGTCCCCTTTCACAAAGCTCTCGATTTTTTTTTTTTTTTAACTTTCTTTAGTACAATGGCGATAGTTAGTACGATGCAAACAAGAGGTCCATCGATCCGGAAGTCAGGACCGAAGACCTTGAATTTTTTTTTTGGCATCAGTACAACAGCCGTTAAATGATCACATTTAACGGCTGTTGTATTGATGCCAAAATTGAAGACAATAGGTCCGGGGTCCCAGGATTTGGGGTCGAAACTTAATACCACATCGCTTAAATCATCATTATATAGATATTTACATCATCTATGAAATGGTCGGCGCATTTTGTACACTGTTCAGATAATAGCAATTTTAAAGCAACAGCTTATAGATATGAGTAGTACTCAATCTTGGGTCGTTTTTAGGTTTATATAGATACATTAAGTAAATTATGATCTTTAAATGAGAAATATTTTTCTAAATATTTAGTATCGCTTTTTGCATTATCGAATCATATTTTGATTTACTTTTAATGTTTAGGTCTTTCAGGCTTTGTAAGTCATTTCACTCGAAGCTTAAATCAAAAATTGAATCTATTTTGTATTACTATTTAAAGAATAATCTATTCTATATCAATGCTATTTAAAGAATATTTATTAGTTAACTATACTTGTGTTAATATGTTTTATTAATATTATAGAAATTTAACTTTCAGATCTTAACACACACAAAAAAAAACGAAACAAATAACACGCAATACCAACAACTATTCAAAAACAAACTAAATACTACCTATAAAGACTACATACCGATATACACAGATGGATCGAAACAAAATAACATAGCAGGATGCGCATTTAAATGTATGCAACATGAAAAAAAATACAGACTTAACGAACATACAACAGTATATTCGGCGGAACATTATGCCATAAGGAGGGCAATTGAGTATGTCAGCCGAAGCTATGAGGGGAGAAGGTTCATAATTTGCACCGACTCCCTTAGTAGCCTACAGGCTCTCTCATCTGATACCTCAAAACACCCGACAGTGATTGCAATCCAAGATCAGCTGCAGGTAAGTAAAAATCATATAGCATTTCTTTGGACTCCGGGACATGCCAATATTACCGATAATGAAGAAGCAGACAGACTGGCAAAGGAAGCACTTTTAGAAGCACTTTCCGAACAACAAAGCCGGTACTACAGGGATTATAAAGAGATATGTGATCGAACTTTATGGGACATACACAACACAAGTTGGGAAAATGAACTCCTCACCAACAAACTAAGGCACATTAAAAGAAATGTATCCAGATGGAATAGTTTAGACCAGGCCAGTAGGAAAATCGCTGTTGTTCTGACTAGACTCCGAATAGAACACACACGATACACCCACAGCTATCTCTTTGATGGACCCCAAAACGCACAGCCAACACATGTCACTGTGTTCCAGATACCCCAATTAATATACATCACATATTTGAGGCTTGCCCTTTATACACTGATGTAAGAGCCAGGCTTGGAACCACGGGACTTGATATACTCACACAGGATACTATAGAAACAACAACTAATATCATGGCATTCCTTAGAGAAACTGACATTTTCAATAAAATATAATAAAATTCAATAAAAACCATTAAAAAATATATAATTTTTCTAATATATGTAATATAAACTAGGCTAAAATCAAAATTATAAACTTAAAGAGGAAAAAAAAAATGAATTTGAAATTACAATACAAAAAAAAGAAACAAATGTAAATCAAAAATCTAAATTTAAAACAACATTATTTTTAAAAATAATAATGAAATAAACTTAAGATAATTATGTAAAAAACTTTAAAGAATGAGGGTTTGACAAAACCCACGTGGTTGATAAGCCCATAATAAAGATCTTATAAATAAATAACTTTCATTATTTATTCCTTATTCTCACTCTTCATAAAACGAGAATAATTCTTATTATTTTAATTTAATTTTAATTATTTATAGAGTTTTATGATAGAGCCTGGATCAACCTCTTGGGTTTGGTCGGATCCAAAAAATCTTTACATATCATATGTTTTTTTTTTGTTTAATCAAAACTAATTAATTAATATTTTTTTTACTTCAAAATAATTTAACAAAACTAGAAGAAACCCCCGGGTACATACCCGACCGAGCAAAAGAAAGGAATTTTTCTATAAAATGGCACAATAAGTTGATTTTTTGGTGCTCGATAACATAAACGTAATTGCTTATTTTTCCAAACACATGCAATTTGGTAATATCATTTAAAAACTCCTTTAATTTCAGATTGAATACTCGGATTACTAAATCAGGGCGATCTGAAGAGTTTTGTAATGAATGTAGTTGAAATTTGATTTCTGGCCAAGCTGGATTACATGTAAACGTGATGAAAAGATCGGGACGACCAAATTTTCTAACCATAGCCATATTGTCTTGATAAAGTTTTGACATGAAACGCGGCCCACCAACAAATGACGATGGAAGTATAAATAAATTTCCGACCCTAATATCGTTGTCACTACTAAAGCTATTCATATGGTCTAAAAGTCTTTTATAAGAATCTGCACGAAAAAATTTTGTTGTTTCCTAAATCACTAATTTTCTAGACTTAGGTAGGTACACAAATATTTTTTTTATTTATTTGTTATTTAGGTATATTTTTTTACTTTTTCTTTTAATTTCTAACTAATATATGTATTTTAAAATCTAGACTAATAAATATACCTATCACAATAGTTTTAATCACAAACTATATAAATATAGTATAATACATTTTAATAACTATGTTTAAATTTTTAATTTTTAAACATTAAAATTTATTCTGGTATTTATTTTGCTATCTAGAAAAAATATTTATTAATTTACTTTTTACTATTTTTGTTTAAAAACAAATGATAATTCTTTCTTTATGAAATAACAAATAAGAACTACTAATAAGAACTCTGTAAGACTGTAACTACTCATAGCTACTCTGTAATCTGTAACTATTTAAGTGCTCAAATTAAAAAAAAAAATTTCTACTAAAAATTTTTGCGCAGAACAGATATTTGATTACTAAGTTGTTCTAAACTGTTCTAAAAGACTTCAGTACAAAAAAGGTCAACTTTTTTTGGGCAAAAAAGTTCACTTACTCCAGATTGTTCAGAACTATCTGGAACAGGTTACTGAATAAACCTAATATTCTACTATTTTTCAATTGAAGTATGTATTTCAAATTTTAGTTTAGTTATTGACCGTCAGATGGATTTTTATGTAGATTATAATAATATACCATATACAAATGTATGCGAAATAAAAAGTTTATATTGTTTATTTAAATGAAAAAGTTACGTATTTAAAAAAAATTTTTTTTATTATTTACTTTTTAGTCATAAATTAAGAGATGTTTCTTTTTTATTTAAATTAAATATAAAATTTATAAAATAAGTTTGAACAATAAAATGTTAACATAGGTTCGATATACATAACATTTCACCAATATACTAATAAGACTTCCTAACCAAAATATATTTCAAAATATACAGCATACAGAAAAAAGTGTGTTAGAGAAGCATTATTTGAATTTGAAATTTAATAATATAAAAAAATATTGTTTGTTGTTATTAATTATGTTATATTATAAAAATTAATATATAATAAAACAAAAAAAATTTTAATAAAAAATTTGAATTAATAGAGAATCGAACTCACAAAAATTTGTGATATTAAAACCTATTTTAAAAATATTGTCCTACTAATTAATTTTTTTCCTACTAAAAGTGCAAAAAACAAAATGTGATAAATAAAAAATAAATAAAAAGAATTTGAAGCACACAAAAAACCACGAAAAGTGTGCCTTTAAAATCGTGCTCTTGTGTATTATAACATAGATAAAATAAAAACTGATTTTGATCGCCACAGCCTTCATCATCGCCGATAGATTGTATGAAAAAAAAAAACGAAGCACACGAAGAACCACGAATAATGTGCCTTCACTAATCGTGCTCTTGTGTATTATAATACAGACTAGGGGCGCCTGTTGAGTAATTATATTTCAAGTTGAAGTCAAATTTAAAGTTTTTAAAAAAACAGTAATTTACGTACTGACATAGACTTCGCACGATATAGCAGAAACCACTCGTGTTTAATAAAAAGATTTGTGGTTAGTAAGTTTTATTTAGGACACATAAATACACGTCCCTCATATACTGCTTCGTTTCCGATATATTCCCTATAGTAAGTGGCATTTAGTGATAAAATTACTAAAAATAAAAAATTTTGTCATTAAAGAGGTATGTATATATATATACCTACATAATACATAATTTTAATAAAAACTATATTATTACTACAAATAACCAAAATTTATAAACCGTTACTTAAAAAGATAAAAATGAAGAATTCAAGTGATTTGTTTTTTTGTTGTTTTTATATTTTTTATTTTATATGAATTTGTTTTTTTGTTTTTTTTTTTGGCATATGCACATATATTCATTTGCAAGTCCATATGTAAATTTTAATAACTGATTTGTTTGCTTTTGTTTATTATTTTCATAAGATCTCACTTATGCATAATGTGTTTGCTGAATAATAAAATCATATGAGTACAAAATTTTCAACTGTGTGCGCATTTTTGTTTTATATACAATCATATATATTATATATATTAGAAGTTCATTAAGGAGTAGGAGAATCGAAATAAAATAAAAAGGTCTCTACTGCGCAGGACCTTAAATGCTTGTCAATTATAATTATAGATTTAATAATTCATTTTCTATTACTATCCATTACCAAATTTAAATATACCAAATCATTCTATTAACTAACTATATAATCTTAACTACAACCTGAAAGGGAAGAGGACTTGAGGGAAACGCTCCCTTGTTTAATATTTGATCGAAGACTTTAATTCTGCGCAAGAATTCAATGAATTTTCCGTTTCAGCCTCAGTTGTTTCTATTTTTAGAATTTCCAACCCTGTGATATTAAGTTCGATTCTTACATTGTTGTACAAGCGAAAAGTCTCAAGAATCTTGTAATGATGTATCCTATGGAACTACTACATGTAAGTTTGATTGTTTTTGAGCCATCAAAGAGGTTACAGTGTTCTTGTCTGCTGTGATTTATGTGCAGTCTAGTAGTTGCGTGATGGAGGTTTCTCAATTTGAATAAATTCGTTTTACAAGTCTTAATTAAAGTATATTCTTCCCAAATAAGTTTGTTGCACCGGTATTTGCAATCTTGAAATATAATTTGTTTTCAATATCGAATGGTTCCATTATTGTAGCTAGGGTTTCCATTACCGGTATATTACCGAAACCGGGATTCCGGTATTACCGAAGAATATTAAAACCGAAATACCGACACTACCGAACTAAGAAAACCGGTATTTCGGTATTGACTAATAAATTTTGTAAAATTCTTGGAATTTAACACAAGACCATTCATTAAAAAAAGTTCAATTTTCTACTTTTTTTGTGCACCAAAATTCAAAATATTTTGAAATTGAATTGCAACAACCTATTTTTTCAAATCAAAAGCATTGTCAAGAGACGATTTTTGTGAAGAACAAGTTGACCTAACCTTAAACGAGCATATTGAATCCTTAATTGTCAAAGTAAGAAGAGTTGTAAAGATATTTCGACAATCTCCAACAAAAAATGACATGTATTTACAAAAACATGTCGAAGAAGAATATGGAAAAGAATTGAAGTTAATTTGAGATTGTAGAACCAGATGGAGTGGTTTTTTGTTTATGCTTGAACGGTTCTATAAATTGAAAAGCTCTTTTCAAAAAGCTTTAATTGATTTAGAAATACAAGAAGCTCTTCAGCTAAAATTATAGATCGGAATGCAAGCAAAGTAATGTCAGCCAAAAAATAAAATCAAAACAAGAGCTCTGCGAAGGGCAAGCATCTAAGTATAATTGAATGTTATTTAAAAACCGTGCGATCTACCAGTGTTGAAGCCGAAAGAGCCTTTTCAGCAGCAGGGCTGTTATTAAACAAAATTCGGTCGATGCTTTCGAATGACAGTATAAATAATTTATGCTTTTTAAAAGCCTATTTCTTAAAACAAAAGTAATATTTAAATGATTTTTATTATTCCTAATTTTCTTATTTAATTTATCACTTTAGTTAATTTTTCGAAAAATGAAATAAAGAATGTCTTTTTTTTTTTAAAAATGTGTTTTTCTTATCGCTGACTTGAATAAAATTAGCTTTTTTTGACTATCGAAAATACCGGTATTCCTGGTTTCGGTATTGACATCAGTACCGAAATACCGGTTTTAAAGAAACTCTTCGGTACTGGCAACCCTAATTGTAGCTTCTAAATCTAATAATCGTGAACTATTAAAAATAATAAAAGGCAACAATAGAATTGCATATTTCAGAGTAGTGTGGAGCTACATTCAGTTTATAGTGTTACATATCATTTAAATTGGTGGTAGACATTCGAAATTGATATTGGATCACAGTAGAAGAATATAGAATAAATTCAATATATTGATCTATAGATTAATTTAATTTGAAAATAGGTTTGTTTAAGGCCGGTTTTCATGATAAATTTTTAGCTGATAAATTGGAGTTTAGAAAGAGAAGAGTATAGTATACCGTTAATGTGTATGAGGGAGTAAAATTATATTATTTTTATAGTAACTTTTATAGATGATTTGAAATCTAAAATCTATATACATAACCTTCAAATATTCAAAATGTAGACAAAATAAAGGTTATTTAATTTAAGAAATCTTCCTTCGAATTGTTTAAAATTTCGCGAAAGTATATAAACAAAGTAAATAAAGTGAAGAAAAGTGAAATATGATATGATTTTCATCTGTGGAATTTTTATTTAGTTTTTTTAAATTTTAAATTCACTTGTATTTATTATGTTTTTCATTTTTACATAAGTATTAATTAGAATTAAAATATTATTTTTTTATATTATACTAAATAATGAATTAAGAAAAAAAATGTATACATACATACATTCAGAAATTCATTCAACAAAATTTAAAATAATCATTCAGATAAAAAAAATTAAAGTTAAAATTGTAATTAAAAGTAAATTTTTTAAATGTGTTAAATAGTTAGTTTATGTATAAGATAAATAGAATATGTATAATTTTAGTATAAATATATTATACCTAAAAGCTAAAATATTATTTTTTATATACATATGCATTCAAATATTCAATACAAAAAATTAATTTTTGTTATTGTTTTTACTCAAATTCAAAAATTTAAATGTCGTTTCGTATCCATAAAATGTGTTGGTAGTGTACGAATTTTTTTTTGTGTAATTACACATTACTTTATGTTAGTGTTAAAAATATCGGCGATAATTATAGGAAACATATCTTTGCGAAGATATATTTTTTTAAATATTCTCCGATATTTATGGCGATTCTCCGATATTTATGGTGACTCTCTCGATATTTCTCCCGATATTATTGTCATTTCCCGATATTTTAATACTGTCAGATTTATGCTTAGAGCAAGCACATCAGACGTCTATTACTAGACGAAAGCTTGCTTTATTTAATTGTGCAATAACTCATCATCCAGTAGGGTTAGTAAAACACCGCCACCTTTGATTAAAAAATTTAAAAATAAACTAAACCAGGTACATGCTGTTAGTAGAAGGGTAAAAAGTCATAAATTAATACCTATGTTAATAGCTTTACATTTAATAAAAACACTTCAAAAAGTTAGGCCAAAAAAAATATCAAAGCTAAAAAGAACAACAGTTGTTAGTTAGTCTCAGTTGAACGTACATTAAGACGTAATCGTTTTTTAATTGTTAAAACACTTAGTTGACGATCAAAAGAACCAGAGTTAGAATTTACTTCACGGAGCATTCTAGTGATTGGCTCGAATCTACCATATTCGGTAGGGTGGAAGGGAATGTGGAACAACTCAACGGTTCTGAGATTATTCCGATTGGATCTTGCAACCAAATAATTTGAAATTTCAGGGGCTAGCGTTACACCCGAAAGGATCTGGTGAATAAAAGAGATATCTGCAATTATTCGACGATCAGACAACGACTGTAAGTCAATGAGTTTAAGACGGTGGTAATAAGGTGAAAGCCGCAATGGATCATTCCACGAAAAGTTACCCAAAGCGAAACGTAAGAACTTTCGTTGAACCGATTCAATTCGGTTAATGTCAGTCAAGTAATGTGGAGACCACACTTGACTGGCATATTCAAGTGTAGGCCTTACATAAGTAACATAAAGATGTTTCGTGAGGTAGGGGTCAGAAAATTCTTTACACCAACGTTTAATGAAACCTAAAGAAGAATTTGCTTTGCTCACTATCTTATCATAATGTAGCTTAAAGCTCAGTTTAGTGTCAAGCGTTAACCCGAGGTCTATAATAGAATTCGCTCTTGAAAGCTGACAGCCATTTAGTTGGTAGCTGAACCAAATTGTCCGAATGGAATTTTTCCTAGAAAAGGTAATGACTTGGCATTTAGAAGTTTTCAATTCAAGTCCATTTTTTGAACACCAAGAAGCGAAATTGTTAAAATCGTTTTGTAGCTTTAAGCAATCCGATGAGGAAGATATAGGAGTAAAAAGCCTTGAGTCATCAGCAAAACTAAGAAGTTTAGAAAAAGTTATCACTTTAGGAGCATCAATTGTTGAAACTATAAAACTAAGGGGTCCTATATGACTACCTTGAGGAACACCAGAAGACGCTGAATATTGGTCAGAAATCGCAGTTTTAAATAAAACTGAGTATTCCCGAGAAGAGAGGTAAGACTCAAGCCAGTTAAGGCTATGCGGTGAAAAACCTATAATTTTGTGCTTGAGTAATATGATACTATGAGGAATTTTGTCAAATGCTTTACTTAAATCAGTAAAGATGGTGTCAATTTGAGAACCATTCTCCATTGAGGTCATTGCCTGGAAGACAAAGTCAACCATATTGATAGTTGTTGACCTACCTCTTTGGAAACCGTGTTGCTCAACACAAATAAAACGTTTACAATAATCATATAAGAAGTCATATATCATACGCTCAAAAAGTTTAGGAATACACGAGAGCTTGGCGATGGGCCTATAATTGGTGCATTCATTTCTGGAGTCTTTTTTATGAACTGGAATAACGAAAGACTTTTTCCATAAACAGGGGAAAATGCCCGATTGAAGGGATAAATTAAACAGAAAAGAAATGGGATGCAATAAGTTAATCATGCATTCCTTAAGAAGGATCGGAGGAATACCGTCTGGGCCGGAAGAAAAATCGTCTTTTAATAATGAAATATGTTTCAACAATAGTTCTGCAGTTATAAGAATGTTTTTGATTTCAAAGGTAATAACTTGATTACTCTGAGAGAAGTCATTCAGATTGCTAAAATAGGTTTCATCGGGAGTGAAGTCATTTCTTGAAAAAGTAGACGAAAAAAAGGATGCAAAAAGATTCGCAATAGTAGTCGGATCATTAGAAGATCTTCCCAAATAATTTAAAGTTGCAGGATATCCATCAGTTTTACGTTTAGTATTGATAAATTCATGAAACTTTTTCGGATCAGAGAAAATACATGACTTCATTCTGATAAGATAAGACTTATAATTTCTGTCAAGTAGGGCTTTAAACTTTTCAAACAAATGGGAATAAATGAGATAGTCAGAACGGAGTTTGGATTTGAGAAATTTACTCCATGCAGCATTCCTTTGATTTCGTAAAGAACGAATATTGTTGTCGTACCAAGGAGGTGACAAATTTGTGTTTTTTATAGGTTCATAGGGAACTGCCATTGAGATACATTCAAATAGACGGATATAAAATTCGTTGAGACAATAGTTGATATCATTTATAATGAAAACATCTGAAAAATTGATTAACCGTAATTGGTTATTGAGAAGATTAAAATTAGCTTTTCGGAAGTTGAATCTATAAGAAGTTTCAAAGGGAGTTTCCTCCCTCAGCGTATCATAATGTTATCATTGTTTCTCTATCGCACTTATGAAATTTTTGTATCTTCTGCCTATGCTCTAACAATTCGCCGATATATCGGCTACATGAAAACCGGGCATTAATTTGAAAATGCTATATCAGTATACTAAATAAGTATCAAATATATAATGGAAGTAAAGAAGTATCATTGACAAAAATAATATTATAGTTAAAGATTTTTAGTTCTAAGAAAATTATTTATTTAGATAATATCTTATAAGATAGACCCAAGAGTCAGATACATCAACTAGGATAAAATAACTTTTGAAATTATTTGTAAATTAAGCAAAAAAAAAAAAAAATGGATTGTATGCGAATCCACATTTTTTACAACTTATAGTAGACAAAACAAATATAAATTTTAATTTGAATTTCTCAAATTCTCTCTTAATTCTCAAAAGTTTCTTTTTTAATTATTTTAAAAAAAATTTAATTAAAAATGTTTTCTCATATATACTCGTAAATAAATGATTGGGTATTTGCTTCATAGTGGCGAGTGAAATTTCATGAATTGAAATAAATAAAAAAAAAATTAAATTCATTTTTAATTTGGATTTGTGAGGGGAATAAATTAGAGTAACAATAATAATTATAAGTACTTTTGTTCATATTAAATTATTACAGTAAATAAATATTTAATTTTTTTTATTTTTGCAATTTTTATTTATTAAAATTTAAAACAATAAAGATTTGCTAATAAATTAAAAAACAAAAAAAAAAAATTTTGTTTCTTATATTTTTAAATTTGATTAATAGCTAAACTTTGAAGTTTTAATTTATCAACTTTGCCACATGTTGTATACGGATAATCATTTTTGAAGAAAATATGTGATGGTGGTAATTGATCTTTTGGTAAATTTAAATTAACAAATTTCAAAATATCTTCTTTTGCTTCTTCAAAATTAAAATTAGATTTTTTAAAATTTGATTCATTTAATTTGCAAAAAGCAACAGGAATTTCACCTTTTGTTGGATCATGATATGGTATACCAACAATATAACTTGCATCCAATAAATGGTGATCATCCATAACAGTTTCTAATACTGTTGGAATGATCTGAAAAAAAAAAAATATATACATATATATGTAATTATTAATTAAATTTTATCAAGGAGTAGTATAATTGTATTAACAAAGAGTATGTAATATACTATGTATAAAAGTTTGCGTGTTACGAACAAAATTTATTATTATAAATATATACAGAGTATTTATTTATATATTAACAGTGGATCTACAGATAAATCTGGAGGCCAATAGATTTTTTTCCCTTTCGAAATGTGGGTCTTTACTACTAATAATTACTATATATTTGGTATATCATATTATTTTTATTAGTTTTTAATTAATATATCTTTATTAATATTATTGTATTATATTAGAACCGTTGTATATAGTTGTATTGAAATATATATTTTTCAATTATTTTCATCATATGAAAAAAATTTTCGGTTCTCACGAGGTTTGAATGAAGAACCCGTGCTCCTCGGTCATTACATTACTATACTCGAGTGCTTTATCACTCGGCTACCGAAGCCGAACATAGACAGAATATTATATTATAATCTTTAATATTTATTATTAATTTACTTACATATTTTCCATTAAATTTAATTAAATCATTTAATCTATTGTAAACATGTAATTGATTATTTTCATCCATTTTACCATAATCACCTGTTATTAACCATCCATCTTTAGTAAAACTATTACTGTTTGCTTTATCATTATTCAAATATAATCCAAATTTTGTTATTGCTTTTAAACATATTAATCCATTTTGATTTGATATTAATTCCATATTATTATTATTTTCATTAATAATTTTACATTTTAATCCTGGACATAAATAATAACCACCTTTCATATTTGTTCCAATATTATTACCAATACAACCAGCCATTTCAGTCATACCATAACATTGTATTACAAAACATTTTTCATTTAAATTTGAAATAATATTTAAAATTTTTTTTGATATTCTTTCACCACCCGTTAAAATTGCCTCTAATGAATCAATATGATTACCATTGATTTGGACTACATATTCAAGAATTTGTTTCATAAATGTAGAAACACTAAAAAAATGTGTCACTTTATATTTTTGTATTGCTTCAGCACATAATTGTGGAGTTGGTGATGATGTTGCATATAATCTTGTACATTGTTGTAAAATGGGTTGAAGTATTGATGAAATTTGAGAAATCCAACGTAATGGACTTGCAACATAAACGATACTGTTATTTTTAACATTCCTATATTAAATATTTTTAAATATATATAAGTAGATTTTAAAATTAAAATAATTTTTAACTGTATGTAAGTAGCATTTTTACCAATATGTTGTTGCTCCAAGTCCTAAATGTGTATGTGAATGTACCATAAGTTTTGGAATACCAGTAGTACCAGATGTTAAAACATATGCACCAATAATTTCTTCAGGATTTCCTAAATTTAATCCATTAAAATTTTTTATAATATCTACAGAATGTTGATGTTCATATAATGCCTGGCGAATTGAATTTTTATCTTCACGTGATTCAAATGAAAAAAAATATTTTAAATTGGAAATATTTAAAGAATCTTTAATTTTTGTTAATCTTTCATGATATATTGCCTCATAAGCTATTACAGATGGATTAACCATTTCAAATATAGATTGTATTATATCTAAATAAATGATAAATAATTATTTGTAATTTTTAAGATTATTTCAATTTTAAAGATTATAAAGATTTAAAATTGAATTTATTTATATTTAAGCTTACCATTAGTGTAAAGAGTTTCAAGTGGTACAAAAATAGCTCCAATTATAAGACATGCATAAATTAATGGCGTTGTAAATTGATTCATTGATGAGAATATAACAATTATATCACCTTTTTTGATTCCGAGTCGTTGTAGATTTAAGGTAAAATTAATTGTTAACGTTTTCATTTCTGATGCTGTTGTTTTAATACCAGTATTCGTATTAATTTCAATAATTTTGTTTGAATTAAATCCATTTAATGTTTTTAAAATAATTTCACCCAAATTTAATACCATTAATTCATCATTGATATCATTTGAATTTTCCCATATTTTAGATTTGGTATTAAAAATTACAGGACAATTTGAATTTTCCATTTTACACAATTTAAAAAATACAATAAAATGATTTTAAGAAGTTTTTCCTATTTAGTTTTTATTTGAAGCTCAAACTTTTATGAAAAGCGTAATTGTACTGAGAGAATTTTTAGCTCTATTCATCTTGAATGAAAACTATGTTGGGGGGGATCCCATTCTATAATCAACTACAAACCTATCTATTATCTCATATTTACAATAATTTATTTTATTTTCTTAACCCTTCAGCACTGAATGGAGGCAAATATTTTTCATATTTATTTACCCAGATGAGTATTTGTAATTTTTGTCTTTAATGCTGTTTAATTTGCTGAATCATTGTTATTGTCTTAAATTTTAAAAATATTTATGTTTCATATAATTTACTAATATTTTGTTTTTTTTTTTTTTTAAGTACGTTCACTCTGGGGTCAGTTTTTGTTTTATCAGTCAATAATAGTTTTAGCTTTAGGTTATAAATAAATATTCCCAATTATTTTTTTAAGTACCTAATCAAAAAATGAAATTGGGATATAAAACTTAAATAAAAATGAGGGAGGAAATCTGTCCCCTATATCACCGCAGTTGCAATGGGTTTATTGTTATTAAAAGATGATAGATTATGAAATTATTATTTTAGAAACATTTTGATAGTTTGATTTGATTTATTTATTAAATTGTTACATAAACATAAAAACTTAATTCTAAGGATCCTGCGCGTTATGTGGCATGTGAGCCAGTTCGGTTGTTAAGTGTGTTTAATTTTTTTAAAAATTTAATCTAATTTTCATTTTGTTTAATTTACATTTATAGTTTGTTATAATTTTATTATTTGCTTGTTATTATTTTTTCATTTATTATAGCTTAATGTAGCTCATGACTAATCATCTTGTTATATTTGTTGTTTGCTTACTGTTACATGCTGCTATATATATATATATATATGTTGCTCCATATTTGGAAGTGGTTAAGCAGGTTTTTCACCATATCGAGGCTGTCAGCAGGATCATTGTTTTGATCACGCCTGGATGGAGAAGTTCTTATATCAAACCAGTAGCGGTCTGCACATTCCAGGAATATGTGTTTGAATGTAAGGGTTTCGTTGCAGAATGTGCAGGCCGATTGATTTATTCCATCGCAAATGTGTTTGTGAGTCGCTATAGTGACCGACTCTGATTCTGGCCAAATATACTCGCACCAGGGTATTTTGGAGTAAATAACATTTGTTGCACCCGATGATTGGAAGAGTTGAATTAAACAAAATATTGAATTGGAAAAGTATTTCTAACAAGTCTCAAACTACTTACTACTACCAACATCAAGTAATCCGAACGGGGTTTTTAAGTTTTAATTTTAATAATTTCACATTATTTCCCAAAACCTACAATAATTTTGTTTTTGTGTAAAGGAATCCTTTCCTAGTATTTGTGTATAGTGTGTAAAAAATAAAATTAACTATACCAGGGTAGTGAATTTTTTTATTTGTAAGTTAAGCCAAACATTACACTACTGACGCTTTAAATGTGATCCTTAATCTCCTTCCTCCCGATTTGTACATAAAATACGTTGCGTCCTGCAGTACAGTCAGACTAAGAGAAACTGGCTTCTGATATTCCAGACCATATGGCCACGGGAATATCATAGGTCAGTTTCCAAATGAACTGCTGCCAAGCACAACCGATTATATCACCCCTAAACTGAACTTCAACAAAAAGCCTAAAGTAGGTTTTCCTGCCAGGGCCGATTGGAAGCGTGGCTTAAAGAAAAGGGAAAATGATATAAAAATTTTCACTGATGGGTCTAAAATGAACTGCGGAGTAGGTGCAGGAATTTTCTCAGAAGATCTAGAAATATCAAAATCTTATGGTCTCCCTAAATACGCTAGTGTCTTTCAAGCAGAGCTGCTTGCAATTAGGGAAGCGCTTAAAACCCTTAATAACATTCATACGACCAAAACAAAAGACACAATTTTCACGGATAGTCAAGCCGCTATCAAAGCTTTGGTGGCGGACACTATCTGTTCTAAGCTGGTGGAACAATGTCGAAACGAAATTGGAAACTTAGATAACCGGTTCTCGATCTCTCTACTATGGGTTCCTGGTCACAGCAACATAGATGGAAATGAGAGAGCCGATGAACTGGCAAGGCAAGGTACCAATCTCTACAGGTCCCTTGAGGAAGACATTCACTGTCCAATGAGAGTCGTCAAGGAGCGCATCCATTCATACTTTCGGGCCAGAGCGACTGAGAAGTTCAGTTGGGTCAATAAATTTGTTAATATTACTCTTAAACTTTTGTAGATTGCATGTGGGTGTATTTTTGCATTTGAAAACATGTTTGTTGGAATATGGTTGGACATTCGAGAAAATTTGTTCTACAAACGAATTTCCGAGCCACCTAGGGATTAGCATTGTGTGGGTATTAGTACTTGATACTGCTCTTATTCCTGGGCGGAAATATTTTAGGGATGGCATTAAAGTTTTCATTTTGTATGAACAAAAACCTAAACCTATTATATAACAGGGAAAGTGCTTCAACAATACGAGAATTTTCAAGTGGTGCAAGGGAGAACGTGAGTTTAGGGTTGTCCATAAGCACGATTTTAAACTTTGTCAAGAAAATGCACCGATCCATATATGTAACTTGTATTCCAACGTAGGTCGTACGTATGATTTATAGATATTTACCATGTCCAATTACCAATTTTTCAAATTAAATTCATCTGAAGTGTTGTTTGCAGCTTGTTATAATATTGTTTGCATTTTTTGTAAATTATTTTTAAATTCTTATTATATTGACAGCACTATTGTTCTTTTACTTTTAAATTATATTACGTTTTGTTCTTATGAACTTGTTTGATGTTTTTTTTTCTACAAATTTTAAAATTCACAAAGCGTTGAGCAAACGTAACGTACAAGTATGCAGTAAGCCGTTTAGTTTTCCTTTTTCAATAGCTGACCTTGAATTTGTATTGGTTCAATTGAATTGAAAGGAATATTTTTAATATAATATGTAATTTAGAATGTACTCAAAAAACAAAAAAATACACTCTGTACGAGCTTCTTTTTGACATAATAATTTAAATAAATAAATAAAATAAAATAAATGCTTCTAGAAATATGTCCAACTAATCGTCTTAATTACTTTTGTTCTAACTTTTTCTAGCTATTTCAGTAAATTCTAAACTGCCAGAACTGTAGGTGTTTTGAATTTAATCTTAATGTGTGATCCAAAACTTGAATTTTGACATCAATTTTGTTGTATCTTGTTTGAAAAATTTGGGATTTGGATATTTGGTTAAAGTGAGTCCATATATACAACTAATGTTAAGAAACTTGAAATTTACTACGTATTTTGTGAAATGTACATATATACTTAGTTAAAACTACTTAGTACTTAAACTACTTAACCTACTTAAATGTAATTTACAATGTTGTGAAATAATGTCGAGTGAAATAAAACCGAGTTGATTTTACTATCAAACGATTTGAAAATAAAATGGAATTAATTGAAAGTGGGTTAAATTGACAACGTTTTTTTGGCCATAAAAACTGTAATAAAATTTTTGGGTAAAAACGATATACTCCTGTTTTGTAAGCAAATTCGGATTACTCATAGCATAAGTAAATATTTTGTAAACTATTATTTTTTTTTTTAATAATTGAATATCGAATACCCGTTTCCAAAAATTTTTAAACTTAAAAGTTTTGTTCTGTTTTCCAAAGTGTTTGGTAATTTGACCGACTTTAATTCATTTTTGCATTATTTTGCTATAAAAAAAAAATAAAGTAGAAATTTTTGGAAATAATATAAGTAGAATTTAAGACAGAACTAAATTCTATTTTATTGCCAAACGTTTTGAAAATAAAGTCGAATAGCTTTATTTCCTTTAACACGTTTTTCTTCGGAAATAAGACAAAATTTTTAGAAATTTTTAAATTCTACTTTTTTATTAAATTTTTTTGTAATAAATTCAATTCGGTTTTATTTCACTCGGTTTTGTTTCACAGCACGATAAATTGTTGATAATATATACAATTTATTAATTAAATTAAACTAGCTTTTTTGAGCAATGTAATATACAAATAGCACTATGAGTATGCTCTTGTACTTATACTTAATAATCAATTTGTGGTACGTCAGACGTTATATTTTTAAATGTTAATCATTGATTAATGTAATTATCTGAAAAATATTTATGTATGTTAACGGACAAATTTCAAAAAAATTTCTGGTTATCGCGAATTTTTACATTTTGTTTTATTTTTATTTTCTACTAAGATTGATGGATTAATGAGTGTTTAGAATTTCTTGTTTAAGAAATAAATCTAATTATCAGTTCATTCATACGTATATTTATATATATCCATATATACACATGTATATATATATATATATAAATTTGTATGGAATAGACAGAATATATTATATGTATAGTATATGTATTAAATTCAGAGCAATCAATAAAATAAAAACACAAATTTAAATGAACTCTATACGAGCTTTTTAAGCTCCTTTTGAGATTTTTAAATAAATAAAATAAATAAATTTTGAATTGAAATCACCAAAAATTATGTTCTAAATTAAATAAAAAAAAAAAACAAAATAATTGAATTGTTTTATTTCGGGATTTTTAGCATTTGTAAACAAATTAAAGTTACTTTACAAAAGAGGTCAAACTGTATGTATTCTGATCTGAACAGAAAAAAAGGGAATATCAATATGTATATGTACTATATTGAATGTATATTTTTACTAAATAACAAATTTGAACTTATCTATGCATTGCATACGCGCTGTTAGAATACAAATACAAATATTTTAGTTGTAGATATTAAAAATGGTATTAATTAAATTTTGTAGATTAAGATATCCATATACCGAACTTTATTAAAGAACTAAAAAGTTTAGGATCTTATAATAATTTTTATAAAATATTATAAATTTAACCTTTATACTTATATCTGTATCAATAAGGCAAAACAACTTAAGTCAAATTTAACCATTCTGAGATATGTACGTCAATTTGAAACTTTTTAATCTGTGAAAAAAACTACTCAATATTTTTCTATCAAATTTTGACCAAAAAAAGGAGATTTGCTCCAAAATGTACAATGTAAAGGGATATAATGACTATATCATGGCAAAATAGTTCATTTTTTAACATAAGTTTGTTTATCAAATTCATCAGTTTATGGTAATTTACACAACTCATGTAACTTAAGTTATTTTGGAAAATTATGGATGTTTGTGCCATGCTTCTTATGTTTACTTAATACTATTTGCTGTTTAAGAAAAAAAAAATTAATTAATAAATACATAAGTAGCTAGATATGTTTGCTGAATTTTTTTATTAACAAAATAATAATGCAGTAAGTAGTCCAATCTTATAATTAATTATGAATTAAAAAAAAAAACATAACAAACAAAAACCTAACAAAAAATAAAATTAAAATACCTATTTCTAGCTCAAATTATATGAAAATATTATTAATGTAATATAACATGATTAGAAAACTGTAATTTAACAATCAGTTATCTCTTCTTCTGCTTCAGTCAAATCTGAATGATAGTCTATAGTTCTGGTAGAATGTATGTTAACACTGATCAACTAATGAAATCATATCAAGAAGAACATTTTGTGTATATGCTTTTTGCACGTCGTGAGTCAAAATACTGTTAATTCCACGACGTATTATCTTTAGTTTGGAAAATGCTTCCTTTTAATCCAAAGATCTTTTAAAATATGTATAACCCATAGAGTAGTCATATAAGTAGAGTATTCACGTAGAACAATATTTGTTAATCATTTTCTTCTAAAAATGCCGTCCCATTTTTACTCAAAACACGAAAATGCCGTCCCATTTTCACTCAATACCCCAAAACACTTAAATATAATTTTCGAAACTCAATTATTTTTACTCAAAAATTTTTATTTATTGAGGAGAATATTTCATACAATGCAATGCCTCTATACTTCTAGCCTATTCACAGAATGATTTTTTCGGAATTTTATCGAATTACGATTTCGTTTTAAGTTTTGTTTTAGTTTTGTGTATAAAGTTTTGCTCTCCCAGTGACTAGGCTAGGAGTATAGAGGCACTGTTTGATAATTTGAAAAGTATTTACATACGCATGTACTTTTGATTTATATGAAGAGTGTACATCGTAATATCGCATATGTGTTCACCATACATTTACATATCTAATTCAATACAAAAAATAATATGTATATAGAAAAATGTAAACAAAAAACACAATTAATCGCAAAGATAATGAATGAAATTGTATCCATACAATAATAGGTCAATGATAGCATCACATAATCCAGAAAATTTTTTTAAAAATTATGCTAATAAAAGAATACAATTTATTAGTAATGCATTACAAATCGTGAACTTTGCACGGAATACCGTTTTGTTTTCTTTTCTCAGAAGTTGGTTTCGAAACGTATTTCTTATTCAGATGAAATAATTTCTGAAGAAATAAAAACAGCCAACAATCCATATAAAGAATAAAATGTCCAGTTTTATTTTTTTTACTTACTTTTTCAAATTTTGATAGCTTGTTTGTTTGTTTGTACTCATAATTATATATACTATTCATATTATTATCTACGGTAAGAAACAGACAAAATTAACAAAACCAAAATTGCTGAAAATTTAAAAATACATGTAGGTACCTACTTGTAATATTATTCGTGGTAAATACCATACCTATTGAAAGGACTTTTTTATACACACATTGTAATTTTTAATTTTTATCAGATAAGTAAAGTAGAAATGCGAGCAGCGAAATAAAGAAGTATGTATATACTGTAGCTAGCATGCACATTCGCATATAACTATACAATTTTGAGTACCTATGCATACAACTTTTATATTGTTGACACTGTTGGCAGCATAATAACAAATAAATATGTTCATAAGTAGTAGGTACACAAAATCTTTTTATTTATGAGTACAAAATACATTGCGCTCAACTTATAAGCAGTTAAAAATTGAGTAATATAATTTTGAGTGAACACAGAATTTTGATATTTGAAAAAGTGACTAGCAAATTTTGTTCTATGTGAATACTCTACTTATATGACTACTCTATGGTATAACCAAAATCATTGGTATATCTTAACCATTTGAATTCATGCCAAGCAAATGATTTATCATCATCGTCTACATTTCTCCATGTGAATTTTTGTTTAGCGTATGATGTAAAGTCCAAACAAATTATTTTGCGTCATTTCTTTAACATAGGGCTGCCAGAAGGGAAAAGTTTAAAAAAAGAGTTTTTTTCAGAAAAAAAAGAGGACAAAAAGAGAATAGTATAATATAAAATTAAAATATATATGCATTCCAGAAATATATACCAAATAATTAATATAAGTTAATAAAAAAAGGCCCACATTTCGAAAGGGAAAAGGACCTATAAAGCTGACCTGCAGATTTATCTGTAGGATCAACTGTTAAGATAAGAATTTATTTCATCAGTATTTTTCTTCATAAAACCAGAACACATAAGATTAAAAATATTTAATATAAATTAATTATGTTTTATATTAATATAATATACTTTATATTAAACATAATATAAATTCATTTAAGCAACAAATCACAATATTTCAATTTTACAAGCCTCTGTTTCATAATTTGTCGTTTGATTTGAATTTATCTTTTAACACTAGATGTAAGGTTAGAATAACAGCATGTAATTGCAAATTGTTGGCCCACATCCAAATGGAAAAGGGTTCTATTGGCTTGCATTCACATTTATGTGCAGGTGAGCAAAATAAATTAAATTAAATTAAATTCTATTATAAATTTATTACCACATTTTATTTCATTGAAAAATTCTTTGCAGTATGTACATTTATGCATCTGTGGTCACGTAAAAACTTTATACTGATTCCTAAATTCGAAAATACTTTTTCAGGACAATACATATTTGTTTGTTTTTCATAGAGTACCTATGAATGAATTTTCAAATCTGTAACACAATCTTTTTTTGAAACATTTCTGATAGAGTATCTAAGCTTAAATTTTAATGCCTGTAACACTATTGGTTTTTGAAATATTCCTGAATCTTGCTAGGAGTTGTACGGCAGCAACCCGAACCTGTACGAACTATGAATAACTGTGCAAAATTTCATAACTCTATCTTTAAAACTGTTGGCGTCTATAGCGAACAAACAAACAAACAAACTTTCCCTTTTATAAGTATAGATTTAATCAAACCCAGATAGAAATAAAGTAAAAAAGTAGGGAAACTATAGTAAAATCTCAATTTAGTCTTATGTCGACTTAAGTGGTTTTGCCTAATTGACACAGATATATAATGAAATAAAAGGTAAGTAAATGTATTTATACTTATAGAGCTTTGAAAAACTATGCATCAAAAAAAAATAATTGACCCTCTAAGATGCATAACAGAGATTGTTAATATCTATTTAAAATTAAAATACAAATTTTTAATACAATTAAATTTTCTTAAAATTTTCAAAATTTGTTTCTTTTGATTAAAATAATTAAATATGTAACTATATACATATATATGTATATATTTTTACGTACTCTTGACAGTCTCCAGTATCAAAAGATGAAACTTAAAATAGATGGCGCAACTATGGATATGTAATGTCCAAAACTAAGTCTTGCAAAGCTCTATTTCCTCCAAAAAAATTCTTGAATCATATGTTGGATAGATTCAAATTTTTATTAGTAACACTGGATGTAAAAAAAACAAATTAAAATGTATCTCAAAAGAAACAAAATCAATAAATGACCAATTTATGATCTTTCTTAGTTACCTACTTATTGTTGTTGAGTCTTGGGGGTGTAAAATAGAATGCAAGTAATAATATTTTTAGGAAAATTTATAAGGTAAGAAAATAAAATTACAAGAAGCGGTACATACTAGGTGAAAACTTACAAAATTATAAAAAAAAATATTTGGTAAAAAATGGATAATTTTATTAATATGTTCTTTCTATAACAGAACATTCTTTCTATGTATATTAAATCTATTATGGATTCGTAAAACAGTTATAGGCTTTTCATTTAGGAATTTAAGAAAACATATCAAATAAAATAATAGTATGTCGGGTGGCATTATGTAACTTTGTTTCAAACATTTCGGTCGAAACAAAATGTTGTCGAAACAAAATTTGGATGACATTACGTAATTTGAAACGTTAATTTATTTTGAAACGCTGAAACACTTATATAATTCCATTTTTGATTTGTTTCTTTAAAATTTCAACAATTACTGCTAGAAAATTATATTAAAAAAAAAAATGGAACTAAAAAAATTGCAACTAGATACAAGTAAAAGAAGCTAATAATAATACCAACATTTTTTTTTTTTTATTCTGAAAATGTTTTCTTCTTGAAAGAAAATCATTATAAATTTACTTAATTTTTCATTTTATTGGAAGTTTTATTTCTGTGCGTTTCTAAAATAAATATTCCAATAAAAATCATGTTTTAATTTCTTATTTTTTTTTAAATTTACCTAAAAGCGTCAACTATTTTTCAATCGCCAGAATTCGGTCGTATCAAACGCTAAAAAAGTAGCTTTTCAACCTTACACAAAACCAAAATATGTCGTACCAATTTTGAAAAGATTGAAACAAAATTATGTAATGCCACTTTTTGAAAATAGTCGAAACAAAACGACGTTTCAAATTACACAATGCCACCCCAGCGAATTGAAAAATGCTAATATGTATTTTTACATTTACATACAATATTTCTTTATTTAATTACATATTTACATTTTGTTTATTTTAATATGTATAAATTTTTTTATAAAAATAATTGTTTCTCATAGTTAATGTAACTAAAAAATGTTTATGTAATAGAAAGTAAGATCAAAAATTCAATGAATTTCTGTGAAACCTGAATATTTCTAAAATAAATCATGTTTTTTTGCAATATTTAAATTTAAATATATAAATTAAAATTAGTCGAAATTAATGTATCCAGAGCATTTTTGAGTTTACTTTTTACTTTTTTTTTTTTTAAATTATATTTTGTCAAAAGTTATGATTTAAAGTTATAATTTTCTAGATAAAACCTAAATTCGATTATCCCTTTTTATTGTTTTTTTAATTAATTTTTTAGTCGTTATCACTTGTTTCCATAGTTGTCAGATCAATTGTTTGATTTGATTTTTTCTTACTCTTACTTTGTTCGTCGCTACTATCATCACTTACAACAATATATGTATTATTTTTGTTATTTTTTTTCTTTTTATTTTTATTATTTGTTTTCTGTTTATCATTTTTATTTTCTAATGTTGTTACTTCAATATTTTTATCTACTGTAGATTTTTTTGAAGTTGATGGTTCATCATTTGAATTATTTTCATCATTTTGATTTTTTTCTTTATAATGGATTCCATGTTTAATAAATCTACCAGCTGCTGCTTTATCTATCGTTGGACGTAATTTTTTGTCACTAAATTGTTTTTCACGTAACATTGCTTGGCGTACTCTTGATAATTCATTTTTAATTCCATGCTAAAAATTTAAAAAAATATTATAAAAATGTTTTTAAAAATGAACTTTGGATTTGTTTGTGTATACCTCATTTGGATCCATTCCTTGTAATTTTACGTGCATATAATACAAAGAATTCATTGTGTATAACAAATTTAAATCAAATTTGACTTTTTCTTCAGGTGTGAATTTATCAATATTAGGAAACCCAACACATTTTGTAACATATTCATCAATATCTTTTAATTGTTCTGAAAGAGCTGTGATTGTTTCAACGAAATTTGTATCATTTTTTAATTCACCAAAATCCATTTGTTCCTCCATGATTTCTAAAACTAATTAAAAAATTGCAAAATTTAATAATTGATTTGAAAAATCTAAAATTCAAAATATTACCCACGTTGTCTTTATCAATAATAAATAAAATGTATTAAAGTAAATGTGAAGTAGTAAACATTAAGCAATTATACAAAAATAAAAGAAAAAAATTTGAAGTTAATATAAAAGTCAAAATTTGACATTTAACTTTTTGGGATGATTACTTTAATATAAGTAATCATTCGAAACTGCTACATCTATGATTTGTTTCGATAACTACTAAAAATTAACAATGATTTTTGAAATGCAACTTCATGAATTATAATTGTATTGTACTGGTGTAAAAATAATATAGTGATTATTAACAATTTAATTTCAAAATAACAATTTAACCAATAACACAATGAGAAATTTCTTTCAAAATAAAGCAGAAAATGAGGTTTCATACTCTAGCTTAAGTCGTTTTTTCTTAATTTAATTTTTAATTTTTCTAATTTCATGTTAAAATATGAAAATATATTCGCCAACAAAATTACGTAAGTATTGTACGTAGAAAACGTTAATTATATTAATATATAGTCAATTTTCTCATTTCTTTCTTGACATTTATTTGGTTATATAATTGATAAAGAATTTCCTGAATACAGTCACGAAGTGTTCTAGTTCTGGTTTTATACATAATAAAGTTTGGTATTTAAGTGAAAGAAATAAAATGGAAATCAATGGGATATAATTTGGTTACGATATCCTCTTTTAATACTATTTATTATATTATATTTTCTAATTATTTTGTCATATGCGAGCACATATATTTATTTATGTTAGAAATTTAAAACAGTTAAAATTAATTGAAAAAAATATACGATTTTGTATAAATGATTTACGGCAGATGTCACTCAAATACGTAAAAGGAATATTTGTATATTCTCGGAATCAACAACCATAAAATCTAATTATATCATGGACAATTAATTTTTTTGTCTATGGTGGAGTGGTATTTATAAGATATATTGTGGCAGTAGTTAAAAGTGTTTACGTTAGATATCGCTATCGTCAATACGAAAATTTAATTTTGAATTGATATTCTGTTATTATTGGATAAAATTAGTGGCCTATTATTGAAAACGGCATTTCAATCGCGGCTCGGATATTCATTCAATTATGTAAAATTGGTATTTTTGAAAATGCGCGTTTTGAAAATGAATCGGTAAAGTTTATTGGTATTTTTAAAAACTTTGTAGAAACGAGGTTCATACAAATTATAGCATTTCATATCCGCTATTAATTTAGCGCGTTTTATAAAATGGATTTAAAAAAACTAAGTTAAATATAATATATGTGTGTTTTGATATGTGTATGGCATATAATACATTAACAACGGTTCCAAAAAATTAATATTCATTACCAAAATTCGTAATCACCAATAATTGAAATTGAAAATATTGTTTAACTTATTCTTGACTACTTCAATATATTTGATATTTAATTGTATGTATATTATATTTGCGTTTTGAACACCGTAAATCCAATTTTAATTTTATATCTAGAATTTCTTTGTTAGTGAAACTTACTTATAAGACGTTTATCGGTGCTCCCAATGTATTTTTTTGAGTTTAGTAAATACAGTATTAGTGGTATTAGTGTTGGAGGCCCTCAAAGTTGCAAGAAGGTTGCAAACTCTAGGGAATACTAGAGGATGTAGGCACAAGCATCAGAGGCTATGGAAGGACTTACAAGAGGAGCAAAAAGAGTTCTTCATGCCAACAGATGACATCACTACATACGTATCTTTGAAGAAGAGATATGAAGTAGAAATCCCGACAAGAGAGACCTGGCGTGGTTCAGAAGAGCAGGCCAGGTCCTCAAACACCTCGGACATTTTCACTGACGGATCCCTTACGGCTCTAGGCGCGGGAGCTTGAACTCCAGTTTCCTTTTGGCAAGTTGGTATATCTATTGGTAATATTAAACTATCAATAGAAAACACACTGAAAAGGGAAGCAAATATTCTTTGGGAGCGTATGGAAGGCCACAGGGTCTCCACAATATATGCACCAAGAATAAACCCCAAAATAACCAACTTCCTGCAAACTCTCAATAGAGGAGACTGTAGGAAGATGGTGGGCATACTTACTGGTCATAACCACATGAATAAACACATGTGTAGACTAGCACTAAGTGACGACCCAACCTGTGGACACTGTCTGGAAGAAGAAGAAACTTCCACACACGTTGTAGGAGAGTGCTTATCTCTTTCAAGGCTGAGACTCAGGCTGCCGGAAACGCACTACATAACCTCAGAAAACTTCTGCAGGATAAATTCCCCAAACCTATTGGCCTTTATCAAAAGGGTCGACTAAGTTGAGGGGTGGAGGACGGCATAAAGGCTAAAAAGCCTACATGCCGACTCTGACATATTAGGACCACCTCCGTAGGGAAAACAAAAAAAAAGTGGTATTAGTGTGGTTTTTTCATAAAAAAAAAAAGAAACTCCAGTCATTGGACTGGCGGTAGTAAGGGAAACAACATTTAAATGCAGATGATTGAGATTGAGACCTGAAGGTCGATTAAATTAGACAATTTTCATTATATTCTAAAAAAGATACAATAGGCTTTATGGTAACGGAAGTTAGAAACAAAAATTTTTTATTGGAATTTATGTAAATATCGTGTCAAAACCGCATCGATCGTTGTTTTATAAACAATGTAGAAAATATTTAAATATAATATATAATATGCATGTTATATAACAATACAATATATAAATTTAAAATAAGTAATTTTTAATTCAATTTTTTAATTAAAGCTTTAATTATTAAGTAAAAAGAAAATTAAAAGTGTTTTAAAAAATAAAATTTTAATAATCAATCACTTTTTTATTTCCAAAAATTATAACTTTTGCTAAATAGGTATGCATACATATTATGTAGGTACCAATAATTTTTTTTTTATATAATATGGAGACTTAAGGCTAATTTTCATGGAAAAATTGTCTCCGATATCGGATATTTAAAAAGAGTAAAGTATATTTAATGTTACCAATAGGAAAGAGGGAGAAAAATAATGATTTTTTTATGGCAAGAATTATAGCAGGATTTTGAATTTGACGTTTAAAAAATTCTTGACATATTATTGTTTATAAGTTCAAATTGTAATAAAAAACACAAGAATTTCAATAAAATAAAATAATAAAAACTATATAGTATGGAGGGCATTTTACAAAGTGCAATGCTTCTTGAAGAAAAGCTTGCACAAAGAAGAAAAGGTAATTATTACTATGTGTACATATTCAATTATTTAATTGAATAATAATAACTCTGAAAACATACTTGATTTTTTTTTTATTTTTGATATTAATAACAAAATTTTATTTTTTGTTTCAGTAAAAAGGCAAACGTTACTTTTGGCGGCAAATTTAATTTCAACTTTCGACAAAAGTAACGAAAATTTGCAAAGGAAATACAAAACAAAAAAGTATTGGGTAAGACCGTACTACAAGGAGAGGGATGAATCGGGGTCTTACAGGAATGTTTTTAAATCATTATACCATCTGGAGGACCATGAGTTGTTCCACACTTATATGCGGATGAGTGCAATTCAAGTCGAGCAGCTTTTACTACTAGTTGGCCCTCTTATTAAAAAACAAGAAGTTGTAAGGGCTCCAATTAATATAAACATTCGACTTGTTATTACACATATTTTGTATTTCATACTTTACTTCTTTTTGTAGATTTTTAGCTACTGGAGAAGCTTATCATTGTCGTATAAGTGTTCACCCACAGCTGTCCACAACATTATTAAGGAGACAACAATCGCAATTATTGTTGCCCTAAAAAAATATAGTGTTTCCGAAAATTAATGAGGACACTTTTAAATTAATTGCTGAGGGTTTTGAGACACAATGGAACTTTCCTCATTGTATAGGAGCAATTGATGGAAAACACGTCACAATTCAAGTAAGTTAATTGATTTTAGATATTTCGAATACATTTTATTTTTACAAAAACGTTTTAGGGGCCACCAAATTCAGGATCAGAATTGTTCAATTATGAAAAATGCCACTCCCTGGTACTTTTAGCCATATGTGACCACAATTATAAATTTATAATGTGTGACGTTGGTGTTTCAGGACGTCAAAGCGATGGTGGCATTTTTCGGAATTCAGTATTCGGGCAGAAATTTTATGACGATTGGCTTCTGTAAGAAAATAGAAATTTATCAAAATTCTTATCATTATAATATTATTTTATAATTATTTTATATTTTTATATAATGATACACATTATATCAAGCAATTTATCATTATTTATTAATTAAAATATTTTTAGAATTCCGGCACCATCCGATGTATGTCAAGAATTCGAAAATGTACCATATGTATTTGTAGCAGATGATGCGTTTTTCTTAACAATGAATATGATGAAATCATTCATTGGCACTCTAAGCGTAAGTGAAAGGGTTTTCAATTATAGATTGAGTCGAGCTCGTCGCATAGTTGAAAACTCCTTTGGGATTTTTCCAAGTGGAGAATTTTCCGAACACCAATTATTTCAAATTTGGAAACGGTAATTACTATTACATATAAGTAAAATATTTAATAAAATAAAAATAAACTATTTAGGTGGAAAACATAATGAAAATGTCATGTGTATGTTTACACAATTGGCTGAGAGAAGAAAAATGCAGAAGTTACTTAAATCCGGGTTTGGTTGATATTGAACAGAATGGACGTATTGTGCCGGGTTCTTGGAGAGCAGACAAAAGTATACTCGAACCTTTGCCGCCTTACAATACAAAAGTTCCTTATAATGCTAAAGAGTTGAGGAAAATGTTAACTGCATATTATTTTTTAGTTGTTCTAAATAAAAATAAAATGTTTTTTAGATTTGCTAAATATTTTATCGATAAAGGAGCTGGTACATGGCAATTGGACAGAATTTCAAATAATAATTTTGCAATAAGGAAATTTACAATGCGAGGTTCAAGATCACAACAAACATTTTTCAAGATATGTATATTTTCTGAAAAATTAAATATTTTTATAAATAAAAATAATGTTTTTATTTATTTGAATTTTTTTTTATCAATAAAATAATGTTTTTTTTAAAAAAAATAGTTTTTATTTGAATTTTTTTTATCAATAAAATAATATTTATTAAAATAATTCATAAAATTGAAAAACCAATTCATAGAATTTTTAAAATAAAATAATTCATAGAATATTACACAGTATAATAAAACGGAAAGAAAAATAAAACAGAAAGAAAAAGAAAAAAGGATATTAAAAGAATTAGCAAAATATATTAGATTAAAAGGATTTTTAATAATAACTTACCAATTGATTGAAATCTGAAAAGATAAAAAATGCATTTAATTATAATTCTTATCAAAATAATACTTATTTTACTTAAATTACTTCTTTCAGTTAAATTACTTTACTTACTTTATATTAATTTATTATGTGGTTTGTCAAATTTAAAATGTCAAGTCAAACAAAATTCAAATGTCATGTATCCATAAAAATGTATAGTGGTATGCGATTTTTTTTGTGTAAGATACACATTTTTACCTATGTGGTAAAAAACTCGGAGATAATTATAGCAAGTTTAGCTTCAGCAAGCAAAATTTCATCCGATATTATGGCATATCTCGGATATTTTCTGAACGCTTTTACAATTTTATAGTGAATTCCTCCGATATTTTTGTGTTTTTTCTCTGTCACACATTTAGTGTGTTTGTATCTTCTGCCTATGCTCACGCAAATATCGCCGATATTTCTGTTCATGAAAATTAGGCTTTAGGTAGGTACCAATATTTTTTTTTTATATAACTAAAATTAAAACAATAGTTTTTTAAATGACTTAGTTATTGAAACCAAAACAAGCAAACTACATCAGTTAAAAGAGGTAAAATTTACATTCATTTACTTATCGTATATCAAATTTATTATGAGAGAGAAAAGGTACAAAACAGATGTTTGCCTTTTGCTTTATACTGTGAAAAATTTTTGTGTTCCCATTATTCTTCTTTGGAATTGTTTGCGTTCTCATTATTTATATGAGGCAAGGTAGCAAAAAATGTTTGTTCTAATTTAGTTTGTTCCCTTATACGGTGATTAATTCTGATCTTTTATTATTTCAATATTTACGTTTTAAACATTATTATTTTCGTATATACCTATTAAAAGTATTAAATTATAACTACACTAGGGGCCCCTGTTGAGTAATTATATTTCAAGTTGAAGTCAAATTTAAAGTTTTTAAAAAAACAGTAATTTACGTACTGACATAGACTTCGCACGATATAGCAGAAACCACTCGTGTTTAATGAAAAGCTTTGTGGTTAGTAAGTTTTATTTAGGACACATATAAATACATGTCCCTCATATACTGCTTCGTTTCCGATATATTCCCTATAGTAAATGGCATTTAGTGGATAAAGTTCCTAAAAATAAAAAATTTTGTCATTAAAGAGGTATGTATATATATACCTACATAATACATAATTTTAATAAAAACTATATTATTACTACAAATATCCAAATTTAGAGACAGTTACTTAAAAAGATAAAAAGGAAGAATTCAAGTGATTTGTTTTTTTGTTGTTTTTATATTTTTTATTTTAGATGAATTTGTTTTTTTGTTTTTTTTTTGCATATGTACATAGATTTATTTGCAAGTATATAATGCAAATTATAAAAACTGAATTGTTTGCTTTTGTTTATTATTTTAATAAGTTCTCAGATATGCATAATGTATTTGCTGAATAATAAAATCATATGAGTACAAAATGTTCAACTGTGTGCGCATTTTTGTTTTATATACAATCTTATATATTATATATATATATTAGAAGTTCATTAAGGAGTAGGAGAATCGAAATAAAATGAAAAGGTGTCTACTGCGCAGGACCTTAAATGCTTGTCAATTATAATTATAGATTACAATAATATAAAATATTATTAACATTTTTGTCACTAATAATTTGGAGTTATAAACATTATTATTTTTTATTAATTATATTAAATTATAGTAAACCTAAATATTTATTATATTGGTATACGATTATAAAATAATACTGTGGACAACATCTATTTACAAATCACAGAATTTAAAGAATATGATAACGCTCTTTTAGTTAGGTCTTCTAAAAATCTTATGCATAGTTGATATAATTTAGAAAATAATATTGTTAAATATTTCAACGAAATTTTTGTTGAAAATTTTTTTTCCAAATCAAAATTATTAATCAACAAATTTTTTTTTAAAATTATAAACTTTTTTTATTTAATTTCTGTCAACTTTTTTTGTTACTCTTCTTTTGTTTAATAAATTTTTTCTTTTTCTTGCACGTTAAGTATCTAAAAAACAAAAGAAAAACAGTAAAAAAAAACCTATATTTAGAATGTATATGAATGTATAAATTATGTAATAACATTAGGGATTCACAATCCAGCGTGACGCGAGTTTATTACATTTTCCTCTACCAAATCGATCAACGTGTTAATAGTAAGTTTCACTTACAAAAAAAAAAAAAGAAATATAATTCAATGTAACAAATGTAAAATTTAATTCAATCATTTTTAAACCTGAATTAAACGGTAAGTTAGTTTTAAATTAGTTATAAAAATTAAAGTTGAATAAAAAAAAGAAAATAAAAAGATTGTTACTAAGAATAATTACTATAGTAATAACGGTATAATTGCTTATTGACAATTCATACAACATGAGCAAAATTCATTCCTATAATAGAAGCTTGAATCTTATCATATTTGGGTTCATTACTCTAAACATTTGATTAATTTTGTTTATAATTAATACGTTTTTAGCACGTGTTTAGTTTAATACACTTCTCAACATTGTTTTTCGCAAAAAAGAAAAAAAAACTGATATGAAAATACTTTCAAAATCTGATCTTCAACAAATTTCTAGTTCTAAAAAAAAAATCGGATCATTTTAGTTAATAAATTAATTTCCTAACTTAATTTGTAATATTCACTCCCACTCTTTCTAAATTTCTATAATAAAAAAAAAATCAAAATAGAAAAAATAAAATTTATTATATTTATATCCACTTCCGGTTTTATAACATATTTTAGGTTTTTTTTTTTCTTTTCCGTCCTAATATCTGTGTAAATGTATTTTGGATGATGTCCTTTGGAAGATGTACAAAAGTACGAGTATGTTTGAAATATTTTATAACTTAAGTTTTGCTTATTAATATAAATATAAATATATACATTTATATTATATATGAATATGTGTATGTACATATGTAACTTTATATATTATGTAATGTCAAAAAAAAAAACAAAATAAAACCAGAGAAATAAGATACAGGCTGTCAGCAATTTATTTAATGGCACGTGACTATTTACAATGTAAAGAAAATATTAAATGTTTGCAATTTTTTTTTTTTTTTTTGGTGTTTTGTGATAATGAGAGAAAGGTTCTTTATTTTATAAATACACATCATACTTAGTTAAATATAATTCTAGAAAAGTTTTGTAAAATAATACAGATCCGGTGTATCTTTCAATAATATTGTGCCTGTTTCCACGAATCATCATGATGATGCTTCATGCTATCACCTTCCGTGTCCACTTGTCATCACTGCGAAGATGTTTTTCTTATCTATGGGTGTGTGAAAAAATTTCATTCATTTCTAAATAAAAATTTAAATAATTGAAACAAAAATAAATACAGTGAACCTTACCTTTTGCCAACAAACTCAAAATTAGTTTGTTGAAAAAGGGGTGTGTAACGTATGCTAACCATGTCGTTAGCACGACTCGTGAAATATAGACCGTTAGGCCGATAGGCATAGATCATAATATTTTTATATGTGTAATTTTGTTTTTTATTTTGAATTGGAGAGCATGAAATTCCATAAAGATGCAAAACAAGAGGACATTTATACACAAAATTAGAAAATAAGGGACATTGTTATGTGCTGTGTTTGAAAAACAATCAATTAAACAGAGAAAACACTCAATCTATATGAAGAAGGTATGGTGTGGACGTGGAAGAAATAGTGTATGGCACTAAGTTTAGAAGAGATAGCTTATGAGCCAGAAGAATATCATTGATAAAGACCTTGGTTTGGCATCCCACGAAGTCACAGTTAGAAATATTAAGCTTTCCAATCGTTAGATTTTTTGTGAAAAACACTTTATTTGGACATATAGCTCAAAAATTTGATTATAATACACAACTAGTTTTGCTATGAATTCTAAAAATTGATCCAACACATTCAAAGCTGCTATGAGAGCGGATTTCATTGGATTTTGAATCAAAGATCGTACTCATGTTTTAAAGTTGAGATTGAGACAATGAGAAACAATGTCCTAATTTTTCAAGTCCATGTAAGACGTCCATTAATATAAGTTATTGATTTGATTTCAGACAGTCAAAGTAACGCGTTTCTGTTCAGTACACGCTCATTCATCTTAGTTGATGGGTTTGCCATGCGATTTAATACATTCAAATCAACGTGTTTACGTTTTGAAATGTTCAGTAGCAGTATATTACTCAACGTGGTTTTTAAATTAGTGTGAAAGTCTGCAATGATCTTGTCATGTAATGTTTTTTTCAATATTTACCACGTTTATGTCCTTAATACTTTTTGTCGAAGACAGTATTTTCAAATTTTTAATTGAAGCGGCGTTCAAGATATAAAAATTTGCCGTCAATGGTTTTTTTCGAAACATATTCAAAGGAATTTAACCTTTAGGAGTCCTGAATCAGTTAATTAATAGCACATTTCTACCAGTATCAGACCCGGAAAATTCGTAGAAGTAGACACTTTTAGAGATGACAATCAATTTCAAATTACTGGAACTTGCTCTGTTTTCATAACAGAAACTATTATAAAATCCTTATATATAATGTCCATCGTATACAAATTAAGGATATTTGGAGGATTTCGTTAAGAGAAATATGGTGTAAATTTGACTTTCATGAAAATTTTGTTGTAAGACAAAAAATTAAATTTTAGATTTGAAAAATTGGCCAAAGATGTGTTGTCAACTTGGTTATTGTAGATTTTCTCCTTCCATCCACATCCACATCCACATCCACATATATATAAAATAGACTAAATAAACTGTGAAAAAGTGAGTTTGTTGTTTAGGTGTGATACAATTAATTTAGAAACAAATGAATATTAGAAACCTATGAGTATGGTAAATATTGAATCTATTTTTGAGAGTTTCTAAACAACATATCTTTTCTTTTATTTGTATTAGTATCTTGTTGTTTTTTAATTTTTTGGTTTTATATTTAGAGATAGAAAGAGATAGAGTCTTAGAGAATCCCACACTGAAGTATAAATATTCGTGATCTGATTATCTAATTTTAGGATTCAGGATTCATGTATAATCGTAGTCATAAGCTTCAAGTAACAAAATGAGTACACATTTTTTGTTTTGTGTGCGTGTCAATAAGTTTTTTGGTTTTGGTTTTTTTTTTCTTACAAATTATTCGAATTATTTTGCACATGTATTTAAAAAAATATAAAAAGTTTTTTTTTATCTTATAAGAATAATATTTTTGTTATTTTTTTTTTTTTGTGAAGAAATGAACCATATGTTAATTTTATTATGTGAATTTGAAATTACTTTTGAAATCTCTGATGAGTTAATAATTTTTATAGATTGAGATTTTATTAAGATTGTCATATTAATTTAGAAAAGAATTAAAGTAAATTGAAGGTAAATGTGTAACCAGGTGTTTTGTTTATAATGATATTAATTTTTATAAGGTGTTTTGTTGAATATGGGCTGAAATAAAAGAAAAATGGTTACATACTTATTTTTTTTTTCCCATTTTTATTTACATTTTGGGTAGAGTATAACTATACAATCATTTTATATAGTAATTTTTTTCTAAAATTCATTTACATTATATTTTTGTTTATTTTTTTTTTTTTTTTTTTTTTTTTTAAACTTAAAATCTATTTATTAAATCATGTGGCCTGTATTTTTTCAGGCGTCTATTTCTTATTCTTTCTTGTTCTGGTAGAGTGCTAATATCATTGTTAGAATGGGTTGATATTTTTTGTTGATATTTTAAACTTGTCTTTTTAATTTCTTCATTTATTGTTAGTATTTTTAAATCACGGTGTAGATCATCATTTCTCACATACCATTCGGCTCTCGCTATCGTTCTAATTATTTTTGATTGTGCTCTTTGTATTAAATTAATGTTGGTATTGCTTGAGGTACCCCAGATTTCTGCACCATATCGGTTTTATGATTGTTTTGTAAAGTAGCAGTTTGTTATTCATTGTCAATTTAGATTTATTTCCCAAAAGCCATTGTAGTTGTCCGGATTTTAGCCTTATTTGATTACGTTTGTGGATTATGTGGTTCTTCCATGTCAATTTATTGTCAATGTGCATCCCTAGGTATTGAGCTTGATTTTCGATTTTTATCTCTTTATTATTTATCATTATTGGTTCAGGATCGTATCGAGTTCTTGTTGTATATATAACTTGAGTAGTTTTGTCTTCATTAATTTGGATATTCCAAGTTTTGAACCAAGTCATTGTTTTATTCATAATTTTTTGTACCTGTTTAGTAGCTGTTTTTAAGCAGTCATGTGAAGCAAGTAGAACAGTATCATCTGCAAATGTTGCTAATAGTGTATTCTGTTTTCTTGGTATTGGAATATCAGCTGTATACAGGAGATATAAAACTGGACCCAAAACACTGCCTTGTGGTACTCCTGCTTCTATTTTACTTATATTTGAACATTCAGACTTGTATTACAGACTTGTAACAAAGAAATAACGATCACTTAAATAGCTTTTTATAATTAGGTAATATCCCTTTGGCAAGAAGTTTCTCAGTTTATGTAGTAGGCCTTCGTGCCAGACTTTGTCGAACGCTTTTGCCACATCTAAGAAGATACCAACACAGAACTTTTTATCATCCAGGTCCATAGCTATTTTATTTATCACTCTATGGACTTGTTGTATTGTTGAATGTTGTCGTCGGAATCAAAATTGGTGATTCGGTATTAGATTTTTTTGTACTAATATTGGTTCTAATCGATCAAAAAATAGTTTTTCGAATGTTTTTGAAAGAATAGGTGAGAGACTAATTGGTCGGTACGATGTTGCTAATGTAGCATCTTTTCCAGGTTTAAGTATTGGTATGACTTGGGCTACCTTCCATTCTTTCAACCTAAATATAGCATTGAATATATTTCTTAGCAATTCAATTGCTTTTTCAGGCAGCTCCTTCATTATTTTACCTGTCAGTAAATCATAACCGGGAGATTTTTTATAGTTTATTCTCTTTTTGGTGCATAATTTTATTTCTTCTGTAGTGACCCATTTAATGTTGACTTCATTATTTTCATAGTCAGTTATCGGTAGACTGCAGCAGGTATTGTTGTTTTCATTTGTGAATGTTTGTTTGAAGAACTCGGAGGGTAATATTGCTTTTTCATTGTTTGTTCTAGCCCACGTTCCATTGCTTTTCATAATAGAAGGGTTATGTGGAGTCGTTTGTTTCAAATTTTTTGTAGCCTTCCATAAGGAGTAGTTTGTTTCAGATGTTGCTGTTAATTCGCTTAGATAATTATTAATTCCTTTGTTTTGTTGTTCTTTCAGTATTTCTTTTAATTCTTTAATAGCTTTGTTTAAGATTCTCTTATCTTCTGGTGATCTTGTAATTTTCCATTTTTTCCTTAATTTCCTTTTTTCTTTTATTTTCTTCTTTATCCTATCATTAACTGGGTAGAATGATTTTCTATGTGTTATGCTAGGTGTTGATCTGATAGAGGCTTCGCTGATCACGTCACCAAAATATACAATAGCACTTTCGAGCTCCCTTGCTGATTTCAAACTGATATTAGTGCTTAACTCTAATTGTATTATTTCGCGAAAAGTCTCCCAATCTGTTTTTTTTTGTTATGTAGAGTGCATTCTTGTTGCTCTAATAAGGCAATCGTGCTGTATTCTAGTATTATAGGTGAATGGTCAGATGATAGCTCTAAGCATGATTTGATTGTCATTTTATCCATAGTCAAGTTTTTTAGTATACAAAAATCAATTAGGTCGGGCTTTTTGTTTAAGTCACTTGGCCAATAAGTAGGCTCTCCAGTGCTTAGGTGCTTACAATTGTTAATTTTTATAGCATTTAATAGTTTTTTACCTTTGCTATTTGTGATTCTAGATCCCTATTCCGTGTTTTTTGCATTGAAATTCCCTCCTACAATGAATCGGTTTCCTAAGCTCTTGATATAATGATCATATTGTGCCACATTTATGTTATGTTTAGGAGGACATACTTATTTTGATTTTTATATTTTCTATGTTTCTGATTTGTAGAAAAAGTAATTCTACAAAATAACAAAGCCCCAAAGGGAAAGATGGCACTGTAGCAGAACATCTTTTTGTAAACGGAGAAAAATATGGGTTGATACTGCCACAAATGTTTTTCTCTGATGCTTACGACCACGAAATTATGTGGAGATGATAAAAAAAAATTTGTGCAAATTTTTTCTATAAAGATAATGTTTGGAATTCTTAAGTTGTTTGAAAGACAAACTTTTAAGGTAAAATTTTAATTATTTTATCTTTATCTATGGTAAAAGTCAGTGGCGGCTGGTGATATAAAATTTTAGTGAAAAAAGTTTGTGCAGGTTTCCACTTCCCACTGAGGTACTGCACTAAAAGCATTAACTGGAGTTTAGTGTCCTGTTTCCCTAACGTTAAGCACGTTTGACAGACATAACGTTAGGCATATCGCACTTTTATTAAAATAAATTTCAAAAAATATAACAATTCATTAAATTAAAATAGATAACAATTTATAAATTAAAAAAAAAATATAACAATTAATTCATGAAAATTCAAAAACAAATTTAATAAAAAATATTTATTTTTAAATCAAAAAAGCAATATTAAAGCAATAACTATTTTATTTAAATATGTACTCTGCACGACGATTTTTTTGATTAGCGAACAAGTCAATTACTTTATTATTAAAATTAGCAATTTTTAATACAAATTCTTTTTCTATTGATAGAACTGCTAATGAATTTAAGCGATTTTGCCCCCATTACACTTGATTTATAAGTCTTTATATTTTTGAGAGTACTAAAACATCTTTCCGACTCTGCACTTGTCACAGGTGTTGTTAAAACTATTTCGACCAATTTTTTGGTCTGATCAAATTATAAATTATTTTCTTTAATGAATTTATACAATTCTAAGACCGATTCTAATTTTTGAAATAATTCATCATTATAAATAATATCTAAATCGCATTTCAAAAGTTAACCATTTTTCTTTTATTTCAGCCCATATTCAACAAAACACCTTATAAAAATTTAAAAAAGGATAATAATTGACTATAAGTTTGACATTTGCAGAAGGGAAGTTGTTGTTATAATTGAAATTTTTTTTTGGGTTGATAACTTCGAAAGCGGCAATTAAGTCATGCTTTGAGAATCTTATATCTATTTGATTGTTAATTATATCACATATTTCAACCGAAATTATATCAAGACCCCGATTAGAAGAACGAATTCTTTTTGATGGATTTATATTACATTCTTGCATCGATGTAATTTTTATATTATTTCGGATTAAATTTATTGAACTAGTGAATTTATGAATTTTTTCTTGAACATAACCACCGGTACAGTTATGAGATTGTAAAACGTTATAAAAAATATCAACTTCCACGAAAATTTTATAAAATAAATATAAAAAATAATTAAACTCGTCATCATTTAAGAGTGTCAAAAGTCCACTAGATTCTCTTATTGTAATATCATCCCATCTTTCTAGTGGAATTAATTCTAATGCTTGAATGATATTATCTTCGCTTAAAAAAACCGATTGTACTACACGTCATTTAAAATTCCAACAAGTTTCTACTGTTTTGGGTAATCCTTTTCTTTGACAAACTTACCAAAAGTAAAGTTTTCCGTACAGATAAAAAAGTAAAAAATCCGGAAAGATTTGCAAAAAAAATTCGTACTTCTCTAATAGAACAACAAGCTGTTTTTAAGATTAGTGTGAATATATGGGCATAACAGTATAATAAATGAGCATCAGGATAATCACGCTTTAAAATTGTTTGTACACCTCCTTCACTACTACTCATTACAGCAGCTCCATCATAGGTTTGTGCAATAAGTTTGCTTTTTATATTATAAGTTGCTATTGCACATTTGATCACACCAGCTAGACCTTTTGCAGACAAATCCTAAACATCAAAGAAACCTAAAAATCTTTCAACTGGAGTCACACCTTTTATATAACGTAAAATCAAAATCAAATTGCGATTTGCAGGTTACGTCAGTAGTCTCATCTGCTTGAAGAGCTACAAAATTACTTTCTTTAATTTCTTCTTCAATTAAATTTAAGTACATTTTATTTATGCAATCCAAAAGTTCGTTTTGAAATGTATTTAAAATATTTTGCACGACAGTTGAATTTTCAAAAAAATCCTCAAAAACAGAATTGAGTTCTCTAGTATAAGCAACTAAGCCAAGAATAAATCCAGAATTGGCTGAATTAACTTTTTCATTATGCCCTCTGAGAGCCAAATTCTGAAAAGGTAAAATTTAATGCAAAAATTTACCCTCTAGGAGCAATATTAAGCGAAGTATGAGCGTTTAAAGTTTTTATAAAAAAGAAAAAGATTCTGAAAAAGTAAAATTTAATGCAAAAATTTACCCTCTAGGAGCAATATTAAGCAAAATATGAGCGTTTAAAGTTTTTATAAAAAAGAAAAAGATTCTGAAAAAGTAAAATTTAAAGCAAAAATTTACCCTCTAGGAGCAATGTTAAGCGAAATATGAGCGTTTAAAATTTTTATAAAAAAGGAAAAAGATTCTGAAAAAAAAATTAATGCAAAAATTTACCCTCTAGGAGCAATATTAAGCGAATTATGGGCGTTTAAAGTTTTTATAAAAAAGAAAAAGATTCTGAAAAAGTAAAATTTAAAGCAAAAATTTACCCTCTAGGAGCAATGTTAAGCGAAATATGAGCGTTTAAAATTTTTATAAAAAAGAAAAAAGATTCTGAAAAAGTAAAATTTAAAGCAAAAATTTACCCTCTAGGAGCAATATTAAGCAAAATATGAGCTTTTAAAGTTTTTATAAAAAAGAAAAAGATTCTGAAAAAGTAAAATTTAAAGCAAAAATTTACCCTCTAGGAGCAATGTTAAGCGAAATATGAGCGTTTAAAATCTTTATAAAAAAGGAAAAAGATTCTGAAAAAAAAATTAATGCAAAAATTTACCCTCTAGGAGCAATATTAAGCGAATTATGGGCGTTTAAAGTTTTTATAAAAAAGAAAAAGATTCTGAAAAAGTAAAATTTAATGCAAAAATTTACCTTCTAGGGGCAATATTGAGCGAATTATGAGCGTTTAAAAATTATATAAAAAAGAAAAAGATTCTGAAAAAGTAAAATTTAAAGTAAAAATTTACCCTCTAGGAGCAATATTAAGCGAATTATGAGCGTTTAAAAATTATATAAAAAAGAAAAAGATTCTGAAAAAGTAAAATTTGATGCAAAAATTTACACTCTAGGAGCAAAATTAAGCAAAATATGAGCGTTTAAAGTTTTTATAAAAAAGAAAAAGATTCTGAAAAAGTAAAATTTAAAGCAAAAATTTACCCTCTAGGAGCAATATTAAGCGAATTATGAGCGTTTAAAAATTATATAAAAAAGAAAAAGATTCTGAAAAAGTAAAATTTAAAGCAAAAATTTACCCTCTAGGAGCAATATTAAGCGAAATATGAGCGTTTAAAGTTTTTATAAAAAAGAAAAAGATTCTGAAAAAGTAAAATTTAATGCAAAAATTTACCCTCTAGGAGCAATATTAAGCGAATTATGAGCGTTTAAAAATTATATAAAAAAGAAAAAGATTCTGAAAAAGTAAAATTTAAAGCAAAAATTTACCCTCTAGGGGTAATATTAAGCGAAATATGTGCGTTTAAAGTTTTTATAAAAAAAAAAAAGATTCTGAAAAAGTAAAATTTAATGCAAAAATTTACCCTCTAGGAGCAATATTAAGCAAAATATGAGCGTTTAAAGTTTTTATAAAAAAGAAAAAGATTCTGAAAAAGTAAAATTTAATGCAAAAATTTACCCTCTAGGAGCAATATTAAGCAAAATATGAGCGTTTAAAGTTTTTATAAAAAAGAAAAAGATTCTGAAAAAGTCAAATTTAAAGCAAAAATTTACCCTCTAGGAGCAATATTAAGCGAATTATGAGCGTTTAAAAATTATATAAAAAAGAAAAAGATTCTGAAAAAGTAAAATTTAAAGCAAAAATTTACCATCTAGGAGTAATATTAAGCGAAATATGTGCGTTTAAAGTTTTTATAAAAAAGAAAAAGATTCTGAAAAAGTAAAATTTAATGCAAAAATTTACCCTCTAGGAGCAATATTAAGCGAAATATGAGCGTTTAAAGTTTTTATAAAAAAAAAAAGATTCTGAAAAAGTAAAATTTAATGCAAAAATTTACCCTCTAGGAGCAATATTAAGCAAAATATGAGCGTTTAAAGTTTTTATAAAAAAGAAAAAGATTCTGAAAAAGTCAAATTTAAAGCAAAAATTTACCCTCTAGGAGCAATATTAAGCGAAATATGAGCGTTTAAAGTTTTTATAAAAAAAAAAAGATTCTGAAAAAGTAAAATTTAATGCAAAAATTTACCCTCTAGGAGCAATATTAAGCGAAATATGAGCGTTTAAAGTTTTTATAAAAAAAAAAAGATTCTGAAAAAGTAAAATTTAATGCAAAAATTTACCCTCTAGGAGCAATATTAAGCAAAATATGAGCGTTTAAAGTTTTTATAAAAAAGAAAAAGATTCTGAAAAAGTCAAATTTAAAGCAAAAATTTACCCTCTAGGAGCAATATTAAGCGAATTATGAGCGTTTAAAGTTTTTATAAAAAAGAAAAAGATTCTGAAAAAGTAAAATTTAAAGCAAAAATTTACCCTCTAGGAGCAATATTAAGCGAAATATGAGCGTTTAAAGTTTTTATAAAAAAAAAAAGATTCTGAAAAAGTAAAATTTAATGCAAAAATTTACCCTCTAGGAGCAATATTAAGCAAAATATGAGCGTTTAAAGTTTTTATAAAAAAGAAAAAGATTCTGAAAAAGTCAAATTTAAAGCAAAAATTTACCCTCTAGGAGCAATATTAAGCGAATTATGAGCGTTTAAAAATTATATAAAAAAGAAAAAGATTCTGAAAAAGTAAAATTTAAAGCAAAAATTTACCATCTAGGAGTAATATTAAGCGAAATATGTGCGTTTAAAGTTTTTATAAAAAAGAAAAAGATTCTGAAAAAGTAAAATTTAATGCAAAAATTTACCCTCTAGGAGCAATATTAAGCGAAATATGAGCGTTTAAAATTTTTATAAAAAAGAAAAAGATTCTGAAAAAGTAAAATTCAATGCAAAAATTTACCCTCTAGGAGCAATATTAAGCGAAATATGAGCGTTTAAAGTTTTTATAAAAAAGAAAAAGATTCTGAAAAAGTAAAATTTAATGCAAAAATTTACCCTCTAGGAGCAATATTAAGCAAAATATGAGCGTTTAAAGTTTTTATAAAAAAGAAAAAGATTCTGAAAAAGTAAAATTTAAAGCAAAAATTTACCCTCTAGGAGCAATATTAAGCGAATTATGAGCGTTTAAAAATTATATAAAAAAGAAAAAGATTCTGAAAAAGTAAAATTTAAAGCAAAAATTTACCCTCTAGGAGCAATATTAAGCGAAATATGAGCGTTTAAAGTTTTTATAAAAAAGAAAAAGATTCTGAAAAAGTAAAATTTAATGCAAAAATTTACCCTCTAGGAGCAATATTAAGCGAATTATGAGCGTTTAAAAATTATATAAAAAAGAAAAAGATTCTGAAAAAGTAAAATTTAAAGCAAAAATTTACCCTCTAGGAGCAATATTAAGCGAAATATGTGCGTTTAAAGTTTTTATAAAAAAGAAAAAGATTCTGAAAAAGCAAAATTTGATGCAAAAATTTACACTCTAGGAGCAAAATTAAGCGAATTATGAGATAATAAAATTTTATGGAAAAATTTACCCTCTAGGTGAAATATTAAGCAAAATATGAGCGTTTAAAGTTTTTATAAAAAAGAAAAAGATTCTGAAAAAGCAAAATTTGATGCAAAAATTTACCCTCTAGGAGCAATATTAAGCAAAATATGAGCGTTTAAAGTTTTTATAAAAAAGAAAAAGATTCTGAAAAAGCAAAATTTGATGCAAAAATTTACCCTCTAGGAGTAATATTACGCGAAATATGTGCGTTTAAAGTTTTTATAAAAAAGAAAAAGATTCTGAAAAAGTAAAATTTAATGCAAAAATTTACCCTCTAGGAGCAATATTAAGCGAAATATGTGCGTTTAAAGTTTTTATAAAAAAGAAAAAGATTCTGAAAAAGCAAAATTTGATGCAAAAATTTACACTCTAGGAACAAAATTAAGCGAATTATGAGATAATAAAATTTTATGGAAAAATTTACCCTCTAGGTGAAATATTAAGCAAAATATGAGCGTTTAAAGTTTTTATAAAAAAGAAAAAGATTCTGAAAAAGCAAAATTTGATGCAAAAATTTACACTCTAGGAGCAAAATTAAGCGAATTATGAGATAATAAAATTTTATGGAAAAATTTACCCTCTAGGTGAAATATTAAGCAAAATATGAGCGCTTAAAGTTTTTATAAAAAAGAAAAAGATTCTGAAAAAGCAAAATTTGATGCAAAAATTTACCCTCTAGGAGCAATATTAAGCAAAATATGAGCGTTTAAAGTTTTTATAAAAAAGAAAAAGATTCTGAAAAAGCAAAATTTGATGCAAAAATTTACACTCTAGGAGCAAAATTAAGCGAATTATGAGATAATAAAATTTTATGGAAAAATTTACCCTCTAGGTGAAATATTAAGCAAAATATGAGCGTTTAAAGTTTTTATAAAAAAGAAAAAGATTCTGAAAAAGTAAAATTTAAAGCAAAAATTTACCCTCTAGGAGCAATATTAAGCGAAATATGAGCGTTTAAAGTTTTTATAAAAAAGAAAAAGATTCTGAAAAAGCAAAATTTGATGCAAAAATTTACACTCTAGGAGCAAAATTAAGCGAATTATGAGATAATAAAATTTTATGCAAAAATTTACCCTCTAGGAGCAATATTAAGCAAAATATGTGCGTTTAAAGTTTTTATAAAAAAGAAAAAGATTCTGAAAAAGCAAAATTTGATGCAAAAATTTACACTCTAGGAACAAAATTAAGCGAATTATGAGATAATAAAATTTTATGGAAAAATTTACCCTCTAGGTGAAATATTAAGCAAAATATGAGCGTTTAAAGTTTTTATAAAAAAGAAAAAGATTCTGAAAAAGCAAAATTTGATGCAAAAATTTACCCTCTAGGAGCAATATTAAGCAAAATATGAGCGTTTAAAGTTTTTATAAAAAAGAAAAAGATTCTGAAAAAGCAAAATTTGATGCAAAAATTTACACTCTAGGAGCAAAATTAAGCGAATTATGAGATAATAAAATTTTATGGAAAAATTTACCCTCTAGGTGAAATATTAAGCAAAATATGAGCGTTTAAAGTTTTTATAAAAAAGAAAAAGATTCTGAAAAAGTAAAATTTAAAGCAAAAATTTACCCTCTAGGAGCAATATTAAGCGAAATATGAGCGTTTAAAGTTTTTATAAAAAAGAAAAAGATTCTGAAAAAGTAAAATTTAATGCAAAAATTTACCCTCTAGGAGCAATATTAAGCAAAATATGAGCGTTTAAAGTTTTTATAAAAAAGAAAAAGATTCTGAAAAAGTAAAATTTAAAGCAAAAATTTACCCTCTAGGAGCAATATTAAGCGAATTATGAGCGTTTAAAAATTATATAAAAAAGAAAAAGATTCTGAAAAAGCAAAATTTAAAGCAAAAATTTACCCTCTAGGAGCAAAATTAAGCGAATTATGAGATAATAAAATCTTATGGAAAAATTTACCCTCTAGGTGAAATATTAAGCGAAATATGTGCGTTTAAAGTTTTTATAAAAAAGAAAAAGATTCTGAAAAAGCAAAATTTGATGCAAAAATTTACACTCTAGGAGCAAAATTAAGCGAATTATGAGATAATAAAATTTTATGGAAAAATTTACCCTCTAGGTGAAATATTAAGCAAAATATGAGCGTTTAAAGTTTTTATAAAAAAGAAAAAGATTCTGAAAAAGTAAAATTTAAAGCAAAAATTTACCCTCTAGGAGCAATATTAAGCGAAATATGAGCGTTTAAAGTTTTTATAAAAAAGAAAAAGATTCTGAAAAAGTAAAATTTAATGCAAAAATTTACCCTCTAGGAGCAATATTAAGCAAAATATGAGCGTTTAAAATTTTTATAAAAAAGAAAACGATTCTGAAAAAGTAAAATTTAAAGCAAAAATTTACCCTCTAGGAGCAATATTAAGCGAATTATGAGCGTTTAAAAATTATATAAAAAAGAAAAAGATTCTGAAAAAGTAAAATTTAAAGCAAAAATTTACCCTCTAGGAGCAATATTAAGCGAATTATGAGCGTTTAAAAATTATATAAAAAAGAAAAAGATTCTGAAAAAGTAAAATTTAAAGCAAAAATTTACCCTCTAGGGGTAATATTAAGCGAAATATGTGCGTTTAAAGTTTTTATAAAAAAGAAAAAGATTCTGAAAAAGCAAAATTTGATGCAAAAATTTACACTCTAGGAACAAAATTAAGCGAATTATGAGATAATAAAATTTTATGGAAAAATTTACCCTCTAGGTGAAATATTAAGCAAAATATGAGCGTTTAAAGTTTTTATAAAAAAGAAAAAGATTCTGAAAAAGCAAAATTTGATGCAAAAATTTACCCTCTAGGAGCAATATTAAGCAAAATATGAGCGTTTAAAGTTTTTATAAAAAAGAAAAAGATTCTGAAAAAGCAAAATTTGATGCAAAAATTTACACTCTAGGAGCAAAATTAAGCGAATTATGAGATAATAAAATTTTATGGAAAAATTTACCCTCTAGGTGAAATATTAAGCAAAATATGAGCGTTTAAAGTTTTTATAAAAAAGAAAACGATTCTGAAAAAGTAAAATTTAAAGCAAAAATTTACCCTCTAGGAGCAATATTAAGCGAATTATGAGGGTTTAAAAATTATATAAAAAAGAAAAAGATTCTGAAAAAGTAAAATTTAAAGCAAAAATTTACCCTCTAGGAGCAATATTAAGCGAATTATGAGCGTTTAACAATTATATAAAAAAGAAAAAGATTCTGAAAAAGTAAAATTTAAAGCAAAAATTTACCCTCTAGGAGCAATATTAAGCGAAATATGAGCGTTTAAAGTTTTTATAAAAAAGAAAAAGATTCTGAAAAAGTAAAATTTAATGCAAAAATTTACCCTCTAGGAGCAATATTAAGCAAAATATGAGCGTTTAAAGTTTTTATAAAAAAGAAAAAGATTCTGAAAAAGTAAAATTTAAAGCAAAAATTTACCCTCTAGGAGCAATATTAAGCAAAATATGAGCGTTTAAAGTTTTTATAAAAAAGAAAAAGATTCTGAAAAAGTAAAATTTAAAGCAAAAATTTACCCTCTAGGAGCAATATTAAGCGAATTATGAGCGTTTAAAAATTATATAAAAAGAAAAAGATTCTGAAAAAGCAAAATTTAAAGCAAAAATTTACCCTCTAGGAGCAAAATTAAGCGAATTATGAGATAATAAAATCTTATGGAAAAATTTACCCTCTAGGTGAAATATTAAGCAAAATATGAGCGTTTAAAGTTTTTATAAAAAAGAAAAAGATTCTGAAAAAGTAAAATTTAAAGCAAAAATTTACCCTCTAGGAGCAATATTAAGCGAAATATGAGCGTTTAAAGTTTTTATAAAAAAGAAAAAGATTCTGAAAAAGTAAAATTTAATGCAAAAATTTACCCTCTAGGAGCAATATTAAGCAAAATATGAGCGTTTAAAGTTTTTATAAAAAAGAAAAAGATTCTGAAAAAGTAAAATTTAAAGCAAAAATTTACCCTCTAGGAGCAATATTAAGCGAATTATGAGCGTTTAAAAATTATATAAAAAAGAAAAAGATTCTGAAAAAGCAAAATTTAAAGCAAAAATTTACCCTCTAGGAGCAAAATTAAGCGAATTATGAGATAATAAAATCTTATGGAAAAATTTACCCTCTAGGTGAAATATTAAGCGAAATATGTGCGTTTAAAGTTTTTATAAAAAAGAAAAAGATTCTGAAAAAGCAAAATTTGATGCAAAAATTTACACTCTAGGAGCAAAATTAAGCGAATTATGAGATAATAAAATTTTATGGAAAAATTTACCCTCTAGGTGAAATATTAAGCAAAATATGAGCGTTTAAAGTTTTTATAAAAAAGAAAAAGATTCTGAAAAAGTAAAATTTAAAGCAAAAATTTACCCTCTAGGAGCAATATTAAGCGAAATATGAGCGTTTAAAGTTTTTATAAAAAAGAAAAAGATTCTGAAAAAGTAAAATTTAATGCAAAAATTTACCCTCTAGGAGCAATATTAAGCAAAATATGAGCGTTTAAAATTTTTATAAAAAAGAAAACGATTCTGAAAAAGTAAAATTTAAAGCAAAAATTTACCCTCTAGGAGCAATATTAAGCGAATTATGAGCGTTTAAAAATTATATAAAAAAGAAAAAGATTCTGAAAAAGTAAAATTTAAAGCAAAAATTTACCCTCTAGGAGCAATATTAAGCGAATTATGAGCGTTTAAAAATTATATAAAAAAGAAAAAGATTCTGAAAAAGTAAAATTTAAAGCAAAAATTTACCCTCTAGGGGTAATATTAAGCGAAATATGTGCGTTTAAAGTTTTTATAAAAAAGAAAAAGATTCTGAAAAAGCAAAATTTGATGCAAAAATTTACACTCTAGGAACAAAATTAAGCGAATTATGAGATAATAAAATTTTATGGAAAAATTTACCCTCTAGGTGAAATATTAAGCAAAATATGAGCGTTTAAAGTTTTTATAAAAAAGAAAAAGATTCTGAAAAAGCAAAATTTGATGCAAAAATTTACCCTCTAGGAGCAATATTAAGCAAAATATGAGCGTTTAAAGTTTTTATAAAAAAGAAAAAGATTCTGAAAAAGCAAAATTTGATGCAAAAATTTACACTCTAGGAGCAAAATTAAGCGAATTATGAGATAATAAAATTTTATGGAAAAATTTACCCTCTAGGTGAAATATTAAGCAAAATATGAGCGTTTAAAGTTTTTATAAAAAAGAAAACGATTCTGAAAAAGTAAAATTTAAAGCAAAAATTTACCCTCTAGGAGCAATATTAAGCGAATTATGAGGGTTTAAAAATTATATAAAAAAGAAAAAGATTCTGAAAAAGTAAAATTTAAAGCAAAAATTTACCCTCTAGGAGCAATATTAAGCGAATTATGAGCGTTTAACAATTATATAAAAAAGAAAAAGATTCTGAAAAAGTAAAATTTAAAGCAAAAATTTACCCTCTAGGAGCAATATTAAGCGAAATATGAGCGTTTAAAGTTTTTATAAAAAAGAAAAAGATTCTGAAAAAGTAAAATTTAATGCAAAAATTTACCCTCTAGGAGCAATATTAAGCAAAATATGAGCGTTTAAAGTTTTTATAAAAAAGAAAAAGATTCTGAAAAAGTAAAATTTAAAGCAAAAATTTACCCTCTAGGAGCAATATTAAGCAAAATATGAGCGTTTAAAGTTTTTATAAAAAAGAAAAAGATTCTGAAAAAGTAAAATTTAAAGCAAAAATTTACCCTCTAGGAGCAATATTAAGCGAATTATGAGCGTTTAAAAATTATATAAAAAAGAAAAAGATTCTGAAAAAGCAAAATTTAAAGCAAAAATTTACCCTCTAGGAGCAAAATTAAGCGAATTATGAGATAATAAAATCTTATGGAAAAATTTACCCTCTAGGTGAAATATTAAGCGAAATATGTGCGTTTAAAGTTTTTATAAAAAAGAAAAAGATTCTGAAAAAGCAAAATTTGATGCAAAAATTTACACTCTAGGAGCAAAATTAAGCGAATTATGAGATAATAAAATTTTATGGAAAAATTTACCCTCTAGGTGAAATATTAAGCAAAATATGAGCGTTTAAAGTTTTTATAAAAAAGAAAAAGATTCTGAAAAAGTAAAATTTAAAGCAAAAATTTACCCTCTAGGAGCAATATTAAGCGAAATATGAGCGTTTAAAGTTTTTATAAAAAAGAAAAAGATTCTGAAAAAGTAAAATTTAATGCAAAAATTTACCCTCTAGGAGCAATATTAAGCAAAATATGAGCGTTTAAAGTTTTTATAAAAAAGAAAACGATTCTGAAAAAGTAAAATTTAAAGCAAAAATTTACCCTCTAGGAGCAATATTAAGCGAATTATGAGCGTTTAAAAATTATATAAAAAAGAAAAAGATTCTGAAAAAGTAAAATTTAAAGCAAAAATTTACCCTCTAGGAGCAATATTAAGCGAATTATGAGCGTTTAAAAATTATATAAAAAAGAAAAAGATTCTGAAAAAGTAAAATTTAAAGCAAAAATTTACCCTCTAGGGGTAATATTAAGCGAAATATGTGCGTTTAAAGTTTTTATAAAAAAGAAAAAGATTCTGAAAAAGCAAAATTTGATGCAAAAATTTACCCTCTAGGAGCAATATTAAGCAAAATATGAGCGTTTAAAGTTTTTATAAAAAAGAAAAAGATTCTGAAAAAGCAAAATTTGATGCAAAAATTTACACTCTAGGAGCAATATTAAGCGAATTATGAGCGTTTAAAAATTATATAAAAAAGAAAAAGATTCTGAAAAAGTAAAATTTAAAGCAAAAATTTACCCTCTAGGAGCAATATTAAGCGAATTATGAGCGTTTAACAATTATATAAAAAAGAAAAAGATTCTGAAAAAGTAAAATTTAAAGCAAAAATTTACCCTCTAGGAGCAATATTAAGCGAAATATGAGCGTTTAAAGTTTTTATAAAAAAGAAAAAGATTCTGAAAAAGTAAAATTTAATGCAAAAATTTACCCTCTAGGAGCAATATTAAGCAAAATATGAGCGTTTAAAGTTTTTATAAAAAAGAAAAAGATTCTGAAAAAGTAAAATTTAAAGCAAAAATTTACCCTCTAGGAGCAATATTAAGCGAATTATGAGCGTTTAAAAATTATATAAAAAAGAAAAAGATTCTGAAAAAGTAAAATTTAAAGCAAAAATTTACCCTCTAGGAGCAATATTAAGCGAAATATGAGCGTTTAAAGTTTTTATAAAAAAGAAAAAGATTCTGACAAAGCAAAATTTGATGCTAAAATTTACCCTCTAGGAGCAATATTAAGCAAAATATGTGCGTTTAAAGTTTTTATAAAAAAGAAAAAGATTCTGAAAAAGTAAAATTTAAAGCAAAAATTTACCCTCTAGGGGCAATATTAAGCGAATTATGAGCGTTTAAAGTTTTAAAAAAGAAAAAGATTCTGAAAAAGTAAAATTTAAAGCAAAAATTTACCCTCTAGGAGCAATATTAAGCGAAATATGAGCGTTTAAAAATGTTATAAAAAGGAAAAGGATTCTGAACAAGTAAAATTTAATGCAAAATTTTACCCTCTTGGAGCAAAATTAAGCGAATTATGAGCGTTTAAAAATGTTATAAAAAGGAAAAAGATTCTGAAAAAGCAAAATTTGATGGAAAAATTTACACTCTAGGAGCAATATTAAGCGAAATATGAGCGTTTAAAGTTTTTATAAAAAAGAAAACGATTCTGAAAAAGTAAAATTTAAAGCAAAAATTTACCCTCTAGGAGCAATATTAAGCGAATTATGAGGGTTTAAAAATTATATAAAAAAGAAAAAGATTCTGAAAAAGTAAAATTTAAAGCAAAAATTTACCCTCTAGGAGCAATATTAAGCGAATTATGAGCGTTTAACAATTATATAAAAAAGAAAAAGATTCTGAAAAAGTAAAATTTAAAGCAAAAATTTACCCTCTAGGAGCAATATTAAGCGAAATATGAGCGTTTAAAGTTTTTATAAAAAAGAAAAAGATTCTGAAAAAGTAAAATTTAATGCAAAAATTTACCCTCTAGGAGCAATATTAAGCAAAATATGAGCGTTTAAAGTTTTTATAAAAAAGAAAACGATTCTGAAAAAGTAAAATTTAAAGCAAAAATTTACCCTCTAGGAGCAATATTAAGCGAATTATGAGGGTTTAAAAATTATATAAAAAAGAAAAAGATTCTGAAAAAGTAAAATTTAAAGCAAAAATTTACCCTCTAGGAGCAATATTAAGCGAATTATGAGCGTTTAACAATTATATAAAAAAGAAAAAGATTCTGAAAAAGTAAAATTTAAAGCAAAAATTTACCCTCTAGGAGCAATATTAAGCGAAATATGAGCGTTTAAAGTTTTTATAAAAAAGAAAAAGATTCTGAAAAAGTAAAATTTAATGCAAAAATTTACCCTCTAGGAGCAATATTAAGCAAAATATGAGCGTTTAAAGTTTTTATAAAAAAGAAAAAGATTCTGAAAAAGTAAAATTTAAAGCAAAAATTTACCCTCTAGGAGCAATATTAAGCGAATTATGAGCGTTTAAAAATTATATAAAAAAGAAAAAGATTCTGAAAAAGTAAAATTTAAAGCAAAAATTTACCCTCTAGGAGCAATATTAAGCGAAATATGAGCGTTTAAAGTTTTTATAAAAAAGAAAAAGATTCTGACAAAGCAAAATTTGATGCTAAAATTTACCCTCTAGGAGCAATATTAAGCAAAATATGTGCGTTTAAAGTTTTTATAAAAAAGAAAAAGATTCTGAAAAAGTAAAATTTAAAGCAAAAATTTACCCTCTAGGGGCAATATTAAGCGAATTATGAGCGTTTAAAGTTTTAAAAAAGAAAAAGATTCTGAAAAAGTAAAATTTAAAGCAAAAATTTACCCTCTAGGAGCAATATTAAGCGAAATATGAGCGTTTAAAAATGTTATAAAAAGGAAAAGGATTCTGAACAAGTAAAATTTAATGCAAAATTTTACCCTCTTGGAGCAAAATTAAGCGAATTATGAGCGTTTAAAAATGTTATAAAAAGGAAAAAGATTCTGAAAAAGCAAAATTTGATGGAAAAATTTACACTCTAGGAGCAATATTAAGCGAAATATGAGCGTTTAAAGTTTTTATAAAAAAGAAAAATATTCTGAAAAAGTAAAATTTAAAGCAAAAATTTACCCTCTAGGAGCAATATTAAGCGAAATATGTGCGTTTAAAGTTTTTATAAAAAAGAAAAAAGATTCTGAAAAAGTAAAATTTAATGCAAAAATTTACCCTCTAGGGGCAATATTAAGCGAATTATGAGCGTTTAAAGTTTTTATAAAAAAGAAAAAGATTCTGAAAAAGTAAAATTTAATGCAAAAATTTACCCTCTAGGGGCAATATTAAGCGAATTATGAGCGTTTAAAGTTTTTATAAAAAAGAAAAAGATTCTGAAAAAGTAAAATTTAATGCAAAAATTTACCCTCTAGGGGCAATATTAAGCGAATTATGAGCGTTTAAAGTTTTTATAAAAAAGAAAAAGATTCTGCAAAAGTAAAATTTAATGCAAAAATTTACCCTCTAGGGGCAATATTAAGCGAATTATGAGCGTTTAAAGTTTTAAAAAAGAAAAAGATTCTGAAAAAGTAAAATTTAAAGCAAAAATTTACCCTCTAGGAGCAATATTAAGCGAAATATGAGCGTTTAAAGTTTTTACAAAAAAGAAAAAGATTCTGAAAAAGTAAAATTTAATGCAAAAATTTACCCTCTAGGAGCAAAATTAAGCGAATTATGAGCGTTTAAAGTTTTTATAAAAAAGAAAAAGATTCAGAAAAAGTAAAATTTAAAGCAAAAATTTACCCTCTAGGAGCAATATTAAGCGAAATATGTGCGTTTAAAGTTTTTACAAAAAAGAAAAAGATTCTGAAAAATTAAAATTTAATGCAAAAATTTACCCTCTAGGGGCAATACTAAGCGAATTATGAGCGTTTAAAGTTTTTATAAAAAAGAAAAAGATTCTGAAAAATTAAAATTTAATGCAAAAATTTACCCTCTAGGGGCAATATTCAGCGAATTATGAGCGTTTAAAGTTTTTATAAAAAAGAAAAAGATTCTGAAAAAGTAAAATTTAATGCAAAAATTTACCCTCTAGGAGCAAAATTAAGCGAATTATGAGATAATAAAATTTTATGGAAAAATTTACCCTCTAGGAGCAATATTAAGCAAAATATGAGCGTTTAAAGTTTTTATAAAAAAGAAAAAGATTCTGAAAAAGTAAAATTTAAAGCAAAAATTTACCCTCTAGGGCAATATTAAGCGAATTATGAGCGTTTAAAGTTTTTATGAAAAAGAAAAAGATTCTGAAAAAGTAAAATTTAAAGCAAAAATTTACCCTCTAGGAGTAATATTAAGCGAATTATGAGTGTTTAAAGTTTTTATAAAAAAGAAAAAGATTCTGCAAAAGTAAAATTTAATGCAAAAATTTACCCTCTAGGGGCAATATTAAGCGAATTATGAGCGTTTAAAGTTTTTATAAAAAAGAAAAAGATTCTGAAAAAGTAAAATTTAATGCAAAAATTTACCCTCTAGGGGCAATATTAAGCGAATTATGAGCGTTTAAAAATGTTATAAAAAGGAAAAAGATTCTGAAAAAGCAAAATTTGATGGAAAAATTTACACTCTAGGAGCAAAATTAAGCGAATTATGAGCGTTTAAAGTTTTTATAAAAAAGAAAAAGATTCTGAAAAAGTAAAATTTAATGCAAAAATTTACCCTCTAGGGGCAATACTAAGCGAATTATGAGCGTTTAAAGTTTTTATAAAAAAGAAAAAGATTCTGAAAAAGTAAAATTTAATACAAAAATTTACCCTCTAGGGGCAATATTAAGCGAATTATGAGCGTTTAAAGTTTTTATAAAAAAGAAAAAGATTCTGAAAAAGTAAAATTTAATGCAAAAATTTACCCTCTAGGAGCAAAATTAAGCGAATTATGAGATAATAAAATTTTATGGAAAAATTTACCCTCTAGGAGCAATATTAAGCGAAATATGTGCGTTTAAAGTTTTTACAAAAAAGAAAAAGATTCTGAAAAAGTAAAATTTAAAGCAAAAATTTACCCTCTAGGAGTAATATTAAGCGAATTATGAGCGTTTAAAGTTTTTATAAAAAAGAAAAAGATTCTGAAAAAGTAAAATTTAAAGCAAAAATTTACCCTCTAGGAGCAATATTAAGCGAAATATGAGCGTTTAAAGTTTTTACAAAAAAGAAAAAGATTCTGAAAAAGTAAAATTTAATGCAAAAATTTACCCTCTAGGGGCAATATTAAGCGAATTATGAGCGTTTAAAGTTTTTATAAAAAAGAAAAAGATTCTGAAAAAGTAAAATTTAATGCAAAAATTTACCCTCTAGGAGCAATATTAAGCAAAATATGTGCGTTTAAAGTTTTTGTAAAAAAGAAAAAGATTCTGAAAAAGTAAAATTTAAAGCAAAAGTTTACCCTCTAGGAGCAATATTAAGCGAAATATGAGCGTTTAAAGTTTTTATAAAAAAGAAAAAGATTCTGAAAAAGCAAAATTTGATGCAAAAATTTACCCTCTAGGAGCAATATTAAGCAAAATATGTGCGTTTAAAGTTTTTATAAAAAAGAAAAAGATTCTGAAAAAGTAAAATTTAATGCAAAAATTTACCCTCTGGGAGCAAAATTAAGCGAATTATGAGCGTTTAAAAATGTTATAAAAAGGAAAAAGATTCTGAAAAAGCAAAATTTGATGGAAAAATTTACACTCTAGGAGCAATATTAAGCGAAATATGAGCGTTTAAAGTTTTTATAAAAAAGAAAAAGATTCTGAAAAAGTAAAATTTAAAGCAAAAATTTACCCTCTAGGAGCAATATTAAGCGAAATATGTGCGTTTAAAGTTTTTATAAAAAAGAAAAAAGATTCTGAAAAAGTAAAATTTAATGCAAAAATTTACCCTCTAGGGGCAATATTAAGCGAATTATGAGCGTTTAAAGTTTTATAAAAAAGAAAAAGATTCTGAAAAAGTAAAATTTAATGCAAAAATTTACCCTCTAGGGGCAATATTAAGCGAATTATGAGCGTTTAAAGTTTTTATAAAAAAGAAAAAGATTCTGAAAAAGTAAAATTTAATGCAAAAATTTACCCTCTAGGGGCAATATTAAGCGAATTATGAGCGTTTCAAGTTTTTATAAAAAAGAAAAAGATTCTGAAAAAGTAAAATTTAATGCAAAAATTTGCCCTCTAGGGGCAATATTAAGCGAATTATGAGCGTTTAAAGTTTTTATAAAAAAGAAAAAGATTATGAAAAAGTAAAATTTAATACAAAAATTTACCCTCTAGGGGCAATATTAAGCGAATTATGAGCGTTTAAAAATGTTATAAAAAGGAAAAAGATTCTGAAAAAGCAAAATTTGATGGAAAAATTTACACTCTAGGAGCAATATTAAGCGAAATATGAGCGTTTAAATTTTTTATAAAAAAGAAAAAGATTCTGAAAAAGTAAAATTTAAAGCAAAAATTTACCCTCTAGGAGCAATATTAAGCGAAATATGAGCGTTTAAAGTTTTTATAAAAAAGAAAAAGATTCTGAAAAAGTAAAATTTAATGCAAAAATTTACCCTCTAGGGGCAATATTAAGCGAATTATGAGCGTTTAAAGTTTTTATAAAAAAGAAAAAGATTCTGAAAAAGTAAAATTTAATGCAAAAATTTACCCTCTAGGGGCAATATTAAGCGAATTATGAGCGTTTAAAGTTTTTATAAAAAAGAAAAAGATTCTGAAAAAGTAAAATTTAAAGCAAAAATTTACCCTCTAGGAGCAATATTAAGCGAATTATGAGCGTTTAAAAATTATATAAAAAAGAAAAAGATTCTGAAAAAGTAAAATTTAAAGCAAAAATTTACCCTCTAGGAGTAATATTAAGCGAATTATGAGCGTTTAAAGTTTTTATAAAAAAGAAAAAGATTCTGAAAAAGTAAAATTTAAAGCTAAAATTTACCCTCTAGGAGCAATATTAAGCGAAATATGTGCGTTTAAAGTTTTTACAAAAAAGAAAAAGATTCTGAAAAAGTAAAATTTAATGCAAAAATTTACCCTCTAGGAGCAATATTAAGCGAATTATGAGCGTTTAAAAATTATATAAAAAAGAAAAAGATTCTGAAAAAGTAAAATTTAAAGCAAAAATTTACCCTCTAGGAGTAATATTAAGCGAATTATGAGCGTTTAAAGTTTTTATAAAAAAGAAAAAGATTCTGAAAAAGTAAAATTTAAAGCAAAAATTTACCCTCTAGGTGCAATATTAAGCGAAATATGTGCTTTTAAAGTTTTTACAAAAAAGAAAAAGATTCTGAAAAAGTAAAATTTAATGCAAAAATTTACCCTCTAGGGGCAATATTAAGCGAATTATGAGCGTTTAAAGTTTTTATAAAAAAGAAAAAGATTCTGAAAAAGTAAAATTTAATGCAAAAATTTACCCTCTAGGAGCAATATTAAGCAAAATATGTGCGTTTAAAGTTTTTGTAAAAAAGAAAAAGATTCTGAAAAAGTAAAATTTAAAGCAAAAGTTTACCCTCTAGGAGCAATATTAAGCGAAATATGAGCGTTTAAATTTTTATAAAAAAGAAAAAGATTCTGAAAAAGCAAAATTTGATGCAAAAATTTACCCTCTAGGAGCAATATTAAGCAAAATATGTGCGTTTAAAGTTTTTATAAAAAAGAAAAAGATTCTGAAAAAGTAAAATTTAATGCAAAAATTTACCCTCTGGGAGCAAAATTAAGCGAATTATGAGCGTTTAAAAATGTTATAAAAAGGAAAAAGATTCTGAAAAAGCAAAATTTGATGGAAAAATTTACACTCTAGGAGCAATATTAAGCGAAATATGAGCGTTTAAAGTTTTTATAAAAAAGAAAAATATTCTGAAAAAGTAAAATTTAATGCAAAAATTTACCCTCTAGGGGCAATATTAAGCGAATTATGAGCGTTTAAAGTTTTTATAAAAAAGAAAAAGATTCTGAAAAAGTAAAATTTAATGCAAAAATTTACCCTCTAGGGGCAATATTAAGCGAATTATGAGCGTTTAAAAATGTTATAAAAAGGAAAAAGATTCTGAAAAAGCAAAATTTGATGGAAAAATTTACACTCTAGGAGCAAAATTAAGCGAATTATGAGCGTTTAAAGTTTTTATAAAAAAGAAAAAGATTCTGAAAAAGTAAAATTTAAAGCAAAAATTTACCCTCTAGGAGCAATATTAAGCGAAATATGAGCGTTTAAAGTTTTTATAAAAAAGAAAAAGATTCTGAAAAAGTAAAATTTAATGCAAAAATTTACCCTCTAGGGGCAATATTAAGCGAATTATGAGCGTTTAAAGTTTTTATAAAAAAGAAAAAGATTCTGAAAAAGTAAAATTTAATGCAAAAATTTACCCTCTAGGAGCAATATTAAGCGAATTATGAGCGTTTAAAAATTATATAAAAAAGAAAAAGATTCTGAAAAAGTAAAATTTAAAGCAAAAATTTACCCTCTAGGAGCAATATTAAGCGAATTATGAGCGTTTAAAAATTATATAAAAAAGAAAAAGATTCTGAAAAAGTAAAATTTAAAGCAAAAATTTACCCTCTAGGAGTAATATTAAGCGAATTATGAGCGTTTAAAGTTTTTATAAAAAAGAAAAAGATTCTGAAAAAGTAAAATTTAAAGCAAAAATTTACCCTCTAGGAGCAATATTAAGCGAAATATGTGCGTTTAAAGTTTTTATAAAAAAGAAAAAGATTCTGAAAAAGTAAAATTTAAAGCAAAAATTTACCCTCTAGGAGCAATATTAAGCGAATTATGAGCGTTTAAAAATTATATAAAAAAGAAAAAGATTCTGAAAAAGTAAAATTTAAAGCAAAAATTTACCCTCTAGGAGTAATATTAAGCGAATTATGAGCGTTTAAAGTTTTTATAAAAAAGAAAAAGATTCTGAAAAAGTAAAATTTAATGCAAAAATTTACCCTCTAGGGGCAATATTAAGCGAATTATGAGCGTTTAAAGTTTTCATAAAAAAGAAAAAGATTCTGAAAAAGTAAAATTTAAAGCAAAAATTTACCCTCTAGGAGCAATATTAAGCGAAATATGAGCGTTTAAAGTTTTCATAAAAAAGAAAAAGATTCTGAAAAAGTAAAATTTAATGCAAAAATTTACCCTCTAGGAGCAATATTAAGCGAAATATGAGCGTTTAAAGTTTTCATAAAAAAGAAAAAGATTCTGAAAAAGTAAAATTTAATGCAAAAATTTACCCTCTAGGAGCAATATTAAGCGAATTATGAGCGTTTAAAAATTATATAAGAAAGAAAAAGATTCTGAAAAAGTAAAATTTAAAGCAAAAATTTACCCTCTAGGAGTAATATTAAACGAAATATGAGCGTTTAAAGTTTTTATAAAAAAGAAAAATATTCTGAAAAAGTAAAATTTAAAGCAAAAATTTACCCTCTAGGAGCAATATTAAGCGAATTATGAGCGTTTAAAAATTATATAAAAAAGAAAAAGATTCTGAAAAAGTAAAATTTAAAGCAAAAATTTACCCTCTAGGAGTAATATTAAGCGAATTATGAGCGTTTAAAGTTTTTATAAAAAAGAAAAAGATTCTGAAAAAGTAAAATTTAAAGCAAAAATTTACCCTCTAGGAGCAATATTAAGCGAATTATGAGCGTTTAAAAATTATATAAAAAAGAAAAAGATTCTGAAAAAGTAAAATTTAAAGCAAAAATTTACCCTCTAGGAGTAATATTAAGCGAATTATGAGCGTTTAAAGTTTTTATAAAAAAGAAAAAGATTCTGAAAAAGTAAAATTTAATGCAAAAATTTACCCTCTAGGAGCAATATTAAGCGAAATATGAGCGTTTAAAGTTTTCATAAAAAAGAAAAAGATTCTGAAAAAGTAAAATTTAATGCAAAAATTTACCCTCTAGGAGCAATATTAAGCGAATTATGAGCGTTTAAAGTTTTTATAAAAAAGAAAAAGATTCTGAAAAAGTAAAATTTAATGCAAAAATTTACCCTCTAGGAGCAATATTAAGCGAAATATGAGCGTTTAAAGTTTTCATAAAAAAGAAAAAGATTCTGAAAAAGTAAAATTTAATGCAAAAATTTACCCTCTAGGAGCAATATTAAGCGAATTATGAGCGTTTAAAAATTATATAAGAAAGAAAAAGATTCTGAAAAAGTAAAATTTAAAGCAAAAATTTACCCTCTAGGAGTAATATTAAGCGAATTATGAGCGTTTAAAGTTTTTATAAAAAAGAAAAAGATTCTGAAAAAGTAAAATTTAATGCAAAAATTTACCCTCTAGGAGCAATATTAAGCGAAATATGAGCGTTTAAAGTTTTCATAAAAAAGAAAAAGATTCTGAAAAAGTAAAATTTAATGCAAAAATTTACCCTCTAGGAGCAATATTAAGCGAATTATGAGCGTTTAAAAATTATATAAGAAAGAAAAAGATTCTGAAAAAGTAAAATTTAAAGCAAAAATTTACCCTCTAGGAGTAATATTAAACGAAATATGAGCGTTTAAAGTTTTTATAAAAAAGAAAAATATTCTGAAAAAGTAAAATTTAAAGCAAAAATTTACCCTCTAGGAGCAATATTAAGCGAAATATGAGCGTTTAAAGTTTTTACAAAAAAGAAAAAGATTCTGAAAAAGTAAAATTTAATGCAAAAATTTACACTCTAGGAGCAATATTAAGCGAAATATGAGCGTTTAAAGTTTTTATAAAAAAGAAAAAGATTCTGAAAAAGTAAAATTTAAAGCAAAATATTACCCTCTAGGAGCAATATTAAGCGAATTATGAGCGTTTAAAAATTATATAAAAAAGAAAAAGATTCTGAAAAAGTAAAATTTAAAGCAAAAATTTACCCTCTAGGAGTAATATTAAGCGAATTATGAGCGTTTAAAGTTTTTATAAAAAAGAAAAAGATTCTGAAAAAGTAAAATTTAATGCAAAAATTTACCCTCTAGGAGCAATATTAAGCGAAATATGAGCGTTTAAAGTTTTCATAAAAAAGAAAAAGATTCTGAAAAAGTAAAATTTAATGCAAAAATTTACCCTCTAGGAGCAATATTAAGCGAAATATGAGCGTTTAAAGTTTTTACAAAAAAGAAAAAGATTCTGAAAAAGTAAAATTTAATGCAAAAATTTACACTCTAGGAGTAATATTAAGCGAATTATGAGCGTTTAAAGTTTTTATAAAAAAGAAAAAGATTCTGAAAAAGTAAAATTTAATGCAAAAATTTACCCTCTAGGAGCAATATTAAGCGAAATATGAGCGTTTAAAGTTTTCATAAAAAAGAAAAAGATTCTGAAAAAGTAAAATTTAATGCAAAAATTTACCCTCTAGGAGCAATATTAAGCGAAATATGAGCGTTTAAAGTTTTCATAAAAAAGAAAAAGATTCTGAAAAAGTAAAATTTAATGCAAAAATTTACCCTCTAGGAGCAATATTAAGCGAATTATGAGCGTTTAAAAATTATATAAAAAAGAAAAAGATTCTGAAAAAGTAAAATTTAAAGCAAAAATTTACCCTCTAGGAGTAATATTAAGCGAATTATGAGCGTTTAAAGTTTTTATAAAAAAGAAAAAGATTCTGACAAAGTAAAATTTAAAGCAAAAATTTACCCTCTAGGAGCAATATTAAGCGAAATATGTGCGTTTAAAGTTTTTACAAAAAAGAAAAAGATTCTGAAAAAGTAAAATTTAGTGCAAAAATTTACCCTCTAGGGGCAATATTAAGCGAATTATGAGCGTTTAAAGTTTTTATAAAAAAGAAAAAGATTCTGAAAAAGTAAAATTTAAAGCAAAAATTTACCCTCTAGGAGCAATATTAAGCGAAATATGTGCGTTTAAAGTTTTTATAAAAAAGAAAAAGATTCTGAAAAAGTAAAATTTAATGCAAAAATTTACACTCTAGGAGTAATATTAAGCGAATTATGAGCGTTTAAAGTTTTTATAAAAAAGAAAAAGATTCTGAAAAAGTAAAATTTAATGCAAAAATTTACCCTCTAGGAGCAATATTAAGCGAAATATGAGCGTTTAAAGTTTTCATAAAAAAGAAAAAGATTCTGAAAAAGTAAAATTTAATGCAAAAATTTACCCTCTAGGAGCAATATTAAGCGAATTATGAGCGTTTAAAAATTATATAAAAAAGAAAAAGATTCTGAAAAAGTAAAATTTAAAGCAAAAATTTACCCTCTAGGAGTAATATTAAGCGAATTATGAGCGTTTAAAGTTTTTATAAAAAAGAAAAAGATTCTGACAAAGTAAAATTTAAAGCAAAAATTTACCCTCTAGGAGCAATATTAAGCGAAATATGTGCGTTTAAAGTTTTTACAAAAAAGAAAAAGATTCTGAAAAAGTAAAATTTAATGCAAAAATTTACCCTCTAGGGGCAATATTAAGCGAATTATGAGCGTTTAAAGTTTTTATAAAAAAGAAAAAGATTCTGAAAAAGTAAAATTTAATGCAAAAATTTACCCTCTAGGAGCAATATTAAGCAAAATATGTGCGTTTAAAGTTTTTGTAAAAAAGAAAAAGATTCTGAAAAAGTAAAATTTAAAGCAAAAGTTTACCCTCTAGGAGCAATATTAAGCGAAATATGAGCGTTTAAAGTTTTTATAAAAAAGAAAAAGATTCTGAAAAAGCAAAATTTGATGCAAAAATTTACCCTCTAGGAGCAATATTAAGCAAAATATGTGCGTTTAAAGTTTTTATAAAAAAGAAAAAGATTCTGAAAAAGTAAAATTTAATGCCAAAATTTACCCTCTGGGAGCAAAATTAAGCGAATTATGAGCGTTTAAAAATGTTATAAAAAGGAAAAAGATTCTGAAAAAGAAAATTTGATGGAAAAATTTACACTCTAGGAGCAATATTAAGCGAAATATGAGCGTTTAAAGTTTTTATAAAAAAGAAAAATATTCTGAAAAAGTAAAATTTAAAGCAAAAATTTACCCTCTAGGAGCAATATTAAGCGAAATATGAGCGTTTAAAGTTTTTATAAAAAAAAAAAAGATTCTGAAAAAGTAAAATTTAAAGCAAAAATTTACCCTCTAGGAGCAATATTAAGCGAAATATGTGCGTTTAAAGTTTTTATAAAAAAGAAAAAAGATTCTGAAAAAGTAAAATTTAATGCAAAAATTTACCCTCTAGGGGCAATATTAAGCGAATTATGAGCGTTTAAAGTTTTTATAAAAAAGAAAAAGATTCTGAAAAAGTAAAATTTAATGCAAAAATTTACCCTCTAGGGGCAATATTAAGCGAATTATGAGCGTTTAAAGTTTTTATAAAAAAGAAAAAGATTCTGAAAAAGTAAAATTTAATGCAAAAATTTACCCTCTAGGGGCAATATTAAGCGAATTATGAGCGTTTCAAGTTTTTATAAAAAAGAAAAAGATTCTGAAAAAGTAAAATTTAATGCAAAAATTTACCCTCTAGGGGCAATATTAAGCGAATTATGAGCGTTTAAAGTTTTTATAAAAAAGAAAAAGATTATGAAAAAGTAAAATTTAATACAAAAATTTACCCTCTAGGGGCAATATTAAGCGAATTATGAGCGTTTAAAAATGTTATAAAAAGGAAAAAGATTCTGAAAAAGCAAAATTTGATGGAAAAATTTACACTCTAGGAGCAATATTAAGCGAAATATGAGCGTTTAAATTTTTTATAAAAAAGAAAAAGATTCTGAAAAAGTAAAATTTAAAGCAAAAATTTACCCTCTAGGAGCAATATTAAGCGAAATATGAGCGTTTAAAGTTTTTATAAAAAAGAAAAAGATTCTGAAAAAGTAAAATTTAATGCAAAAATTTACCCTCTAGGGGCAATATTAAGCGAATTATGAGCGTTTAAAGTTTTTATAAAAAAGAAAAAGATTCTGAAAAAGTAAAATTTAAAGCAAAAATTTACCCTCTAGGGGCAATATTAAGCGAATTATGAGCGTTTAAAGTTTTTATAAAAAAGAAAAAGATTCTGCAAAAGTAAAATTTAATGCAAAAATTTACCCTCTAGGGGCAATATTAAGCGAATTATGAGCGTTTAAAGTTTTTATAAAAAAGAAAAAGATTCTGAAAAAGTAAAATTTAATGCAAAAATTTACCCTCTAGGGGCAATATTAAGCGAATTATGAGCGTTTAAAGTTTTCATAAAAAAGAAAAAGATTCTGAAAAAGTAAAATTTAATGCAAAAATTTACCCTCTAGGAGCAAAATTAAGCGAATTATGAGCGTTTAAAGTTTTTATAAAAAAGAAAAAGATTCTGAAAAAGTAAAATTTAATGCAAAAATTTACCCTCTAGGGGCAATACTAAGCGAATTATGAGCGTTTAAAGTTTTTATAAAAAAGAAAAAGATTCTGAAAAAGTAAAATTTAATACAAAAATTTACCCTCTAGGGGCAATATTAAGCGAATTATGAGCGTTTAAAGTTTTTATAAAAAAGAAAAAGATTCTGAAAAAGTAAAATTTAATGCAAAAATTTACCCTCTAGGGGCAATATTAAGCGAATTATGAGCGTTTAAAGTTTTTATAAAAAAGAAAAAGATTCTGAAAAAGTAAAATTTAATGCAAAAATTTACCCTCTAGGAGCAAAATTAAGCGAATTATGAGCGTTTAAAAATGTTATCAAAAGGAAAAAGATTCTGAAAAAGCAAAATTTGATGGAAAAATTTACACTCTAGGAGCAAAATTAAGCGAATTATGAGATAATAAAATCTTATGGAAAAATTTACCCTATAGGAGCAATATTAAGCGAAATATGAGCGTTTAAAGTTTTTATAAAAAAGAAAAAGATTCTGAAAAAGTAAAATTTAAAGCAAAAATTTACCCTCTAGGAGCAATATTAAGCGAAATATGTGCGTTTAAAGTTTTTATAAAAAAGAAAAAGATTCTGAAAAAGTAAAATTTAATGCAAAAATTTACCCTCTAGGGGCAATATTAAGCGAATTATGAGCGTTTAAAGTTTTTATAAAAAAGAAAAAGATTCTGAAAAAGTAAAATTTAATGCAAAAATTTACCCTCTAGGAGCAATATTAAGCAAATTATGAGCGTTTAAAGTTTTTATAAAAAAGAAAAAGATTCTGAAAAAGTAAAATTTAATGCAAAAATTTACCCTCTAGGAGCAAAATTAAGCGAATTATGAGCGTTTAAAAATGTTATAAAAAGGAAAAAGATTCTGAAAAAGCAAAATTTAATGCAAAAATTTACCCTCTAGGGGCAATATTAAGCGAATTTTGAGCGTTTCAAGTTTTTATAAAAAAGAAAAAGATTCTGAAAAAGTAAAATTTAATGCAAAAATTTACCCTCTAGGGGCAATATTAAGCGAATTATGAGCGTTTAAAGTTTTTATAAAAAAGAAAAAGATTATGAAAAAGTAAAATTTAATACAAAAATTTACCCTCTAGGGGCAATATTAAGCGAATTATGAGCGTTTAAAAATGTTATAAAAAGGAAAAAGATTCTGAAAAAGCAAAATTTGATGGAAAAATTTACACTCTAGGAGCAATATTAAGCGAAATATGAGCGTTTAAATTTTTTATAAAAAAGAAAAAGATTCTGAAAAAGTAAAATTTAAAGCAAAAATTTACCCTCTAGGAGCAATATTAAGCGAAATATGAGCGTTTAAAGTTTTTATAAAAAAGAAAAAGATTCTGAAAAAGTAAAATTTAATGCAAAAATTTACCCTCTAGGGGCAATATTAAGCGAATTATGAGCGTTTAAAGTTTTTATAAAAAAGAAAAAGATTCTGAAAAAGTAAAATTTAATGCAAAAATTTACCCTCTAGGGGCAATATTAAGCGAATTATGAGCGTTTAAAGTTTTTATAAAAAAGAAAAAGATTCTGAAAAAGTAAAATTTAAAGCAAAAATTTACCCTCTAGGGGCAATATTAAGCGAATTATGAGCGTTTAAAGTTTTTATAAAAAAGAAAAAGATTCTGCAAAAGTAAAATTTAATGCAAAAATTTACCCTCTAGGGGCAATATTAAGCGAATTATGAGCGTTTAAAGTTTTTATAAAAAAGAAAAAGATTCTGAAAAAGTAAAATTTAATGCAAAAATTTACCCTCTAGGGGCAATATTAAGCGAATTATGAGCGTTTAAAGTTTTCATAAAAAAGAAAAAGATTCTGAAAAAGTAAAATTTAATGCAAAAATTTACCCTCTAGGAGCAAAATTAAGCGAATTATGAGCGTTTAAAGTTTTTATAAAAAAGAAAAAGATTCTGAAAAAGTAAAATTTAATGCAAAAATTTACCCTCTAGGGGCAATGCTAAGCGAATTATGAGCGTTTAAAGTTTTTATAAAAAAGAAAAAGATTCTGAAAAAGTAAAATTTAATACAAAAATTTACCCTCTAGGGGCAATATTAAGCGAATTATGAGCGTTTAAAGTTTTTATAAAAAAGAAAAAGATTCTGAAAAAGTAAAATTTAATGCAAAAATTTACCCTCTAGGGGCAATATTAAGCGAATTATGAGCGTTTAAAGTTTTTATAAAAAAGAAAAAGATTCTGAAAAAGTAAAATTTAATGCAAAAATTTACCCTCTAGGAGCAAAATTAAGCGAATTATGAGCGTTTAAAAATGTTATAAAAAGGAAAAAGATTCTGAAAAAGCAAAATTTGATTAAAAAAAATTTACACTCTAGGAGCAAAATTAAGCGACTTATGAGATAATAAAATTTTATGGAAAAATTTACCCTCTAGGAGCAATATTAAGCGAATTATGAGCGTTTAAAGTTTTTAAAAAAAAAGAAAAAGATTCTGAAAAAGTAATATTTAAAGCAAAAATTTACCCTCTAGGAGCATTATTAAGCGAAATATGTGCGTTTAAAGTTTTTATAAAAAAGAAAAAGATTCTGAAAAAATAAAATTTAATGCAAAAATTTACCCTCTAGGAGTAATATTAAGCGAATTATGAGCGTTTAAAGTTTATATAAAAGAGAAAAAGATTCTGAAAAAGTAAAATTTAAAGCAAAAATTTACCCTCTAGGAGCAATATTAAGCAAAATATGTGCGTTTAAAGTTTTTATAAAAAAGAAAAAGATTCTGAAAAAATAAAATTTAATGCAAAAATTTACCCTCTAGGAGCAATATTAAGCAAAATATGTGCGTTTAAAGTTTTTATAAAAAAGAAAAAGATTCTGAAAAAGTAAAATTTAAAGCAAAAATTTACCCTCTAGGAGCAATATTAAGCGAAATATGTGCGTTTAAAGTTTTTATAAAAAAGAAAAAGATTCTGAAAAAATAAAATTTAATGCAAAAATTTACCCTCTAGGAGCAATATTAAGCAAAATATGTGCGTTTAAAGTTTTTATAAAAAAGAAAAAGATTCTGAAAAAGTAAAATTTAAAGCAAAAATTTACCCTCTAGGAGCAATATTAAGCGAAATATGTGTGTTTAAAGTTTTTATAAAAAAGAAAAAGATTCTGAAAAAGTAAAATTTAATGCAAAAATTTACCCTCTAGGAGCAATATTAAGCGAAATATGTGCGTTTAAAGTTTTTATAAAAAAGAAAAAGATTCTGAAAAAATAAAATTTAATGCAAAAATTTACCCTCTAGGAGCAATATTAAGCAAAATATGTGCGTTTAAAGTTTTTATAAAAAAGAAAAAGATTCTGAAAAAGTAAAATTTAAAGCAAAACCCTCTAGGAGCAATATTAAGCGAAATATGTGTGTTTAAAGTTTTTATAAAAAAGAAAAAGATTCTGAAAAAGTAAAATTTAATGCAAAAATTTACCCTCTAGGAGCAATATTAAGCGAAATATGTGCGTTTATAGTTTTTATAAAAAAGAAAAAGATTCTGAAAAAGTAAAATTTAATGCAAAAATTAACCCTCTAGGAGCAATATTAAGCGAAATATGTGCGTTTAAAGTTTTTATAAAAAAAAAAAAGATTCTGAAAAAGTAAAATTTAATGCAAAAATTTACCCTCTAGGAGCAATATTAAGCGAAATATGTGCGTTTAAAGTTTTTATAAAAAAGAAAAAGATTCTGAAAAAGTAAAATTTAATGCAAAAATTTACCCTCTAGGGGCAATATTAAGCGAATTATGAGCGTTTAAAGTTTTTATAAAAAAGAAAAAGATTCTGAAAAAGTAAAATTTAATGCAAAAATTTACCCTCTAGGAGCAATATTAAGCGAATTATGTGCGTTTAAAGTTTTTATAAAAAAGAAAAAGATTCTGAAAAAGTAAAATTTAATGCAAAAATTTACCCTCTAGGAGCAATATTAAGCGAAATATGTGCGTTTAAAGTTTTTATAAAAAAGAAAAAGATTCTGAAAAAGTAAAATTTAATGCAAAAATTTACCGTCTAGGAGCAATATTAAGCGAAATATGTGCGTTTAAAGTTTTTATAAAAAAGAAAAAGATTCTGAAAAAATAAAATTTAATGCAAAAATTTACCCTCTAGGAGCAATATTAAGCAAAATATGTGCGTTTAAAGTTTTTATAAAAAAGAAAAAGATTCTGAAAAAGTAAAATTTAAAGCAAAAATTTACCCTCTAGGAGCAATATTAAGCGAAATATGTGCGTTTAAAGTTTTTATAAAAAAGAAAAAGATTCTGAAAAAGTAAAATTTAATGCAAAAATTTACCCTCTAGGAGTAATATTAAGCGAATTATGAGCGTTTAAAGTTTTTATAAAAAAGAAAAAAATTCTGAAAAAGTAAAATTTAAAGCAAAAATTTACCCTCTAGGAGCAATATTAAGCGAAATATGTGCGTTTAAAGTTTCTATAAAAAAGAAAAAGATTCTGAAAAAGTAAAATTTAAAGCAAAAATTTACCCTATAGGAGCAATATTAAGCGAAATATGTGCGTTTAAAGTTTTTATAAAAAAGAAAAAGATTCTGAAAAAGTAAAATTTAATGCAAAAATTTACCCTCTAGGAGTAATATTAAGCGAATTATGAGCGTTTAAAGTTTTTATAAAAAAGAAAAAGATTCTGAAAAAGTAAAATTTAATGCAAAAATTTACCCTCTAGGAGCAATATTAAGCAAAATATGTGCGTTTAAAGTTTTTATAAAAAAGAAAAAGATTCTGAAAAAGTAAAATTTAATGCAAAAATTTACCCTCTAGGGGCAATATTAAGCGAATTATGAGCGTTTAAAGTTTTTATAAAAAAGAAAAAGATTCTGAAAAAGTAAAATTTAATGCAAAAATTTACCCTCTAGGAGTAATATTAAGCGAATTATGAGCGTTTAAAGTTTTTATAAAAAAGAAAAAGATTCTGAAAAAGTAAAATTTAAAGCAAAAATTTACCCTCTAGGAGCAATATTAAGCAAAATATGTGCGTTTAGAGTTTTTATAAAAAAGAAAAAGATTCTGAAAAAGTAAAATTTAGTGCAAAAATTTACCCTCTAGGGGCAATATTAAGCGAATTATGAGCGTTTAAAGTTTTTATAAAAAAGAAAAAGATTCTGAAAAAGTAAAATTTAATGCCAAAATTTACCCTCTAGGAGCAATATTAAGCGAAATATGTGCGTTTAAAGTTTTTACAAAAAAGAAAAAGATTCTGAAAAAGTAAAATTTAATGCAAAAATTTACCCTCTAGGGGCAATATTAAGCGAATTATGAGCGTTTAAAGTTTTTATAAAAACGAAAAAGATTCTGAAAAAGTAAAATTTAAAGCAAAAATTTACCCTCTAGGAGCAATATTAAGCGAAATATGTGCGTTTAAAGTTTTTATAAAAAAGAAAAAGATTCTGAAAAAGTAAAATTTAAAGCAAAAATTTACCCTCTAGGAGCAATATTAAGCGAAATATGTGCGTTTAAAGTTTTTATAAAACAGAAAAAGATTCTGAAAAAGTAAAATTTAATGCAAAAATTTACCCTCTAGGGGCAATATTAAGCGAATTATGAGGGTTTAAAGTTTTTATAAAAAAGAAAAAGATTCTGAAAAAGTAAAATGTAATGCAAAAATTTACCCTCTAGGAGCAATATTAAGCGAAATATGTGCGTTTAAAGTTTCTATAAAAAAGAAAAAGATTCTGAAAAAGTAAAATTTAATGCAAAAATTTACCCTCTAGGGGCAATATTAAGCGAATTATGAGCGTTTAAAGTTTTTATAAAAAAGAAAAAGATTCTGAAAAAGTAAAATTTAAAGCAAAAATTTACCCTCTAGGAGCAATATTAAGCGAAATATGTGCGTTTAAAGTTTTTACAAAAAAGAAAAAGATTCTGAAAAAGTAAAATTTAATGCAAAAATTTACCCTCTAGGGCAATATTAAGCAAATTATGAGCGTTTAAAGTTTTTATAAAAAAGAAAAAGATTCTGAAAAAGTAAAATTTAAAGCAAAAATTTACCCTCTAGGAGCAATATTAAGCAAAATATGTGCGTTTAAAGTTTTTATAAAAAAGAAAAAGATTCTGAAAAAGTAAAATTTAAAGCAAAAATTTACCCTCTAGGAGCAATATTAAGCAAAATATGTGCGTTTAAAGTTTTTATAAAAAAGAAAAAGATTCTGAAAAAGTAAAATTTAAAGCAAAAATTTACCCTCTAGGAGCAATATTAAGCAAAATATGTGCGTTTAAAGTTTTTACAAAAAAGAAAAAGATTCTGAAAAAGTAAAATTTAATGCAAAAATTTACCCTCTAGGGGCAATATTAAGCGAATTATGAGCGTTTAAAATTTTTATAAAAAAGGAAAATGATTCTGAAAAAAAAAAAATTTAATGTAAAAATTTAACCTCTGGGAGCATAATTAGGCGAATTATGAGCGTTTAAAGTTTTTATAAAAAAGGAAAATGATCTGAACAAAAAAAAATTTAATACAAAAATTTACCCTCTGGGAGCATAGTTAGGCGAATTATGAGCGTTTAAAGTTTTTGTAAAAAAAGAAAATGATTCTGAAAAAAAAAAAAAGGATGCAAAAATTTACCCTCTGGGAGCATAATTAGGCGAATTATGAGCGTTTAAAGTTTTTATAAAAAAGGAAAATGATCTGAACAAAAAAAAATTTAATACAAAAATTTACCCTCTGGGAGCATAATTAGGCGAATTATGAGCGTTTAAAGTTTTTATAAAAAAGGAAAATGATTCTGAAAAAAAAAAAAATTTAATGTAAAAATTTACCCTCTGGGAGCATAATTAGGCGAATTATGAGCGTTTAAAGGTTTTATAAAAAAGGAAAATGATTCTGAAAAAAAAAAGTTAATGCAAAAATTTACCCTCTGGGAGCATAATTAGGCGAATTATGAGCGTTTAAAGTTTTTATAAAAAAGGAAAATGATTCTGAAAAAAAAAAAAATTTAATGTAAAAATCTACCCTCTGGGAGCATAATTAGGCGAATTATGAGCGTTTAAAGTTTTTATAAAAAAGGAAAATGATCTGAACAAAAAAAAATTTAATGTAAAAATTTACCCTCTGGGAGCATATTTAGGCGAATTATGAGCGTTTAAAGTTTTTATAAAAAAGGAAAATGATTCTGAAAAAAAAAAAAATTTAATGCAAAAATTTACCCTCTGGGAGCATAATTAGGCGAATTATGAGCGTTTAAAGTTTTTATAAAAAAGGAAAATGATCTGAACAATAAAAAATTTAATACAAAAATTTACCCTCTGGGAGCATAATTAGGCGAATTATGAGCGTTTAAAATTTTTATAAAAAGGAAAATGATTCTGAGAAAAAAAAAATTGAATGCAAAAATTTACCCTCTGGGAGCATAATTAGGCGAATTATGACCGTTTAAAGTTTTTATAAAAAAGGAAAATGATTCTGAAAAAAAAATTGAATGCAAAAATTTACCCTCTGGGAGCATAATTAGGCGAATTATGAGCGTTTAAAGTTTTTATAAAAAAGGAAAATGATCTGAACAAAAAAGAATTTAATACAAAAATTTACCCTCTGGGAGCATAATTAGGCGAATTATGAGCGTTTAAATTTTTATCAAAATGCAAAATGATTCTGAAAAAAAAAAAAATTTAATGCAAAAATTTACCCTCTGGGAGCATAATTAGGCGAATTATGAGCGTTTAAAGTTTTTATAAAAAAGGAAAATGATTCTGAAAAAAAAAAAATTTAATGCAAAAATTTACCCTCTGGGGGCATAATTAGGCGAATTATGAGCGTTTAAAGTTTTTATAAAAAAGGAAAATGATTCTGAAAAAAAAAAAATTTAATGCAAAAATTTACCCTCTGGGAGCATAATTAGGCGAATTATGAGCGTTTAAAGTTTTTATAAAAAAGGAAAATGATTCTGAAAAAAAAAAAATTTAATGCAAAAATTTACCCTCTGGGAGCATAATTAGGCGAATTATGAGCGTTTAAAGTTTTTATAAAAAAGGAAAATGATTCTGAAAAAAAAAAAAATTTAATGCAAAAATTTACCCTCTGGGAGCATAATTAGGCAAATTATGAGCGTTTAAAGTTTTTATAAAAAGGAAAAAGATTCTGAAAAAGTAAAATTTAATGCAAAAATTTACCCTCTGGGAGCATAATTAGGCGAATTATGAGCGCTTAAAGTTTTTATAAAAAAGGAAAATGATTCTGAAAAAAAAAAAATTTAATGCAAAAATTTACCCTCTGGGAGCATAATTAGGCGAATTATGAGCGTTTAAATTTTTATCAAAATGCAAAATGATTCTGAAAAAAAAAAAAATTTAATGCAAAAATTTACCCTCTGGGAGCATAATTAGGCGAATTATGAGCGTTTAATGTTTTTATAAAAAAGGAAAATGATTCTGAAAAAAAAAAAATTTAATGCAAAAATTTACCCTCTGGGGGCATAATTAGGCGAATTATGAGCGTTTAAAGTTTTTATAAAAAAGGAAAATGATTCTGAAAAAAAAAAATTTAATGCAAAAATTTACCCTCTGGGAGCATAATTAGGCGAATTATGAGCGTTTAAAGTTTTTATAAAAAAGGAAAATGATTCTGAAAAAAAAAAAATTTAATGCAAAAATTTACCCTCTGGGAGCATAATTAGGCGAATTATGAGCGTTTAAAGTTTTTATAAAAAAGGAAAATGATTCTGAAAAAAAAAAAAATTTAATGCAAAAATTTACCCTCTGGGAGCATAATTAGGCGAATTATGAGCGTTTAAAGTTTTTATAAAAAGGAAAAAGATTCTGAAAAAGTAAAATTTAATGCAAAAATTTACCCTCTGGGAGCATAATTAGGCGAATTATGAGCGCTTAAAGTTTTTATAAAAAAGGAAAATGATTCTGAAAAAAAAAAAATTTAATGCAAAAATTTACCCTCTGGGAGCATAATTAGGCGAATTATGAGCGTTTAAAGTTTTTATAAAAAAGGAAAATGATTCAAAAAAAGTAAAATTTAATGAAAAATTTACCCTCTGGGAGCAATATTAGGCGAATTATGAGCGTTTAAAGTATTTATAAAAAAGGAAAATGATTCTGAAAAAAAAAATTTAGTGCAAAAATTGACCCTCTAGGAGCATTATTAAGCGAATTATGAGCGTTTAAAGGTGTTATAAAAAAGAAAAAAGATTATGAAAAAGCAAAATTTGATGCAGAAATTTACACTCTAGGAGCGAAATTAAGCGAATTATGAGCGTTTAAAGTTTTTATAAAAAAGGAAAATGATTCTGAAAAAAAAAAATTTAATGCAAAAATTTACCCTCTGGGAGCATAATTAGGCGAATTATGAGCGTTTAAAGTTTTTATAAAAAAGGAAAATGATCTGAAAAACAAAAAATTTAATACAAAAATTTACCCTCTGGGAGCATAATTAGGCGAATTATGAGCGTTTAAAGTTTTTATAAAAAAGGAAAATGATTCTGAAAAAAAAAAAATTTAATGCAAAAATTTACCCTCTGGGCGCATAATTAGGCGAATTATGAGCGTTTAAAGTTTTTATAAAAAAGGAAAATGATTCTGAAAAAAAAAAAAATTGAATGCAAAAATTTACCCTCTGGGAGCATAATTAGGCGAATTATGAGCGTTTAAAGTTCTTATTAAAAAGGAAAATGATTCTGAAAAAAAAAATTTAATGCAAAAATTTACCCTCTGCATAATTAGGCGAATTATGAGCGTTTAAAGTTTTTATAAAAAAGGAAAATGATTCTGAAAAAAAAAAATTTAATGCAAAAATTTACCCTCTGGGAGCATAATTAGGCGAATTATGAGCGTTTAAAGTTTTTATAAAAAAGGAAAATGATTCTGAAAAAAAAAAAATTTAATGCAAAAATTTACCCTCTGGGAGCATAATTAGGCGAATTATGAGCGTTTAAAGTTTTTATAAAAAAGGAAAATGATTCTGAAAAAAAAAAAAAATTGAATGCAAAAATTTACCCTCTGGGAGCATAATTAGGCGAATTATGAGCGTTTAAAGTTTTTATAAAAAAGGAAAATGATTCTGAAAAAAAAAAATTTAATGCAAAAATTTACCCTCTGGGAGCATAATTAGGCGAATTATGAGCGTTTAAAGTTTTTATAAAAAAGGAAAATGATCTGAAAAAAAAAAATTTAATACAAAAATTTACCCTCTGGGAGCATAATTAGGCGAATTATGAGCGTTTAAAATTTTTATAAAAAAGGAAAATGATTCTGAAAAAAAAAAAATTTAATGCAAAAATTTACCCTCTGGGAGCATAATTAGGCGAATTATGAGCGTTTAAAGTTTTTATAAAAAAGGAAAATGATTCTGAAAAAAAAAAAATTGAATGCAAAAATTTACCCTCTGGGAGCATAATTAGGCGAATTATGAGCGTTTAAAGTTATTATAAAAAAGGAAAATGATTCTGAAAAAAAAAAATTTAATGCAAAAATTTACCCTCTGCATAATTAGGCGAATTATGAGCGTTTAAAGTTTTTATAAAAAAGGAAAATGATCTGAAAAAAAAAAATTTAATACAAAAATTTACCCTCTGGGAGCATAATTAGGCGAATTATGAGCGTTTAAAGTTTTTATAAAAATGATTCTGAAAAAAAAAAAAATTTAATGCAAAAATTTACCCTCTGGGAGCATAATTAGGCGAATTATGAGCGTTTAAAGTTTTTATAAAAAAGGAAAATGATTCTGAAAAAAAAAATTTAATGAAAAAATTTACCCTCTGGGAGCATAATTAGGCGAATTATGAGCGTTTAAAGTTTTTATAAAAATGATTCTGAAAAAAAAAAAAATTTAATGCAAAAATTTACCCTCTGGGAGCATAATTAGGCGAATTATGAGCGTTTAAAGTTTTTATAAAAAAGGAAAATGATTCTGAAAAAAAAAATTTAATGCAAAAATTTACCCTCTGGGAGCATAATTAGGCGAATTATGAGCGTTTAAAGTTTTTATAAAAAAGGAAAATGATTCTGAAAAAAATTTACCCTCTGGGAGCATAATTAGGCGAATTATGAGCGTTTAAAGTTTTTGTAAAAAACGACAAAGGTTCCGAAAAAAAAAATTTAGTGCAAAAATTGACCCTCTAGGAGCATTATTAAGCGAATTATGATCGTTTAAAGTTTTTATAAAAAACGAAAAAGGTTCTGAAAAGTAAAATTTAATGCAAAAATTTAATTTTAAGTCATTGGCCCTTAGCAATAAACCAGACTCTCTTCAAGCTTTAAAACTCAATATTGAACGTGCTATTCATGACATACGACTGGATTTAGTGGAAAAGGTGCTCGAAGATTGGTTAATCAAATTCGTACCTGCAGAAGAAGTCGGTGAGGCCATTTGAATGACGTTTTATTCAGAACTCAATTGTATCGATTGTACTTCACATTAAATAAAAAACATTTGAATTTCCTTAACAATTAGTGTATTTGTTTTAAAAAGAAATTATATCAATTTTATTGGAAACCGCTATATATCTATTTATACCGGGGGGTGTACCAGAGCATGCGTATCAGTTTTTTAGGAGGGGAACGAGCCGCTATTTGGGGGTGTACCAGAGCATGCGTATCAGTTTTTTAGGAGGGGAACGAGCCGCTATTTTAAGATTTAAAAATTTAATTAAATTGAGGGTGCTCTATCGAGTGGTGGTATTTTCAACTGCCGGAAAGACCGCAATCGGTTTTTTAAGACCAAAAATGGCCGAAATTAGCCGAAATCGAGATTTTTAAATGAGAAGGGGTACTTTTTGATGCAAATTCAGATTCAGAATTCTATATTCAAAAATGCTATATTTTCCCTTGGTAAACTAAAATTAATGATAATCATTTTTATAGATAAATTTGTTTTTCGTGTTATCATATTTTTTATCTGAGTTTTCGGATGCTACAAAGCTTAAACAAAAAAAAAAAAACCAAAAAACAAAAAAAAAATAAAAAAGTACACCTTTTCATTTGAAAATCTCGATTTCGGCAAATTTCGGCCATTTTTGATCTTAAAAAACCGTGTTGTGGTCCTTTCCGAAAGTTGACAGTACCACCAATCGACAGGGCATCCTCGATTTAGTTAACAAACTTTTTTAAAAATTTTAAAATAACGCCTCCTCTCTTCTTAAAAACTGAAATTAAGAAAATAAAAAAAAAATAAATGGCCCGAACCGTTAAATAAATGGCCCGAACCGTGTTTAAAAAACCGTGTTGTGGTCCTTTCCGAAAGTTGACAGTACCACCAATCGATAGAGCATCCTCGATTTAGTTAATAAACTTTTTTAAAAATTTTAAAATAACGCCTCCTCTCTTCTTAAAAACTGAAATTAAGAAAATAATAAAAAAAAAATAAATGGCCCATTACCGAATTGAACCCATGATTCCCTACGGGTCAATTCGTATTTGCCGGCTCTAACCAACTGAGCCCACGGGCCATTTACATTTTGCGATCAAAAAGCAATAATAAACATACAAAACATTTTTTTTTATTTTTTTTTCATATAAATTTAAAAAAAAATAAGAAAAATTAAATGACTCATTGGGGAATCGAACCTAAGAGATTTTAGTTGTACGAGCTCTAACCAACTGATCAAAAGGACCAATTTTAATGTCTTTATACATATAACTTTCTGCAGTTATCTGGAAGTTCGGCGGAATATGACAGTTGACAGATGACAGATGACAGATGACATATGACATATGACAGATGACAGATGACAGATGACAGATGACAGATGACAGATGACAGATGACAGATGACAGATGACAGATGACAGATGACAGATGACAGATGACAGATGACAGATGACAGATGACAGATGACAGATGACAGATGACAGTGGTAAGTCTTGTTGAACAATATCATTTCCTCTTTCAGACTGTATTTCTGGTGGCTAAATCTGAATGTTGTAGCTTATACATATATTGTGAAGAGCAGCACAAACCTTAATAATAGATGCAACACGTTCAGGATTAAACCGACGTTTTCTTTCGCTTGATTAGCATCTCCACCTCGCTTTTAAAATACCTATATTTCGTTTTACTTGACTACGTGGCTGAGCGTGTACATCGTTAAAGTGCATTTCCGAACTTCCTTCTGCCGCAGATCTATGGAGTGCAAACAACCAAGGAAATAACGGATACCCACTATCACATTAACAAACGTACAGATTAATAAAAGATAACTGTTATTTTAATATTATATTTACCTAAAATCCTAAACTTTTCCTCTTCAAATTTTCTTTGCATATAGACTTGAACTACACTATCATTCCACACTGGTGAGTCATGAGCAGCTCCACCATACCTTGCATTAATTCCCAATATTTCATACTAATGATTACAAACCTTGAATAAATGAAAATATAATTAAATAATATGACCAAAAATACAAAAAAATCACTAAGATTTAGTACATTGTTCAATGCAACACTTACTATCATGGCATTTATGCTATGAAAACCTTTTCTATTGAAAAATACATGCTCATTAGTGGAAGGTTTTAAAATTGGAATATAAGTTCCATCCACAATGCCTATGACTTCCGGAATTTTATATTTTTCAAAAAAATATTTCCGGTTCTCATTAAATTTTTGCTGTTTTATCCGAATCCAGCAATTTTAAGCAAATTATGAGCGTTTAAAAATTTTGTAAAAAACGAAAAAGATACTGAAAAGTAAAATTTAGTGCAAAAATTGACCCTCCAGGAGCCTTATTAAGCGAATTATCAGCGTTCAAAGTTCTTATAAAAAAGGAAAAGGATTCTGAAAAAAAAAATTCAATGCAAAAATTTACCCTCTATGAGCAATATTAAGCAAATTTTAAGCGTTTAAAATGTTTATAAAAAAGGAAAACGATTCTGCAAAAGAAAAATTTAATGCAAAAATTTACCCTCTAGGAGCTATATTAGGGGAATTATGAGCGTTTAAAGTTTTTATAAAAAAAAAACAATTGTGAAAAAGTAAAATTTAGTGCAAAAATTTACCCTCTAGGAGCAATATTAAGCGAATTATAAACGTTTAAAGTTTTTAAAAAAAAGGAAAAAGATCCTGAAAAAAAGAAAATTTAATGCAAAAATTTACCTTCTAGGAGCAATATTAGGCGAATTATGAGCGTTTAAAGTTTTTATAAAAAAAAAAACGATTATGAAAAAGTAAAATTTAGTGCAAAAATTTACCCTCTAGAAGCAATATTAAGCGCATTATAAACGTTTAAAGTTTTTATAAAAAAGGAAAAAGATCCTGACAAAAAAAAATTGAATGCAAAAATTGACCCTCTAAGAGCAATATTAAGCGAATTATGAGCGTTTAAAGTTTTTATAGAAACGGAAAAAGATTCTGAAAAAGTAAAATTTAATGTAAAAATTGACGCTCTATGAGCAATATTAAGCGAATTATAGCGATGAATAACTAAGAATAAATTTTAAAAAAAATATTTTATTTAACTATTTGGAAACTAGCTAATGAGAACACTTTCCGATAAGTTTCCGGCCGATTTAACGTGGCAAAAGACATGCGTTTTTTTTTCAAATAGACTGAAACGCTTTTTAATTCGTGGCAAAAGACATGCGTTTTTTTGTTCAAATAGACTGAAACGCTTTTTAATTTGCGGCATAAGTTCATTTATGGTCTTGTTTGACCAGTTTCAGAAAGAAAACACACTGTTTCTGGAGGAGGTTTTATATTATGGGGTGGCGTAGCGTCATGTTACAAAAAAATACACTGAATATATTATCAAAACGAAAAGGATGTCCTAATATTATGACAATGATTAATTTGAAAAAAAGTTTTGATAATTACTGAATTCACTAGAATTAATCATTAAAATAAATACGACGTAAGCAACTATTGTTCTGGATTCAAGAATGTTTGAATGTAAAAACTTTAGTCTGTCTCTTCAATCATAGCTTCAATCATAGCTTCAATCCTATTGATATGATCGACACAATTAGGTGACCATACTGAACTAGTATATTCTAGATTTGAACAAACGAAAGAAGTAAATAGAGATTTCATTTCTCCAACTACCGACCAATTGCCAATACTTCGATTCTTTCGAAAATAATAAAAGTCGTAATAAACAAAAGGCTATTGAGATACCTAAATAGTTTGCGTATCTTAAATGATCGCTAATACGGCTTTAGAAGCCAAAGGTCAATAGGAGATATTTTAACTTCTTTCTGCGTTAAGGCTAACACCAGTATTCATTGTACCGGGGAATCTGATGTTGTAGCTCTCGATATTTCAAAAGCTTTCGATCGAGTACGGAATTCTGCTTTTCTGAGCAAATGTCAGGCTATTGGCTTGGGCAGCCTCTTCTGTATATGGATTGAGAACTTTCTCTTGAGTCTCGACAACTATGAAATAAACGCTGGCGTTCCACAAGACTCTGCCTTATCACCTACTCTTTTCTTGATTTTCATCAACGACTTACTCCCTTCAACCCTCAATCCAACACATTTTGCTGATGACAGCATCTGGTGACATCTTACGATGTTTTAAGTAAATCTAACGTCACTTCTATCGCAATCAACTTGAAGAGAAGCATATTGACTAGCTCACTTAACCATAATCTAGCAAAAATAGCCAATTGGGATAACGGGAATATAGTTCAGTTCAACACGAGCAAAACTCAAAGCTGTTTTATCTCCTGTAATCAACATAACCGTATTCATAGCAATTAGCTTTGTACTTTCACTAAATACATCTCTTTGTATTACCACTTCTATTCCAGCAGCAACACTTCAACAGAAAAAATTTGAGTTGCTAGTTCGGTTTAATATGAGCTTCAGATAGTTTCGGACATAATCGAGTAACATTTATAGAATAATAAGTATATAATTTCACAATAAAAGACCAACTAACTGTACCATCCGCAGTATTTAAATCGTGTGAAATTAGTCTATTTCTAAATGATTTTATTAAATGTGGTACATCAAAACTTAAATGAATAAGTTTTTCCTTGTAGATAAAATGTGATGATTGACTCAGTTGTGAACATAAATTTGTATTTGTAGTGCTCTGATCGCAAGTAATTGTTTTTATATTTACAATTTAAATAAGACCGAAATTAAATATAAATATATATGATTTAAAACATTTTTTAAAAGAAATATTTTAAAAAAATTGTTAAAAAAATGCTATTCAACTCAATTTCAGTTTAATTTTATACCTACTGCCAGTAGAAAGATATACATAATGTATGTCTATGTATTAAAACAAACTACCTATAATTTTTTAAAATAAATATTCGTTACCTACCTATGAGCATTGGTTGGAAATTCAAAAAAATTTCTTCCTTTGTTCAATGATTTTTTTGTTGTGCAAAAAGTAATGCAGCAACTAATAATTGTCCAATTATTCATTTTTACATTTAATTAAAATGAACTTACCTTGAAACACAAATTGAATTTAATTTTTCTGAAACACAATAATACAAAAACTATTTTGATTTATAAGAAACAACATAAGTATGTAAATCTACATATATGGCACTGGCTGACATAAAAAAGTCATTTTATTAGTTTCGTAACTGATATCAGCTCATATCAAAGACAAAATATTATTTTTTTTATTTTAACTGAGAATCAAACCAAAGATTTGTGTTTTTGGCACTACTCAGTTTTTTTCTTTGAAAAGTGAGAAGTAGCAAATAAAAAAGAACATAATATTTTGTTCGCATTTATACATATCTGTATAGGCTATGTGGTTGTGGTTAGTAAGTTTTGTGGTTAGTAAGTTTTATTTAGGACACATAAATACACGTCCCTCATATACTGCTTCGTTTCCGATATATTCCCTATAGTAAGTGGCATTTAGTGATACAATTACTAAAAATAAAAAGTTTTGTCATTAAAGAGGTACGTATATATATATACCTAGATAATACATAATTTTAATAAAAACTATATTATTACTACAAATAGCCAAAATTTAGAAACAGTTACTTAAAAAGATAAAAAATGAAGAATTCAAGTGATTCGGTTTTTTGTTTTTTTTTTGGCATATGTACATAGATTCATTTGCAAGTACATAATGTAAATTATAATAACTGATTTATAGTCGAGTACAAAACACTGAAGAAGTCTGCAAGTAGTAGACGAATTACGCGTATCTGTATGATAAGTATATCAGTAAAATTAAAAGGAAAATATTCGACTATTTTCACTGTTATACCAAAATTTTACTCTAACGCTGGAAAACAAGTTTTTATAAAAACTGATTTATTTGCTTTTGTTTATTATTTTAATAAGATCTCACATATGCATAATGTATTTGCTGAATAATAAAATCATATAAGTACAAAATTTTCAACTGTGTGCGCATTTTTGTTTTATATACAATCTTATATATTATATATATTAGAAGTTCATTAAGGAGTAGGAGAATTCGAAATAAAATAAAAAGGTGTCTACTGCGCAGGACCTTAAATGATTGTCAATTATAATTATAGGTTATATGCAAACATACATCATAGTGTCAAAACTGTCAACTGTGAATACATTCCATGTAGGGATACGTAATAAGTATACATAATTTGCATGCTTAGATTTATTTTAAGCTAAACGGTTTCGTATTTTGTTGCAATAATTGAGAAGAGAATAATAATTAAAAATTACTTTTTTTTTTATTAAAAAAAGATTGTTTTTTGTTATTAATTATATTATATTATAAAAATTAATAAAAAAAAAATATAAAATATATAAAAAAAAAAAAAATTGAATTAATAGAGAATCGAACTCACAAAAATTTGTGATATTCAAGCCTATATTAACAATATTATCCTACTAATTAATTTTTTTTTCCTACTAAAAGTGCAAAAAAACAAATGCGATAAATAAAAAGAATTTGACTCAAAAGAGAATCGACAAAAATTTCTAATATTAAATGATGCTTTAACCAACTCAACTAATATCTTATAAAAATTGTTTACCCAAAATGTACGCATAAAATACTAATTGATTGAATGAAGAAAAAACGAAGCACACGAAAAACCACGAAAGGTGCGCCTTCAAAATCGTGCTCTTGTGTATTATAATATAGATATTTAGCTTTATCACAAGCAGCTATAAATCTGTTTCATTCTGTACAAGTTTGAGAAAAGTCTGTATTGTATGTATATTAAAAAAAATTACAATTGGAATTCATATTTTTTATCAATTTCAAGCTCCTAAAATTACCATAAAGCATGCGTGTTGAATCATCTGACGAGATTTGAGCTTCAATAATTGATTGTTTCTCATTTGTACTACTTACATGGTGTAGTGGTTATATATGTCACTTGACTACTAAATCAAAGTATACATGTTTAACTTTTTCATTATGTTAGTTTTACCGATAAATCCATCATGAAAAATGATTTAAATTCTTCCTTCTCTAATTTGTTTGAAAGAATTTGTCTATAATTACCTTTTTCAGATTATCCACTATATATTTTATATAATATGGTAAACAATAAATTCTAATAATAGTCTCTCAACAATAATTAGCATAAGTAGTGTCATGTCATTTGAAAGTTAATTTATTCAATTAATTTAATAATTTAAATTATGATATTAAATTAAGGGTTTTGTTATTTGATAATGAAATAAAAATAAACATTTTTTTTTGTCTTTTTAAAATTTAAATCTCTTGTTTATATACACTTTACATGGGTACCTGTGTATAAATTCATATATGTGGTTGTGTTTATAAATGCCATTGCAACACAAAATAAACGAACCTGTTAAATAGATTGTAACCGTTTTGGATGGTTGATCTTGTCACTATTCGGAAATTAAGAAACTACATTTTTTTTATTTTTTTACGGAAAATATTTTGAATTTTTTTTGTACTGTAACTACGACATAACATAACTACATAAATATCTAAATAAATGAAAATGTTAAAAAAAAATATTTTAATTGACTTCAAATAGCACAATACCTGATGTAATAAAACTCCAATTTCAATCGGCGCGCCGTCGTGTATATTTCAAAGTACATACATAATGGAAAGAATAAGTATAGAATAGAAACTGGTACCGATATTTTACTAATATAAAATACTTATGTGTCTGAAAGATTTTTTCTGGAACAGTGGTTCTCAATTCATTTTTATCAGTATTTTTTACTGCATGTTTTATATTTTATATTTTAAACTCTAACTGCTTTAGAATCGATTGTGATTGATAGGATTATATTTTATTATATTTAGAACGAGGGCTGGAGTCAATATAAATAAATCTAGTATTATAATTATTTATATTACATTATATTTTATTTGTAAATTAAAGAAAGTACTCTACAAATTTTTGAACCACTTTAAAACAGATTTTAATTATTATTCTTTTAAATAGATATTTAAAAAGAGACGTGGCGAATTCAAATATTTTTGAAATTTTTTTTAATTTTCAATTATAAATTTCAATTTAAAATTTCTCCCAATGGCATACAAAAATTTTAATTTAACAAATTGTCGGAACAGCACTCCTGAGTTAAATTTCACTATTAATTATTATTTTTTTTAAATAAATAGTTGTTGATAAATCAATAAAAAATATATAAATTGAAATGATTGAAAACAATTCACAGCGAAATGTTGAGTACGATTATTTATCAAATTTCATCGAATTTCGATATTAAAATTATTGAATTGATTCTTTGTAATCTCAAAGATTGATTGTTGAATGTATTTAGATAAAACATGCTAATGTTTAAGGAAGAATGTTCAATTTTTAAGGAGATTTTATTTTTATATGATATTTTTCTTTGATGTTTTAAAAAATGTGAAAAAAAAAATGTTAGTACATATAGTTTGACACATTCATTCTATTCTATTTTCCCTACTGTTGGATTCAATAATATCTCCATAAACAATACTGGTTTGAGATTTGACTTTGTTGAGAAGTATTTAATTACAACCAATACATTATTTAATTGTTTCAGTTTTATATTAACCTACCGACCATAATGTTGTACTGATCATCTGATTATTAATACCAAAGCTATGGATTCGGTTTCCATTTGTGCCATGGGTGTTGTAAAAAGTATTGTTTTATTACTTCATCAACTAAATGTGGAATATTATTTGGTAAAAATAAAAAAAAATAAAAACTCTCTCAAAAATTAAGAAAGGCAAAGTCTTGAAAGCTTTGGAAAATAATTTTAAATTGGTATATCATAATATGTGTGTATACAATATAGGAATGGATATTAAAATGTCAGGTTTGCATTTAAAAAAAAAAATTGTATACGAATGCAATGAATATATTGTAACACATAACATAACCTTAGACTTGAGTTCCGATTTTGAAATTCTATAATAAGTATATTGCATGTGATATATTATATATATATAATATTATATTTATTTATATTAAATTGAAATACAGTGTTGGTCAAAAGTGAAATTACACTATATACGATCATAATTATTAGCTCGTAATATTTCGACGCTTGAGTCTTGCATATGTTAAAATTTAGAAATAAAATGTATGTAAGTGTTGTTTTTGTTTTTTAAATTGCTTGTTTTCTATTTACATAGAGCAAATTTTCATTAATTGTGTGTTTTTTTTAATTATCTTATGAAACAATTCAATCTGTCTCCGAAGGCGACATTCAGTAGTTTGTATGACATTTTTTTTTATATTTACGAAACATATGATGGCTAGCGGATGAGAGAAGCCACTGGTTAGCAATCCATGATGTAATTCGCATTATACTCTATTGTATTGCTGGACCCTTACCCCGTTTATCCTAGTGTTTATTGGGGGAGCTGCAGAATGCTGTGGCGTTTAAGAAGATTTACCCACTTGCAGCTAACAATCTGTTTTCTATTCTATTTGGATGTATAGCTAGTCTTATTTGGTATTTGGTGATAAAGCTATTAGTTTCCTCCTTAATGGTACTTACTTGTAGATCACAATACTGTATGATATCATTATAATGATAGCTTTATAATTCAGTTCTCCAGAGACATTGGTGAGTTGCGCATAATCATATTATTATAATACATTTTATTTGATTTCAAACCCAGTTGTTTTTTTTTTGCTTTGAATATGGATTTGCCATGTAAGTCTTTTATCCAAATGTATACCCAGGTACTTTACGGTTGTTTTTTGTGGAGCTACGTCTTTATTTAGCACCACAGTCGCACAAGTTTTTTTTTTCATGATGGTAAATGTGACATGTGTTAGTTTTGCTCCATTCAGTCTAATTCTCCACTTCTTTAGCCATAGTTGAATTTTATTTATGCTGTGTTGCAGAAAAGCATGTACTGGGTTATTACGCGGTGTCAATATGGCCATATCATCAGCGAAAATGGCGGTGGTTTCTTCATTTGTTGTTACTAAGTCTGTATAGTATAGATGAGGTAAAAAAAGAACCTAAGACGCTGCCTTGTGGTACGCCTAATATTTTCATTGGTTTATGTATAGCCACTTTGATGCTTCACTGGCTTTTGATAAAGTATGAATGCAGTAGTAATTTAAGTTTGTACAGCAGTCATTCATGCCATACTTCATTAAATGCTTGGACAGATCCAGAAATACCGCTGAACAATATTTATTATGCTGTAGGCTTAACTTGATTACATCTGCTATTTTGTGTATTTGCTTAATTGATTCATTTCAGAAGCCGAATTCGGGATCTGGAACTATTTTGCTTTTTTTCAAAATCGACTTTAGTTATCTAAAAATAATTTTTTAAATAGTTTAGATAGGTACGGTAGTAGGTTAATCGGTTTGTAGGATTTACTTTCTTCACTCAACTTGTTTTGGTATCAGACCTATTTCAGCAATTTTTCACTGGACTGGAAAGGTACGAGATCTTAGAACAGCATTAATAATGTACATCAATATTTCGTCTGTTACTATTTAAGTTTTCACTGTTACTATGTTCCGGCAGTTCTTTAAATATTTATGAATAATTATTTAATGTTTTGTTTATTTGGAATTAAAAAATTTTCTTTAGTACTTTAATATATTCAAATACTTGAGCTTAATATATTTAAATACGAGAGTAGAACCAAGACAAAAGGAGCAGTACAGAGTAGGACCAAGAGATTGTAAATACAACGTTAGTCTTTTGTCGTTGACGTATTTATTTCTGTTAGCTATTTTTTCTCAAGAGTGTTGAAGTAGTTGAATATACGTAAAAACGTAGCCTACTCTATTAAATTAACACAAATATATATTGGGATAGATCACTTCTAGAGTTCATATCATAAATTTTTTTTGTAAAGTCTTCATTGAATTTGTCATTTTTGATTGAACAAAGTGCATTCAGAAACTTCTATATTGAAAATTTCTTCGGATCGAACTCAAGTTCGGATTGAAATTTATTTCGAAAAATTTTAAGTTTAAACATATTTGTAGTACTCAACCTTTCAGTTGTTTTTAGTACACATTTTTATCTCTAAATTTTGTTTGGTAGGTTTAAGATTGATAGTTTTTAGTATAACATGATCTTATCATTGATAGCCATTGCCATTAATATTGGATACTCCATTAGAGCAGCTTGAATTTAAATCTTACTTCCTTATAGTTTCATACTATCAGATTTAATGCTTAGAGCGAGTAAATCAAACTTCTATTATAGGCGAAAACTTGCTAAATTTTTGTAAGTGGGATTAGTATTTTTGTGGCTGGCTTAGTTTTGGCACGGTCTAGTGGGGTTACGTATACGCGTCCATATCAGTTTTTTTGAGAGGAAAACGAGCCGTTATTTTCAAATGAAAAAAAAAAAAATTATTCAGTAAAACGAGGGTGCTCTATCGATTGGTGACAATTTCAAGTTCCGGAAAGGACAAGAAATAGGTTTTTTAAACCGAAAATTCGTCGATATCGAGATAAATGGATACAACAGTATTTCACGGAATCAGCATTAAGTTAGTGGAAAATTATTAATTTTCTTTAAATACTTTTTCTATGTATGTAGTATGTATGTATTACCACTGAAATAAAAAAATTTACAGATCATAACCTGCTTCTACAAAAGTATTCAATAACTTTCCATACGAAGTGTATGTAGATTTTCAGACAACTTTATCTATTTGGATTTATCTTTAGAATATAATAAAATAAAAAAAATAATATTGCAAATAATTGCATAACACTTTAAATTCAAGTAGCATTATATAATGACATTTAAAAGATAGAATAAAAAAGAATTTTCAGATAACGATTTGATTACGTGTGAATAATATTGGAGTGGACGCAGCTGATGTAGTGTTTTAAAAATTTTCTTATACTGGTATCTATATATAGTAGTGCATATGCAATGATACTATGTATATAGTGTTAGAATATACCTTTAATATTAATTTACACCTTTATAGAAAATTTTCAATTTATGTTTATTTAGATATGGATAATTAAAACAGAATTGGATTAAGGTGTGAGAATTTAAATACTTATCGGTGGTGTGTACGAGTATATTATTCTATTCGTAAAAGGAATTCAATTTGCTTAGATAATTTATTTTACATGAATTAATTTGAAAGAGAGGATAATAATATTGAATATGATGGTGCATTAAAGTTTTTTTTTTTGTTTTAAAACATAGTTGGGCTTCGGTTGTTTTAATCTTTCGAAAATAAATATTTTTTTTGCGGTCAATTTTCAGTTCAATACATTTAAATATATCGTTTAATTATTTCTATATACAGAGACAAATGTTGTTTTAGATTGTTAAACGTTAGACATTCCAATGTGTTAAGTCTGCAGTAGAGCATATATGAGTCTAGGAGAATACAAAAGTTATAAAAATAATTTTCAGTTTATAATTGTTCGTCTTGCACATCTTTTATGTCGTAAGTGAGGAAATCGATTTTAGAAAAATGTTGGTTATAGCTTTGAAAAGCTTTTCTTTCCATCCGATTGTCTTCAATTTTATATATTTCTCGAACTTCTATGGGAGTAATTGAATGTATTTGATATTAAGAAATTTTTATAGATATGCAATTGAAAGTATTTTGATAATTTTTAGTTATGACAAAATTATTTTTGTATTAATTTGTATGGAAATTTAAATTTTAATACAGCTAGTTTCATTATAATTTTGAATTTAGATTAGCTATATAGAAAATAAAATAAATTATGATTTTAAAAAACTGACTGAATTTTAAGGAGATTGTGTCAGAAGAATTTTTTTTTTAATTTCTTTTTATTTTTCCATTCAGTTATTTTTTCATCGTTAGTACAGAGTGTTTTAACTTTATACAAATTTTTTTTTCCTTACTGAAGGCACCCCAATATGTCAGGGCCGGCATGAAGACTTTAAGTCCTTTATGCCCTCCTCCTCCATCACTCAACATAGTCGACCCTTTTGATAAAGGCCAATAGGTTTGAGAGTTTTATCGTGCAGAAGTTTTCTGACGTTATGTAGTTGTAGGTTTCCAACAGTTTGAGTCTCAGCCTTAAAGAATACTTTATACAATTACTTATAAAACTAATTTAGTTATTTCAGTGCCATTTTAAATTAAGACCAATGTATGTTAATTCTTTTTTTGATGATACTATTCTAATTTAAGTTGTATTTCTAGTTGAATATTTGTGTACTTCGTTATTGATCACCGGCTTAGTATTCGTGTTAATATTTTTTATGAGTACGATATATATTTTGTGTGGCTTGTTTGCATTTTGTTTCAATTCATAACTCTGCGTTTGTAACTTATAAAGCTGGAGTCGCTTTTTAGAATGTTCTGTATAAAGTCTATATCATATTGTCGTTTCTTTCGTCATATTTTGTAAATTTTATATGAATATAATGAAAACTAGGGGCTGAGTAATTTAAGTTAAAGTAAAATTTAAAACTTTTAAAAGAATAGGGGTTTACAAGGACTAATATAACTGAAAATATTCACATTTTAATAATGAGCTTTGAAATTGGTATTATTTGAGAGAAAAAAAACATAAATAATTCTTTATATACCTTTTCATCTACTCCGTACAAAAATAATTTGGTTATTTGTTAAAACTGTTTTTTGTTTTTTCACTGTGAAATCCACTGCTACCTTTTATTAATTAGGTCTTATTTTTAAATCCAACTTTTTTTCGTAATAGTTAGATGGCAACATTTTTTTCAGCTCATACAGGAGTCCTATGTGCCAAACTTTATAGCTTATGTCTATAAAGGCACCTGATACGTATTCCTTTTTTTAAGGCATTATTTATGGTGTTGGCAGTTCGACGTACTGCTATATTGTGTTGTGCTGGGCCCTAAATCCGAATTGGAATTCTGGTATTAACTTACGACTTTCTATTATAGGAGATTAGGAGATCTTTTAAGCAATAATTTTTCAAACAATTTTGAGAGCACTGGAAGTAAACTGATTGGCCTGTGTGATATATAATATTTTGAGGACTTTTCTCAGGTTTCCGTATCATTATCTCGATTTCAGCAAAATTCATTTCCTGTTGCTGATGAAATGATAAAATCCATAAATAAATCTTAAACTCGCTGTCTAGTGAATAAAAGCTGTACAATATGATATTGTCCTTCATATTATATTTTTTGAGATCATTTATATAAGTTTAAAGGCCATTTCGGGCATTTGATATTAGTACTTAAACTGTCCAACAGAACTAAATTTATTTCTAAAAACTCAAATTCCAAAATTTTTTAGTGTCATATTGCACTTTATTACCTGCCAAAATTTAGTGTTTTTTCTACCACAAGAATAAAATACATGAAAAATAAGATGAAAAAAAATTAAAATGACTATTCGAAGACTATTTATTACAAAATATGGTAACTACAAATGTGTATCAATTATTTAAAAAATAAAATAAATATAATTTAAGAATTATTATATTTTTACTTATATTTAATTTTGCCTTTAGACATCGTAGGTTCCTTTTTTTAAATATTAAATTTTAAAACAACAATAATATTTGTGATAACACAATACATAATAAAGTTTGTTGATAAGTTGATAGTTGATAACACATAATAAGTTTGACAAAATCGTACTAAAATTTTCATTTTATTTTTTCGTAATAAATTTTATACGTAATAAATTGAGCAGATCTGCGCAATAACTATTCAGTCAATCTTCAAAAAACAAGTTGTTGAGTCCATCACTGAATATTTCATTAATTTCTGATGTTAAATAATTTTAGAAATTGTTAATTTGCGTTTTTAATGTATATTATTATATATTATGTAGATAGATTTAACTGTTATGTTTGGCTTCGCTTTAGTGTAACTAAAATGTTTTTTTTGAAACATTATTAAAAAAAAAAATAACTTGACTTATAAAACATTCATACTACGCTCATATCCCACAACAAATGTTAGCATTTAAGTCAAACCGTTAACAATACAAAATAGTTGATTTCAATAACTTAAAGCAAGAGCGAAAAATGATAAAAAAAAAAAAATTATGCAAAAAATACATTTAAAAATAAAAAATGAAAAAAAAATTGATAATAGAATTTATTTTATTAAATTTCTGCTAAAAATATATATGTATAAATGTAAGTATTTGTGTTTAAATTATGAATTGTTTTTTAATATTGTTTGTGGAAAAAAAATTGCAATAAATTTTTGTCTTCAATTTTTATTTTTGTTGCACTTTTTTTCTTCATTTTTTTTGAGAACAAAAATGAACTTTTTGCGCAGAGCTGTTCAAATTTATACGCGTAAAATATTAAGAATTAAAATGAAAATTTTAGTAACATATCTTACCCTTAACATACCCCTTAAATATTTCTGAATTTTCATAAAGCCTAGTATTTATTACCACTGATTTTTTTTTGTATATAAAAAATAAAGCAAAACTAATAGCAGTATGTCGCAATTTACCAGTTAAAAATGCATATATAGCGTGAACATGTTATTAGAATAATTATTGATCTTTAAAAGATGATAACAAATTCTCATATGAGCTTTAAATTTATATTTCTATCTCTTTCTTTCGCTTTTAATTCAACCTATATGTACCTTTGAATAGAATTTTGTTAGTTGTATTTTTTGCAATTTTTTTAAGTAAACATTATTAAAATTTAATCGTAAAAAGCTGTAAATTTCAGTATATCTGCACAGTTTGGTTGTATTGCAGAAAAAAGCAATATAAAACTCAGGGATTTTTCACGCCTTTTTTTTTATAAAACAAATAAATAAAAAAAAAAGGTGTCAGAACAGCAATTGCAATAATCTGGAAAAAAAAAATAAATAAATAAAAATAAACAACAGTTACAGAGAGTGAATGACGATGGTGACGACGACAACAACGGTGTTGATAATGTCTTATTAACAATTTTATTATAGTATATAACCGTTATTGTGTTACCTGTAATACCAACGATATTATAATATTATGTACCCATTAGTGTTGTTATTTTTATTTTGTTCTTCTTTTTATTTTATTATATTTCTCTCATTTTGAACTTTAGTTTAGACTGCTTACAGTATTATGTGGCGTTAGCATGACACCTGAGCTATAAGATTTGATTTTGTTTTAATAGTAAAAATCTGTAGGTTTGTTTTTTTGTTGTTGTTGTAAATTGTATCGTGCATGTGAATTGCCAATATTTAGTGAACATTCATGGTTTTCTTCTGATATTTATGATTTAGTTGGAATATCAGTTAATTTTATATCATGATTAAAAATGTTTTTTTTTTTTTTATAATATAAAAGATGGCATCTACTTTCAAGTTTGAAATTTAAAATATTTTTGTTTTAACTTTTTTATTCACCCCAGCAGCTGACTAGACTGGTAATGAACGAAATAATTAAAAAAAATATTGTCATTAACAGTTCTTATACTTGTAAAATGTATATTTTAAATTACTTTATTCAAAATTAAATATTAAATTAGAATCGATGACGATTCTAACAAATTGAGTTAAAAATTTCGAGTCAAATCAGTTTTAAAGTAAATAAGAGTTTAAAAATGCAATAACGGTATTGTTTCAGTTTTTGGTTTTTTAAAATCGTTTAAATTATGTAAGAAGTAAAATAAGTCGTTTAAAGAAACAAAGTGGTAAGAATTTTGGTAAAGGTACATTTTGAAGATTTGAAAAGGGTATTCCAAATTTGTAAAAAATGCTTATTAAATTATAAGCTTTAATGGATAATTGTACAATAAATTTAAAATTTTTGAAGTTAAATAATCGAATTATGACGAAATTTTTATTTAGGTCATATATAAGCGATTAACATATATCCTATCAAAAATGTGACTTATAGTTGTCAGAACCAAACCAATTTGGACTGAAACATTTTCGAAAATTTTGAAAATGGCTGTTGTTTTATCTTAATTTTCTCTTATGTTGACATAAGCGGTTGTGACTTGTTATTACAGACCTGGAGAACCTGTTGATACAGACCCATAAAATTGTTTGGGATTAGAAATCTGCCAAATTCCAGTTGAAAAAAAATCTATTAACCGAAGTTAAAACCGAAACGGTAAATTAACAAAAAAAGAAAAATTAATCGGCGAAGTTAAAACGAAAAAAAACGATCACAAATAAATTGAACGTAAACCGCAACCTCTCGCTTGCAGGGTTGTCCATTGAGTAAAATTACTAATTTTAGTACATCGAAAAATTATTGAACTTAGTATCTATATATATAAAAAAGGAATATTTTGCTAAATTAAATTTTAAATAGAACAAAATAATAAATAAAATTTTACACTTCTTTTAAATTGCAGTTACAGAAGAAATGGCTGGGTATAGAAATAATTTATTAATACTTGAAGTAAAATTTAAAAATTTACAAAATCAATAATTTTCAAAAATTAATAATTTTTGATCAATTTCATTTCAAGGATCAAGTTTCTTGTAAAGTACTCTTACTTAATTGTAATTTATGTATGCTGTTATTTGAAAAAATTAAATATAGGAAGAAATGTTAGAAAATGTATCAGAATAAAATGTTGTATGAGAAAATGAGAAATATTTTTTAAACAAGGTCCAAAAGTACTCGAGCTTAATGGATGAAATTTCCATACTATCGAGAAACATGTGTCATGCAGCTCCTTGGTTATTAACACCTACTACATTCAAAACAAAAATCTACATAAAACTTGCAATTACAGACTGACGAAAAATCGAAATTTTATTTTAAAAATTTTTTGAAATTATAAAACTAAAAAAACATAGTTCTTTTTAAATTTTTCACTTATCTGAGATAACAAGAGTCTGAATCAAAGGTAATTTACCCTTTGTAAATAAATAAATAAAAAAAAATTCGATATAAAAAAAAATAAGTTAAAATGACATAAAAAGTATTATTTTGTGTTGGCGGATAATTTAACCCATGTAGTCACAATTACTCCATATTGTTGCTGCAAATAAATATTGTTGGTGTTATTGTTTGCTGAAATGTTAACGAAAATTATGATGTGTCGACATTTTATAAAGAAAAAAAAAAAAAAACAATAAAAAATAAAATAAAAAAAATTTAATGACTTGTTGGACAATCTTGTACAATCTATTGGATGAATTTTTGTGCAAAGTGAATGTTAAGATTTTTTTTTTGTTATTTTTTTTTTTGTGTTTTTATTTTTTTGCAAAAGAATTTTTAAGGTTGAAAGGTATTTAACCCGACCGATTTGTATATAATAGAAACAATTACTGCATACATTTTTATATTTCGTTTGTAATACTTAAAATCAGATTGTGAGTTGTGAATGATATTTATATAGGGTGGTCTTGAATGATAATATTATTTTTCGTTGGTTGGTTGGTGGTGAAATGAATAAAGTGGTACTGAAAAATTATTTCTACCAAAACAAATTTAGAATCAAAGTGTAAATTATAAATGTTTTATAGTAAATGTTGTTGAACCTATTCAACAAAATTTCAATTATAGTTCAATCGCAAAGCCTTAATTCATAGTTAATAATTAATATTATTACTGAAAGATCAGTTTTTCAAATTGCTTTCATTATAAATAGTAATTATTAAATTTTTAAATTTTGTAAATTTTATTTATTAACTTAAGTATTGTTTTCAATAATTTTTAGGCGTTACGCAAATTACTGCTAATCATTATCGAAATTTCATTTTCATATTACTCATAGATACGATTTTAATATAAGTTTTGTATACAAGTAAAATTTTAAATAAAATTTAATATTTTTAAATGAATAAATTTAAACTAAGCTCATAGTTGCTTATGGAGAGCTAAACCGTACTTACTTATATTTTACCACGTTCATTTCATTGTTATTCGTTTAATTTATAAATTACAGTGTTTCGTGTTATTTTAAAATTGTGTAAATAAAAATTATTGTTTTCTTTTGTAAATTTGATTGAAATGTTGAAATTTGTGTTGATTTATATAGGGATTACTAAGCTAAATAATTTCCTTTTATTAAAATTGATATTAGGTGTCTATTACAAAAAAGAAAACAAAAAAACAAGAAACAATTTTCTGAATTATAAAAAATGTTGAAATAAATGACATTTGAGAGTGTATAAATAAAAACAGTTTTGATAGTAAGAATTACGTTATTATTAAAAATTAAAATTTAAGTGAATGTTTTTTTTTTTTTTTAAATGTTTTATTTTTGACAAAATATATACATAGTAATTCCAAATAAAACTAAACAAATTCATTTATGACTATATTACAATGTTCTTGGCTAACAAGGAGAAGCTCTCACATTTATATTTATTATTATTTAAGCTATCTGTCAAATTTAGAAATTTTATTTTGATTAAGTTTATAATAATATGAATAATGTTTACAGTTAATTGTAATTTAATTTCTTAGATTATTGGAAAAAATAGGTTTGTTACAAGATAAAAAAAAACCAATTTTGAATATAAAGAAACTATAATTACTTAAAACTAAACTAAATTAATTAAACCTAAGAAATTACACTAAACTAACCTACTCTTATGATAACTTAACCTAAACTTGTTGCCAAAAATAAGGCTTGATGGAATTTATTTTATATTTAAGAGGAATATAATTATCGTACTTAAATAAGTTCAAGTCATCTATAATTATAATAGACAAACATTTAAGGACCTGCGCAGTAGACATCCTCTCATTTTATTTTTTTCTCCTTAATGAACTCTTCATATGTACATAAGATGTATATACAACAGAAATGAAAAAAACAGAATAAAAATGAAAAAAATACAACAGAAATGGAAAAAAATTGTATATACAACAGAAAAAATTTCTATTTTGTTTTATAATATTCAAACTTTTAAAATATATACAAATAAAATATATCCAGTTTGTGTCATTCAACAACTTATTATTATTATTAATTTTGTTAAGTAACTGTCTCAAATTATTGCTACCTATATTTTGGTCATTTGTATAGTAATCATATAGTTTTGGTTAAAAATATATATATGATGTATATACCTCTTTAATTACAAAAAAATTTTATTTTTAGTAATTTTATCCATTAAATGCCACTGACTACGGAATATATCGGAAACGAATCAGTATATGAGGGAGGTGTGTTTATGTGACCAAATTAAAACTGATTAACCTCAAAACTTTTTATTAAACATTTTTTTATATAATTCCAAGTCTTACTGTTCTTTCCAAAACTTTAAACTTGGCTTTTGAATTATAATTACTCAACAGGGGCCCCTAGTTTGTGTCTAATACACTTAAATTTAAAGGCAACTTTTATTAGAAGCGTTTCTTTTATAGTGATATATTAATGGTATACTATTATTGTTTTCAATACAATTGTTTTTATCTAAGAAGATAAAACCTTCAGGTGGAATGAATCCTGAGTTAATTGATTTAATAATGTAGGCATCGCTTTCGTACCAAGGTTGACAAATTAATGAGTTTTCTGTAACTTTACTGCTTCTTTGTATATGGTTGCGTATGAGACGAATTAAGAAATTATCTTGAGCACAGTCATAAATAGTTTTGTTTGAATAATAGTGTATAAAGTTAGATGACGGTTTTCTATGTAGCCTAGTACATGCTCTAATGCACTTTATTTCAAACAATCTTAGTCTTTCCATTGAAGAAGTACTAATATTAAATAATACTATCGTATGTTAAAAGAGGCCTAATTAATGTTTTATAGCATAAAAGTTTTACTTTTTGGCATAGTATATTGGAATAAAACAACTTTTTTAGGGTCATGAAGGTGATGTTTGCTTTTTTGATTTGTTTGTTGACATGATCTTTGAAGTTGAGTAGATAATTATAATTTATTCCTAGATATTTTATGCTGCTAGAGTTTTTAATTTTGTTTTGATCGGGTCTTTTTAAGGGAAATTGTCTTCAATTCTTTTTAATATTATATTTAACATTACTAATATTGTTCCGGAACAGTATAGTTTCACACTTATCAAAATTGATTTTCACTTTCCAACGATTACAGTAACGAACAACTTCGTTGAAGACTGTCTGAAGGTTATATTGAGCCATTTTCACCTTATGATTTGCTGTATAAATTGTGAGATCGTCTGCAAAAGCTGTGTGCTATGATTCAGGCTTAAGTTTTTGTTTAGTGAGTCTAACAGATTACTTAAATAAATATTGAAAAGGATTGGGGAGGTAACCGTTCCTTGTTCGAGGCCGTTTTTTAGTTGGAATTCTTTAGAGTATTTTAAATTGCCCGAAGATAATTTGAAAGTTTTATTTCGTAACATGTTATTGATCAAAAATACTAAGTGTGAGGGATATTTGTATTTAAACAATTTGTAAATAATGCCATCTATCCACACTGTGTCAAATGCTTTTTCTAGGTCAATGAAGCATGCTGCTACACATTTTTCGTCATTTATTTGTCGACAAATATCTGAAGAAAGTTTAGTCATGGCATGAATTGTGCTATGTTTGAAACGGAAACCAAATTGATTTGATGGAATTATATTTTTAATGGAGGTTTGGTAAACTAGAGATTTGTTAACAACAATTTCAAAGATTTTACTGATATTAGGAAGAAGACTAATAGGCCTGTAGCTGCTAGGATCTTCAGGGGTTTTTCCTGGTTTCTTAATCATAATAACCAAAGCTTTTTTCGAATCTTTTGGAAAATAACTTAAGTTTAAGCAATTATTAAATAAGATGCAGTATTTGTCGATTATTGGATCAGGTAGTTGTTTTAAAATTATTTTTGGTATATTATCGAGACCCGAGGATAATTTATTTTTAAGTTGTGAGAAAATTAATTTTAGATCGGTATAGGTGATGAAGTAGTTATTTACTGTTTGATATTCCTTGAGGTTATTGGATTGTAGACAGTTAGAGAATGTGACTAGGCTAATATTGTTTATTTCATTTGTATGTGCAGTTCTGTTAAGATTTTGCAGAATCATCTATGGGAGATATCCTAAAATTCGTTTGGCTATGTACCTGTTCTAAATAAGCTCCCATAGTATTAGCAATATCAGGTTTTGTTTCTACTAAATAGTTATCATTTATTAATTTTAGGTTATTAATATTTACTTCTGCTTCTGTTAAGATATTGATATTGCTATTGGGAATTTTTAGTTTATGTATATACTCATTATTAAGCTTTCTGTAAATTTTATTGATTTCAGAGAACATGTTGTTGTTGAAAATTTTGATTTTTTTATTCTTTTTTCCCAATATTGGTTAATCGAAATTCTTAAATTATCTTTTATTAAGGACTTAATATTTTTCATCACAGTGAATTTATTCTTATTATCGATGAATCATCTGTACTAACATTTAGTTTTAGTAAATTGAATTTAGCGGTTAATAACCGTTTTTTATGCTTTCTTAGTCGATTTACAACCGGGTTTAGATAATTATCAATACTATTATAGATGGGGTTCAATTTAGGAATCGACGCGTTCATTGACTCTAATATGATTAGTTCTAGTTTTTTTTAAATATAGATCCATTTCAATTTTAGATAAGTTTCGATTATTAGGCATAAGATTAATAGATGAATCATTTTCTAATTTAAGTGAATGTAATTATTGTAGAAGACCAGATGAATAAAAATAAAATTAAAGTAACATTTTTTGTATTAAATTTGTTTTTTAGGTTAATTTGGATTGAAAAGAGGATAGATTTGTAAAGTAAATTAATTGGAACGATCAAGATGTACTACTGTTTTATTTTTATACATAAGAAAGGATACAATTATATTTTTACATTTTAAGCCACATACTCAAATGTTTTAGATCATCATTCATTTTCGTTATACATTCTAATGTACTATCAGCAGTAATATACAAAAGGCTATCATCCGCAAATAGAACCAATTTTCCAAAACTTATAACTTTTTCCATGTCATTAATGTATATTAGGAATAGTAGAACACCCAATATGGAATCTTGAGGAACTCCCATTGTTACATCAACAGTTTCTGAAGTAGTACCGTTGAATTTAGTTCTCTGTTTTCTACTATTTAAATAAGACCGAAACCATTCTAACTCTACTCCACTTACACCATATCTTTCCAGCTTTTTTAAGAGAATGGAACGATCAGTGGTATCAAAGGCTCTTTTTAAATCTAAAAAAACTGCAATTATTACCTTTCCATCATGAGTCTCCATTTTCCAGCTTGTTATGACTAGATTTATAAGTGACTCGCAACTGTGCATCTTTCTAAAGCCTGATTGGTGTTCTGATATTAAATTATTTGTTTCAAAGTACTCTTCTAGTTGCATGTTAATTACCTTTTCAGCTAATTTTGCTTCAGTTATAATTGAATTTATTGGACGAAAATCACAGGAATTTTTCGAATTTTTTACCTTTGGAATAGGACTAATTATTGATTCCTTCCATTTATCGGGAAATACACCAGTTAACAGTGATTCATTTATTATTGACAACATATTTTGACCAATTAAGTCAAATGAATCTTTGAACATTTTAGCGTTAATCAAATTTTTGTCTCTTTTATTATTCATAGAATGCAGAATTTTTTTTAGTTGATTTAAATTTAAAGTTTTTATTATTTTATATATTTAAGAATATTATTATTAATGTCTTTTATGCTTTGTACAAAGTACGAGTTAAATTTATTTGCAATTTTTAAATTATTGCCGCACTTTTCATATTCAAATATTATTTCATTAATGACTTCTTCCTTTTTATTGAGCGCAAATGTTTTTATGTTTCTCCACATAGTTTTTTGGTCACATGAAACTTCCACTTTATTACGAATAAATTGATTTTCTGCTAAATTTATTTTACCCTTATAATTATTTCGAAGTGTTTTATAATTATTCCAATCAAACTCAGTATTTTTCCACATTGCAACTTTATATAGTCTATTTTTTTCAATTTTCAATAACCTTAGTTCATTTGTAAACCAAATATTTTCCACAGTTTTAACATTTTTTTTCAACAATAAATTCATTTATAATATTATATTTTTTTATTTTTTATTTTTTTTATTTATTTATTCATTTTATTTCGTACATATACATGAGACGGTAAGTCTCTATAGGAGTATATAAAGTATAATGTGTAGCAAATTCATAATTCTTAAATTAACTTAAATTAAATTAAATTAAATTAAACCTTAACCTAAAGAAATTAACAATAATGAAAATAATTTATAAAGAAAAGAAATTAATAAAAGAAAATTTAAAAAGAAAATTTAAAAAAAGAAAGAAAGAAAATCTCTCCTCCAAACAAAATTATCTTTCAGACGTCTCACACCTAACAAGCATTATTCTACAAAATTTTTATTCTTCTTAATTAATGACTACACTTTTTCCTTAAAATATACCCAACAAAGCTCAAGGAATTTAGAAATAGAGAACTCACACCTGACTACGCTCGGCAAAGAATTCCACAATCCGACAGTCGTTACAAAAAAGGATAGATGTCTTAATCTACCAGAGTGTCTAGGAATAGTTAAATTTGCACTTCTTAATGATCGTCCAGGGGTTATTTTCTTAAGAAGATATACCGGCGTATTTTTAGATAGGATTTTTTTCATAAAACAGATGTACTTATAATTAAGATAGTTTTCGAAAGTACAGTCAAGCAAAACTTTAGAAACATCACTGATGCTATCGAATCTACGACGGTTAGTTACAAATCGAGTGCAAGCATTGAAAATAACCTTGAGCCTGGAAAACTCGCCCAAACTCATCCCAGCATAAACCATAGATATAACTAATTTCTTTTTTACCCACTCGTTAATATTGTAAGAGAACTTCCAGAGTTTTCGTAACTTACAAAAAACATTTCTAGAAATAAAGTTAATGTGATCATTCCAGGTTAGAGTCTTATTGAATACAACACCCAAGTTTTTAGCTTTACTTACAAATTTTACCACAGAATTATTTAATTTGATATTAGGGAGATTAGTTGTATCAATATTACGAACATAAATTAACATAACCTGGGATTTTGACGGATTTAATCGAAGACCATTGTTTAGAGACCAGAAAGCAACAGCATCAAGATCATCATTCAATTTAGCAATAGAGCGGTTAATATCAGCTATAGGACCACTGATGTAGAGTTGAGCATCGTCTGCATACAACCGGCAATGAGATTCAGACAAACAACGGGGTAAGTCATTAATAAATAGACTAAAGAGTAAGGGACCCAATATGGATCCTTGGGGTACCCCACATTTAACAGGTAGATAATTAGACTTAATACCATTTAGAAACACAAATTGACTTCTATTATCTAAGTAACTTTGAATGAGAGTAGTAGCAGAAGATTCAAAATTAAAAGCTGCGCTAAGTTTTAAACATAATAAGTTATGATTAACACAATCAAAAGCTTTAGTGAAATCAAGAAGAAGCAATAATACAGCATGTTTCTTATCGATTTCACAGTAAATGTTATCTGTTAATTCTAGGAGTACTGAGGTAGTGCTGTGCTGCTTTCTGAAACCTGAATTCCAATCAGAATTCGTATAAGAGATTATTATCACTTACGTACTGACTCATTTGTGCATGCAATAACCGTTCAAAAGATTTCGAAATACCGGACAGTACGCTAATGGGTCTAAGGTCATCAATCGTTGGATTATTTTTTTTAGGAACGGGAACAACTTTGGCACATTTCCAAATTAGAGGGTATTGACCAGTAGTCAAGATGAAATTAAATATGTGAGTAATATAAGGTAGCACAGAAGGGATAATCAGTTTAATAAATTTCAAAGGAATTAAATCTGGTCCTACAGCATTGGATTTAACCTTAAAAATAGCATCATAGACTTCATCATTTGAGACATTTCTAAAAGAGAAAGTACAAGACGAATCAACATTTTCAATATTGGATAGTAATGAAGTAAAGTTAAAAGATGGAGTTATAAATTTATTGTTTAATTCGTTTACATCAAAGCTATCCATATTATCCATTTTGTTTTCTTTACTGATTCCAAGCTTAGCGATATTAGACCAGAAAGATTTTGAAGGCAGCCGAGGATCGAGTATCTTAGAATAGTAATGTTTTTTAGCTTGTCTAATCTTCAAGTTTACCACGTTCCTAAGCCTCTTAAATGAATTTCTGTCATTCGAATTTCTTGTTCTCTTCCAAATTTCATAAGCCATATCTCTATCATTCGCCATTTTTACAATATCTGGACAGAAATACGGAACAAAATCAGCACGTGGAGTAAAAGAACGTAGGGGAACATGCTGGTCGAAAAGCTTGAGAACTAGATTATTAAAGAACGCAATTTTATCGTTTATGTTATTAATTGTGTAGATGGAACGCCACGGTAATCTAGTTGCAGAATGGAATAGTAAGGATATATTGCAATTCTTGTAATCACGATAGGTAATTTTCACTTTCGGTATCTCAATAGGAATTTTATATAAATTTTATATAAATTTGAACTAAATAATTCTGCTTTAGTATTGCAATCACTGAAATACATTGTCATTATATAACTTCTACAAATTTTTACTCTGAATTTGTCTTTATTATATTTTAAAAATTTAAGTTTTTTATTTTCATTATTAGTATTTAAAAGTGGTAGATATATAGATATTCTAATAGATTCATGATCACTTATTTTTAAGTTATTGTCTATATTAGCACTTATATTATTAAATTTATTTGTTAAAACGCAATCTATTAATGTTTTTGAATCTTTTACCATTCTAGTGTAATCACTAACAATTTGTTTATAAGCATTGTCATCTGTAATTTTTTTCATCTTCTGTTTTAGATTATCATTAACTAACCAATTAATATTAAAGTCTCCTGTAATTACAACATCTGAATTATAATCAGCTAACTCTTCGACAAAATTTGAGAAAATATTGAAAAAATCTGAGTCAATATATAGATAACATGGAGATCTGTATATTCCCGTAAAATAAACTATATTATTTTTGTAATATACTTTTACAACCAACCACCATAAATATTTTTGATAGGTGATGCTTTTAATAATTTCATATTTCCAATTATTTGTTATATAAAAAACAACACCACCTGTATGCCTAGTATGACTATTTACTCTAATTAAGTTATAGTTATTAAGTTCTACAAAAGAATCATCATCATCGTCTACTAAATGGGTTTCCGTTAAAAAAATTATATCAAAGGTTTTATTAAAAATTTTTGTTTCTAGTTCAGCAAAATTGTTTATGATACCTTGTATATTTAAGTACAAACATTCTATGGACTTTGACTGTGGCTTTTTATTTTGCCTTAGTTGCTAGTATTCAATTCTTTCATTTTCCATTTTCAGCTTACGTTGAAATACTTTGCAATTCATGCTAAATACATTATGCTCTACATCTATTTCTCTATCGTTAAGCTTCAAGCTTTCTTTAACTTTTAGACAATTAATGCATTTTTCTTTTTTCTCCTTACATTCCTCTTTTTTATGTTTGGTGCTACCACATTTAATACATCTCAGTTCTGCTTTGCATACATTTGATTTATGATTATATCCTAAACATTTAAAACATCTAAGGACATTTACTTTTTCGTACGCTACACAATAACTCCAACCAATCATAAGTTTTTTTTTCTCTATAATTTTTTTGAACGCTTTGCCATCAACTTCTACTAGAACATTATAAATATTTTTATTTTTAAACGACGGATAAATTTTATGAAATTTAATAACTTCACATTCGATCTTATTTTGTATTTTGATCGCATTTATGATTTGATCCTCTTTCAAATTTTCTTCTATACCACAAATAAGTACTTTTGGCAAATATAGTTTTGGCTTAACCACTTCATAATCATTACTCATTTTCTTTTTTATTTCCTCTTCTAATGTTTCTGCTGATTTTTCGTTAGCATTTTAATAATTTTTTTTATTTTATCTAATTATCACAGGTTTTATGTTAACACTTTTTTTGGTTGAATTTTATAACTCACAGATATATTTATACCATCTTATAATCTGTACTTATAAAAGTGAAAGTTTGTTTGTTCGCTATACACGCCCATATTTTTAAAGATAGAGTTCTGAAATTTTGCACAGTTATTCGTGACCAAAATAGGAACCGCAAGCGGTACTTTACAAATCTATCAAGTGATACAATTCCTAGCACCGATTTCGTATAAATAACATTTGAAATAAGCTAATAAATTAATAAAGCTGGGTGAAGGCCAAATTTCAGAAAACTTAAATGTCAAAATTGAAATATTAACGATCAGTACAACCATACAAAGTATTGAAGAAATGAATGTAAACGTATTTCTGAATTTTAGGAATGACTATAAGAATTTAACATGCAGCTATTTGAATTATTTCCAAAAAATGTGACAGTTCGTTTTATTAATTAGAAATTATTGCAGAGTATTCCAGGAGATCCATGTATTCAAATCGGATAGATACAGTTACCAATAAAAATGAAGCTGTTGACTACCGAACAGAGTTTCTTTATTCGTTGGGTTTGAGACAGTTTTCCTCCTCACCAAAATTGGAATTAAAAGTTGCAGCTCCAATATTGCTTTTAGGAAATTAGAAGTACCCAAAAATATGGTACTAGTTTAATAATAAGAATCTTGCTAACATCATTTCATTGAAGCTAGGATCATTAGAAATACCGTTTGAGTTTAAATGCTTACAATTTTAGTAAGATTAAGTTTTGCAAGTTTTTTTTACAAATGGATATTTGGCCTAAAGCATTTTCATATAAATTCACATATTTGGCAAATATTGTGTCAAAAAATGCCATTTATACTTTAAAACTTTAACAAAAAATTATTTAATTAATTTTTTATATTTATAAAAGAATTTTGTTTATTATATACTTTTATATTAACTTGCCAGTGTCTATATGCATGTATATATGTATTTATATATGTTTATATATATGGTAAGTTGGAATTTTTTTTGTTAATATTAAAACCAAACGCAAAAAGAAAAGAAATAAATTTTGTTTAAAAAATTTAAAGATAGAGTTATGAAATTTTGCACAGTCACTCATGATAAAAAAGCCAACCGGACACGGTACTTTACAAAGCTATCAAATGACAGGTTCGGGTTGCTGCCGTACAACTCCTAGTACGTCTCAGGCATATTTCGATAACCAATTGTGTTACAGGCATGAAAATTTACACGTAGATATTTTTTTACAAAAACAGAAATACGACTGTTACCGATTTCGAAAATGTGGACTAGTTCGAGTTGCTTTCGAACAACTCCTTGCACGTCTCAGGCATATTTGACAACCAATTGTATCACAGGCATGAAAATTTAAACTTAGATACTCTTTCACAAATAAAGAAATACGCTTTCTACCAATTTCAAAAATTTGGAATGGTTCGGGCTGCTGCCGAAACACTCCTAGCACGTCTCAGGCATATTTGAAAACCAATTGTATTACAGCCATGAAAATTTACACTTAGATATTTTTGCACGAATATAGAAATACGACTGTTCCCGATTTCGAAAATGTGGACTGGTTCGGGTTGCTGCCGAACTACTATAAGATAAAAAACAAAAGTATTATAATGAATCTTGCTGGAATATTGTTAATGGACATTTGGAAACGCTTAATATCTTGTAGTAGTTCTAGATGCTCAACATTCACCACTAGTTTTATTTTCTACTTTTTAGGGGACTAGTTTGGTTTCGATAAAAGTATATTTTAAAAATTTTTATTTTTACATTATTATTTTTTTTTATATAAAGTTCGTTTTTACATTCTTGATATTTATATTTTTCAGCGTTAGGGGTTCAAGCACCAGGTGTTCAATTAACTAGGGTACAAGTAAAAATTAGAAAATAGCCATATTTTATTAGAAAAATAAATTTATTTTGTTTAAATTAAAATCGTGATATTATCTTATCTCTAATATTAATGCCATGTATTTTTGTTAAAAATATTATTTAGTTAAATCGTTTTTTGCTAAATGTTCTTTTTGCAAAAAAAAAAAACGTTGTGATTACTGACTGACTTCTTTATTAAAATTACATTTTTCTATAAATGAATTTTATTAACTGGATTTAGACCAATTAGTTTTTTTCATTTGTAAAATGCTTAATCTTCTTAAATGTTCTGAGTACATAGAGTTCATATTTATATAATTAGGATATGAATGTATCTTTTATAAGAATAAAATTAAGAAATTATGTTTAAATCAAGCAAGTAGTTAGCTTTAGCCATACAAAATACCATTATGGCTTATAAAAAAATTTGGATGGGACAAGTACACTTAAAAATATTAAAAAACAAAATGTTTACTTGTACTAGAACTAGATTCTATTATTTTGCATTGCCTCTTTACTGAAAATGTTATTATTTTATGGCAATTCAAACTCCTACATTATATTCACTGTACCAATCTGTGGCCGTTTTGGTAATGGATAATCCCTCACTACTGTTTTATTAGCTATTATTTTTTAAATCTAGCTGAAGCATCTATTAACTGATTCAGTTTTAAATATGAATTTATTCAGTGAGAAGCTATATAACAATCTAGTAGCATAATTGATTTTCTATATCTCTTATTGATAAAATCGACCTTAAAATCTTGTTTGTTAAAATGTAAAACATAAAACGATTAAAGTGATTATTTTTAGAAAATAAAATAACTGAGTAACCGATGAGACAATTATTAAGTTCATATAGTTTTTTAACTTTTATTTTAATTGTTTTGACATAATCAATTTATAATTATATATTTTGACACGATGGTGAGTAAAATGTAACTCAGTTAACACTAAATTGTATATAATATCACAATTATATAACTTTCATAATACTTTAAAACAATTCACATCTTCGGTTATTCTCAGACATTCTACATTCAGAATAACTTTACAAAAATCTTTTACAGAAAAGCTTTGGAACATATCAGATTTTAGTAAAACATTTTCCAACAAATATTTAAACAAATATTTATTATGTATGTGCTTGCATATTATATGTATGTATTTACGAATATTTATATACAGGATGTTTCAAATGAAAATGAACAATGTAAAGTAAGGATGAAATTGAGAATAGCTACTAATAATGAATTTATTTTATTCTTCTGAACATCTGGCTATATTAATTTATATATTTGTACTAGGAAACCCACTGTGCAATTACTTTTGCAAATAATTTTTTGTTTTTAGATTTTGCTGTTAATAACATCATCATTTGAATACATCAGGATAAGACTGGGACTGACTTTTTCAAAAATACACTTTTTTACTATCGTTTCATTTAGTCATTAGACGCGCAAGTATATATATTGATAACAAATTACAGGCCCGAATAATTGCAGGCCCATTTCTCTGCTATCTCCTATTTCTAAAATTTTTGAGAAAGCAATTAAGGTGCGAATTTTAAGTTTTCTTGATCTCACTAACTTTTTCAGTAATAATCAATTTGGATTTAGAAAAAAGAAATCTACAGAAGATGCGCTACTGAAACTCTGTTCTGAAATTTACAGTGTGTCTCAATAATAATAAGTCTAGTGCTGTTCTTTTTATTGACATTACGAAAGCGTTCGATACCATTAGTCATGAACTGTTCTTGAAAAAGCTCTCTAATGCAGGTTTTAGAGGATTCATTCTGAATTGGTTTGAATCTTGATAAATGGCACCAACAATTCTTCTAACAATATTAAAGTAGGCGTTCCTCAAGGCTCAGTTCTTGGTCCTATTCTATTTCTCATTTTTATAAATTCCTTATTTCAGCAAAATTTTAAAGGTAATTTGACTGCATTTGCGGATAATACCACCTTTTCTTATAATAGTAATAGCCTACTAAGTGCCTTTATAGATCTTAATTACGATTTAGATTTGATTAGGAAATGGTTCTTTTGTCGTAACCTCGTTGTTAGTCACAAAACTAAGTACATCTTATTCAACCTAAGCGGTAATATTTCACTTGATTGTAAATTATTCTATCACTCTCCAAGTTGCTGTAAATTTTCTCTTAACTTATATGATAATAATATTTATTCTTATAATGACTCAAGGGCCTGTGACAAACATTATTGTTCTAGATATTGTTCTAGATAATAGATTAAACTGGTCTAATTATTCACGTAATTTGAAGAATTATTGTACTAAGGTTACAAGATAAGTGTACCATCTAAGTCTGTATTGTTCAACTAAAGTTTTGAGAATGGTTTACTTAACACTTGTTTAACTTAAAACTTTAGTATGGTATCACCTGTTGGGAAGGTGCTTATTTCAATAAAATTTCCCCACTTCTTGTTTCACAAAAGCATGTAGTAAGGATTATTCTCAAGAAAAATCGAGTTACTCCTAGTTTCCCTTTATTTGTTAACCTTGGAATCTTACCCCTTCGCCATTTATATTTTTATAAGTCTTTGAAAGTATTTTTTATTAGGTCGGACTATTTAAATCAGCGCTACAAATAAATTATAAACTTAGAATCAATAACAGGAATTTAGTATTGTTACCTAGAGCTCATACCGCTGATTTTCAACATTTCTATACTTATTTGGCTCCCAGAATTTTTAACAGACTCCCTGAAAGTTTAAAATTGGAACGTTGTTTTTCATCCTTTTCTAAAAACCATAAATGGTTATTTCAATTTGACAATTCTCGAATTGAATTATTTATTAACTAAATTTTAATTTCTCTCAGACTTCTAACTTCTTGCTAACATTTTTCTTTCAATTTTTATTTCATTAATTTATTTGTTAAATTTAATTTTTTGTATTTTCAAAATTTAGAATCTGTAAAATTTTTGTTACTTAAAAAAAAAGACTAAATTAAAGTTAAGTATTTTTATATTTTTTTTTTTTTTGTATTGTCGTGAAAGTTGAATATAATTATGTTTTGATTTTTTTTAAAGATCATTGGAACTGTATATAAGGTCATTTAACTCTTGCTTATTTGTAGCAACTAAATGATCTCAACTTATTTCTAATACTTTACATACTTAATTCTTATATTTAATAAAAATAAAAATTTTGGTTGAGTGTAATTAAATAAACCGTTTAAATAAATAATTTATTAGTATGCATATTTCGAATGATTTCTTGAAATCTAATAATTTGTTTAATTTATTAATTATAAGTACTACATTATGTGAATAATATTTGAAATAAATGAATTATTTTAATAATAATAAAAAAAAAATATATATATACATATATATATATAAATTTTTTAAAAAATATTGTCTATATATAGATCGCGGTGCATTCTATTCTAGTTAGATTAGGCAACTCGCCTTGTTTGAAAAAAGCTATTTTTCATGAATCTATAGTACGAGTAAGATGTTCGCATTCACAGAACAGATGTTCAACACATTCTTCTGCTATTTCACATATTCTACACAGGTCTTTTTCGGACAGTCTATTTCTAGGTAGAGCCTAGTCAGCCTAATTTCCAATGCCGATTACCAAATATGACGGCAATTAACAATTTTGTTCTCCAATCTCGGTTTGATGAAAAAAATTTAATGTATAGTAGAGTTCTCTCACCTACTCTCTTTTTGATATTTATCAATGATCTTCTCCAATCAACTTTCAATCCTATTCATAGTTTTGCAGACGACAGCACTCTAGTAGCATCCTTTGATTTTCTTCGGAAATCACATGCTACAATACCAGTTACTGATACTAAGCGTAGCATCATGGTCAGCACGCTCAACCATGACCTAGCCATTATTTTCAACTGGGGGAAAAGTAATAGAGTTGAGTTCAACACCTCCAAACTCAAAGCTGTCTAGTCCAGCGCAAAACTACCCCATTTAACCCCACCCTATTATTCGGAGATGTGCGTATTCAGCGAACTGAACACTTGAATATCCTGCGCATGAAGATCAACAATAAAATGATATGGAATGACCATATCTTTGACATTGCTAAAAATGCCGCGAGATGTTTGTGTTTTTTGAGTCGCTGCAAAACCTATTTTTCTCCCCAGGACATGCTAAATATCTATAAATTATACATACTACCCAAGTTGGAATACAATTCACATATATGGGCCGGTGCATCACGAACCGCACTAAATTTTCTTGACAAAGTTCAAAAGCGTGCCATTCGTCTTATTGACAACCCTAATGTGACAGCCTCCCTTGTACCATTTGAAAATCGTAGTGTTATTGGAGCATTTTCCCTATTTTATAGATATCTCGTAGGTTTAGGCACTTGTTCAGATGAAATAAAAACCCTAATGCCACCACTCAAAAATTTCCGCCGAGGAACAAGAGAGGCATCAAGTGCCCACCCCTACTCAGTGCAAATTCCAAGGTGGCTCAAAACTGGCTATGGGAATTCGTTTGTAGTAAAATTTTCTCGAATGTGGAACCATATTCCAACAAACGTGTTTCCCCAATGTAAAAATATACCTACGTACAATCTACAAAAGTTCAAGAGTAATATTAATAAATTTATTCAAAATGTCCATACTGATCAAAGGGATATTTTTCTTTCTACAATCCTCAATTAGTCCAAGCTATATATTCGTGTATGAAGGTATCGTTTGAAACCGAGTGTTTGGCTTAACTTAAAAAAAAAAAAAAAAAATCAATTTAGTTTTATTAATAGCGTTGGCAATGTTTTTCTAGTTAATTATTCTTCAGTCTCATTATCAGAGATATAATAATACCATGGTATTCACATCAACAAGATTTATTTTTTAGCGTATTCAGTTTTTTTAATTTATAACTTATTTTTGCAAAAATTTCCAGATCCGCTACTACTGAGGAGTCTCCAATGCTACAGAGTCTCTCCTAATGTTACGTAGTGTCTATTGCTCTGGAATCTTTAATGCTACGCAATGCCGGATACTAAGTTTGATGTGATGATTTATGAATTAAAAAGCAAAGCATATTAGCTAGAATATAAGGCCTTGATTGTCTGAGAGAATGTAAAGCTTACGCTATTTGTTCTTAATTTATTCTTAAGATATTATGATGATACTGCAAACCTTAATGTTTAGTTAGTTTAGTTTTTAAAATTCATTTATTTATTATACCATTTTACATATTAACATACCTTAGTACATTATCATAAATTAAATTAAAAAATTTCCAAAACAATAATGGTAAAATTACATAAATGCAAGATCATTCTGATATTCCTGAGAATATGTGATGAATGAAATAACAAGAGCAGAAATAATTAAATTATATAATTAAACAATATTAGGTTGATAATTCAGAGCTAAAAGTAATACAGTTACAGGAATACAAAAATAAAAATAAAAAATTCAGTATTAAAGTAATAAAGTAAAGAAAAACGTAACGCAAAAAATTTAAATCCCCGTAATATTCTGAAAAAATCCATATAAAATTCCTAATTTGAATCTGGAAATTTATGTGGTACATTTGGTACTTTGGTACAAGTTCGGCAAAATAATTAATAAAAAGTACCATACATTGTATTAAATTTAAAAAAAATAAAATACAAACTTATAGCTATTAAATATCCATATATACAATAGAAATAATTACATTTAGTTAAACATAATTAAACATAATTGAACAAGGAAAGAAAATAAAATAGGAAAAAAGAGAAAAAATTAAAACTCGAGATAAACGATGACAACAAAATAATAGAAGCCTGAGAAACAAAACTTAAAAGATATAAAAGAATTTGGTTAAGTTAGCAACAACTCAATTTGAGAGTGATCAAGAATCAATAAGTGAGATCTAAGATTTTTGATAAAAGTAGTAGAAGTTCTATCCGATCTTAAAGAGAAAGGCAACGTATTGAAAATTTTGGGAGCTAAAAAGTCATAAAAGTGGCGAAAATGTGATGAATATGTTCTAGGAACATTTATTAAAAATAGGTTATTGACTCGCAGATTGTAGTGAGAGCTAAATCGATGGGCAAGATAACCTGATCTAATGAAATAAATTTTTAGTGTTTTGAATATATATAGCTGTCTAATAGGTAGTATATCCAGCTTTCTAAATAGTGGAAAACTAGGTGTAAGTCTATTTTTCCTCATGATTAATCGAATACAATATTTTTGAGCAATGAGTAGGGGACGAATTTTGTTGAAGTAAGAGCCCCCCCCAGCAGCTAATTCCATATTGTAATTTAGAGTTGAAAAGAGCAAAGTATACCGTTTTCATGACTCTCAGGGAACAATATTGGTTTAGATGGAAGACATTTTTTATAACTTTTTTGAAATATTTATGTAAATGAAAAGTATGCTCTGCCCAGTTTAATTTATAATCAAGAACGAGGCCAAGATACCTGAAAGATACAACACTATCAATCATAAAACATGATTCACTACAAGAAGAACTTGAGTCAAAAGAGTTGCCATCTAGGGACGGAATCAATGGAAATTTTTTACAGACAGGAGAATGATAATTAACTGTTGAGTTTTCACTGGGATGATTACTTTTACCAAAGTGCATAAACTTTGTTTTACTACTGATAACTAAGCTATGTACATAAAACCATTTCCTTATGAGGTCCAGGTCATAATTTATATCACAAAAAAGATCCAAATTATTATTGTTACTGTACGTGAATGCAGTGTCGTCAGCAAAGGCTGTAGGTATACCTTTAAAAGATTGCTGAAATAAAGAATTAATGAAAATAAGGAACAAGATTGGACCTAAAACAGAACCCTGAGGGACACCTACTTTTAAACTCCCAGTATCACCAAAAATACCATTCAGTTTGACTCTTTGCTTCCTATCACTAAGATAAGACTTAAACCATTTAAATATAAATCCTCTAAATCCGGCATTATATATTTTTTTCAACAATAAGTCATGTTTTACCGTATTAAACGCTTTAGTAATGTCTATAAATAAACTACTACAAAGATTGGACTTATTTAAACCATTGTATATCTCACAACAGAATTTCAAAAGGGCGTCTTCAGTGGATCTTTTTTCCCTGAAGCCAAATTGGACATCACAGAAGAAACTTGTTTTATCAAGGAATTTCAGTATTCTATATTTCATAGCCTTTTCAAAAACTTTTGAAATGGACGACAATAAAGATATAGGTCTGTAGTTGTTCGGATCAGTTGAAATCCCCTTTTTAAAAATAGGAATAAATTCTGCCATTTTTAAATCATTTGGAAAAATCCCATTATAGACACTAGTATTAAAAATATAACATAAAACATCAACAACATTCAAAGAAACCTTCTTAAGAAGATTACTGGAAAGTGATTTATTTGGCCTAGAATTAGAATTTTTTAGACCGAAAATTAGTCTATGTATTTCCAGAGACATTATCGGCTCAAAGAAAAAGCTTTAACTCTGAAAAGTTTCTCTAATCAAACCATTGATATCATTTTCGGTATTAGAAGATAAGTTGTTAGATAAGTTGTTTGATGATAATTGTTCAGATATCGTGACAAAATATTTATTGAAATAGTTACATAATATTTTAGGATCATTGACTATGCTAGAATTGATGTTTAAAGAATATGTGGAAGGATAACTTTCTTTGTTCAAGATAGAGTTGATGATTTTCCATTCACCTTTAGTATTACTTTTATTAATTGTGAGCTGTCTAGTATAGTATCTATCTTTGGAATGCCGTATTGCAAGTTTAACATCATAACATATTCTTTTATAATATGATAGTAGATTATGGTTGGCTGAATGTTTTTTAACAAATCTTTATAATTTGTTTTTCTTACGGAGAAGCCTTAGAAGTCTGTTCGACATCCAAGGTCTTAATCTAATAGACTTACTACTCAAGGAACGTGAAGATACGCAAGAATTAATATGTTTATTAAGAATTTTAATAAATATCGAATAAGCTACTGAAGGATCATCAGTATTATAAACTTTATCCCAATGTTCATAAACTAGGATATTATTAAGCTAGGATATTATAATGACATTTTAGTTTTCTTTAAATGTTGTTTTATATTTTTAAAGGTTATATAAAACCTTATTGTTCAGAGCTATTCCTCTCGTTTTAATATTTTGGTTCCCTTTCTGCTCAATTTGTGCTTGGTTCTCCAGTTACTGCTTATTTGGTCGACGAATGATCTTCAGCCATTTGGTACAAATTAAAATCATGAATAAAATTTTCACAAAGTTCTCAGAAATTACTTTACCTTCACATACTGTCATTTATATACCATTCTGTACATATAAATTTAAAATCTTTTTACTCTTAAAAATACATATTTTGTTTTTATCATATTTTAAAAGTTTCATTCATTCATCACCCCACACCCGTCTATCCATTAATAAAAAAAAAAAAATTTCTTGTAATATTTAACTTTTTCATAACATAGTATTTCCGGTAATTTATTATGCAAACCCTTTTAAGAAAAATATGCATACATATAAATAAATAAATAAGTATCTTTTTGTATATACATCCAATATTCTTCTACCGCAGAATTTAAAATCCTGTTAAGTCCTTCCAGCACAAAATTTTACTATATTCATAAACTGACAAATTTAAAATAATAAAAAATAAAAAAAAAAAATTAAAATATCTTTAGAAAATTCACAAATAAATTTTCAATTTTGAGTTCTAAAATTGAACCGAACATGGAATGGGGTGAACTTTTTACTATGTTTTTTGTGTAACAAAGAGAAAGCGGATCGTAAGGAATCGGGATATAATAACTTGTTAAATATTCATCAGAAAACAAAATGTAATGTTTTTATTTCATTAATAACCTGTATGCTTATATGTGTGTGTGTGTGTGTATGTATGCATGGTATATTATAGGTATAGTAGCTATATGGAAAAGTTTTTAAAACAAAAATTATTTAACCAATTTTAAAACATCACATAGACATTTATACGAATTATATTTACATATTAAAAACACATACTCACATATTCATAAGATATAAATTTTGATGGTAAAAAATCCTTTCAAAAGTTCTTGAAATATTTCAAATTTTGTGGTTTTCTTTTTTTTGTTTATTTTTTTTCTACATTTACGCAACATACTTATATGCATAAATAAATAGATATATTTTGTAAACATGTGTATAGTATGTGTGTTACAGATTTCATATAGAAATATGATAAATGGTATTTTATTTTTGTTTTAGGGTGATTTTATGGTACAACGATTAAGAAACTGAACTGAGGGATAGAATTTTATTATTTTGAAGAGAATTTGTTTCCATCGAATTAACATTTAATAATAAAGTTAATATCTAGAAAGCAGTTAAATTGTCAAAAGTTAAAAATGTGTATATGTATATTTACAACAATTATTTGAAAAATTCTCAGATTTTTGGGACGATTTTTCGACATTAAAATGAGACATTAAATATATATGATTTTTTTTTTAGAAATTTGAAATCTACAACACCAAAGTAGCAAATCAATGTTGAAAAGTAAAAATAAACAAAAATTATTTTATAGTCCTTCATATTTTTGAATTAAAATATTTTAACCTAAATCTAAAAAAAAAAAATTTTAAAACGAAAAAATTAAAATACATATTATATTTTAGAGGAATATGAACTTTGGAAATAAATTTGAGGTTTGATTCAAATATTATCAATAATTAGCATGGAGGATGGGTGATGCGGGTTGCTAGGTTGTAGCGTTGTATGAATGAGGGTGGCGGTTGGATGGTTTTATGATATTCGGGAGGGTGTGGGTTTGACAGAATAACTACTGACCAGTACCTGATTTAGGCAACTATCAAGTCCATAAGTAAGTGTTTACATTATCTCTGCCAGCCATCCAATGAGCAGCATCCATTTAGGACTATATACTAGCAATATAACGAATACATAAATTTAATTTAATATTTAAGTAAATACAACATGATAGATAATCGATATTATGAATTGAGGAAAAACTACAATACAAATGCAGCACTATTGAATCTTATCAATCCCATACAAGAAGCTTCAAAAAGTTAAAAGATAGTCTCCCTAGTGAAAGTGATAGACAAATTGCACTGCGGATTCACTTTCCATGTGGACTGTATATTAATGAATCAAAAACTGTCTATTTGTAAGTGAGCAGTATTCCGAGTTATATATCGTACAGAATTCTTAAAACCTTTTCTAAAACTTTACAAAATTTTATCAACATTCAGTTTAAGTTTATTCCTACATAACCATTCAAATAAATTTTCTAAATCAATACTCATTGCTTCCCTGCATTCTTCAATAATTTTTCCCTTTATGAACAACAAAGCATCATCTGCAAAGAGTACAATTTTAGCATTCGTAATGGCGAATGCTAAAACTGAATGAAATTTATGTAAACAAGAAATAATAGAAATCCCATTACTGAACCTTGTGGGACTCTAATATTTACATATTATATCAAGGATAATCACGAAATAATAAAAGAAAACTATAAGAAGAACTATAGCAAAAGTGAACATGCAATATAGAGAATGAAGAAGATTCAAATAACTAGTATTTGAATTTCAAAACATAATCTGAGAGTAAAATATATCTACGGTTACATTCGGGAATTCATTTTTCAAAGATAAGAAGCTTTATTTTGTAATTATTGTATTCTAAGTTCAAAATATCATATAATGGGTGTTTCTTTTGTTGCTTAGATAGAACTTACGAAAGTGTTAACTGTCAAACGAGATATCGCACTGCATTCACTTTTTAACATTTATGATCAGTATACTCTCGCAAAAACAACAATTGAACCCCACATCAGAAAAGCATGGACAGAAGAGAATATACCACCATCATGGAAGAAAGGAATGATTGTCAAGATACCTAAGAAAGGAGACTTGGCAAATTGCAGCAACTGGAGAGGAATCACGGTTCTAAATACTATTCATAAGATAATAGCAATTATTATAAAGAAAAGATTAGAAGAAGTACTAGAACCAATACTACGGAAAGAGCAGGCAGGTTTCATACCAAACCGAAGCTGTGTTTACCAGTCAAATACTTTACGGGTCATAGTTGAACAATCAGTAGAATGGAATGCCCCACTATATCTACTATTCATAGATTTTAAGAAAGTATTCGACACAGTTAAGAGATGCGCAATATGGAGAACACTTACAAAGAAGGGAGTTCCCTAAAAAATCATCAACATCATCAAAGCGATGTATAAAGATGCAGAGACAACAGTTCAACACAGAGGTAACATCAGTGATCCATTCTACACCAATATAGAAGTTAGACAAGGATGTGCAATATCTCCACTTCTCTTCAACACAATACTAGACGACATTCTAAGAAAAGTTTGCAATGGAATAAACGGAATAGAATGGGATCTCTTCGGCAACTTAGAAGACTTAGATTACGCCGTTGATGTATGCCTCATATCAAGGAATCAAAGGGACCTACAGAACAAAGTCAACAGATTACAGGAAGAAGCAAAGAAATCGGGACTGGAATTAAATATCGAGAAAACCAAGGCAATGAGGACAAACAACAGTGATAGTGAGCCAATAACTGTGAGTGGACAGCAGATAGAATACGTAGACGTATTCAACTACCTGGGGAGCATCATAACATCAGGAGGAGGTACAACAGAAGACGTCAACAGCCGTATAAATAAGGCAAGAAGAACATTTGGGAGCCTAATAAAGCTACAAGTATTCATCAACAAGTGCTTGAGAATTATATGCAGAATATTCTGGACGGCAAGAATTAGAAGAGGAGAAGAACCGATCAACAGGCATATAAATAGGAAAAAATGGAAATGGATAGGTCATACACTAAAGAAATCAGAAAGTGATATAGCAAGAAGAGCTCTAGAGTGGAATCCACAAGGACAAAGGAGACCCGACAGACCATACAACACATGGAGACGCACAATCGATCAGGAATTAACAATCAACAATTATACCTGGGATGATATTAAGGAAGTAGTACTCAACAGAGAGGCATGGAGGTTCACTATCGAAGCCCTATGCTACCACGCGGAGTAATAGGAGAAAAAAAATACTCTGGCAAATGATCATAAATAGACCCATGCTTGAACCAATGTTACCAAATCATTCAAATTTATTTGGAAAATTAGTGGTCAATTCGCTCAACTTATATAGACGATTTTGTGATTTTGTAATGGTGTAAAAAATCGGTTACTTGACTATCCTATATCAGTCGAACTATGAATAGATTTTATGCCGTACATTCTCTAAATGATGCAATAATACCAGCATGTTGAGGAAATGTACGTACTACAGACTCCATTACATTCAGAAAAATTCACCTTTTGGTATGGTTTTATGCTGATGGCATCATCGGATCTTATTTATTCAAAGTTATGACCAGAGTTCACGTTATGGTCAATGGCATTTCTTACCGCACCATTATCGATGATTTTTTGTTTGAAAATGTATGACATTGATTCGAACGAAATCTGGTTTCAACAGGATAGCGCTATGTGCATTAAAGATAGATAGAAGTAGTTTCCTTTAGATATCCAAAAATTTGATATCTAAAATTATTTTTAAATGTTAATGCGATAGAAAAATTCATGTTTTGTGTTATTTTTTACAATTTCAAATTCGGTAGGGCTTAAAAAAACATTCGATATTTTAGATTTAAACCAGACCCATTTTATTTTAATACTATAATAAATTTTGGTGTTAATAACAATTATATTGCAATGAATTATTTTAAACTACCTAAACTTTTTAGAATTTACTATTTTTCACGTATTAATTTTGACTATTAAATGTCCCCAATATTGTTTCAAACTGTAACGTGTTTTCTATTCTAACTAACTATTTAAAATTATTGATTTAATTAAAATCATAACAAACTTTACATAGTATCCTTGTACTTTCAATAATTTTTAAATTATTATATAACTAATAACATCAATGCCACCACACATTTTCATAAAATGAACAGAATCCTTAAAGGAATTAGACCACAAAATCATAAACTATACCCGATAATTTTAATTTTTTAATAGCATACCGTCTTAATAAAATTCATCAATCTCATAACATCAATGCTTAAACCACATAAAATGATAAAGTATACTAAGTTATGTACATATATGTGTAGATATATGCCACTACATCTAATGTAATATTATAAGGTGGATCTTAATAAGGATGTATAACGTTGGAAAAAGAAATAAATTTTTGAAATAAATTAAGAAAAGGACATTTTAATTCCACCTCTATAATACTTGATGTATGCGTACATCAATTTTTGATATAAAGAGTTTTGATACGAAGAAATATAGGAGCAGATTAAGGTATAAAAGCAGGTACGGTGTATTTTTGATGTATGAAAATTTTTCATTTCAACACACATTACATTATAAACTACATAATTTAAAATGATTGAATGGATTCTAAGTTTTACATATAAAATTAGAAACGGAAATATAGGTACAAATCTATATAAAATGTATGCATAGTAAAATTATTTAATTTTTCTCTATCTTAATTTATTTATTATGTAGATTTTCCGTAACAAATAATTCTTTAAAAAAAAAAGTGTACCTCTGTACTATATTATATTGTATATAAGTCTATAGTAATGCAATATTTTATTTCAAAAATTTTATGGGTATCATATTCGGATGTTAGAATTACTTTACATTCTCATTCTATCTCTTAAAGTAACCCTCTATCTCTCTTTCTGTGTTTTCTTTCTGTATATTATTTTGGTATTAAAGACATTTAAATTTTAAAAGATGGTTAATACCATAAAACTGTGGTTTAAATGTGGTGGGTGGGAGCTCAACTGACAAATGCCGTATGAAAAACTTATAAGATTATATAGTGTGTTATATGAGCAACATATGAATGAATATGAAACAAGTATGCGAAACATAAAAATTAAGGATTCACAAAAATAATAATAAATTTAATGTCTATTGCTTTAAGGAAATTATTTTGCTTTATATATTATGTATGTACAATATGTATAGGCATCTGTATAAAATTATTTTCATTATAATGTATATAATAAAAATTCAGGAAATTGAAAGGATATAATGAAAAAGAGAATAATACATGTAAGTATGTATGTGTTACATTTTAAAACCGCGACTGTATATTATAAGTTCATATTATTATTATTTTGTGTGTATATTACATGAAATTGAATTTGAATAATTAATGATTACCTAATTATTTATGTACGTTAACAACACTTCAATTGAATACATTTTTTATGTTTTAAATTATAAAAACAAAACAAAAAAATTATTTTCTTTATCTTTGTCAAATTATGATATAAAGAATAATAGGTCCTTGATGGTATTATATGAAATAGAAATTAATTATGAAAAAAATACTGTATTTTATTATTTATTCTACATATAGCTACGTTTAATATATTTAAATGTATGTGATTCTTCAATTTAATTTTGTATATATATATATATTATGTTAAGCCATTATTTAACTATAAAATATGACAATTTACATAATTCAGGAGTAATTTAGATTTCGTTGGTGGAAATTAGTTTACAATTAAACATTTTATAAAAATAATGGAAAAAAATATTTTATCGTAGCCGTTGTTGGGTACAAAAAAACGAAATAATTATACGAAGTTGGGACCCGCATATTTATGGTATATGGCAAGATTCCGAATTTGGAAAAATTTTAGAGTTGGTTAAATAATAAATAATTTTATAGAGTATTTATATATGTATCAGTGACGGGGCGTGGAATTTTCAACTGGAAAAGCACTATAAAAAGAAACATAAGTTTGCTTTGGCTTTTCTTTTGCTATAGAAATGTTTGCTAATTTTGACAGTTAAAATTGTTCATATCTATTTCTCAAAGTAGTTTTAATTCTGTTTTTGGCAGAAAAACGATCGCTCAACTGAAATAGTTATTATGAAGTGTTATTATAAATTTACAAAGTTGGGAATATTTATTAAAAGAATTCTTTAATTCTGTTTCAATTAAAAATGTTAATATTTCGCAAATACTGTTTTTGTTATTAAAATTTTTAACTGAAAATATAACTTTAATTTAAGCTCTGACTTTAAGAAAGCAATGTAAAAAAAAATGTGAATATATATTTTCTATATTTATGTTGGAAAATACCACGTATACGAATTGAAAGATTTTACTGAAAAATGCTGATTACATCGTTTTATTGTTGTTTTTGTTATTAGTTCTGGTTTACCATCTTTAACAATTAATAATTTTTCCTCAAAACTTCAAACCGAAAATTATTTTTTCTTAAGCTTTCAATAATTCAATTATCTATTTTAATTATTTATAAATAATAAAAAAAAAACATTTTAAATTTTTACATTTGCTAACAAATTGTTTCAAAAGTGCATAAAATAAACAATGTAGCATTCAATAACAAAAAACTACAGAATTACTTAACGCATATCAATACCACTCTCTAAAAAAACCCGAAACTACATACATTATTTATATAAATATTAATTCTCATTTAAGTCAACAACCACAATAATGCACAAAATTAATGCATTCCTTGCTACTTTTTTTCTTTGTTGTTGTTTCCCTAGATTTTCTATCAAATATATTCTAATTATATCAGGTAGATTTGGGATGTATATCAGCGACTCATTTTTTTTCCTTTTAAGATTTTATTTTATTGTCGCTTCATTTATTATTTTGTTGTTGTTGCTAGGAAACTAAATAGAGACAGTGTGTTTGAGTGTTTGTATATTGTAAATGAGGAGAATGATATTTAATTTGTCAGTTATATTTTTATGCTATGTATAATTATTATTATAGCTATGTTGGTTGGTAAGAGAAGAATGATTTTAAATAGGCATTATTTTCAAATACTTTAAATTTGTGGTTGTTGAATATCTCTTGTTGGCTTGTATGATTGAAAGAATAATAGAACATAATGATGTTTATATAGGCATTATTTTCTAAACATACATAATGTAGTTAATATCTATGCATATAATTGTTGCTTGAAATTTTTTTTCATTCGATTTGAATTTTTGTAGTTAAATAATTTTTATATTAAATTCAATATATATTTTATATTAAGCTGTAAAAAATAATAAATAATATTTCATTTGGGAAAGCACTCATTTAACTCAATATATGGACGCTTCGTGGTGCCTGATATGTATATATTTTATTTTTCTTATTTGTGTAAGATTTGCTAAACGGATGTTTTGCGAAGTAAAAATTTGATATTGACTCTTTTTGACAAATACACTTTTGTGAAACGATTTTTTTTGGCAAAGGATTTTTTGTAATGTGATGTTTATATTGTGAGTTTAGGGGCTGGTACGGCTGCTTTACTATCCGAGAGAATGTTGATTTTACGTTTCTTGGAATTTTTTTTTAAAATTCTCTCGCACACAGAGTTCTATAGCATGTGCTTCAGCCTGAAATTGTGTTTGTAGAGTCTAGGCTTCAATAAATATGGACTCTGAGGCTTTTTAACATATACTTCCAATCCTACTCCATCCATTTTCTTAGAGCCGTAAGTATACCGTACTAGTAATCCTTTGTCGAAGGAGGATGGGTAGGTTTCCCATGTCTTTCTACTTGGTATGATTATATCGAATTGTTTCTCAAAATTATTTCTTGTCAAGCAATGCTATCGAAAGCATATCTTTCTCGAGCACACGAATTAGTTCTGGCTGTACCACTTAGTAGATCATTTTACTTATTGGATCATTAACAGTAAAACATTTATACAAGGGGCTCTAGGTGAAGCAGAGTCTCTAATGATGCTGTGGATGTTTTTCGCATGCCCCAGTCACCATCAAACAAGCTGAAACCATAAACTCAACAAATTAAGTGACTCAAGTTTGACTACATCTAAGACTGGGAGTTGAATGCAACTCAAACCAATTTATTTGTAAATACGAAACTTAGTACTTAAGAATGAAACAATAACTTGGAAAGAAGCAAGAAAACTACTTTTAAAATACCGTTAAAAATAATTAAAAAAAAATTCAATTATTAAATCACAAAGAAATCTAGAAAATAACTAACTTTAAATTAAATTTCTGTTTTTTAATTGAACAATTTTGATTTCAATAATAATTTTGTATCTCAAATAAATTTTTAAAATCAGACAATATTTTTTATTCAGCAAAACATTTTAAAATTCAAATTCGATTTATTGTGATTTATTTTTATTTATTAAAATTAAATAAAATAAAAATAAAATAAAAAATTTAAAACCAAACCTTAAGTGATTTCAAAACCAACAGGAAATTATTCTGTTTTTTCTTTTGCAATCAAATAAATTATTTATTAGAAAATAAAATGGTGGGCGGGTAACGGTCAACACGGTGGTGTGATTTTGTACAAATCAAATTAAAAAGTTTCATTTTATTTTGCAATGCCATTTAAAAAAAAAATAAAAATAATTCAAAATTTGTTTGTTTCTATTATTTATTTCTGTCCTATCTAGATTGTTTTCATATATTAAATTTATTTTCAGAATTTATTTTGAAAATCTATTTTTAGAATATTAAATATGTACATGTTTAATTTAACGGTATAGGCACGTATATATTTATTTTTATAATTTAAATGTTTTTTTTTGCTCGTGTATCCTTTGAATTGAAATTGAGTCAAGATCCGATAAAATTTAATAAATTTTATGATTCTCCTAAATGTCTGGATTACATATTGGAATATTAAAACTAAAGAGATAGCTAGATAGAAATTTCTCTTAAATATTAATTTTTCATCTTAAAATTCAACATTTTATAGAAAATTTCAATAAATTTTACAAAAAAATCAATAAATTATTTCCAACCAATATTAAATGACCGCTTTTAATAAATACAAAATTTATCTATACATACCTACTCGTCGTATCTAAACTATTATGTGAATTGTTTATTCTGGAATTTAAATCACAGATTTTCAAATTGATTTCAATTGAAATACAAAATGTGATTTAATAGAGCTATTAACAGGATCAATAAACAAGGAATAATAATATAACACAAAAATAAAAAAATAAAAAAAACAAAATGTAATAAAATAAAATAAATTGTGTTTGTTTTAAGTTTTACGAGATAAATCTTTTGAAAAACTTTCAAATATGATTTTCTATTTTTTTTTTGTTTTCTTCAAGTTTCTATTTTATGTTTGGAAAATTATAATTTTTTTTATTTTTTATATTTTCTATCCTTTGATTGGTACAGTATTTATGAAAAGTGGAAAAATTGACTGAATAGAATTTATGAATCGGTATTTGTTTTGTACTGTAGTAAGGTGGTCTAGATTTCAAAATATTACGTAGCTGACAATAATATGATTGATATTAAAATTAGGTACAGATGGTACTATTAGAAAAGCTATTAAGCTTTAAAGTTAATTAGGTTGTGTTTTTGCCATCTAGTAACTTATTGGTTGTTGTGGTTTATTTTATAAAGTTATGCTTCATTCAGGTTCGATTTTAGAGTTAATCTTCTATGATTAAGGAATTCAGTCAGATACATCTGTAAGCCTTGATATATACTAGGACATTATATTTGATATTTTATTAATAGTATATGACTGTATTTGTAATATAAATTTTTTACGCTGATAATATGAAATCTTATAGAAAAATTACTACCTTCGAAGATGCCCTTTGTCTTACAAGAAAATTTAAATCGATTTATTAGCTGGTGTACCAACAACAATATCTCTTTAAATGTTAATAATATTATCAACGAACTTCATTTACTTGTCCCTCTTGCCCAATTTCGTTTATAGTATGCAAACTATTCCCAAAGTTGTATCAATAAAAGACTTGGGGTATTCTTCAATAGTAAGCTATAATTTCATCTTCCTAATACTCATATACTGAATAAGGTCAACTCTATGTTTTATTAAATGTTGTGCAAAAGACTTTAACGATCTCTACGTCCTGAAATCTCTTTACACCTACTTACTTACTTACTTAGGTGGTCAACAGACCATGTAGATCCTGGGCCTGGCTCAACAACCTCCATTTTTACCGGTCACGGGCGGATTCTCTCCAGTTGAAGATTCGAAATTGCTAAAACACCTACTTAGTTAAACTTTAAAATTTAGAGTACGCCAGCCAGATATACTTTCTACAATATACGTATTAACAGAATTGAATCGGTCCAAAAAAAATTCTTAAGATTTGTTTAACGCAATCTTTCATGTGAAGACACAGTAAGATTACCTCCATATGAGTACAAATTGAATTTACTATACATTTAATACGTTTGAAAAAGGTATAGTATTCTTAACTGAACTAATCAAATGGAATATTTATCTTACCTAATTAATCGTTAACCTCAACTATTGTTCTAATTCCAGATTATGATCTGACAATGTGTTTAACTTACAGTTTCATAGAACTAAAATTATGGGAATGAACCATTAAATAGAATTATGTTTTCATGTAACTTATATAATTTTCATATTAACCTACTTTACAGCAGTCTTTAAAAAATAGGATTTGTATTTGTATCAATAAACGTGCATCCTATGATATCACTTGGTCTAAGTATATATATTTTATAGACTTTTATATTAACTTGCCAGTGTCTGTATATATGTATATATATTATATATAAATTATTCTGCATTTATCTGGATGTTTGTAAGTCCGACGGAATACTTCAACACATATACAAATTGCAATATGCATACAAATTGCTTTGGTACTCTTTTTTTAACCCCTGTCTACCATGCTGAACCTTTGCAGGAAAAAATACCATTGCATGAAATATTTTTTTTTAATTTAATGTTAGTCTTCTTCGCAAATAATAAGGAAAAATAAAAAATAATAATAATATAAATAAAACAAACAATTTTTTTGATTTATAATAAGGAGGACTAATAGAAATTTTATCAATAGTTTAATGTGGTATAATAACCAAAAGGCAAACAGCATTTAACACAAAAAAAACATAATGCACTTAAAGGTTATTCTTATTAGTTAAAATTATACACAATTTGCATATGTGTCTTTTTTTTTTTTTTTTTTTTTTATGCATAGCCAAAACACTAGGTGGGGACCTTTTATACCGATTGGTACGTTTGGCTAGGGAGGGAAAGGAAAATTTGGAAAGGAGGATGGTAAAAGGGAAGGAGGACAATTACGAACGAAGGTGTTAATGTTCGTCTTGAATTTGTTTAGGTCATAAATATAAAATTTGTCATGTTTTGGGAACACATAAGATGGAATTTGGTTCCACATTCGGGATGTTGAAGTTATAAACGAATTTCCATAACTTGTCTTTTGCCATCTAGGGATTTCGATGATATAGGGATGAGCACATGCTGCCCTTCGTGTTTCGCGAGGTCTACATATTTTTTTTGTTTTTTGTTTTTCTGTTGTTGTTATGATAATGATCATAGCATCATAGTTTTGCTACCGTATGCATTGCCTGTATAGTACTACAGGTATATATATATACTCTAGCCAGAAATGTGATGCGATGATGAGTTAAAATTGTTATTTATTTTTATTTTTTTTCTTTATAGTTTTTTTTATAATATATATATATATCTATATGATATATTAATTTATGATCGTATATAATATTTAGTATGTATTATATGGTTAGGTTTTGGTTCTGCTGATTTACACATAAAAACCATAACAACCTATATATTTTTAAGAAATTAAATGAAATTTTGTAATATTATTTTTTATTTCTTATCTTTGTAAATTTATAATTTTTAGGTATATTTGTTTTCTTCCAGTGTGTAAAAATGTATGTTGTAGAGAGTGATGCATTTTTTTTAATATAGTAGGTAGGTATATAATATAGGTATCGATTAAACCATATTGATTGTTGTTCTTCTTTTTAATGGATGTTATAAATAATAATTATGTATGAATTTTAACATGAACAGTTCGATAATGAATTTTTTGAAATGAAATGAAATTTAAATTACAGATCAATGGTTCACAAGTTATGAACAATTTTGTAAATACCAATTTATTTGCAGTAAATTTTTTTATTTTAATTTCTTATCCAACACGAGTTTTTATTTTATTCATCAAAATAAATATTATGTGTGCCTACAATATTGTTGTTTTTTAATGTTTACAATTTTATTTATTTTTGTTTTAAAATTGTTTTCGTACAAAGTTGTGGCTTATTATAAAATATTATTTGTTCGCTATAAACTTTGACGCTAAACTTACGCAGCGAATGTTATTGAATGTTAACAGGATTAACTTGATTCTGAATTATACGATAAATTTTCAATGTTGGCAAAAAGGATGTGGCTAAAATGATCGAGTAAATGACCCTTAGGGAATAGAAAATTTTGCACCTTACTACAAATATTCTGTTAATATGGTAATTAAAAGCGTTATAATACAAAAATAAAGGTATGATAAAGTAGTAAGCATATAAGTATTTTTCTTAAACTTGAAATGAAAACTCTAATGAAGGAAAGAAATGCAGGCATGAAAATTTACACTAAGACTCTTTTTCACAAATAAAGAAATACGACTGTTACCGATTTCGAAAATGTGGACTGGTTCGGGTTGCTGCCGAACAACTCCTAGCACGTCTCAGGCATATTTGAAAACCAACTGTATTATTGGCATAATGAATCTTGCTGGAATATTGTTAATAGACATCTTTAATATTTGACGCTTGAAAAAAATCACGAATATTAAAATACTTTTGTGTTTTATCTTATAGTAGTTCTAGATGCTCAACATCCACCACTAGTTTTATTTTCTACTTTTTAGGGGGCTAGTTTGATTTCGCTAAAAGTATATGTTAAAAATTTTTATTTTTACATTATTATTTTATTTATAGATTACATATTATTATGCTTTTCTATAGCGCAATTTGTATTAATTTTTCTTTTTTTATTTCTTAAATTTTAACTCAATTGTTAAATATTGTGATTTTTAAAATTTAACTACACGTGTGGTGTGCATATCATTTCTATTGTTATCATTGTGTCATTATCAATTTTAGATTTTGTTATTTATTTATTTCTATTTTTTTTTTGTTTTTGGAATTAGAATAAGTTTTTAGTTTTGCATTTTCTATTCTCGTTTTATGTCTTTTTTTATTATTCTTTTTTCTTAAAACAGATTAAAATTTAACTTAAATTGTAATAAATAAATATACTAGTGGATCTCCTGTGCAATTGCTTTGTTTTATAGATAGGATAACTTAACGGATAATTAACTATTTCAAAAATCCAATTTTTTCATTACTCTAGAATACTAAAATAGAATTGCAGACACAATTTTATATAAAATAAATATTTTATTTAACCGCTTAATTCATAGTGCTATGTAATCGGAAATGTCAGGTGCACATCTAAAGATTTTGTAGTGTAACCTAAAACGCAGCAAGGTAAAAATCGTTTTTTATTGCAAACAGATGGCTACTGCTTTTGTCAGCTAACGGAAAATAAAAAAACTCATCTGACAGAAAATGTAATTTGCAAATCGTAACACCTTAAAAATAGTAAAAATAAAAGTTTGCAAGAAAGTATTGTCAAATGCTTAAATTTTGTAAATGCTAATTTTTGACGTCAGATGCTTTTGCATTTTGCATGTGTAGCTATAGTGTAGCAGATTTACGTCATACCTTTTTTTCAGCTTCAGAGCCCTTACAAAGCTCTAATTTAATTTTTTTAAAATCAGTTTTGGGTTTCAGGGAGACGAAATCTATTCAAAAATATTATTTTTAATAGAAAGGGAAAAATCATGCATTAAAGGGTTAATACTGTTATTACTTTTTGATTAATATCAATTGATTCAATAATTCTAACTAAGTCAATACAATGGAATTTGAATGTATAATAAACAGCTTCATTTGACAAAAATTTTAGTCGCAAAGTAAAGGTCGTCAAAATCTCTTATCAAAGACAAAAAATTTTTTTTTTTTTAAATCCATATATGGTATCCCATTGTACATTTATTTGTACGTACATATATATTTTGTAGCGAACAACAAACAAAAATAATAGTAAAAAAAGAGGGATGGATTAAAAATGAGACAGAGCAAGGTCTTAAATGCTTGTGTGTTATAATTATAGATATTGTGATTTGGTTGTTTAAAGCTCGGAATATGTAAATAAATTATGAAATCCCTGTCGTTTAATTTGAAAAATTCAGTTTATTTTCTTTTAAAAAAATTATATTTTAATACTACTAGGAGCCCCTGTTGAGTAATTATATTTCAAGTTGAAGTCAAATTTAAAGTTTTTAAAAAAACAGTAATTTACGTACTGACATAGACTTCGCACGATATAGCAGAAACCACTTGTGTTTAATAAAAAGTTTTGTGGTTAGTAAGTTTTATTTAGGACATATAAATACACGTCCGTCATATACGGCTTTGTTTCCGATATATTCCCTATAGTAAGTGGCATTTAGTGATAAAATTACTAAAAATAAAAAGTTTTGTTATTAAAGAGGTACGTATATATATACCTACATAATACATAATTTTAATAAAAACTACATTATTACTACAAATAACCAAAATTTAGAAACAGTTACTTAAAAAGATAAAAATGAAGAATTCAAGTGATTTATTTTTTTGTTGTTTTTATATTTTTTATTTGAGATGAATTTGTTTCTTTGTTTTTTTTTGGCATATGTACATAGATTCATTTGCAAGTATATAATGTAAAATATAATAACTGATTTGTTTGCTTTTGTTTATTATTTTCATAAGATCTCACTTATGCATAATGTATTTGCTGAATAATAAAATCATATGAGTACAAAATTTTCAACTGTGTGCGCATTTTTGTTTTATATACAATCTTATATATTATATATATTAGAAGTTCATTAAGGAGTAGGAGAATCGAAATAAAATAAAAAGGTGTCTTCTGCGCAGGACCTTAAATGCTTGTCAATTATAATTATAGATATTTGTTTTATAATTTCAGATTTAATGCTTAGAGTAAGCGTATTAAACGTCTACTATATGGATCAAAATTTTATACATTTAGTGGGTTCAGTAGAACCAGACATTATTAGAAAATAAATTGAAAAGAAAGTAGTTGGTAAATTACAGAAATTAAATTGTATAAAAAAACTAAATTAATACTAATTGAAAAGTTAAAAAAGAAATTAAATAAAGAAAAAAATAACTAAAAACTAAGATAGAAAAATTTTATTTAATACATTAAATTTTAAGGACCATACTAAATATATCCTCTGAAATTGAATCATTTTTTAATAGTTCTACTTACTTTCTTAAAGATGTGCATTAAAAATATTATTTACTCAAAAAACATTGAAAAATAGAACTTTTGAAATTTCTAATGTGTACTCACTCGTAGATATTAATTTTATTTTTTTTTTCTAAATATTTATACCAACTTGGAATAGATAAACATCCTGGCAATTATAAATTATGCATATAGGTAATGCGTACTATAAATAATTTTTAATAAATATGTATGAATATGTAAATATTTTAACGTTACTACTACTCTAATTTGTATGTATTTGAATAAAATTAAGTTTTTAAAATGGTATTAGCTTGGAATGTATTTGGATCGTTGCTTGAATTGAAGAAATCATATTATACAAAAAAAAAAATCAGTTTAGCATCTTAAAGTTCAGAAAAATGTCTTGGGTAGTTGGAAGAAGATGTTAAATGATCTTGTATTATATCTTGTATAATAAAATTAAGTGATGCTATATAAAATCATACTAATATAGGTCTATAGTGTGTAGTAGACCTATGAGGAACAGACAAAAAGTTAAATATTGAAATGCTGCAACGTTTTCAAAACAAATTATTTCGAGCTGTGGTTGATATATTATGGCTTATACCAAATTATGTAATTTATTATTTAATGATTCAGAGAACACTCAAGAAGGCGTTTGTCAAGCCCAATACATAAGTTTCATCGCTTATTATTTGAATTATCGTCTATTGTGTATAGAATGTGAAATTTAATTTGAAATTTAAATTTCAGATTGTCAATTAAATCATTTTCAGTTCGTAGTGCATAATTTGTTGATTGGTTGATTTTGAAGTACCCATTTTTTAACGATTTTGGGTTGTTTGTAAATTTTCAGAATAGAGTAAATTTATACATATATTGCATTTTTATGGTAGTGATCACCAAAAGCAAATTGATTCTGATAGATTGTCGATGTATTTGCAATTGAAACAGTTGTCTAGGCAACAGTTGAAAATAAATTACTTCAAAATGAAATATTGTAAAGTTAGGTATAATTAAAATAACAGAAGATTATAAAAATAGGGTTAATAATATTGAGATTAGGCATAGGTATACCCTTCAAAAAGTTTATATTGACTTTCGAAATTTTTTATTACTACAAAATTAATTCAATATTGATTATTACGATTTAATAAGCTTTCATTATTTTTTTTCATTTTTGATTAACTCACACTATTAATTGGTCTTATGGCTGATAATTTTCGGTTGCGGTTATTTGCATTGTTTATGATAACATTTTTGCCTAATTTGAATCTGTGAGGAATTTATTGAATAATTTTAGTTTGAAATAACAATGAGTAATTTAAAACTAACGACACACACGATTTTATACATTTTATATGCTATGAACAGCGTTCCCCGAACGAATCATTTCATTAAAGAACATCTTGAGTGTAACCATTAAAACATGTACTCCTCAAGTATTCATAATTGCAGAATCCCAAACGGGGCTAAAAGTTTAACTTCATTTGTGGCTGAGGTTATATTGGATCAACCCAACCTTATTTCTAATCTATGATACAATATGACTATCTAATAAAATCTATGCTACCATAGGACTACATATTTTTTTATAGCATGTTCTTTATTTTTCGTCTTATTTATAAGAAGACCAATATTTTGCAATACTTGATTATTACAATAAATAAAATTCAATAGAAAAAAATAATGCAATTGATATCAATTTGTGTAGTTTGTTATATAGAGGGATGTTTATATGCATCTGTACCTATTTGTACATATTTGAAGTTATTTATGCAAGTTCTTAGTTTTATATTCATAAAAGATTTAGAAAAATAAAATCAATAAGGACTTTTCATTAAATCAATATTTGAGACAAGTGCTAATAGTAAATTTATTCTTTATTTACACTGATACCAATGTACACACTCTGTGTCTTGTCTTATATACAACTAATATAGAAGTATTAATAATATATAGACAATAATTGTGATTTTTATTTAGAAAATTGGATGGGAAAATGGTACAAAATAGAAATTTGTGATTGATTGAATATTGATGTATAAATAATGTAATACATACACATACAATATGTATGAATATTTAAAAATATGATAGTAAAGATAATTTAACTATTAATTGAATTAAAATTGTTATTGTAAATTTATGTTGAAATAATAAAATATTAATGTCTGACATATGAAAGCAATTTAATTTTATCTTGATGATGACAATATCTTTACATCCGGCTTAGTTTTATTAGATTCGAAATAGTTGTTGTCAAGGATGAGAAAAAATGTAAATAGGAAATAAAGTTATTGATATTAAATCGGCGAGTGATAATATATACTACTCTATTGCAAAAAAGTTGACCGATATCTTGTTTGTATTTTAAATCCGTTTCAGTACTGGCATAATGATTTCTGATTTTTTTCTAATTTTTCCCATAAAATCGCTTGTTTAAAACAACAACGCATAACTCAAAAAATTGGAGTTTTGAGTTATTAATGTAGAAAAATTTGTTATTTTATTCTCTATTATATAGCAAAGCAACTAAGTTGTAGCTTTTAAATTGAAACCGTGAGAGAAAAATTATCGTTTTGGCATAACTTAATTCTCTCGGAAATTTTAGTGCAACATTGATTATTTTTTAGTTGTGCCAGTGAAATGGTTAAATATTTAAGATATTTAAGCAAAATAAAATAATAATGTAAAAATAAAAATTTTTAAAATATACATTTATCGAAACCAAACTAGCCCCCTAAAAAGTAGAAAATAAAACTAGTGGTGAATGTTGAGCATCTAGAACTACTATACGATAAAACACAAAAGTATATAATGAATCTTGTTAATGGACACTTTTAATATTTGTCGCTTGAAAAAAATCACGAATATTAAAAGAACATCACAAAGCGTTTCCAAATTCCCATTAACAATATTCCATCAAAATTTATTATATACTTTTGTGTTTTATCTTATAGTACTTCTAGATGCTCAACATCCATCACTAGTTTTATTTTATACTTTTTAGTTTTAAGTGAAACCTACAGGTATTATAATTTCAAAAAGAGTATATAAGTGTAAACTCTTCTGTCTATAACACAATTGGTTTTCAAATATGCCTGAGACGTGCTAGGATTTGTTCGGCAGCAACCCGAACCAGTCCACATTTTCGAAATCGGTAACAGTCGTATTTCTTTATTCATGAAGTTTTTTAAAAAATTTGGGAATAAAGAAATGTTGAAAAACAGTTTGACAATTTTTAAACAATAGTATGAATCCCATTAAACCAAAACATCGTTATGTTCTTGTTGATCGAAAACAACCAGAAAGAAATTTAATTAATGCATTCTTTTTTCAACTAAATAGTGAGACAATTCTAGTATGCAAACTATTCTTCAAAAATACACTTGACAGCAGCGATCGTTCAATCCGAACTGTTCTCCAAAAAAAAACAAATATGCAGATGCTTGCAGGTTGCTTGTAAAGATAAAAATTATAAAAAAAACTGATAAGGAAAATTCCAAAGCATTAGTTGCAGTATATGATTTACAGGCCGTGTTTCAAATACCTAAAGGAAATCTTTCAACTTTTTACTATTTATGATTTGAAATCAAATGAATGCTATATTTATGTTTGCGATGAATCTCATGGAAATAGAGGTGTCAATGAGCCTGAAGCTGTATTTTAAATTTCATAAACCAAAAAATTATAGGTGGTGATGAAGAGGTAGTGTTTTACTCAATAATTGTACCGGACAGCAAAAAAATAAATTCATGATCGCTCTTTATCTTTATACTGTTAGTCACCTAAATATAAGAAGTATTACTCATTTTATAAAGTGTCATACTCAATATGAGGGTGACTCTGATCATTCTTTAATAGAGAACAAGTAAATCATCAATTAAAAGGGGATCCCATCTATACCCCTGAATCATTTATTTCTTCTATTCGAGCGGCAAAAAACACTGGAAAACCATTTAACGTGTCTGAATTTTCTTATGAAGATTTTTTAAATATAAAATTACTAGCAAGCAAAATTGGACCTTTAAATATGTCCAGTAAAAACTTTAATGATGTAAAAGTACTACGAAAAAGTACTACGAACTCAACGTTAATCACCAATGTCGCTTGTTTCAAAACTTCATATAAAGACGAATTTATTGCAACAACTGTGAAAAAGTTAAAAAGAAAACTTGAAGAATAATATTATACTAAGGAAAGCTTCCAGGCAAAACCTGGAATTTCTGAGAAAAAAAAAGATCTTCTCGAACTGCTTGCAAAAAACCATATTCGAAAGGTTCCATTCTTTAAAAATTTATAGATAACCTGATCTTTTTTCAAGTTTAATTTATTTAAGTTTTTGCGATTTATTTTTAACTTTAAGACAAAAATTAATTTTTGTTTTGCTCAAAAAGAGTATTTTATTTTAGGTTAAAGTTATGTTACTTATTTTAATTTAAAACAAAAAAATATTTTTATGATTTTGCGTTAAAAGATTTATATTGAATTATTATCTAAAATAAAATTAAAATGTAAATAGTATATTTTTTTATACCTCTTTAACTATCTATTTTAAATGTTAAAAAAATATAAGTAATAAACCAAATTAAGAAACATAAATCATTAAATTTTTAATACAAGACTGACATAAGTAAAAATAATTCGCTATTTTTTTTATTTCGTTCGGTGTTGTAACGTCACAATTCTATTTAAGTCGTCGTACAAAACAGATTCTGCTGCAACAACGACATACATTGGAACCCAGATCCTTTTAAGGACTCTAAGTATTTTAAATAGCTACCTATCGAGTTCGCTGCACCTTTACTTTCTAGTTTAATGTTCATAGAATACAAAGTTTTAATTTGAAGGAGAAATATTATGTATTAGCCGGGATATAATAGTTTAAAACCTTAAAATGCGTCTAGCAAAAAACTATGTTTTGTGATTAATGCCGTTGTTGTTTTAAACAAGCGAAATCTCAGTAAAGATGCCATCTAAAATCAAAATTTTTATAGATAGTAATTACCCACAAAACTTTTTTTTTTATTGTGGTGATAAGTTTAAAGGTGGGCCTACTTTTCTGCAATAGGTGTGGATGAGAAATATGTTGACTTTTCCAGAAGCAAAAGATTTAATCGAGAGCTAAAATAAAGGTTATTCAAAATTAAGAGCTTAACAAGGAATGACAACATTTAGTCAGAATATCCAGTATATATCAGGGTGATATATGTAACGGTAGAAACGTTTAATTTAACTTATAAAAATCTTTGAAACTTGAGATGTAGGTGAACATTGTCAGTGGTAATGGTGTAATGGGGTATTTTCAAATTTTTGGTAACATATTTGCCAGATGTGTATTTGTGTATTATACAAACTTAAATTTAAAATCGGCTTATCTATAAAATAATTGTACATTTTGTAATACATATGAGTGTTAATAAATTGGTAAAGTATGTGTATAAGTCATCATTTTACAGGACATTGATCAATTTACATCAATACAGAAATAAAGTCATTCCATCGTCTTCTATCTGCAGCTAATATCTTCAAATGCAGAAATGATATGTGTTGGAGCTTGATTTAGGTAATACTGTTCTTCTTCATATTCTTCTAGGTATTTCCAGCAGGATTTGTACCCTGGGGATTTCTTTCCCATATACATTATTACGCAATGTTGATATTAAGTTTCCTTATAGGATATCTCCAATAAATCCACGCTTCTGGTCGAACCCCATGTATATTTGTTTTTAATTTGGTTTTTGCCACAGCGTACGATTGGAAATAGTTTGTGGACAACAAATAATTATGATTTTTTGGAATTTCCTTGGGGTATTGCCTGGTACTTCGCATGTTTCGCAGGCGTACAAGAAAACTGATTTTACATTTGAATTGAAGAGTATTATTTTACTGTGAGAAATTTAGCCATTTATATATCGTTGCATTCTCATTTACGTGTCAGTTATATAATATGTATCAGTTTGAAGATAACTTCTGGAGCTACAATATAACATATGTTTGAAAATTGTTTTAATTGAGTTTTAAATTTTTTATCATCTCTTTAATTGGAATTTTTAAAATCGAATTATGCAGCATTGCAATTATCTTTGCCTTCCACCAGAGAAAATTAACATATAGTTTATTATTAATGAAATGTATTTTTTATATGAAAGAATATATGTTTATTATGAAATAAATGTAATTTTAAATATGTGTATTCCATTGGTGTACTATTAAGATTAATCATTTTCTATAATTAAGTATTTAATTTTTACCTCTACAAAATTAATTCTGGTTAACATGCATTTTATTAATCATTTTTTTAACTTGGCTACATGTTTTTTAATATTATGTAGTCGATAAATATTTGAATTTTGTATTTTATTATTATTTTTCTTTGATTCATATTATTATATTAAATTAAATTAATTTTCTCAATTAAAATTGTTTTAATTTCTGATATTTCCGAAAATTCATTATTATTCACAAGACATGGAAGTATCTTTTGGATTTTGAGTTCAATTAAAATTTTTTATTTACTTCAATTTCACAAGATTGAATTCAATGCAGTGCTGTGCAGTATGTAAAAATTTTACAATTTTTAATTTTATTTAAATTTTCATTGATTTTGCCTTCAATCCTATTAAATTTAAGTCTACAATTATTTTTATATTGAAATTGTTCGACATTTAAATAAATTTGAAATCAATTCTTTGTCGCCTTCAATTGTAAATATTAATTAAATTTAAAATGCATTTTTATAAAATATTAGATTCTTCTGAATATAATTTTTAATGTTGGGGAAATTTGTAAAATTAATTTATTCTGGGCTAGTATGTAATGAAAATATTTTTTAAATATAGTATTTATAATAAATTGTGATCACTTTTGAACTCAATCGAATATTGATGGACATAAATAGAACATATATTAATAAGATTTCAAAATAAATCGATAGTCCTGGCCGTTAATGTTTGTCAATTACCATTATGTATAATTTAAATTATTTTCAATAAAAAATACTAATAATATTGAAATCAAAATACAAATTAATACAACGTAACAGTCACCCCAACCGATATCTTGGTTAAATAAAGTTATATTGATTTTACGTTGGTGCTTTTAAATGCTCTATGATTATCATAGAACATGCATCCACGAGTAGCAGCAGAAGAGATAATTTAGAATTAATAAGTCTTTTATATTAATACAAGGTAGTTGATTTTGACCTGACTTGTATTTTCCCTGCATTTTCTGATAACGTATAAAAGTATAAAAGTATAACGTCATTGCTAATCTAGTAAAGTTTGAAAAGGTATTCATATTACAACTGAAAACATCAACAATGTAAAGTAAATATGGATCATATTTTGTCATCATAATGCATTAATATTATTTTTTCTCCACTACATTTTACTTTTACGTTTACCTACACCCACTTCCATAATACATTATATATTATATGTAAAATTTATTTATTATCTCAATTCTCATTCTTTCATTCATAATGAAATGTTATTTGATTATTATTGTTGTTGTTATAAAAGGCTTCAGACAAAAACAAAATTAGTAATGTCTTATATATATGTAACTTTCTTTTAATCCTTTTGGAGGTTCCCTTTGCAAGTATCGGGTTTCGGCATTACTCAGTTTTCAATCTTGATTATTTTAACAAAGTAGTTTATAAATTGGGTGGCGAAATAGGTAGGGGGCTTGTCTATCAATCGAAATGTCCCAGGTTTGATTCCCGACGAAACAAAAAACAAAATGCTTTATCGGTTTTTCAACCTGGTATAGTAACTGGGATATTGTTCCAATCATATTTTCTCAGTCATTGGGATAAAACGAATGACAACAAATTATTGAGAATATAATTTGGTAACAACTTAAATAAAACTACGCTATTTAAGAAGGCTTAGTCGTGATCTGACAGTAGTTTTCCACATTTAATAAGTTGATAAGTCAAAAAAAAGTTGATGAATAAATACTCGAAAAAGCACTGTAGTTAAAATATGTAGGAAAACTTGCAGTACCGTACTTAATTAGGCCCAAAACTATCCTGTTTCGACTAATTAGGTCTATAACTATCAAAACATTAAAAGTTGATTATTTGACTGTTACTATTCTACTTAGTTCTGCCTTATGACCCACGGATGGGGTGACAGTACAATGATGATGATGATTCTACTTAGATGCAATTGATTTACCTACTATCGTCTACTACAAGGATAAGTTTTTTGTTCTTGCTACATCGCTACATCGTTTGATTAAATTTTTTTTTGCCGTATGATTTTTACATACCGATTTGACTATAGCGAAATTGATTATTTTGTAACAAATAAGTTTATTTTTTCTTGTAATTAATTTTTATGTTTTAAATTGGTGTTAGATAACTTTCTTAAGGTATTTAAAACTATAGTTTAATAAATTTGATTAATTTTATATAATTCGATCTAAAAATCTATAATAAAAAAAATCTTTTAAAATTACACTGGCACTCTAGCAACGTAAATAAATTCAAATTTTGAAATTCACTTAATTACATTTTGTTTTTGTTTTTTTTTTTGTTTTTGTAACTCCTTTATTTAAAAAACCTATGACACCTTGTGATACCTTTTTTCCTCTAAAGAAAGAAATTAAGCAAAAAAAAAAAAAAATAAAAAAACGTTAAGCAGTTAAAAACACAAATCTGGATTTGTTTCATTAGAACTGAAATGTGATCATTAAAATATACCCAATAAAAAAAAAAAAAAAATTAAGAAAATAAAAAAAAAAAATAACAAAAACAATTATTTTGTTTTTTTTTTTACTTTTCATTACTGCTTTAATTTCGGTCATTTAAGGTGTACATCAATACTTTAAATTTTATTTGAATTGCTAACATGTTTTAGTGGTTAACCCTTTGCAATTAAAAAGTCGCGACTAGAACTCACAGCTTGAATCACACCATCATCATCATCAACATCATAATGACGATGAAAAAAGAAAAATAAATAAAATCATGGTTAATAAAATCAACGAACCAACCAACCAAATAACAAACAATCCACCAGTATCAAAAAACTCTAATTCTCTCATCGAACACAGACATCGAAGACAATCAGAAGAAAGCAAACAGATTTTTATAGTTTTGTATATTTTTTTATTTTGTTTTATTTTTAAAGACCATCATCTTTGGATTTTTAATTTTAATTTTAATTCTTTCACATCATCCATTAAATCGGTCGTTTTTTTTTTTGTTTTTATATGTACACACTCAGATACATATATATATATATACTATGTATATATATTTATGCATATTATCCTTTACGAACGACAGAAATTGAATGAATTTTTTATAAGTAAGGAAAGTGTTTGTTATTATGTACTAGGGTAAATAAAATTTTTTTCGATAATTAATTGGTTCGATAACTCACAAGTAAATATGAGGCTTTAAGTTGAGGTGTAGATCATAAGATGATTTGGTAATGAAATATTTTTTTATTGGAATAGGAAAGTTTCTCCAAAGCATTTTTTAATAATTTTTGGTCAAAGCATTTCTTGTCTTTTCTGTTTGTATTTAATAAAATAGATTGTAATTGGAAACTGTATGTTCTTACTATATGTCCAAAATTATAGTAAAAGCTGTATTCATAGATTATTAATAAATTCATTTTTCCCTGTAATTCATATTCTCCTACTCTTTTCAATATTAACGCCCTAGAGTTCAGTCACATGAATGATTTTCTGAAAACCATATTTTCCTCCTTAAACATTAGCGAAGCTTTAGTTTCTAAATACTTAAGAAAACTTAGTGATAATACATCCCCTGGCCTTGATGGTGTCCCTGACATTATCCTAAAAGAATGCTCAAAATCTTTATCCTTAATACTGTCCAAAATCTTTAATTTATCGATCTCTAATGAAATTTTTCCTTGTTTATGGAAAAAAAGCCTTCATTAGACCAGTTCACAAGAAAAATGAGAAAAATTATGTTAGCAACTATCGACCTATTGCTAAATTATCCTGTATTCCTAAACTATTTGAGCTAATCGTTTTTGATTCACTTGCTTCATAATTCCAAACCAACACGGTTTTGTTAAACATAAGTCCACAGTAACTAATCTAGTTGAATCTACTTCTGTATTTCTTAATAATATGGAAAAAGGCTTCCAAACCGATGTTATCTATACAGATTTTACCAAAGCTTTTGACCTTTTGCCACATAGTGTAATCCTATTTAAATTATTAAAATTAGGATTTCCGAAATCATTTGTCAACTGGGTTGAATCCTACCTCATTACTAGAACATATAGCGTACAATTTAGATCTTCTATATCTTCGCCATTTGAAGCATATTGCGGTGTTTCTCAAGGTAGCCACTTAGGTCCCCTATTATTTATAATATCCACAAATGATGTTACATCAGTAATTAAAAATAGTAAAGTTCAGATATATGCTGATGATATGAAAATTTTCAACAAAATTTCTTCACCAAATGATTCATTCTTACTCCAAACTGACCTTGATAATTTCTTTATTTGGTGCATGAATAATAATCTTCTTTTGAATGTAAAAAAATGTGCGATGGTGACTTATCATAGGCGTGCCACACACTTCTCAAATAACTTAACGGACAAGCACTAGAAGTTGTTAATTCTTTAAAAGATTTAGGTGTCATTTTTGATGATAAACTCACATTTAAATTACATTATAATAATATCATCAATAAAGCTAATTCAATGTTAGGTTTTATAAAACGTGGGTCTAAGGAATTCAAAGATCCATATATCCTAAAATCCTTTTTTTACATGTCTTGTTAGGCCCCAATTAGAATATGTCAGTCAGGTATGGTCTCCATATTATGAAATTCACATACAGGATTGAGTCAATCTAAAAAAATTTCTTAAGATTTACACTACGTCACCTTCCGTGGTCTGACCGCTTAATTTTGTCACCATATGAACATAGACTAAACTTAATTCATCTTTCCACTCTGAAAAAATGACGAAACAGTTAAAGGAAATATTAACTATCCTTATATTTCAAACCTAACCCAGATTAATACTACTAATCGCTTCCGCTCTGCTAACCTATTTATCCTCACATTTCATCGAACCAACTATGGAATGAACGAACCTATCCATAGAATGATGATTATGGGTAACAAACAGGGTTGCCAGTTTTTCTAAATGGCATATCGGGATTTTAGTAGAAAAAATAAAAAAAAAAAAAATTTAACTACAAAAACTCAGTATTTCAATTCAAATTTATAGAGTCAGCGGCAAATTCTTTTTTAATTATTTAAATAAATCACATTTGTTATAATAAAAAAACCATAAATATAATAAAATAAAAATTGCATCGAGTTCTTTGGCAACAAAAAAAAAAAAAATTAAAAAACTAAATAAATTTCATCTGAAAACTAATTAAATTATTAATATTTTTCTTTTGAGGCGGTTTTTTTTAATATTCCTTGAGTATTTTCAGTCTTTAAAAAAAACTTTAAATTCTCTGCAGCTCATTTTATAGTTCTCCTTCACCATCAATTCGGCTTCTAAATTTTGAATAAGTAATTTATTCCTCTCTTTACGCCAAGCGGTAGCCATCAAACTGAATATTCTTTCAGATGTGGCATTCGAATGGGGAATTGAAAAAATTAAACTAACGATTTTATATATATTTTCAGTATTCTCGTTTAATTTAAAAAAATCAATCCATTTTTCGTTAGTAGATAGATTAGTATTTTCGCCAAGTATATAGGAATTTAATTTATGTAATTCTTCAAATAATAAATCTCCATTTACAGAAGCAATATTAAATTCTTCAATTATTTTTGCAATAGTGTTAAAATTCTATAGCTTTATTCAAACGCAATGGTTTAAACAAGCTTAACTTATTATTATCGCCAAAATCAAACCATTTTTCTAGATAACTTATGGCAACATCAAAAAATAAGTTAGCGTCTGCTTGGAATCTGTTTACTGCAGTATCATTAACACATTTCAACAATCCTGTTCTTGCGATCGAACCAAAAAATTGTTGTTTTTTTCTATCAATAAGTGATTGGCGCACTTTGTCCATTATATCATATAAATATCAATACAAGAATGGAATTACTTTGCAATTTTTTAAGAGATGGCTGAAAAATGGTACAGGTATTCATAACAAAGCCTAAATAAGCTAATGAGAGGTCGTCGTTGAAAAAATTTGTAAGTACCTGTGATATTGAATTTTGAGATAAAATGTACGATTTTATCGGTTCAAAATTAGCGATTAGTCTCTCAACAGCTGGCAGAAGACTAAGCCATCTAGTTGGTACGTGGCGTAATATTTCAGTCCATTCGATATCTGCCCATTCAAATAATTGTTTCAATATGGTTGTTCTCTTTGTAGATGAACTGAACTCATTACAAATTTTCATCACAATTGAATCTATGTCAATTTTGAGTTGATTACAAGTATTATGCAGGATATGGCTGTTACATCCAACCGGTATTATGTTACTATTTATTTTTTTTAGTTCCGTAAAAACACTTTGGTTTTTCCCAAAATTTACTGCCGCATTATCAGCACAAAACGACGAAACATTTTTCATATTCAGGACATTCTGTTCAATTTTTATTTTGATTGACTCAACAATATTCCGAGATAATTCAATATCTGAAGCATAAAATGCAAGTAGTACATTTTGTACTCCTTTTTGCTTAGTAAATTATCTCAGAATAATAGGAAAAGTTTTAATATTTCCTTTGTTTGAGGCATCAGTACAAATAGAAAATGGAACGTTGCCACTTAAATGTTCGAAAATAAATTTTATTGATTTTGGCGCGAGCACATTAGAAACGATTTTAGACGATTTTTGTCCTACCGCATCTATATTTTTGTGTTATATTTGAATCACCGAACATCGAAGGAAATAATGATCCTGCGCAATCACTTAAAATATAACTATGGGAGTGCATAACGGTGTGATATGTAAAAGCAACCTCAGATACGATAACTTGCTCATCATCTTTACTTGTTGTACGGCTGAAGAATTTTGTAAGTTTTGTTGAACTAGATGAAGATTGCATATTCGTATTATGGCCAACAGTTCTCATATGTTTTATTAAATCATTTTCACCGCCATGTCCAATTGAAATTTTTAAATTATTGCAAATGGTGCATGTAATGTGATAATCTCCACATTGTCGCACCCATTCATATTTCCTCCATTCCTCATTAAATTTGACCATTTGTTTTACTTTTTTTTTCTCCTATTACTGTTTTCTTCACTTTCAAATTCTGACATTTTACACTTAAAATTTAAAAAAATACTTATTTAAAAGGAGTACTCACATAATGTGGCTATATTAAACTTAATTAAATATTTTACAATTATAATAATTAACTTATATATATATAATATATTTACCTAAAATATTTGCAAGCACCGAAATTTATAAAATATCCGAGTTACAAATTTTAAAAACGAACCGTAAGTGTGTTGACCAAAAATGTCAATAATTAATAAGAAAAAAACTATTAAGATTTCAATATTAATTTGTTGCGACCACTTTCATATTAATGTCTTAAGCGACAACTGCAATTCGCAATACTGACATGACAAGTGAAACAAAATATTTATAAACATTGGAATTGGAATATGTATTCATTTGAGGTTAAAATGAAAAACGATTTTTTTTTAATTATGAAAATAATTTTTTTTTCCTGTTAAAAAGAAATTTAGTGGGTGATTTTTGGACAATCGGGAATTAGCGATTACATATCGGGAATCGGGAATAGAGTTTCAATATCGGGAAATTCCCGCCGAAATTGGGACACCTGGCAACCCTGGTAACAAATATAAGAATCGTATTGATTTGTCTCTCTCTCCCCAAAGACCCCCTAAAGAAGCTTTTATATTCCTCTTAGTTAATTCTGATCTCATCACTCTATCTTCAATATTCTTATAGCTGCTAATTTTTTTCTTTAAGTACTAACTTTAACCCATAACTACACTTACTAATTCTCAAATATAAGAATATTTTTATTGATTATATTTTGCAGATTGTTCAACTTTTTTTTTTTTTTTAATTCATTAATAATTTTTGGTAACCATTAATTTACATTTTAATTATTCCACAGTTTTTGCAATTAGTTTTTTAGCTTTGATTTTTTGACATTTATGTTGTTAATTTTAAAATTTGTTTAAATTCACATAAATGTAATACATGTAACTAACTTGAAGTAAGCCTGTAAATAAAATAAAAATGATACTGGTATTTAACAACGATTTTTGTTTTATTAATTTATTGATTTCTAAATTAAATAATTTTAACATTTAGTTTTGATTTTAATAATTGGAAATTTAATTTTGTTTTCATAACTCACATATTGTTTTCTATAAAATCTATTTATAAGTTTTAAAATTTTTCATATTTAAGTGAGCTATATTGAGTCTAGCACTACTATACCTACTTATGGGTTTGGATGGAACGAAACACTACTCCTTCAGTTTTAACTATCTGACCGTCTGATTTAATTTTTTATCATCACTTGATTTTTGATTTGATTTTGTATGTGGAAGACTTCCGAATCATGTAGCATTAACAAGTTAGCTTGGGCTTGTATTGAGTACAATGATAGAATAAAAAATGTATGAAACATATAAAATCACTTTTTGATTTATTTTAACTGAATCGAAACCCTAAACTTTCATTGTCTGATTTCAGTCTGATCATCAAAACTATTTAATATAATGGTTTAGTTAAGTTATTCAGATTTTATCATTCGAATTTTGTGAATGCTCCTCTTTTATCCTGTTTTATTTGATTAGTTCAAATGATTGGATCACTTATATATACATATATAAATATAAATATACACATAGATGTATGCATGTGTAAAATCATCATCTACTTAACGATGAAATCCAAATAGGTGTGAAATTAAATTACAAACACAAGGGTTTTGCTTTTATTTTTTTTTTTTCATTTGTGTATAATGTTTTGTTTATTAAAGCCTTTTTAAGACTACAACCAGAGAGCAAAAAAAAAAACAATAAAAAAAACTAACAAAATATTTAAAAATTGAATTAAAAATGTCAGCAAAACGACGAATTAAGAGACACAAAAATCATCGGGACATGACCACGGAAAATGTGATTTTAATTTTTTAGTAAGTTTATAGATTTTGTTGTTGTTATTTTTTTCTTTAGCTTTATTCTATGTATTTTAGTTTTGCACCACCACTATTTAATTTTAAAATTAATTTTTTATTTTTTGCTCCTTGTACGTACAAAATAGCTCTGCAATACCCGTACTTAAAACATGAAGAAAAAAAAAAATAAAATAAAAACAAGTCAGAAGCGATGATTATCACCGTGTGTGGTATCTCGCGCTTAACCTGAATTGTATGTGCAATCGCGAATTTACATGTTTTAGTTGTATATCCACCCAGCATTCTATACCATAGTATTAAATTGGTTATTTTTTATGGGATTTGTATCTATTTTTTTTTTGTTATTTTTGTGCTTTATACACAGGTACGATTAATTAAATAAAGAAAAAAAAAGAAAAAACAATTTAATGTAAGAAAAAAAAAAAAAAAAGAAGAAAAAAAATTGTGCAAAAATCTAATAATGAATACTTGTATTTGCATAATGAAAAAGGGAAAAAGTAAATTACATCATGACTAACAAAATAAGCATCAAACATACATACATTCCCATATAAATATCGTGTACATTAAATAACATAATTTGTTATACTAGTTAAGTTCTTCGTTATGCACTGTACTACCCACGAGTTATCAGTGGTGTATTTATTTATTTTTTTTATATTAGTTTTCTTGCATATTAGTATTGCGGGCGCATTCCCTCAATTTTAGTTATTTCATACCAATGACAAAATATTGTACTGGACCAGATCAAAAAACCTATAAAGGCGGTTTACCTACTGCACGCACCATCAAGAGCTTGTGTTATTTATGTTACACACCTCTACACATAAAATTGTTTTAGTTTTCTTTTTCTAATTATGGGACAGGGATTTTTTTTTTTTAAACTATGGAATCAAAATCCTAACTGCTTTTATTCCTAACTACTAAGTTTTTTAGATTTTTGGCTAATCTACAAATTCAAATGTGCAAGACTATACATTTAAAATAACTTTGGTAATATCACTTACTTACTTACTTGCTGGGCGCTACAGACCTTGAAGGTCCTGGGCCTGGCGCAAAATTGTCCTCCACTGATTTCGGTCACGAGCGGAATCTCTCCAGTTGGTGATTTGAAGTTTTTTCATATCTGTCGATACTTCATCTCTCCAACGAGGGTGTGGCTTCCCTCGACGACGCGTTCCCTGGGGTTTGGATTCGAAGAGTTTCCTAGCCGGAGCATTTTCATCCATACGCTCTACATGGGCTAGCCAATGAAGCCGTCTTATTCTGACTTTTTTAGCTAGGTCCATATCGTTGTACAGCTGGTATAGTTCGGCATTGTATTTTCTTCTCCAAACCCCTTCGTCAGACACAGGACCATAAATGCGACGAAGAATTTTTCTCTCAAAGATACCAAGTGCATGCTCGCTTGCTTTTGGTAATGTCCACGATTCACAACCATATAGCAGCACCGAAAGGATGAGCGTTTTGTATTATTGTGCCTTGGTATTTTGGGATAGGAGCTTTGAACCCAGTTGTTTCGACAAACCGAAGTAGCAACGGTTTGCAAGGGTAATTCTTCGCCTTACTTCAACATCGATGTTATTGGTGGAGTTGATGTTGGCTCCAAGGTAGATAAACTCCTGAACTACCTTAAAATTATATGAGCCGACAGTGATGTTGTGTCCTATATGATGTTGTGCGGACATTTTATTTGTCGACAGCATATATTTTGTTTTATTCTCATTTATGACAAGACCCGCTTTACCTGCTTCCTCTTCAATCTGTGTAAAGGCTTCGATGACAGCTTGTCGTGATGTTCCGATAATATCGACGTCATCAGCGAAACCCAGGAGCTGCACCGATTTGTAAAATATAGTGCCCTGTGTGTTCAAACCGGAACGTCGCACTATATGCTCCAACACCAGATTAAAGAAATTACATGACAGCGCATCGCCTTGTAGAAATCCGGAGCACGTTCGAAATGAATCAGAAATGTGCCTCCCATTCACCACAGCACACAGGGTGTTTTCCAGGGTCATTTTTGACAAACGGATAAGCTTGGCTGGGAAACCAAATTCCGACATTGATTCGTAAAGCACTAATCGATGTATGCTGTCATAGGCAGATTTAAAATCGATAAAAAGATTGTGCGTATCGATTTGAAATTCGAGGGCCTTCTGCGAACACCTGGTCGATGGTTGATTTACCAGGACGGAAGCCGCACTGATAGTTTCCTATCACAGCGTTACAATGGGGCTTCAATCGTTCGCACAGAATATTGGAAAGGATCTTATACGCAACGTTTAATAGGGATATTCCTCTATAGTTGGCGCAGGACATGGAATCGCCCTGGTAATATCACAGAGATCGATTTTATTTTAGTAATAACTAAAGCAAAATTGAAACAAATTTTACAAAATAAATGGCCTGTGTGAAATCACTGTAAAAATTGGTCGGGTTTCGGTAATCTGATCAATTTATATTTGCCATCGAGTATTCAGAAACCACTGCTTAATTCAATCACGAAGACGTTCTATATTGTATTATCATATTAATTGTACTATCACTTATTTCTAACGTCATAGTTACATTAATATTAATTTTGCTATCAAAATTAGTTTTCATGACAGCTCATGATATTTTAGTTTTTGTTCGATTCCATTTTATTTATTTTAAACGATAAGAGGAAGTATCATTTATTGAGTCTGTTGCCACTAGTATTCAAAAATACCCTCTCATTAACAAGCGAATACAGAAAATTCTTTCCAAATTTTTTTTGTTGGTGTGAGGGTATGAAGCGTATGTTATAGCTGTCATCATTAATAATCGCAGAAAGAGACCCATTATTACAGTTAATTGAACTTTAACCTGCGAAATTTGTGTAATGTTTACTTGTGCATTACTTGTATTACTTGTGTAATATTTAAATACTAAATTTTTCATATCTTGTTCATTGTTATATTTTTCCAATATAACAGACGCACCCATGCCTGAACTAGTACATTGAAGATAATAAATATGATGTACCTAATAATATTGGATTTGTTTGATCCATTATTATCAATCAAATTAAGGGGTTTTTTCTGCTTCTTAGACATATCTTTTGATTATTATTTTATAATATTCAAATACTGTATGTATGCAATGTATGTATGTAATAAATGTATGTATGCAATTTCCAATAATTTTTCTTTGATAAAAATTTGATTTCTGTGGCTGCTGTCGGATAGCTACAGAAACAAATATGAAAAGCCCAATAAAGGCCTCACGAGCTTTTTATAAAATAATAATTTTGAATTTTTATTTATCTAGTGGATTTATAGACATGAGCAAATCTATTTATAAACTATTTATCTAATAGTATTTGTGTATACAGTACAATCTAATTATATAATGCAATCTATTTGACGTAACTCAAAATTACTGAAATAATAGCTTTTGCTAAGGGATGTGTAAATATTGAAATTGATATCTAAATGATGAAAGCTATTAAATATCGTTGTATATTCGCATTAAATCTCTGCTACAATTGCAGTAGACAGTACAATATTTGCAAAGCGCAAAAGTCGTTTACCGTCGTAGTCGTGGTAATTTAGTTTCAATGTTATAAAGCTTATGAGCTTTTATAATATGAATTTAAAAAAGAAAATTATTGCATTTTCCAAATAATAATAAAATATTTTCAACATTATAAATTTGAAATCTAAATCGTCGCATGAGAATTATTTTATCCCATACGCCATTTAGTACATTTTGAGTAAATCGATTTTTAATGTTTATGTTGAAAATACTAAAAAGCCAGCCGATAAATATTTAAATTTTTTTCATTGTTAATTTAAATTGAAAAATTTTACACTTAAATTTAAATTTTGAAGATAATTAGTTCCTATTAAAAAAAATTTATGGCCATTTTAATTATTGGAAGTAAATTATTAACTTTATACCACCTCATACAAAGCTTTTCTTATTTGTTCTTGATGTATGACATGGTACAAAGTTTTGTTTTGGATATGTGACAATATTATAAAAGTAAGAAGTAATTTTTTTAAAATAATGGTTAAGAAGTGATATGGAATAAAGTAATATCAAATACCGTTAATATATAAAGATATATTATTCATATATTAACGGTCTTTGGTAATTTTATATGGGTTTTTAATATAGCTTTTTTTATAATGAATAAGTCGAAACAAGTCATGAAAATTTATTAAATAAAATACAATAAACAATTAAAATGGTAGTTCTATAATAAAAAATAGAAATTGCAGAAGTTTTTTTTAGAAGTATAATATAAGTTTTTCAATAAGAGCCAACCCCAGTATCTATAATCAAAGTAATTTTAAAATTAATTAAAAGTAAACAAATATTTTTTTTTTATTTTAAAGAAAATAAACTTTTATTTCATATATTTGTGAAGTTGCCTATCTAATCTAACAGGTTTTTTTCAAATGTATTTAGTTTTCGTTTGTAATAAAATATTGATGCTGCTCCTTGCGGTAGACTAAAAACACTTTGCAAATGATAAGATACAGTGATTTTTGTCTATATTTGAACAATTTGCATCCCGTTCCGCTTTTGCCATATTTTTTTCTTTTTTATGCAATTCAAATTGTAGCAATTGAGTTCTAGATGGATCTTTATTCATTTTATGTAGATACATTGATCTTTTTTTGGTTTAAAAAAAGAAAAGTTGAATTCACTGTTGAAAACACTGATATTTTAAGTGGTTCAGCAATCTTTTCTTTATATAAGTTATACATTTTGGGTAAACTTAATTCACTTTCGAGATATTTTCTTTGCGAATTCGCACGACAATAATTTGAATCTATAACAGGAAATGATTGAATATGTTCCCGAATTTCATTACATTTCACTGATGAATTTACTCTCTTAGCATGTTTCCCTTTTTTATTTATGTAGGTATACCACATTTTTTATCCAAACAATGCTTAAAGCATAGTAAATTCGGGTTGGAGTCTGAGTACTCTATGGGTTCGCTCTTCCACTTGTAAATAAAATATAAAAGAATTTTGTTTTACATCAGAGTCAGTTCGGCTCCGTTTTATATTTAGTTGCCTAACAAATTTGAAATAAAATTTTATTTTTTCGTCATCTTGTTAATTCCAAAACTTATTAAAAATTTTCAAATCAACATTATTTTGTTCCACATCCGTATAATTAAAGTTTCTTGTGCGTATAGGATAGGAAAATAATATTCAAATTTTTTTGGTTATTATTTCATTCCAAATCCATGGGCAATGGAGGTAGATGAAAATAGTACTAACAAAATAAATTTGCTTTTTACATGGCATATAGGATAAATATCACATATTATGGCGTATGGGATAAAAATTTGTTACATACATGTAAAATAGGTGGATATGGGACAATATCAATACTCACTATCTCATAAACTAAATAAGATATATCAAAACGGACCAGAAATTCTGAAAGATTAGACCTCAAAACCTATAGATTAATCGTTAGGTCAATTTACCTAAAATTGGCGTATGGGATAAAATAATACTCATGCGACGAAATGTATTTTGAAAATATGACAATTTTGTACAATAATTTAACTTCTCAGTATAGTTGCGACACTGTTTATTCATTTTGTTTAATTCAGTATCAAAATTTATAATTTAATATTTCATATAACATACTCATATATGCTCCACCCTGTATTATCTACCAGGAAAATTATTATTTGGTACATATTTTAAAATATATACGAACAAAAACAAAAAAAAAATCAAAAAATTATTTAGTAGTGAAAGGTAGTTTTAATTTAAATTTTTAAAATTTACTCTATCCAAACAAAAAAGTGGTGCCACATGGTGGTAAATTTAAGAAAGAAAATTCGATTAAAGATGAAATAAATTAAATAAGAAATTCAAATACAAAGAAATTTATATTTCAATTTTAATTTTCTATTTTAAAGTTAATTTACTTTGCAAATTAGATTCTCTATTCGTGTGTATTGTAATGGAAATTATGAATTTTTAAATCATTTTAATGGAAAACTTTTGAATATAGTTACATATACTTATTTTAAAGGTATATGTACTTATACAAATATATTTAAATTTTCATTGAATGGCTTTTATCCTTATTTTGAAAATAATGAGAAATTTTATGCAATTAAAATTAAAATTTTGCTTACTGTTTTTTTTTTTTTTTTATTTAATTAAAATTATTTTTTAATATAAATTAAAATGTTATTTAAAGAACATTAATTGTGTTAATTATGAAATCAACTGTATATCATTTGATATTGCTCTAGCTACTTAAATTGTAATTTTAAAAGTAATTGCTGTAAAATTAGTTGATATAATCATCTATAGCGTCGACCAATATGGTGTAGTGGCTATGTGAACTAATCAGAAGGTGGTGGGTTCGACTATCACTCAGGACATAGCAGTTGTAGATTTTTCAATCATTCTTTGATATTAATTTGGTTATCACTAAAATATAACCTATGTTATTATGAAGGCGAAGCTGTACTCTACGATAGATATAGGTTTTCCATATTTAAATCTGTGGCAATAAGATATAACGACTTACGTCGAAATTTAAAACTTTCCAGTTTTACCATTTTAAAATTATTATCATTTTCATATTAATTTGTGAAAAAATTGGGAAGAAGACATAAGAAGTCCAGTGTATGTTCAGTGTAATATTCATTTGGTTGAATAAAACTCATTATAAATATTGTTAAAAATTAAAAAAAAAAAAAAAAAAAAAAAAATGAGCTACTATATAAGAGTGAGATTTTAAACGCTTATTCATTTTTAAGTAAAATAAAAACACAAAATAATTTGGAAGCAATCCCGTAACTCAGTTTTAGAAAACTGGAATAACAGAACTAAATTTAATATAACCGTTGAACTTAATAAGTTATTATATTTTTCTATCGAATATTTGGCATTTTGATAAAAATTTATTATATTATAACGACTTAAGTTGGTGTCATCATGGTCCTGCAACCCCATCCGTGGGGCATAAGGCGGAATTCCGATTCAGTTATCTCGGTGTTACGCTCGACACCACCACATGAAATATGCCGCACCCCCAAATCCGATGTGCGGTTTACTACAACCGAGGCTGTAGGAGGATTCACCGTGATTTCATCGTGATTACCTCTTGGGGACCTACCATTCGTTGTCATGTTTCATGAAACGTTTTCAGTTGGTTGACCCTTTGGCATTTTCTCAGATATGGGTGATAAAACCATAAGCTCAAACCTGACAGGCACGTCCGCCCGTTGGATGGTCAGATACATCTTCTTATAGGCCGCTCATTGTGAGTACAGACGCCTTTTGCAGCCGCTCCAACTAGGAGATGCAGACGCTGCATACGTGGTTACGAAAAAGACCCTTAAATTTAAAACGTGAAAGTGGCTCAATTCCGGGCATGGATCTTCCTCCTTTGGTTGTTACCTTCGCCGTTGTCCGATGCACGCCATGCTTTCCCTCTCTTCTGTCCCCTACCCATCCTACTACACCGGGGTTAGAACCCGATCGGTCGTATGGGTTGCTAGGGTTAACAGGGGTCACCACGTGAAGGTGAAATTAGCAAAATAAGGTGGGAGAGGCTAAGTGGCGTAAGCTGGATACAACGATCATAATACGCATCACCACCCCATTAGACCATTAAGTTGGTGTAAGTCGTTATATCATGTGCAATATATAGTCTAACAGAGTTTTTTTAGACATTTTTGATTAGGGTTGATTTTTGTCTCACAACATTATATTGACATTAAAAATTACTACATGACTAAAATAAAAAACTACATAATCGATTAGACTGCAAATGCAGTTCCGATTACACTTTAATTATGTCACACAATGTCGAACAATAAAGAAGCGGTTGAACAGTATTTGGAAAATAAATTTATGGCTAGAAACGAAAGAAAATTGAAATTAAATGAATGTACGTAAAACCAAATAGATCAAAAGATTAATTTGAATAATGAAAAAATATAGTAGAAATTACAAGTAAAACAATAATTAGCAACGCAGATCCAATTTTAAATGTGTTATATTTCATTTTATTAAAATAAAAAATTAAGCATTTTAAAAAACGAATGAGAGTTGTGGAATATCTTTAAAAATTAATTAATGTCCCAAATATTTTCATATTTTGTTAATATCAAAATTTATTATAATTCAATATTAATATTTATAGTACCTATTATTAATTTAATTAATAATATAGGCTAGCATAGTAGGTACCTACTTACCTATTTAACTTGACAAAAAATATTTAAAAATATGCATACATTCTGATGGAAAAGGGTCTTCAAAAACTAGTATATTAATATGGTTGCTCCCATAATATAAATAAATGAAAATTAATTATTGCAATTAATTTTTGTTTTTTTGTTTTGAGATTCAGCTTTACATTTTTTATTTGTATTTTTTATTTATAACAAAAATTAATTTATTTTTTTCTGAGTCAAATGCAATGAAAAATCCTAAAATGCAAAAATGCTTAAACAAATAAATTTATTTTTAAATTCACTAATCCGAGTAAATTAAAAATACGAGGAGTAAGATTAATTAATTCTAATTTAACATTTTTAAAATCCAAATTTTCACATATCCTATATTAATAGTATATAAATTCAATATTAAGAAAAATTTAATTAAAATTTCTAGTTTCGAAGGTAAACGAGATTTGATTTAATATTCATTCACTATAAATATAAGATAAATTTATACCAGATTGAAATTTTATATTCAGGATGTCAAAGCTATATTGATGGCACGTGCTTAGAATTTTGTAGTAAGAAAATATAAATTAATTACATAATATTACTTTTAATACATCTTACATTGTAGATAACTATATAATATCTGGAACGATTTACATAATTCGTGGAATTATAATAAGTGTATTGAGAAAATTCTTAACAAAATTTTATATATAATATATAGATATATATACATATATACATATATACTATTAACATATGTTAATGGAATCATTGTATAAATTGTTAAGAAAACAAGGAAGTTGTATAATTTTACGTTATAACCTATTATCATCTTATGATATCGATTAAAAATTAAATTGTTACAGTAAAATCTAACGATATCATCTTATTTTGATATCAGTGTATGCATTAAGAGATATTTTGCAAATAACATATTTATTGTTATTCTTAAGAATTTAAGTTGATATTATTTACTCATATTTTTTTTAGCATACTTTAGTATTGTAAGAGGTAAGTCATTTACATTAAAGTTGATGTAGTTTAGTTTGATATTTATAGAAAAATGCTATTGCAAAAAAAAAAAAATTTTTTTTAGCATACAGAGTCAATTTCTGCATGGCATAAGACCAACAAAGATTATATTATAATATCTACTAATATTTTGCTATCATCTAATGTGTTTATATCGGAACTTATAAGCTATTAAAACTTTCTTGAGAGACTAAACAAACAAGACCCCCTCAGTTAGATGATAAATTCTTATATTATATAAAAAATACAATTTAAAATAATATTAAAGGTACAAGTTATGAATTCAAGTCTGTTACAAAAAAGTTGGTTTGGATTTGCATTTTCCCAATGATTTGTGAATACTGACAAATAGAAAATTATATTACAAGATAATTAGAAATGATGTACCAAATTCGACAAATGAACATGTATAATAACAAAAATATAAATTTTGATATCTGCTAAGGAATTATAAATTTTGGAATGACTCAAAAACCTAATCGATGGTGTATATTGCAGCAGATTTAAAATAAAAAATGGAAACTTGATATTTCAAGAATATTGATGTTCAAATAATTTTGTTTGTTGATGATGCGTTAATATAATATGATTGGTTGAAATTTTGTTGAATGTTGGATTTAAACGAATTTTACAACTAGTTATGTATATATAAATAAGTTTCGGTAGAACTAGGAGAAGACAAAGTGGATACTGTTTAATGATAGATCGACTGGGCAGGACAGGACAGACTGAAAGAGTTTGTATAATTAAATATTTGTGGGCTGAAATAGATGAAAAAGATATAAAATTTCGAAAAAGATTGCATATCTAACCATTATTTGGAATTAAAAATACAGAATTGTACAGTTATGCGCTTACAGAAGGTCTAAATTTTGATTTTTTTTATTCATCTATTTTATTTCTGTGTAATGAATGTAACAAAGCTAAAAATGAAATATTGCAAAATAAAGCTATGAGGATAATTATTAAATGTAATAGGTATAGGTAGATAGAAATGAGTTTTGAAAAACCATTTAGTGCTCTTTTTGATACCAGTACTCGATTAACCTATTTTTTGTCATTATTGTTATTTAAGGATATCACTCTTCCATCATCACTCTGCCAAGGAAGTCAATACTAGAGCCATTCTGACAGATTAAGAACGCTGATCTAATCACAAATTTTGCTTTCCGCAGTAGTTCTTATTTGTTACGGAGAGCCTTATATAAGATCCGGAATCTTATTATAAACTTACGCTGGGCAGCTGCAAAGGAAGTGTGCAAAAGTTTATATCTCATTTTATTTTTTGCAGCTGCGACGATAGGGGTTGAACGAAATACCTATCGACCAGTGACTCGTAGTGATTGCTACTACTCTCGGTACAAAATATATATCGGTACAAAATCTGGCTAAAAGTTGTTTGATTTTTTTGATGTTATACGAGGGTCGAACAGATTTTTAGATTATGCGCAGTTGTAAAAATTGGAACCTTGCTTGGCCAGTACATACATTCATTTATTTTCCTCTATGTTAGTGTGACCAGGAACTGAGAGTAGAAAGGTAGGAAAACGGTCAACTATACGCTTTTGATTCATTTCAGCTTTGTTCAACCAGCTTAGAGCAGATAGTGTCAAAGCTTTGAAAGCGGCTTGATTATCCGGGATGATGGCAAGTTTTGTTTTGGTTTTCTAAATATGATTATATGGTTTAAGAGCTTCCTTAATTGCAAGTAATTCTGCTTCAAAGACACTACTAGCATATTTAGACCTAAATGTAATAGAAGAACAAATATTAATTTCATGCTGAGAAATTTAAATTGGATGCCAAGTTGGGTAAAGAAGAAATTTTAATATACTGGTATTTGTCTACCAATAAAAGAGTAATTAATATTGTTGTGTGAAATTGTGTAAGATATTTTAACGAACGAAATTTAAGATCTGGAAGTACTGGACTATTTAGAATGCCGCTTGCTTTGAACAGCAAATACAAGAAATAGTTTTTTTTGTTTTTTTTAGGTTGAGCCATAGAGTAATCATATAAGTAGAGTATTCTGGTAAAACAAAATTTGCTAGTCACTTTTTCAAATATCAAAATACTATGTTCACTCAAAATAATATTACTCAATTTTTAACTGCTTATAAATTGAGCGCAACGTATTTTGTACTCATAAATAAAAAAATTTTGTATACCTATGAACATATTTATTTGTAATTATGCTGCCAACAGTGTCAACGATATAAAATTTGTATGTATAGGTACTCAAAAATGTATATATACGAATGTGCATTCTACAGTATATACATATTTCTTTATTTCGCTGCTCGCTTTCTACTTTACTTATGTTTTGTCATAAAAATTACACAATGTGTGTATAAAAAACTATACATGCATTTAAAATCCTTTCAATAGACCACAAATAATATTACAAATCAAAGTATTGAATTTTTTTTTAATTAGAAATTGAAGGAATTCAAGATTATTGCTGTTATTTGTTGTTATTTTGCTTTAATTTTTAAAATTAGAAGAATTAATATTTTTCTTTGGACTTGTGATTTATGAAATTTGTGATTTCAAACTTTATAGAACAAAGGGACAAAAAAATTAATGTTGGTTTTGTAAAATTAAAATAATTCAAATTGATTTCTATTGAAAAGTATACTGAAAAGTAGGTACCTACATGTATTTTTAAATTTTCAGCAATTTTGATATTGTTAATTTTGTCTGTTTCTTACCGTAGATAATAATATGAATAGTATATATAATTATGAATACAAACAAACAAACAAGCTATCAAAATTTAAAAGAGTACGTAAACAATTTATTCTTTAATTTTATTCTTTATATGTATTGTTGGCTCTTTTCATTTCTTCAAAATTTATTTCATCTGAAATAGAAATACGATTTTTAACCAAGTTCTGAGAAAAGAAAACAAAACGGTATTCCGTACAAAGTTCACGATTTGTAAAGCATAACTAATAAATTTTATTCTTTTATTACCATTAGTTTTAAAAATTTTCTGGATTATGTGATTCTATCATTGACCTATTATTGTATGTATACAATTTCATTCATTATCTTTGCGATTAATTGTGTTTTTTTGTTTACATTTTTCTATATATATTTTTTATATTGAATTAGATATGTAAATATGTGGTGAACACATATACGATATACCTACACTCTTCATACAAATCAAAAGTACATACGTATGTGTATGCTCTTCAAATTATCAAACAATGCCTCTATACACAAAACTAAAACAAAACTTAAAACGAAATCGTAATTCGATAAAATTCCGGAAAAATCATTCTGTGAATAGGCTAGAAGTATAGAGGCATTGCATTGTATGAAATATTCTCCTCAATAAATACAAAATTTTGAGTAAAAATAATTAAATTTCGAAATTATATTTGAGTGTTTTGGGGTATTGAGTGAAAATGGGACGGCATTTTCGTGTTCTGAGTAAAAATGGGACGGGAATTTTAGAAGAAAATGATTAACAAATATTGTTCTACGTGAATACTCTACTTATATGATTACTCTATGGTTGAGCTTACATAATAAATTACCAAATGTACTGAAATACAATTACCATAAAATATAATTTGAGTAAACCGTAAAAAAATGCTTAGAAGGAAAATTTTGAAATTGGAATATCTAGAAAATCAATTTTTAAATTATTTTTTTTTTCCAAAATTCATTTTATCCTAAATATTTTTATTTTTTGCTATGATCTCAAAAAACCCTGTTTTTATTTCGAAAATTTCGTAAAACAAAGTACATATTACACTCGACGGTTAGTGTTATAGTAATGCAAATTTCACTGACGACTTTGTAAATATTACGATTGGCAATGGTCAGTGTTAGCTTCATAGATTTAAGTTAGTTGTAATTTTCAATGAGTTTGAGGATATTTCCAGTGAATAGCGCAGAGGTTATTCTATGCAAATTATTTTATTTTAAAATTCAATTTTTTACTGTAAAACCATTAAAAAATCAAAGCTAAACATTCTGATCGTTTATTCAAAATACAAAATAATTGATAACATTAATTTCGATTACATAATTGATTATATATAATTATATTTCTATGTGTCAAAAAATCAAAAACTTTGGATAAATATGTAAACGTAATTATATATGTATACTTATATTTATTTTAAATGAAACCATCAAATTTTATCTACTTTTCACTTTTTCTGTTCTGCCTTTTCAATAAGGTTTCATAAATATGTTAAAGTACTTAACACTTCTATTGAAATATAAAGTAAAACCAAATTGAAAACAAAATAAAACAAAAAATAATTTTTTCATATAATAATATGAAAACAAAATCGGAAATTAAACAAAAAAAAAAATAATGCATTTTTTTTTGGTCCCACAATTATGCCGGAAGTAATAATTTTCCGGAACAACCTCATAACGGTCTTTGGTATATCCGTATTTATTTGTTGAAGCATATATATATATAATACATAGCTATAAATATTAAAATAAAACAAAAATTTTAAATATAATATTTAATTCATATGTGTTTGTGCAGTCAGTTCAGCATGTTTGAATACATACATATATCCTCAAACGGAAGAGATTCTTTCAAAAACTATAAGTGCGGAAAATTTATTAATAAAATTTTTTATGGTTGTATTTTTTTACAAGAGTAAAAAAAATTTATAAACAGAGGGTATTATAAAATTGATTTTTTTATTGAAATGTTTAAATGAATTACGATGATTATTTTTTAAACTAAACTTAACCAGCGCTTGATAGGTTCAATAGTTTGTTTGGTGATTTTTTATAAATTTTTATTACTTTGACATTACTTGTTTCAAATTGCAATATAATCATTAGTGAAATAATTATGTAATACAATAAAATATTATCATATCATGTTCACTGTTGTAGACGTACCTATACTGTCTTTTGTACCGACTTAAAAAGACTATGATATAACAATGAATACTTAAATGAAAGATTGGACTACCTAGCTGAATAAAAAAAACTTCAGATAAAAAAAAATCAAATTTGAAAAGTGCATTACGCATTTAGAGGTTGGAATATTTATTTGAAATAAAAAAAAATCTAATTAAATTTAAAACAAGCTCCTAAATTATTTAAGTTCTGGAAAATATAATTAACATTTCAATGAATTTGCTTATGTTTGGGTGCAGAGTTGTCCATTTAGATTTAGGTTGATCAAAAAGGATTTTTTATTTTATTTTTTGTTTAATTTCGAATTTATGCATTATAACGGAATATATAAAAATCAATTTTAGAAAGTACATATACATATCTCTATTTTTTAAAATTTAATTTAATGGAAAAATAACACAAAACTGGAGTCAGATTTAGCAGCAGAAGAACGGTTACCAAGATTTTGGAAGAGATACGTAGATGATATTTTTGCTGTAATAAGGGAAAGGGACTTAGAATCAACAATAACTACTCTTAACGGACTTCACAGGAATATACAGTTTACTGTCGAAGTAGAAAAAGAAGGTCAACTACCGTTCCTAGATTTACTATTAAGTAAAACAGGAACGTCCCTAGAACTAGAGATTTACAGGAAACCTACGGATACTGACAGGTTCATCCCGAATACCTCCAACCGAATACCTCCTATCAGCATAAGATGGCTTCGTTCAATCACATGATCCATCGAATGTTAACACTTCCCATTTCCCAAAAAGGTTTAGTAAAAGAACTAAACACATATTTAAAATTGCGAGAATAAATGGATATCCGGAAAAAACCATCATGGCCTTATTTAGTAAACGGAAAAGAAGTTTACAACGGAATTCCCTCACTAACCTACGCACTAATCAATAACCCAAAAGAAGAGTAGCATTGGAGTTTAGCAAAATTTCTCTCCCACTCAGAGCGAAATTAAGAAAACACGTGTTAGATGTCGTATATAGCAGCAGAACTAACCAACTCAAGTCTTTTCTATGTTCAACTAAAGACCCAATCGAACAAATGGAAAAATCAGGTGTATATAAGGTAATTTGCAGTCATTGCAACAAAGTTTATATTGGACAAACATGCAAACACGACTCAATGCACACCTAAAAGAAGCAGAACTGTCTAAAAAGAAGAACTCAACAGAGTTCCGATCCAAAGTAGCAGAACATACCATCCAGGAGAATCATAGCATTTCGACAGAAGACATTGTAGTGGTAAATTACATTAGAGATTCTAGGAAACTAGATTCAGCTGAAAGCATTCTACAAAACTAAAAATGACTCACTCCTAAATAAAGTCCAAGGTAACGGATATTCTTCTTTATTTAAATTTTTAGTGAAATATAATAAAACGAATAACACCACCCCTACCTGTCACTCTAACGTCGGAAATATTATTTCAAATACCAACAATAAAATAAATAAAAATATTTTTATTCAACCCCCTACCTGTGCTATTTCATTGCATAATAAACAATCATGCAGCTGCGAAAAACTTCAAATTGATACCTGTGCGAATAGAATAAATAAGACGATTTTAGATTTCTTTCCTCAGTCGAGTACAAAACACTGAAGAAGTCTGCAAGTAGTAGACGAAATACGCGTACATCTGTATGATAAGCCTATCAGTAAAATTAAAAGGAAAATATTCGACTATTTTCACTATTATACACAAAACTAATAGAAAATATGTCTTATCACAGCATGCAATATGATAATATTTTTCAAAAAAAAACTATTTTTTAGGAATTCCTGAATTTTTTGAACCGAAAAAATGTTATTACTGTACTAAAAAATTTAATTCAAATATATACCGCTACAATATATTATTCACAACTGTTTGAATTAAGTTTTAATTATAGTTTCTCATACGGAATAACTCGGAATCGGATTCGGCGAATATTTCCTCTGGGATTCGGAATCAGGATCCATTTCTGAAATTTTCCGAATCCCGATTCCCCGAAACTTACTATTGAAATAAATGTCTAGATTTTAAGAAAAAATACAATTAATTGATCCATCCGTTACAAACGTTGGTAACTAAAAGTGAGAACTTGACAAATGATCAAATATGAAAATAAATACTTAGTAGGTTCTCTTTGTATTTTTTTGTCATGGTGACGAAAATAATCTTGACATTTTAGAATTCTCAATTATTTTAGTTCCACTTTAACTTTTAACTATCTATTTAACTATTAGATTACAGTACAACAACAAAGAGATCGTTAAGAGATATCGTTAGGAGTTCTGTACTAGTAATTTCTGATGGGATATCAATTAGAGCCATCACTAGATCCAAATTTATTCGGGAATCAATTCTTTAATGTGGTTATACTTTACCTACGAATGAATCCGCCATCATGATACTTGTCCAAAGTAATTTTGAGAAGCAAAACAAGAAATGATGATATCTGTTTCAAGATAAACTAAAGCAAAATAAACGATTGTGATACTAACATTGGACGAAGAGACTAGCATTCGTATGAAGAGGTACATAAACATCAATTTACACGAGGATGACAAGAAAGGACAATTTAATTTTGGTCTAGTTAGATTATTTGGATCATGTTTAGCATCTTACTCAGTTCCTTTGGCTACATCTAAAAAGTTTTGAAATAAACTTTAAAACTGTTAAAGTTTCGTCCACCGGTGATAGTTGTAAAATGATGGTCATATATGGACGGGAATGCCCTGTAATATGTCAGCTTTGACTGATAACTTAATTCTCTTCAATAAACTATATATTTTTTTGTAATTTAAAGTTATGATTTTTTACTTAGAATCGGAATCGGATTCGGCGGATCTCAATTTTAAGAATTCGGATTCGTCGAAAATAAACAAGACCGAGTTTTAAAAAACTCTAGTTTTAACATTTTTCATTCGAAGCTATGAAAAGTAAACCTTTATTATTATTTTATGAGTTATTTAAGTTTATTTGAAAATTTATTAATTGTCAGTTTTATTTCTGAAGTCATTCTAACCTTTTAGTGTTAAGTCCACTTACTGATTGAACCCCACAGATGTTAATTATATTGTAAACAGTTTCTTTGTGGAAAATTTCGAAAAAAAACTTTGTAGGGTTGTTTCTTGTTGTTGGAAGTATTGCTAATCATCAGTTGGTTACCAATTATTTGCTATTTTGTAATAAAATATGTGTGAGGAGAATATATAGTGTCATATCTGACAGTTACATCTACCGTAATCAACATTTTATTTAAATACATATCCAATTAATCGCATTCGACTACAAGCATTCGAAAAGAAGAGGTAGTTTCTATATGTTTGATTTGCAAAAATTCAAAGTAAACATCAATAGTTCGCAACTCTTCACCGAACCTTTCGATTACTTCTTCGTTTTCCAAAAGTCAACGGTAAAAAAGTATAAAGGTTTCTCTGACCTGAGGCTAATAATAAAAAAAAAACTGTTCGCAGTGACTTCAATTAGTGATTAGAGATGCTGCATTCTACATAATCTAATTTAAAAATAAATTTCAGAATAGAGTGCCTCGCAATCAATATTAAGTGGGAGCATGTCATATGTCTGCATCTATTTCATTTGCCTGCACTTTTTGTAATTTGCCTGTATTTTCACTTGCATGTATTTTATTTGCTTGAATGTCTTTTACCTGTATTTAACCTACCTGTGTTTAATTTGACTTGATACTGAATATGATAAATATAATGAATAAATATGGGAGATTCTAAGTTAGGAAAGAGTTTATAGTTGAAATTCAAAATCAAAGTTTTACGCTTTTACAGAATATTTATGTAAATCATTTTTAAACGTGGCCGCTGTTGGTTACATAAAAAATGATTGAAAATTCGGAGTTTAGAACTCTGAATTTCGGGATGTTGGTATTTTGAAATTTTTGAATTTTGTTATTTTGGGGTTTTTGTATTTGGGGGCCAACGCATACATTGTACATATAAATACAGACAAATACAGACATATCGGCAAATGAAATATTGGCAAATGAAAATCCGGGCAATTGACATAGAGGCAAATGATATACAGACAAATGAAATACAGGCCTGTGATAGTAATCCATATTAAGATTATCCCAAATACATTCTCGATTCAATTAAACAAGTGTAAATTTGATATGATCTTGCTTTGGTAAAGAATTACTATGAAATTTTAAGATTTAATTTTAAAATGAAATATTTTGTATCCTAGAAGTAGCCCGAATCAGTAGAACTATTCTTTCATAATTTTAGTTCTCATTCTTTGTTTGTTTTGTTTTTCATGGTTTTTCGATTTGTTTTTATTTTTTCAATGTTGTGTTTATGTTTTGTTTTTTTTTTTTGAGAATTTTTCATTAAAAATTGATGATGAAGGCTATTAAATATGTAAGGGCCCTTATAAAATAATAACATTTATTAACGTATTCATGTTTTATATGCAGGGGCATGTGCAAGGACGATATATTAAAATAAAAAAAATAAAAAAAACAGTTATAGACATTTTGTAAGGATGTTTACATATTAATATACATATTCTATATATTATGTATATGAATAATGTAGTATACTATGTAAGCTCTGGAAATAATAAATTTTCTTTAATTTATTTCGTAATTTTTCCTCCAGTCAAGTGTTCATATGTTTATGACAAAAAAAAAGGAAGAAATTTAACAATTCGTGTCACTATAGTTGATTTTTAAATGTTGAAATTTGAATTATGACTATCGTGTAAATTTTCAAAATTACAAATCATTATTTATGTTTTTATTTTTATAATCATTTTTAATTTTTTTTTTATAAAAAATATTATAGCTATATTAATAAATAATCAGAAAAATTAAAAATTAAATGCATAAAATATATCTTATTTTTTATTTTTTTATTTATTTTGTTGTATTTTATGAAACAACCAATAACTTTTCATTATATACAAATTAAAATAATTATTATTTAAAAGCATAAAGGTTCTCATTGGAAACATGTAGTAATCTACAAATTTCAGTTTTAATTTTTCAATAATTTTGATGCTTTTCGATTATTTTGCAAAGCTATTTAAAAATTTCGCAATTTTGGAATAAATACGGTAAGAAATACAGTAAATTTCTAAAAACAGTTGTTGGATTTTATTTTTAAAGTTTTCTACGCAATCTGTGTAGAATGATGTTTCTCTCGTTTGTTTTTTTCATCGTTATTGGTGATAATTATAATAAAAAAATATAAAAAAAAAATCTTTATATAGAAAATTCGAAATATCAACATTTCTGGTAATATCTAAAGTAAATGGCACATCCATACCAAATTGATATGATCCTGAAATATGTAACGCGTTCGATAGCATTATCCGACTATTACTGCTTGCCAAGAAACAATTTCAAGAACGTATTCCAATTAGTTATGTCAAGCAAAGAGACGTGGAAAATCAACCCACGATATAGGAGTATTATCATGGTATACTAATGGCCGAAATGAATGAATGGATGAAGAGAACCAGAGGTATACGGGAAAAGCTTCGGATCCCATATTTGTTCAAATCAAACCATTACAAATACAGTGCTTAAAATCTGCATTCTCTAAGAAGGGCAAAGTAGCCATAATTTACAATTGTACATTTGTAGCTATGAACACACGCTTAGCAGAAATCAAAGCACTGCTTCCTTTTCTTAAACAATTCCAAGGCGAAACAAGAAGAGTCGCAAGTACTCGCCCCTGTATTGTGGACATTCCAAGATGGCATAAAACGGGTTATGGAAATTCGTTCATAGTTTGTACTTAAAGAATGTGGAATCATATTCCCTTTGATATGTTTACACATTCAATTTGTAATTTACAAGGATTTAAGGAAAATATTAATACCTTTATTCTTCAACTTCACAGAAAAAAAGATTAGTTATTCCACTTAAAGAAATAGTACAATTCACCTAAAAAAAATGGTTGAATTTCAGCCTACTATTTTAATTAGTTGCTTTTACTATTTTAAATTAGTTGGTTTGATCTTAAAAGTTTAGCTAAAAGAATTGGAAATTTATCTACTCTTTTATGTGTTTTGTTTTTGTTTCTGACACAAGAATAAAAAACAACTATTGCATTAGGTAAATTGAATAGCTATTTACCTAATGGTTTAGGTAAAAAAATGCAAAGTTAGTATAATATAGTAGGTAATTTCAATGGCTCTGTTATCTAATTAATTAGTTAAACTCGAGGAAAATGAACAATGAATAATAGGTAGTATACCACATAACCACAATAGTCCATTTGCGGCTGCAGTGAAGTGGATCCTGAGCCTTTTTCCATATATGATTCTAATTTAGCACCATAAATACTATCATCCATTATACCTATATTTAAAAAATTTAAATGAAATTAATTAAGATTTATTTATAATATTTATTTTATTTAATTATTCAATAGTACATGTATATATTACAGTTAAATATCAAATTTTTTTGATTGCACACTACTAATAATATATATACACATTTACGCATAAAGAAATTAAATTTTAATTATACTTTCTATTTGTTTAACATATTTATTATAAGTTTAAACCGAACGCAGCTAGTGCTTACAAAATTGGCCATAATTTAAATAATGGTCAATTCAATAATAATAATAATAATAATTATAAGTTTATCACTGGATAATTTACATTTGAATTTTTACTTAAACAAATTTCGAATTATTCACAAACATAATATTTATCTATTATATATAAAAACCTTTTTTAACGCATTCTATATTTTCAAATGCAGATACATCAAAAGGCTAATTAACAATAAAGTAGTTTATATTTTTTTTACTTAGCTATACTAATTAAATTTATAAATTCGGTTTGAAGTTTAGTAGCACCATCAGCTTTCTTAAGTAGTTGAGATGAAAAATTTAATTGAATCTGGACAGCTAAAGTGAGATGCGCGTGCAACTAATGTAACTATAAATGCTAGGAAGAAGCTAATTGAATGCACTAACAGAAAGAAATATATATATTTTTTCTTTTTCTAAATATTATATTCAATTATTTCATTCGTCTCAAATTTCCTACATATCATATTTAACTACTTTAAATTAGACGATTTACCTAGAGGTTCAGGTAATTCTCATGTTATTACAATAATTATTATCTAGATAAAAGTATTGGTAAAATTTATTAAAAATTTATAACTATTTCATTTGGCAGTTTACCAAAAGGAATAATCATTCTTCGATTTCCTAAATATTATATTAAACTATTTTAAATTAGACGATTTAACTGATAAAAGTTAAAATTTGTTAGTTAATTATCCTAAAGTGAAATTAACTAATTTGTTTTAGTTGAAAAGACTAATCTATTTTTTTCTGTGTTCCTAGTACTAATCTATCTCACTTTCTTCTTCCATTAATTCATTCGCCATCACATCACAAATAGCATAGATTGGTAAATAAGTGCTTAGGATCCTATTGCACATCAATTATCAATGGTCAATGGTCAATCATTGGTCAATATATTGTCAATCATTGACCGTTGATTGACCGTTGATTGATGAGAAATGATTGATGGTGGTTTTATTCTCATCAATCATGCTGTCAAAATTCCCATCAATCGTGCTGTTAAAATCAGCGAAGGTAAAAAAATGGCTTTTTAGGGAATGTTCAGATAAGGTTATAATATTAATTTGTAATGTAATTCTAAAATGAATAACTTTTATATTAATTTTATAATTGTAGCAATTATTGTAAAAAACAATTGATATATTACTCAAATGTGCAAAAAAATAATTTGTTTTTTATACAAAACATTTAGCTGCTTTAAAAATTCAATTTAAACTGAAATCAAAAACATTCCTCCAGAAATTATATTTTCAATATTGATAACGGTTTCGAAATTATCAATATATTCGGATGTCCTTGCAAAATGGATAAAAAGATTGACGAATGCATGATTGATGTGTCATCAGTCATCATGCTTTTCCTCAATGTATTGTCAATATAGGGACGAAAAGATTGATGTAAAAATGATGTGTAATAGGTAGAGTTTGCAGAAAAACTGTGTTTTTGCAAACCGGCGGTTTCGGTTCGGTTTTCAGATTTTAAATTTATATTGCGTAATTTGTTCAAAAATACCATACATTGGATTTATACTAATAAAAAGACAAGTATTTTAGTTTTTGTAATACCAATATATATAATATTAGTAAAATTAAAATTTCATTAACATAAAATAATATAATATTTTTTATTTAAAAACAAAAGAAAAACGTAAAAAATTCAAAAATTCAAAAAAAAAATAAAAAATAAAAGTAAAAATCCTTTTAGGAATTATTTATTCTAAAATATTTTAAAAATATTAAAGAATTTAGTGAATAATCACTAAGCCGAGATCTTAATTTCCGGCTAAAATTTGCTGAAACTGAAAATACTCTTTTAGCTTCGGTGGATGTTGGGCGTACCGTTAAAATTGCGTCGTATAATTGTTGAAGAATTGCAGTTCTCTTTCCCGTTTACTTATAAATGGAAAATTCATTTCTTAGAGAACTAAGTTGTTTTTCTACTCCTTCTTCGGCAGCATTATTTATTGCAACATTGATTTCATCTTGCAGAGAAGCACAAGCAATATCACCATCAATATTCAAATAATCTTCATCTAAGCTTTCTGCATTATTTTTATCTGGTGATGTCAGTATATGAGGGTACAATCTATTTAAAATACTTGAACCAAAATTTAAAATTGCTTGTGTTGGTTCTTTTTGTTGAAGAAGGCAGGCTAACAAAGAGTTTAACTCAATATTCTCACGTGAACCCAATCTTGCTTTGATATTATCTTTAAGTTCATAAATTTTGGAAAAATTTGTTACTACAATATCATCTAGTTTTTTCAATAAAAAATTAATAGCACCTTTGGCAGTTATTAAATTCCCATCCTTTCTGCCCAACGCAAGAACCGTGAGTAACAATGGTTCTATAATGGAGCACAACTGTTTAACCACTTCAAAATCAATTCCTTGAATTACCTTACAAGCATTTAATTTTTTTAATGTTTCTTCGATGGGCTTACTACATCTTAAAAATGTCTCTAACATAGGATGAATTGAATTCCATCTATGTTTCACATAAAGATTTAAATATAGTTCATGACCAAGTTCATTACAAATTTTTTGTTGCAAAATGTCATTACGAACTGTTGAGCGTTTGAAAAATTTCACAATACCACGACCTTCATTTAATATCTCGACTAGATGGATTATTTTGGAAACTTCGTATTCGGCATCATCGTCATCATCATCAAACAAAGAATAACCTTCGTCATCTTTATCAAATTCCTCAGCTTCATTATTATCGCTGTCGTAAGTCTCCTCTTCCGCTTCACTATTGAAATTTTGGCTGTTATTTTTTGAAATAAAATGTATTAGAAACAGCAAGGTGAAGACCATGATTTAAACATGATTAGACTTCTGCTGGACATTTTTTACCGTATTTACTTTACACTTCTGTTCCGCATTTTTAACATTTTGCTTTATTGTTAGCAATGTTAGCAGCTGAAATATTCCCATATTGCATAGAATTATTAATTTTAATAAAATATTTTTTTTTGAAAACCGTAAACCCCGGTTTTGCGACGTGGTTTACGGTTTCGGTTTTTGAGATTGAAAAGAATCGTGGGATGTGAAGATTCAGAGTACACAGTGAGAAAAACATTCACAACACCATTCACAGCGTGAAGCCCATTTTGTGAGATTTTTTCATTTGCCCTGTGTATTTGAAGAAATAATTCGTGGCTAACTTCGCCATCTGCGATCATCTGAATAATCCATAAGGATTCAAGTGCTTAATTGCAGTGCATTAATACGGATTATCGCAAGTTCTTTTGCGTCTGCGGTAATAGTAAGACCATACTTCCACCTGTTATATTTAAATCTAATTTAACGGTCGTTATACACAAATACTGCTAACTATACAGTCGTATATTTATTTTATTTATTCTTGTTGTTTTCTCCTTTATTCGCGGTTTGAAAAATTAATGTCAAACGATTTCTTCCTTAGCATAAAAGCAACATCACATTTTCCAAAATATACTTTGTATAAGAGTCAGTCCAATAGACCTTCTATTTTAGAATCGATTCAAGTCTAAATTCAGAAAAGAAAGTTCATGTACTTCATAGGAGATGCTTATAAAATGTTTTACAAAAACGGCGTACCAACGAATGCTTTCAAATAAAATTGTGTTTCATTCATTTCACGACAAAATGTGCCGCCCCAACTTTAATATTCCATCCATTTCCTACCAGTTAATATATTTCTCAGAGCACTTAAAGAGAATTTTAATTTACCAAATTTATGTTGCGTTGGTTTCTATTTCTAAATAGCTTAATAATTAAGTAAGTATACTAAAATAATGTAAATTCCAAAAGTAACCGGAAATTTGTGAAATTCTTCACGCAAAGGAATTTTTCATTAGCCAAATTAAATCCTATTAATTCTGAAATTGACAAAATTATGTGTAACTTCACCATGTTATTTAAAGGATATCCTGGAATATTTATTGGTATTATTCAACTTCTATTTGTAAATTTTATTTTATGAGATATACTAAATCTTCTAAGAAAATAAGGATTAATCATTTTCCATAGTTATTTTCTTTGGTAATTTAACTAAATTATATGATTTTCTATTTTTAGTATTTTTAATGACTGTTTATAGCTTATGGTTTTACCATTTTATGTAATTTTTTTTTTATATTGTATTAAATTGTTCTAACAATAATAATTTACAAAAAAGAATTTTATTTTTGTTCTGTCATACCAGAGCCAATTAGTTTTATCAACAACTTATCAATTAAAATCATTACCTTGATTTATCAAAATTGATTTAAAAGAATGGTCTGAGTAGTAGTAATATTTCTACAATATTTTTGTTTTCTTTATTAAATTTATTGGTTCTATACCTTTGTGTATACATATACACATGTAGCAGCATATGCAGTGATACTCTTAAAAATATAAAAAACGGTTCGCGAAGTAATGATTAGTTCAATGTAAGAAACTATACCAAATGAAAGAAAAATAGCAACAAAAATTTTAAGTCAGAATGGTAAGTCTGATTAGTAAGGAAATAACTAATTTGTTCATAACTTCAACTTTTTCGCAATCAACCGTTATTAATAAACATTATCTCATTTTTATATACGTCGTTCTGCTATCTTATCTATTACTGTGGATGGTGGCGTTTATGTTGAAAGCCGTATCCGGTATATTCAGCATGTGGTTCTTTGAAAAATATTTGGAAATTTCAGAACACTTTACGTAACCTGAAACTTCAATTTTTCAGACGACTAACGTTGTCTCAGTTATTTTATATGGATGGGAAACATGAAAAACAACAGGAAGAATCGGCTCGCCTATCCAAATATTTGCAAAACAACTTGGAGTGAACCCAAGTCGCTTGCCCAAAATCGAGTTCGGCGGTGAAGGAAGTTTGTTGATATTCTATGCACCCACAAGGAGCGACAGGGTCAATTATTATATATATATATATTATTCTGCATTTATCTGGATGTTTGTAAGTCCGACGGAATACTCCAACACATATACAAATTGAAATATGTATACAAATTGCTTTGTTATTTTATATGGATGCGAAACATGAAAAACAACAGGAAGAATCGGCTCGCCTATCCAAATATTTGCAAAACAACTTGGAGTGAACCCAAGTCGCTTGCCCAAAATCGAGTTCGGCGGTGAAGGAAGTTTGTTGATATTCTATGCACCCACAAGGAGCGACAGGGTCAATTATTATATATATATATATTATTCTGCATTTATCTGGATGTTTGTAAGTCCGACGGAATACTCCAACACATATACAAATTGAAATAAGTATACAAATTGCTTTGGTACTTTTTTTTTAACCCCTGTCTACCATGCTGAACCTTTGCAGGAAAAAATGCCATTGCATGAAATATATTTTTTTAATTTAATATTAGTCTTCTTCGCAAATAATAAGGACAAATAAAAAATAATAATAATAATATAAATAAAACAAACAATTTTTTTGATTTATAATAATAAGGACTAATAGAAATTTTATCAATAGTTTAATATGGTATAATAACCAAAAGGCAAACAGCATTTGATTTAACACAAAAACAACATAATGCACTTAAAGGTTATTCTTATTACTTAAAATTATGCACAATATGCATATGTGTCTACATATATATTTTTATTTTTATTTTTTTTGTTATGATAATGATCATAGCATCATAGTTTTGCTACCGTATGCATTGCCTGTACTATAGAACTATAAGTATATATACTCTAGCCAGAAATGTGATGCGTTGATGAGTTAAAATTGTTATTTATTTTTTTTTTTTTTTGTTTTTTTTTTTTGTTGTTGTTATGATAATGAACATAGCATCATAGTTTTGCCATACCGTGTGCATAGCCTGTATAGTACTATAGGTATATATATGTATATACTCTAGTCAGAAATGTGATGCGATGATGAGTTAAAATTGTTATTTATTTTTATTTTTTTTGTTTATTTTTTTTTTTTAATATATATATATATGATATATAAATTTATGATCGTATATAATATTTAGTATATATTATGGAGTTAGATTTTAGTTCTGCTGATTTACACATAAAAACAATAACAACCTATACATTTTTAAAGAAATTAAATGAAATTTTGTACTATTATTTTTTATTTCTTATCTTTGTAAATTTATAATTTTTAGGTATATTTGTTTTCTTCAAGTGTGTAGAAATGTATGTTGTATAGACTTAGAGAGTGATGATTTTTTTTAATATAGTAAGTAGGTATATATATAGGTATCGGTTAAAACATATTGATTGTTTGTTGTTCTTCTTTTTAATGTATGTTATAAATAATAGTTATGTATGAATTTTATCGAACTGTATCGTAATTTTATTGATTTTATGTATCGAACTGTTCATGATAATGAATTTTTTGAAATGAAATGAAATTTTAAATGCTCGATCAATGGTTCACAGGTTATGAACAGTTTTGTAAATACCTATTTATTTGCAGTAAACTTTTTTATTTTAATTTTTTCTCCAACACGAGTTTTTATTTAATTCATCAAAATAAATATTATATGTACCTACAGTATTGTTGTTTTTTTATATTTACAATTTTATTTATTTTTGTTTTAAAATTGTTTTCGTTCAAAGTTGTGGCTCATTATAAAATATTATTTGTTCGCTGTAAACTTTGACGCTAAACTTACGCAGCGAATGTTATTGAATGTCAACAGGATTAACTTAATTCTGAATTATACGATAAATTTTCAATGTTCGCAAAAAGGATGTCGCTAAAATGATCGAGTAAATGACCCTCAGGGAATAGAAAATTTTGCACCTCACTACAAATATTCTGTTTATATGGTAATTAAAAGCGTTCTAATAAAAAAATAAAGGTATGATAAATTAGTAAGCAAATACCTATTTTTCTTAAACTTGAAATAAAAACTCTAATGAAGGAAAGAAATGCTAGAATTTATTTTGCTTCCGTCATTTATGGCGGGTCCGCAATCTAGTGGATAAATATTATATAATAATAATAAAGTATATAAAAATAATTTTTATATACTTTATTATTATTATATTATTATTAAATTATGATTGAATATTTTAAAGGTAGTAATGAGAATAGCTAAATAGTGAATGCTGTATGACTAAGTTTAACACAACAAAACGGTGTAAACAATTTGGTGAAAGGAGTAAATTTAGAAAAAAAACTGATAAAATCAAATATTATGGTGAATTAAGATTTATATAATTTAGAATTTTGTAAATTTCGAGTTATATTTCTGACACTGATACATATGGTCTGCTGGAAAGTGAAACAACGTATATGAAAAAGTAGTTTCGAGTAATTTGCATTTAAAGTTTTAAAAAAAAAAGTTTATTTAAATATAAAAATAGCATATACAACGATATAAAATAACTTATACCTTTTGTACGCGATTCTACGTTTTTGTTTATTAAGAAAATTTTTATTTGTTGAATTTTAAAACAACGTGTTGTCTTCTTACATTATTTAATAATATTTGAACTCCCGGAATGGTATTGAGAGAATATAAAATTAGCATACAGTATTTTATTTTTTTTAAAGCAAAAATGTAAATACAGATTAGAAGAATGTAAACATATTTTACCATATTTTCTTTTTTAAATTTAGTAAAAGTTCCTTATACAATATTTTGAATTTTATCTAAAAACCACACTACAATCAATATTTAGAATATTGTAAAATAGTTGTACTTATAAAATCGACTACGAGGAATCCAATGGCGCTATAATGTAATAACAAAGTATAACTATCATCATACATCGTTTCATTATTCAGCAGACGATATTATATGAATCAAAAGATATTAAAAGCGTAATGAAAACTAGATCAAATTTGAAGAAAAATTCGTATTAAATACAATTCGAGAAAATCCTACCTGCCAATAGTAAATAACTAGTTCGCACAAAATATAAAATTTACATCAAATGGATCACGCGAACCGTTCCAATTTGATAGAAATGCATTCCTGCATAATATGTAATATGTATATATATATATGTAGTGTACGTAGTTCAATTGAAAGGACAAGCAAGTACGGTTTAAATACTTTCATTTCTTTGTAATTTTATGTTTATTATTATTTTTGTTGTAATTTATCGTTATCTGTCATTGGATTGTATTTTTAATGACTTTTACAAGCGTACCAAATATGGCTCCTTAGTTTCATCTAAACTTGACTATTCATTTTCCTATATGGAACTAAAAATTTATATTTTTTGTTTTATTTTAATTTCTAGTTTTTTGTTTTTTTGTAATTTTATTTTGTTTTTGTTTGGTTTTGTTTCAGAACTACAACAAAATAATTAACAAAATCTCAATGGTGACAAAAGTTTACGTATATTTAAAAATGTAAAATTATTTTAACTTTTTTATAAAATTAAAAATGTATGGGAAATTCTATGTGGGTAGCTTCCTGAATGTAATCGAGAATTGTTATAACAGGATTCACAGCACTTCGTAATTGCTTATAAGATTTTTGATATATAAATTAGTTGAGTTGAGAAGATAATAATTTTCCTATTTCATTTGATATTCTACATGTTTTGCATGTTCTGATTCTATACATTTAGGGTTGTGTAGATGTAAAATACTTAGACGCGATTTAGTACTATTTTTGATATTGTTTCGCGTTAAATATCTTAGGTTGCAATATACCTATTAGATTTAACAAAGAAATAAAATTTGAATATATATCGGTTTTTCTAAATAATATATAACTTTGCTTAAGTCGTAGGAATAAATTAAAAATATTTTTTTGGATATATTTTTTTTCGACTACTCTTTGAGGAAGTTAGCATTTCATATTTAAGTATTTTACGATATGATATCATTTATTTATTACTCTTAAATTTTTGTACATTTTTAAGTCTAGCTTATTTTTTTTGTTTTTTACTTTCTTCTAAACTGTAGCCCATCATTATGATTTCAAAGTTCTTTCATAATATATAGTCCTTCTATTCAGATTGTTCATATAAAGTCTTTTGATTTGCACCAACTCCGTATTATAAAAAATGGTCGTTTTGTAAAGTACTTTGTATGTCATAAAATACTCTGTGTCGATAGTGCTTTCGAGTTAAAATGTAATATTTAGGCACATGGAACTTATTATACAATCTTTTATATGGCTATTGGGTGATTACTTTTGCTCTACGAAATGGTTTTTTGCAGGTTAAAAAAAACATTGTAAGTGGAATTATAAACTATAAAGACATAGAAGTTTATAATTATTGCATAGGATGTTGTACTTCAATTTTAATTTCTATCATAAGCCACAAAATTGTCAATATTTCTAAAAGAAGCGGTATACTTGGGGGACGTGACAGCATTGCTCTCTGTCAAATTTTCATTACTCAAAAACTTAAGATAATTACAAAATTAATTATTTTTACAATTACAACAATTAGCCTGTAACAAAGTAATTGAACTACTATTCAACTGGTACAAAAGTCTTTCATTATTCTAGTTCATAAAAAAGACTCCAGAAATGAATGCACCAATTATAGGCGCATCGCCAAGATCTCGTGTATTCCTAAACTGTTTGAGTGTATGATATATGACTTCTTATATGATTATTGTAAACGTTTTATTTGTGTTGAGCTACACCGTTTCCAAAGAGGTAGGTTAACAACTACCAATATGGTTGACTTTGTCTCCAAGACTTACCTCAATGGAGAATGGTTTTCAAACTGACACCATCTTTACTGACATAAGTAAAGCGTTTGACAAAATTCCTCATAGCATCGTATTACTGAAGCACAAAATTATAGGTTTTTCATCAGATAGCCTTAATTGGCTTGAGTCTTACCTCTCTTCTCGGGAATACTCAGTTTTATTTAAAACTGTGATTTCTGATCAATACTTAGCGTCTTCTGGTGTTTCTCAAGGTAGTCATATAGGACCCCTTTATAGTTTCAACAATTGATGCTCCTAAAGTGATAACTTTTTCTAAACTTCTTAGTTTTGCTGATGACTCAAGGCTTTTTACTCCTATATCTTCCTCATCGGATTGCTTAAAGCTACAAAACGATTTTAACAATTTCGCTTCTTGGTGTTCAAAAAATGGACTTGAATTGAACACTTCTAAATGCCAAGTCATTACCTTTTCTAGGAGAAATTCCGCTCGGGCAGTTTGGTTCAGCTACCAACTAAATGGCTGTTTGCTTTCAAGAGCGAATTCTATTAAAGACCTCGGGTTAACCCTTGACCCTAAACTGAGCTTTAAGCTACATTATGATAAAATAGTGAGCAAAGCAAATTCTTCTTTAGGTTTCATTAAACGTTGGTGTAAAGAATTTTCTGATCCCTACCTCACGAAACATCTTTATGTTACATATGTAAGGCCTACCCTTGAATATGCCAGTCAAGTGTGGTCTCCACATTACTTGACTGCCATTAACCAAAATGAATCGGTTCAGCGAAAGTTTTTACGTTTCGCTTTGAGTAACTTTTCGTGGAATGATCCATTGCGACTTCCATCTTATTCCCACCCATCTTAAACTCATTGACTTACAGTCGTTGTCTGATCGTCGAATAATTGCAGATATCTATTTTATTCACCAGATTCTTTCGGGTATGACGCTTGACGTTGTTCCACATTCCCTTCCACCCTACTGAATATGGTAGATTCGAGCCAATCACTAGAATGCTCCGTGAAGTAAACTCTAACTCTAGTTCTTTTGATCGTCAACTAAGTGTTTTAACTATTAAAAAACGATTACGTCTTAATGTACGTCCAACTGAGACTAACTAACAACTGTTGTTCTTTTTAGCTTTGATACTTTCGGCCTAACTTTTGGAAGTGTTTTTATTAAATGTATAGCTATTGACATAGGTATTAATTTATGACTTTTACCCTTCTACTAATGCTGTTAGGTTTAGTATATTTTTAGATTTTTTAATCAAAGGTGGCGGTGATTTACTAACCCTCCTGGATCATGAGTTATTGCACAATTAAATGAAGCAAGCCTTCGTCTAGTAATAGACGTCTGATGTGCTTGCTCTAAGCATAAATCTGACAGTATTAAAAGTCTGTCAGCGTCAAATTTTATCAAATGAACATCAAACTTAAAGTAATGTTTCATCGCTAAATAGAAAAATAACATTAAATCAGGAATGAGATGGTTTAACTTTACCCACATCTTTTATGACAAATTGAATAAACGCTTTTAGAATAGTGAATTTGACATTTTAATTGTTTACAATCCAATTCCAAACACATTATGTGATCAGACAACTTTTACTTAAATGAAAATATTAAAATAGAGTGTATGGACATTTTTTTTTGTCATATTAATTACTTCTGTGGAAGTTATCAGTCCCCATCCCCACATTGTTTGAAAATTATTGCAGTATGGAACTCTTTATACTGCAATAATTTTCAAACAAGGAACAGACCCATTCAAGATAAATAAAAAAAAAAATCATTTGTTCGTCTAATTTAAATTTGTATCAAGCCTCAAAGTAAACGAAGTGTGGCTGTAAATATTTAAAACAAAAACAATTTTATTGTATATTCTTGATTGTTTTAATACTTTTGTAATTAAGTGTACATAAATTATTACTCTAGTAGTTTTAAACCTTCAGTTACATAAAAAGTGTCATTGGTCGAAGAAGTGTAATAAAAATTGCAACTTTAAACATCACCTTAAATCACAATTTTTTTGTAATGTGTTTTTTTTTTTTTTTTTTAATTTTAATAAGGATGTGTAAACCAATACGCAAAGAATTGTTAAAAGATGCTGCTAAAAAAATAATGATTGATTTTTTTTTTTTGCATTGAATGTTTTTTTTATACAAGATTGGATTACATAAAACAAAAAAAAGTATCACATCAAATTCGTTGAGAACCTTACACAAAAAAAAAAAAATTCTATACTGATGAATTAAAATGGAAAATGATTTGAAAAATAAAAAGAACAAAATAAAGAATGTGAAATATTTTCTATAAACAATGCTAGTTGTTTCTTATAGGATCTATTTATTTTGTACGATATTTATACGTTAAAATCTTATACCGTCTTGTTTTGAAAATAAAAACAGAAACAATGGTAAGATTTGATATAATTTGTTTTGTTAGTTGATTCTTGTCCACTATACATTTTATAGCTTTAGCTTAAAATTATTCATAGTAAAATTTTGTGATAGATTCGAAATATAAATTTTGTGAAGTGAGCTCAAAATAAGCTTATGCTAAATATTTATAAATTTTGCATATACGAACTAAGTTGGAATTCAATTCACATACATGGACCGAATTAAATTTAAGCATGTTTTTTGGCTTATCGGCAACCGTAATATGATGTTATTCCATATACCACTTTGAAATCCTCGTATTCTTAGAATACTTTCCACATTTTATAGATATCTTATAAATTTAGACATTTGCTCAAACGAAATAACAATTTTAATATGCCACCTGTCAAACATTTTTGATGAGAGGAGCAAGAGAAATGTTAAGTATGACTTCCCCTGCATATATGTTTAAAAAATGGCTATATGGCTATAGAAATTCGTTATTACAATAATTTTTTCTCAAAAGTGGAAACATGTTTCTACAATACAAAAATATACTCGCGTACAATCTAAAAAAGTTCAACAAAACAAATTTATTCAAAACGTCCCAACTGATCAAAGGGACATTTTTCTTTCCTCAATTTTCAACTATTCCAAACTGAGCATTCGTGTATAAAGGAATCGTTTTAAATTTAATGGTTGACTAAACTGTAAACAAAAAGTTTTATAATTATGAACCAAATAAAAAAATGTGGTGAAAAATTTTACTGATTATTTTTTGAACTGGAATAGAAGAGCGAATGTGAACTGCCCTAAAATGGGTAGAAAGAAATGTCCTATATAGGTATAGGTATTTTGATAAAAAATATTTGTTGTACTACTGGTCTCCTATCAAACCTATATAAAATAAAGTATCTCAGGTATCACAGGTCTATAATCAATCACAATTTAAATTGCATATATGAAATGAGTGATCTGTTCTTGGTAATATCCGAACAATATTTTCTTGTTGAGAAGTTCAATGCAAGCGCAACCTCTTTAGATCTATAATACTTCCCCGTTTATTATTTTAGAATTGTAGATCCTTGTTCTTGATGAATACTATTATTGCTTTGATATTAATTTTAGAATCAAGCGAAAAGTATTCCTAGAAATATTTATGCCTTTTGGAAGCTCTGCCATCACAAACAAGTAGAATATGAGAGGAGGATTCCACTTTTTCTTAGCCGAATTTGCACATGTCTGTGTTCGATCTATCAAATGTGAATAGATGCTTGTTGAATGGGCCTTGACCTGTGACAAACCATGTCAGCGTTCTGAACAGAGATTTTATTGTTTGGATTTGCTTCATAAATAATAAAGAAAATATATTTGAGATTATTGCTTGAATTAGATGTGCGAATTTTTCCCGCACGGCAATGCACCCGTTGACTTATCGTCGGTCTCATGCCATATTGAAAAAAATGACTTTAAAGTTTGAAAGACTATAAAAATTAAACTGTTCGATAGAATTTTTGACTGTTCGATCAAATTTGGCCTACTTATGTATATGCCCCAAAAATATGTTCATGCAAATTTTTAGACTAATAACTCTTGATTTGTTCATTTTAAAAAAAAAATTAAATTTTCACCTTTGATCCATATCTAATTTAAAAGTGTATTTAGTTTTTCATTGTATGACGTGGATCAAGGGTGACGCACGTGCATCAATTAAGCAAAATTTTTCTTGAATAAGAAAGTTCTATATATTCACCCAAAGAAAAAACATAAAAATAAAATACGGTATTGTTTCATTTTTAGTTTTAATTAAAAATATTTCTAATAAAAATTAAAAATTGCTTTCAAGCAAAATCTTATTCTAAATATTACGTATTAACAGTTTTTTTATTAATATTTGTTTAATAACATTATTTTACTATTATTTTATTCATCTACCTTAAAAATAATTTCACAGGTTTGTTAAGTATCTTTAATCTTAACTAAGAAACTTACATTTTTGTACTTCGGCATGTAGTTTTAATTTTATAAAGTAATTACAGCTTTTGTAGCCATTACCTTGTGTAACATGATAGTACGTTTGAAATAATATAATAATTATTTAAGCAAAGCAGTTAGATAAGTGACGTTTTCATGAGGAAGATATTTCAGTAAGTCCTTTATGTCACTGATTTTATTTTTGTCAATTTTGGACGCCTTCAAAGTAAGAGGCTGAACACTAAACAAATTTTTCGGTGTAGGAAGGAACTTCTTGGATGCCTTCCTATTTATGCTAATGTAATTATAGTCCAAAACAAAAGGTTCATCTTTTTCATATAATATGCATTTTATTTTTGAAAATGGAACCTTGCTAAAGTCTAATTTTGCGGCGGGGATAGAAAAAATTTTAATATCGTGATGTACTGTCATGTGAATTACTTTCGAACAAATTTTCTTTGACTGCATTCCATTTGACTGCAATTATAAGATGCAAGGGACTATGCACTTCCAAGTTTTTTAAATTCCTGTCAATGAAAGAATGAACACAATCAACCTCTTGAATATACATACTTTATACCACTTGAATATTTCATTATACTTCAACCTCTTGACTACATCTTTATACTTCAACCTCTGCTTTATATATATGGAATATACTTTATATATACGGTATAAAATGGAGTATATAAATAAATGTACATGAATCAAATTGACATTAAGAAAACCCGTTTATTTTTGATTCATGTGAATTGCAAAATTTAATAGTTTATTACACTAATAATGGTTGTGGATCAAAATTGAATTGAAAAAAAAAATTATAAATTAGTGATCCATGTGTTTTATACAATAACGTGGATCAAATAAGCACATATAACTTCAATAGTGGATATTTCATATATTTTGTGATACAAACGCCAACATTTTGGATATAGATCAAAGTTGCATAAAAAATTATAAAAAAAGTGGATGTGGTTCAAAGTTACCTCTCATTATCGCAAAAAGTATTAGATAAAGAAGAAAACGGGTAAGACAGAAAGAAAGAGCATGTCCCAAAACCTCAAGAAATGTTCTAATGTCAAAAATGTCAAAGTGGTGTATGGATCAACCAAGCATGTGACCGACGTTATAATAAATTAGGAGTGCGTATTTTTAACGTGTGGTGGTGCAGTCATTTAATGACAATGTCAAAATAATAAGTAATCAGATTTTAGTTAGAGTTTAGAAAAAATTTATAAAATGATTTTGGAATTATTTTGAAAACATATATTATTGTTGTTTAGGTTCACTTGGTTGAGTTTTTATCATCCAAAAATTAATGTATAATAAAATTTAATTGTTTGTTGTGAGGGAATGGGTAAATTTGACATTTACTCTGCATCAGTTGTGCACGTAAATCAGTTTTGAATACATTTTTTGAGAATGTTTTGCTTTAATACTGAAATAACAAAAAATCATTGAATCCACAATATAATTCTTATAAACTTAACATTATATTAACGATATCCACCACACAATTCAATTCGCAAAGTTGACCAAAACTAATTTTTTTGCTATTTCTTTTTCTTACAACTGTTTGACTCAATTAATACCGCTTTCAATAGAAAGGTGTTGCTTGAATTTGTTTCATAAGAATTCTAGTTTTAGATTGGGATTTTATGTCAATGTCATGTTTAAGTGATGATCTGTCTCTTAAAAAGTATATTATCAATATTGAGTTGACTTTAAAATTATTAAAACAAGGTAAGTTGAAATTGGCATAAAAAGAAAAAAAAATCTAAATGTCATGATCTCAGTCCTGAGATGTTATTCTCTTGTTTATTTGTTTTTTTTTTGTTTGGTTTTTTTTTTTTTTTTTTTATCTATAATTAAAGTTTTTAAAAACTTCTATTCGGTAGAAAGGATAATAAATATTGACATTAGACATTGTCACAATAGTGATAATAAAAATGAACTGAGATGAAAATTGTCATGTCACCAAAGACATAATTTATATAGTGTAGACGCCACTAAATTATGTTCAATATTCTCTAAAGAATACTTTCAATTATATTTGACAGGATGATGTATGTTATTATATTTACGATAGTCAATAGTAAAGTTTTTCTTTATTTAATTATATAAAAAAAAGTTTATTCATATAGATACATAATATTCATTTATTAGAAGGAAAAACTTAATTCAATTTTAAAACGGTAACAATCAATTCAATTCAGAATTGAATTGTTTAAAATATTACCTACACTTTATTTCAGATTTTTAATATTTTTTTTTTTAAATTTAAAAAATACTATTAAATGCAATGTAGGTACTTAAAGTATATTTTATTTTAAAACAATAAATCTATTTCGGAAAATATTTAAATACTTGTAATTGTAGAATATTATTATTAAAATTAATGATTGGAATGACACTCGATTCGAGTTTGATTTATAATTTTCAGTAAAGTTTTTACAAGATATCGCTAAGAAAGATAAATAGTGTAGTATGGTTTCTGAACATTTGTTTTGATCACAATTTAGTTGTATTTAGAAACTACTAGCTATTCCCCTAGCTATTTCATAATATTTTATACTACACTAACACTATCAAAAGATCGTACTCTAGACAAAGCAACATACAACTGTGAAATAGAGAATTGTGTTTTTAGTGAAATATTTGAATAAGTATTAAAATGTTAAACTATTTTTAAGATATTAAATAAAGTGAATTTTAGTTTTAAGTTTTTCAATTTAACTTATTTATTATGTAATCAAAAAATATGTAAAACATTGATTTTTTTTAAGAAAATAAAGAAAATAAACAAATAAAATAATTTGTTTCATTTATAATGCTAATGCTAGACCGGCGAATGTTACGCCGGGAATAGTTAGTAATTTACAATATTGTTTGATCTATCTATAACTATTTTTTTATATTTTTTATTTAGGTATTTATTTGTTTATTAAACAGTGAACCTGTAGTTAAATCCGCAGGCCTACTTCAGGTTTATATTTTTTTTTGTTTTATTTTGAAAGCACTTTTCACTGTATGTATTAAAATTTAATTTTTACAACCGGTAGGTAGGTATTATATTACGTACGATATCATAAATTATTATTATTGTAATTATTATTGTTATTTAAATAATAATAATAAAATGAATAAAAAAATTAATAAAATTATAATTTACAATATTTATAATATACTTAATATCTATAATTATAATTGACAAGAATTTAAGGACCTGCGCCGTAGACACCTTTTTATTTTATTTCGATTCTCCAATATATAAGATTGTATATAAAACAAAAATGCGCACACAGTTGAAAATTTTGTACTCATAAGATTTTATTATTCAGCAAATACATTATGCATATGTGAAATAAAATTATTAAAATAATAAAAAAAAGCAAACAAATCAGTTATTATAATTTATATATTTACTTGCAAATGAATCTATGTACATATGCCAAAAAAAAAACAAAAAAACAAATTCATCTAAAATAACATATATAAAACAACAAAAAAACAAATCTCTTGAATTCTTCCTTTTTATCTTTTTAAGTAACTGTCTCTAAATTTTGGATATTTGTAGTAATAATATAGTTTTTATTAAAATTATGTATTATGTAGGTATATATATATACATACCTCTTTAATGACAAAATTTTTTATTTTTAGTAATTTTATACACTAAATGCCACTTACTATAGGGAATATATCGGAAACGAAGCAGTATATGAGAGACGTGTATTTATGTGTCCTAAATAAAAAATATAACTTACTAACCACAAAACTTTTTATTAAACACGAGTGATTTCTGCTATATCGTGCGAAGTCTATGTCAGTACGTAAATTACTGTTTTTTTTTTTAAAACTTTAAATTTGACTTCAACTTGAAATATAATTACTCAACAGGGGCCCCTAGTGTATAATATAATAAATAATAATTTTATTTGTCTTTCATAGAATCAAATTGAAAATTTTGACCGCTAATGGTTTTGAAGAAAAACTCTTATATAAGGCAACGTTTATCCATTTTTGAATTGTTTTTATAACGTATAAATGATGTTCATTAAAGTTTGACATCCGACTTATAGATAATCATAAACTTATTTTTTAAATAATAGTGCTCGACACGCAAGTTGAGAAAGTGATTTTGCGAGAAAAGATATTTGTAAACTCCTAATTGTGTTATGCCAATATATTGAAAGATATACATTAAAAAATACAAAAAATGTGTATTAAAAATTATTATTATTCATCAATACAAATAATACTTGAATAATTGATTTACCATTTAAATATTTATATTTCATAAATGTTCTGAAATTACACTGAATATTTATATTTGTTTATAAGTATTTATTATTAGTACTCGTAACGCATAAAGTTTAGAAAGCGGATTTTGCATGAAGAGATATAGTATACTTTGCAACTATTTTTGTTTATCTTTGAGATATGTAATTAAAATGTTTGAAATAAAATTTGATGTAATTACAATAAAATTTGTAAATGTAATAAAAATAAGTAAAACAAAAGTTTCATGAAATAAAATATGATGTCTAAACGCTCACTAACAAATACTATTAATAGAGACGTACATTTCAACAAAATGTGGCGAACAGAGATGTCGCTGGCAGTATAGATATGAAATTAAATTCATTTAAAAAAAAAAAATTCCACACCCACATTAAAAACACATTAAAATAGCCATAGATACGTTTTTTGTGTTTTTTTTTATTATCATAATAGCCCTAACTATTTCAAAACTCAAAATAAAAAAACAAAACATTTATTTATAGAATTTATATTTTTATTTCACTTCTTTTAAATTTTGGTTTTGACGTTTTGGTATGATTAGGTATGATCATTATAGTAAAGGTTATCATTGGTTACGGCTTTGTTAAATCATATCGAATCATATAGGCCATTTAACGAAGTATCATATGACATCATATGACGCCTTATGACTATTATAGTTCGGGGTAAAGCCAATAATTATGATTTTTCTCTTATTGTTCAGTTTTTATTGATGTCTTATGACTATTATAGTTAGGGGTAAAGCCAATAATTATGCTTTATCTCGTATACTTCAGTTTTTATTGTTATATTGTTATCCCACTAGGGTCTCTGATGTAGGTAAGGATAGTCTGTGATTTTTCTTTTTAAAGTTTTTTTAATTCTTATGCTTACTAAATTTGCCGTGTATTGAATTGGAACTTGATAATAATGTCACAACATATTTTGTTTTTCTTGTTCTTAGCAGATCGTAAATTTCGATTTATGATTCTCCATGTACAATATAATATTTACTCAATGCTACTGCGCATTTGAATTTATACTTTTGAATTATTTGTTAATAAAATAAATAAATTTAAATTTTTGGAATTTGTGAACATTTTCTGGGTGAGGTAAAAATTATTTTCTTAATTTACTATTTGTTTTACCGGAAAGTTTTTTTGCTGTAACATCGTAATATTTTAGCAAAGCTATTTTAATTATTTATAAATCGAAATAATATACTGATAATTCGAATAATATATTTATAATCGAATATAATATACTGATAATTCGGTTCTTGTCTTTGCTACTTTGTTTTTTTTTTTTTTAAATTAACTCATATAATCAGATAGTCAATGCTATTGCTCAATAGATGAATTGTTTTTAGGTTAATTTTAATTTGTTTTTGGTTTTATTTGGTTTTATCGTTTTGTGGTTTATGTCTTTAAATAAAATTTTTCACACTATCGTGATTCTTAATAGTTCTAATAAAGTTGTCTAATCTAGTTGAAAAAAGCTTCGTGTTGTAAAAGCTTTGTGAAAAGTTTAACAGACGTTTAAGCGTATTAATATATAAGATTTAAGTATCTTATAAATAATTGGTACAAAATAGCTGTTTAGCTTTACGGACTTTCCCACTACCACTTGCTAAAGCATTTTCTTTGAATTTAAATGCTTTTTAGAAATCAATTTTATTGGCAGTTTTCATCTTAAATATATTTTTTTCATTTGTTTAATTTTCTGTCATCCTGTTATTTATATTAAATTTGAATTTGAATAATAGATGTTAATTAAGGTTAGGTACATAGACAAAAGAAATTCATTTACTTTGATTTGATCGATGTCTTTGAGTTGATCGATGAATTCATTTATTTACTTTGAATTGATCGATGTCTTATTTTCGTACAGAAACGATTGCATAGATTTTAATTAATATATTCTGTTCGATCGTTTATAATTTGTAATTAAAGAAGGATTTCTACATGTGTCGGCTTACCATCGCTGGTGAAAACACAGTCGCTAATGAAAACCGGTGACGCTTTTTCTAGAACGATTTCCACATGCGACTGTTTTCAGTCACGCATACATTAAAATATTTGACAAATTAAAAATATATTCAAATTAAAATACCAATTTTTACAATATTTTAAATATTTAAATTAAATATAGAAAAAATTTTTTTATACATTTTTAATATTAATATTTTAATTTATAGCAGGGTTTCTTAACCTTTTTTTCATCATACCTCACCTAATATTTAATTTGATGTTCTCATCTCCAGCATAATTATTTTTATTAAAGAAACATATAATTACTGGTATACCAACATTACATATATTATTTTATTTTTACCATTTTAATATATTTATAAAAAAACAATATATTTAATTTATACTGATATAAAAAATTATATTTTATATTTAATTCATTATGACAAAATAAAGATAGAAAATATGTGAAAAATTTAAAGAATATTTTTTATATAAATACTACAAAATAATAAGGCAGTATTAATGAGATGATTGTTGCTGCTTGCCGTCAAAAAGATGCGAAATTCGCGGAACAATCTGCTAAGCGCATGTCATGCTTGTCATCCAATCGATTTCTGATTTTCGGCTTTACATTGACCAATGTTGAAAATGCAGATTCGCAGAGGTATATTGTTGCAAATGGTATCAAAGCTGAAAGAGCTTTAATCAGATAACAATCTATTTGCGAGTACCAAAATTCATCAAAATTTTGGTTTGTAAATTTTTGCTTACCGTAGCCTTGTTCTGCAAATCAATGAGGTTGTCTTTTTGTATGTCAGCATCATCCATATGGAGTCTAAATTAAATGTGAAGGGATTTCTAATCCACTGATCAATTTTCAAATTGTTTTCTACAAAGTAGTTATCAAAAGAATTCATGAGATTATCTAAATGTTTTAAAATATCAGTTCGAATCCAATCTGACAAAGCTTTTTATAAATATACAAAAATAAACAAAATCTCATACCTCCCCTAACACATTAGTATACCTCACCAAGGGAGGTATACGTCGCCGGTTAAGAAACCCTGATTTATTGTAAATTATTAAACAAATTTAAAAAATCAATTAATTATATTTTTAGATTACAATACGATATAAAATCATTTTACTTTTATTGAATTTATTGCTGCCTGTCATATGTTAAATTTCTTAGTAAGTATGCGATCACCGCCACGGAAAGGATAAAGTTCGTTTATATTTCGGCGCGACGGTTGATTTTGATTGGTTATTTAGCTGTAGAGTTAACCGTCACGTTAAATCGGCAAATGTGGAAATGCACCTTAACATGTGGGTCTTTCAATGACTTTATAGATTCAAAATGGGACATGTTTAGTAAACACTTAGTAAACAACAAGCGAGGTTAAAAATTTTAAGGGTATTCGAATTATTTTTTTGCAAATTTGGTCTTAACAAATCTAATCTTTGTTTCTTTGTAACAATACAAAAAAACATTTTTTTTTTTTAACTTTTATTTTGATAATATGTACAATCTTAGTCTATCCTTAACCTACAAAAAAAAGTTAACAAAATAGGTTCTTCTGATTTTAAAATTTTAAACATTTAAAAAGAGTTTTATTTTTATGTTAAATTAATAGTCTTCTTATAATATAGGTGTAATTTTTAAATGTAACCATACTTAAATTGGTATGTATCTAATTTTCTATGTAATTCATAATATAAATATCACAAAAAACAATGTTAATCTGTATATCCCTATGATAACAGGGATATCGACAGGGATATATAAATTTATTTTGTAAAAATTACATTTTACCATGAGTTTTTTGGTTGAATTTTATAACTCACAGAGGTCTTATTGACATATTGTAATAAGTTATAAAGTCAATAAAATTCAAAATTAGGATTTGTATAGGTAGTCTAACACTATAAATACCTACTGATAAGTTCTAGTAGTGTTATGATGAACGAAACAATTCCTAAAAATAATTTTGTTTGTTAACACAAATAATAATAATATTTATAGATACAATGGTGATATAAAATATCTATGTATCAAGATTGAATATTAATTAATAAATCGAACTTGTTCTTTTTATTAAAAGTAAAATGATTTAAAGGTTTTGAAAAATTTATATTTATATAAATTTATTTTATAATAAAAACATTCTAACCTAACTTATACCTATTCTTAGAACTACTTAAATTAACCTTACAAACTAAAGAATTTACAGATTTATTCAAGTACTTTAGCTCGCTTTTATTTATTTGTCCTTTTTTACAAAGATGTTGACCACCAATGATTATTTCTTATAGTTTTGTCTTTATTGGGTATAGACATGTCGTATTTCATATTATCCCTATCGATATTGCCTGAATTGTATTCAATTTTTTTACATGTGGCCCGTCTGCTATAATGAAATAGTATGGGGACATGATTTTGGTTTTGAATGTAACCATTTTTGTTTAAAAAAATGAAATGCTCAGGAGCTATGAAACCCGTAAGCATAGTCTGTTTGATGTTCTCCTCATTGTGGTAAATTGTATGTGATATTTAACCATTTTCAGGAGTTTTTAATGTTCTATCATAATGGTTTCGAATTAATTTTATAATAAAATTATCGATTTTAATTATGTTTGCTTCTTTATACAAATATTTATTAGAATAAAAATGTTTGTATTCAGACTCAGGCTTTCTATCTTCCGTATTTTTTCCATTAAGCTCGCGCTAATACAAACAAACAAACAAAATACAAAAATAACAAAAAAAATTTCAGTTTAAAGTTTCTTACAAACAATTTAAGTTTAACTATTACAATTTTATTTCAACTTTAAATTTAATAATGATCAAAGTTGACTTTAGGTAATATTTGTTATTCAAGATTTTGATTCACCGTTAGAATCAGTATTAACGAACAAATAAATATTATGTAAAGTTTTAAAATAACTGTAGTACTACGATATAACTTTCCGTAAAAAGTTTATGTGTTTTAAATCGGTACACATCGGCTTTTCAGTTTTTGTTATCATGGCATAGAAATACTACTCGCACATACAAATGTTAAAATATTTGTTATTAAAGTGTAGAGATTTGATAAAAATTAATTCTGGAAGAGTATTGTTCTTATTAATTCAAACCTTCACCGAATATTTAATCCTGGAAAATAGATATTATTTTTTTTTGTCTAAGCTGCATCGAATTTAAAGCTCAAAACAATTTAAAATGCAATTTTTAAAATATTCTTACTCCAAGCTTTGCTACAAGTATCTGACTCACTAGGGAAAAATGACGAAGTAGGTTGGTGCATTCGATTAAAATTTCTTTGTTTAATTCATTACGATTATAACCTACTATTAACTACTAATCATCAGAAGATACCGGATTCGATTTCAGGTAAAGACATGAATGTTTAATTAAATTTTTCTTTTATTATCCATAAAGTAGTGAAACCTTTATACCTTTACTAACTTCATACCTCAACAAAATACCTTTATTTGTTGAAATTAAACCAAATATATTTCCCTTTTAATTGTACTAAATATGATTATTATACAGCATTGCATACTCCTTCAGTACTTTGTACTCGGCTTACCCTTTAGCTGACAAATCAGTCAACTAGTTTCCTCTCATGCACTTTTTCTTTTCACTCACAAAATTGTGTGGCCAAATCGAATTATTTTTTTAAAAAAAATTATTTAAATAATTTTCGTTAATATTCTTTCATACGTAAATACTCCGGAAAAGTCAAACATTATAGAGGATATACCGGGGAGTTATATTCGTATTGCATTTTATTTTCTCAGACAGAACATTTGTCGAGATTAAGGTGCCTATTAGGTATTCCGATCGATTTTAATCGAATCGTTCATCGTTATCGTTAGAGTTATTCGATTGTAATCGTTAGTGTCATTATGTATTTCGAAGAAAATTTGATCGAAAGTGTTTAAAAATGCTGCCATTGTTAAATTCAAATCTACGATGAAAATTACATATGTTTGATTCTTTGACTGTCAAATTAAAATTATTATACGAAAAAAACCAAACAAATGTGTTATATTTGAAATTTTTAAGTTGAAAATAAGTTAGAATTGTTTAAGTAAAATAGAAATTATCACTATTATAGAAATTATAAAATTATAAGTTTAAAATAAAATGATTTCAGCAGAGTTAAAAAACGCTATCATATTGCAGAATAAAAAAACAAGTGAACATATTATATTCGGGATTATTCTAATCCACTGGATTTATTTATTTATTCTTACTTAGTTCAAGTGTTTACAAATTACAATATTAAAATTTACAATAAAACCATTTTACAATAATAAAATATAAAACGAATTTGGAATTATTTACATTATTAAAACTTTATTAACAGTTTTGATCAAAATTTCCTGTTAAACAACATTACCTTTATGGATTTATTAGAAAAATTAGGGCAAAAATTGAAATAGCCAATAATAAGTAACACTTCGATTCCAAATATAATTAAAATGGCCAGTGTATTAAAATTCTTTGCGGCTTGTTCCAAGGAAATGATTTTCAGTGTAGGAAATGATTTTCATGTTGGACTAGCACAGCTAACTTTTTCTGTTGTGTTTAAAGAAGTTTTATATGAAATTTGCAGTTTATACACTGAAGAAAAAACTGTATGTAGAATTGACAAAAAAATTTCGTTAAATTTTGAAGATGGAATTTGTCATTTTGAAGAAATGTTTTTCACTTTTTTTGTCAAAATGAATAATATACGTCAAATCAACAAAAAAATCATCAAATCAACAACTAATTTATCCTCAAATAAACAAATTTGGTTTTGTTGATTTGAAGAACTTTTTTAATCAAATTTACATCATATACAAAAAGATTTTCTTCAATACAACAAAAAAATTATTCATATTAACAAAAATTCTTCAAAATAACAAATTTCTTCAACACTTAAAAATTTTGGAATTTGACGAAAAGATCGTCATATTAACAAATATTTTCTTCAAATTTACGAAAAAAATTGTAATATTTTTATTAAAATTGAAGGCACATTCGTCAATTTTTTAAATTGTTCTTCAATTTGACGAAATTTATTCAAATTAACAAAAACCAAATAGTAAAATGCCGTTATTTTATTGAAATATTGTTTTGTGTATCAAACTATCAACAAAAAACCTATGCTAAAAAAATATTCTAGTGCTCTGTTAGAGAATATTTTTAGTTGTATTTGTCAAGTGCTCAGCGAAGGTGTATAAAAACTAAACAGTGGCATTATGAAGCTAAAAAAAGTAAATTAAAAAATATTTTTATTATAAAATATAATAACACTTTAAAAATTAAAATATTATTAATAATTAAATATAAGAATGAAATCAAATTAATCTAGAAGTTAAGGAGTAAGTTTTTTAAGTTTTAAGTAACTTGAAATAAAATTTCATAATTATTCTTTTTTAGATGGACAATGGTCAGCAGTTTTTTTTATGGCATATTAATACCAACAACAAAAGTAGTAGGTAACCATGAAAAATAATAAAAAAGTATATACAAAGTTTACTTTAAAAGACTCACAATGTAGTTTCATTATGAACGCCGATAGGAACCCTGAAGGGCTGCCAGGACGAATTAAAGAGGCGAACAGAAAGAATTGGAGCCTTTAAAAAGACTATATAATTGTTTATTGATGGGTGAAAATACAAAATAAATTCTCTTATTAATGCAATAGACATATTTTTAAAAATTTTTAATCTATTTAATTTAGAATATCCAGTATAGCTTCTTATTTTAATCTGGAAATTTACACAAAAATATTTTCATAAAATTAAAACTATGTATAATATATATTTATTGGTTCTGAATTTTCTAAACATTTTCTAAAGTAATTACTAAAACTTGAATTAAAAATAACTAAAAATTTCGTTTAATATTTTATTTTAAAAATAATTTTCTTATTAATTCTTTTTAATTTGTAAATATTAACATAAATAGTATTAAAATTAAGATTTGATAATTTAAGTAAATTAAATTCGTAAAATATTCTAAATAAATACTTTCTAATTACTAAAATATGGAAAATAATAAATTTTATTTAATATTTTATTTTAAAAAAAATTTTCTTATTTATTTTCCTTTTTTTTTTAAATATTAATTGTTATAATAATCTATAGTAAACCTTAAATAAACAAAACAATGATAAACTGTAAATTGAAATTTTAATTGTAATATCCATTACCTACAATAAAAATGAATTGATAAAAATTAAATTTTTTAGTTAATTTAACAAAAAATTATTCAAGTCAACAAATGCATGTGCAACAAAACCTCTGTTAATTTGACAAAATTTTCGTCATATTGAAGAAGAAATATAACATTTTTTTAGTCCATTTAACAAAAAATTATTCAAGTCAACAATTAAGTGCTTAACAAAACTTTTGTTAAATTGACAAAAATTTTTCGTTGAAATAACAAAACGAAGATTTGATGAAAACTTTTGTCAATTGGACAAATAATTTGTTGATTTGAAGAAGGGAAAAAAATATTCATATTGAATAAAATATTTATTCAAATCAACGGTCTGTTTCTGTTGACCCTATATTAATCACCGTTTCGTCAAATTAACATGCTTTCTTGTCAAATCTACTACCTCTTTTTTTCAGTGTACTTGTCCAAAATGTATCAAATTCCATTACGCACTAGAAGAAAAAAGTCAGATAAATATTATTTTTTTGACTAAAGTAGAATTACTAATATAATTAATTTACACTAACTTTCATATTGCAGTGTATTTGTAACTGGCCTTTCATTTCTATTAAAATTTATTTCAATCAAAAATAATTATGAAGAATAAAATAAAATACCTACCTCTATTTCAACTTTTAAATTTATTTTATTCATAATATATATCAAATTACATCAACAAATCTTCCTGAAGCCAATTAATAAGTTCTTGACAACTGAATTAGACTGATCCTGGACAATCTCATATTACTACGGTTAATAATAATTAAAGACTTTGCATCAAAGACTAAATAAATCCTAATATATTCGTAATAAATTTTAATTTGGAAAATTATTCCATTTCACTCTTATCGATTTTTTTTGTTGTGTTCAGAACGCGCTCAGACTATCCTCTACGTGCTCGATATGAATTAAGAAAATGTCAAAAAGTAGTTTTTATATTACGTACAAAATAGATCAAGCTAGTGGCTGTGATGGTAAATCCTTAATAAGTTTGTTTAGTAAATTTAGAACAGAATCGGACCGAACTGTTTTAAACAATGACAACTAACACTTTAGGATTTTTTTATTTTTTTTTTTATTTATTTATTTATCTCAAAAGGGCTCAAGTACAGAGAATACTCATTGTTTTAACAAATATTGTACTACTACTAATTTTAATTCAGTGCAAAATACTAAAATTAATCTAATCTATATAATAGTCTACTAATTAAATCTTTATATATATTTTTTTTTCCTTCGTTTCATACTTAGTTCAAAATACATTAATTACTTTAACCTATTATTTAACAGTAGATCAACATGCAAGTCTACTGAATACTTTTTTTTATCCTTTTTTAACTTTTTTGTTCTATTTTTTGTTTACTCTCAAATTTCTTTGTTTGTCAAATGTCAAAATTTATAATAAAATAAAACAAAAAAAAGGTGTCCAAAATTGTTCTCAAAACAATTTCGAACAAAAAAGATCGATTGTTTTGGACAATATGCTGAACATCGGTTAAAACACTTTTGGATAAAAAAATTCAATTCGGAAACTATTGAACACAAAAAATGTTTGTTTTTTTACTCTAGATCGTCCTTAATCATTCTAGTACAGTTTATTGAACTAACAAAATATTTATTTAAAAATAAAAAATTTTTTTTTCAACAATCTAAAAAGCTGTATCATATTTTTATTAACTCAGAGCCTTCAGAACTAAAATATTTGTGCGCTGTTCCAGCCAAGCTCAATATTCTCACTTTCTGTTGCAGGTACTCTAAACTAAACAAAAATACACCCAATGGCCTATATTCCACGAGTGGTGCTAACGTTAACATACGTTTTATACGCCTTCGTCTGCAAAAGTCAAAATTAGTTTGTGGACAAAGGGCATGTATGAAACGTATGCTAATCATGTCGTCAACACGACTTATGGAATGTAGGCCAATGAATTCATAAGAAAATTATTTCTCTTAATAATATGATTGACTTTGATATAAAATAATATAACCACTATATTATCACTATTAAATCCACAATTACACATTGTATAAACTCCACAATGTATAAATATACCCCACAAAGCTTAATTTGACAGTTTACAAATTTTCAGATCATAAATTATATTATTTAGAGTGACATTTGATGGGAAAAAAATTATTAAATATTAAATTTTAATATTTATTAACCTTAATTGCATTTTTAATTTGTTAGTGTCACATTAAATATTTACAATATTTGTAATTCTCCTAGTAATTAAAATTAATTTATTTTTTTTTTTTTGTAATAATAATTGTTAGTAATTAATGTTTTTGTAAATAAAAACTAAACATTTATTAAAATGTCAACTAAAATTATTATAGAGAAAAAATAGTAAAAAATTGCAATTTGAATTCAATTCACATTTAAAATATACCCGATGTAGACATAAGAAATGAAAACGAAGGTGATTAAATGTAAAAAAATATACAATAACAATTATTTACAACTATACAAGTTTATTTTTATTACTTTTAATGTTTCGTAAAAAAAAAATTATAATAAAATCTTGATTTGAAAATTAAAGAAACATTTGCACAAATAGGTATAAGTGTTATTTCTTTTCCTAGTAAAATCTACCACAATTCAAAGCGGTTTAATAAAAAAAAAAAATGTTGATCGTATTATTCACACGATCGTGGATCGATCGATACAAAAACCAAAAATTAAATATTGAATGAAGTTAATAAAAAAAAAAGAAATAAACAAAAAAAAAACATAAGTTGAAATATCGGCTAGTTTTTAACAAACAAAACAGGACATATGTACATATGTAGCATAAATTATGCTCATAGTTATGATTAAAACATGATTTGTTTTTTCTTTTGTAAAAATTTATGTAATATTTCAGAAAAATGAATTATAACTTTAGATGTTTCAATTATGCCAATTGATGGTAGTAGATGGATATTCAGAAAAATATCTGTAAATGATGAAATACAAAAATTCAAACGTTAAGATAAATGAGTGAAGAAAAAGAATTACATATGTTAACAGGTATCATAAATTGATTGAAAATTAAATAGGTTAACAGAGTTTTATTTATTATTTTTTTTTTTTGTCGAATTATTAAAATACATATTTTTTTGATTTATTACATTTTCATTTTACATACTCGTATGTTAAATGGTGTTATGTACATTGTCATAATTTATTGAATTTCATTGTATTAATAGAAATGATAATTATTATTAAGATGTTATGTTGATGATGTTTAAAAATAGACATACGGAAAAATGTTATACCTTTAAAATACGAAACTTAGTAAAGTGAATTTTTGAAAAATCTTGTTTTTAAAAATTAAATAGTTGACTAATTTTTCGTTTAGTAAAATTAAATTTTTTTTTATTAATATACTTTGTTGTCGTAAATTTCAGATTCAAAAGATTTTCCTAAACAAGTGTATGGGTGGTTCATCGTTAAATCTACTGGTCATACGAATTTTGATATTACAAATTTTTTTTTTTTTTTACACTCTTGACAGTAACTTTGGAATCACATTTTCGTGCTTAATCAAATACTGTACTGCAAGTTTATATTACAATGTCTACAATATTTCGAGCATTTATTTATCAAAATTACTGGTTTACTCATTAAATGTGGAAAACTACTGCTATTGTCAGGAACTAAGCTTTCTTAAATAGAATAGATCCATTTTATTTAAGTTGTTACCATATTATACTCTTTAAATACAATTATTTTTTGTTATTCATTATACCCCAATGATAAAGGGAACTAGACCAGGTCGAAAAACCAATAAAGCATTTTTTTGCTTCGTCGGGAATCGAACCTGTGACCTTTTGGTTGAAAGGAAGGTGTTCTACCTACCGCGTCATTATCAACAACATCCTGCCATCTACTGTTAAATATTGTTGGCCGAGCCAAAAGCTGAAACAGAACAAAGCGACAGAGACCTAATAACGAGCAAGTGGAACAAACAGGTATCAAAGTAAGTTTTGGAAAAAACAATATGTTGTCGGTGAATAAAAAGGCTTCTCAACATCATATTTTGGTCAAAAAATCACTGTTGGCACATATAATTTCGATGTAACTTAGGAATTTACCTACCTAGGAACCAAAATTGATCCCACAAAGAACTTTAATGTGGAGGTACGGCGAAAAATATGGTTTGCCAAATCATATCTCATAGCTTCTATCTCGAAGCACCAAAGTTCAAATCTACAAAACTCTCATACTCCCGATATTGCTTTATGTTTACCTTTTATCGGATCGGATATTTTTTTACAATTCTGAAAAATTACTCACGGCAACTATCTTCAATTCACATATCTCTAAAATAATTATTCTCTTATTTCGTTAAAACTTTAGAATTCCGTTTTGTGTTTTGATTTTAAAATGGTCTCTAAGAAAAAACTCTTCTTCTTAAAGACTATATTTAAGACAGAAGACTTCTGATCGCACGAAATTTTCATTTTATATAGTTTTTATCCACTAGCATACAATGCTAACACTTGAATTTGCGAGAATCACTCAGACGGACATCAGGCATACTCTCATCGATTGCTTAGGTCTAGCGAAAACTAGTCTTAGATGGTTGGGAAGTAATATGTTTGACAAGCTTAGCAGAGATTTCAAAGATTCCTTTTTGGCATATTTACAGGTTCGCAGGATTGTAGATACAGGTCCAGATTACATTGTGTTATGGTGAAGGAGAACGCTATGGCCTCACACGTTGATTAGTGTCGTGATAATAGGAGAATGATGTGACTCCCACCCCCCATTAGACTATCTAACTAATTGTTGACATAACTTGTTTTGTAAAATGTTTCTGTGCCTGTTTATGACTCTATATAAGAGTAACGATAGCGATTGAAAGTATTATAGTGGTTAAATTGTGTTTGGAATTTTCATAATTCTTATAAGTTGGTTATAATTGTTACGAATGTATTTCTTCTCTTTAATTTGTTATATTTTTCTATTTAGAAGGACATAAAACTATAAGAATGACACACTATGAATGCTCGTATATTCATTAATCTGTTTTTATTCAGTAATATTCACATTAAAGTAGAAGCTGTCATTTTTAAAATCTAGGTTTTTCAAAATCATGTTAATTTATTTAAAGTATCGTTTTTCTTCGTCAAAAAGTACCAAACATTTTTTTATAAAGTATAATATGGTTCTACTAAATTGAAGACAAGTTTTGTTTATCAAATTTTGCTGTTGTTAGAAAAGACACGGTTATGAGATATGCAGTAGCACCTCCCGACAATTTTTGTGATTTGTAAAAAGATTTTTAATCAAAAAATGAAATTTTCGAAAAAACATGATCTTACGAACTGACCGTACATAGCTAATATTTTATTAAGTCAATAACTGAACTCATTTAGAAATACTGAATATATAATTTAAATTTACCAATGAAGGTGGATTCAATTTTTTTAGTTAATTCTTCCAGAAACCTTATAGAGTAGGTAAACAGCAAAATTATTATAATAATTGCTCCAGATTATTACGTTGGATGGTGAAGGTCACAGGTTCGATTCTCGATGGAATCAAAAATGCTTTATAGATTTTTCGACCTGATCCAATACCATTTCTAATTGGAATAAAATAAAATGACAAACCAAAAATAATTAAGAACATAGTCTCTTAAGAAGGCTTAGTTCCTGACAGTACTGGTATACCTTAATAAATAAATACTCAAATACCCACATGTAATTAATTATAAATTGCAGTATCATACCTAATGTATGAAGGGGTAATTTGATACCTAAGTTACTGTCAAGAACATAAGAAAAAATATTGTCTATATCAGTAATGGATCACTAAAATTTACAATCATACTTCTATAATAAATTTGTGACTGTAGTTTTGCAATATTATCTATAATTGTTACATGGGTATATTTTAAAGAAAAATTTTAACAAAATGGTCTTTTGAAAAGATTATGACATCATATAAACTATGATTTCAAGATGCGTTCGATAATATTGCTGAATTAACCTTATTTATTTTTATTTGGCCTTATTAAATTTCTAAATATTTCTAAATGTTTATCAATAAAACAAAAAATTTAATTTTTATAAAAAATGATTTTGATTGATGATGCCATTCAACTCATTTTATGTCTAATTTATTAAAATTTGATGTACATGTTGCAATCTAATTTTTTATTTGCTGTTTGCTTTTGTTTTTTTTATACGTTACTAATTTTTTATTTTTGCTAATTATTACCAATATTAATCAATGTTTTGTATATTTATTTGTTTATTTTTCTCGTTTAAAAAAAAAAAGTTTTAAAAACATGCACCTGCAACGTTGCATCGCAATATACAATCAATTTATTATAATTGAACGAACAATTTCAATGATGCCATTCAATTTCAAAAATAATAACCAACGTGGACGACGACGACTCTATGATGTTATTATGAAAATAAAAAACTCTTTTCAAATGAAAAAATATTTTATTAAAATAAATTTTCTTTTGGTAAAATCTCTTTTTAAAAATTATCAATCATCTTTTATAGTATATTAAATTTTAAATTTCAGAAATAAATTAACAAAAATAAAACAAAAAAAAAAAAATTATATTAAATGAAAGCGGTATGGCGGCGGTAGAGAAAAGTCACTTTTAATAAATTTAAAAATTTCCTTTTTGATTGTAATCACAATACTTATAATATAATAATTGACCGCTGCTGATCAAGCTTCCAACTATCATTATTTAACTGTCATTAAATGTCATTTTTATCGTTGCTTTATTTTTTTATTTTTAAAAAATTATTATTTTTTTTTTTTGCTTTCCCATCAATATGTTTTTTATTTTTTTTATTTTCTGTAGATGTTCTATTTGTTTTTTTTTTTTTTTTGTTTTTTAGCTGCTGTTCTTATTGTCAACATCGCTCGTCGTGTTGTTAATCTTATTTAATAATGAAATGAGACAAAAACAAAATAAAGAAAATTTTGTTTTTATATTAGGTATACATCAATAAATCTCAAAATTGCCTTATTATCCCTCAATTTAATAAATCCAAAATAAATATTTATCTCATAATTTTCCTTTTACAATTATTTATAGTTATTAGCCTTTCGCTCTTATGTTAAAATTTTTTTAAACCGAAATGAAGTAAAATTAATTTTTTTAAAGCAAGCTATCTCTAAGATATTTTTCGATCTAAATGAAATTATTAAAGGTTATTTTCAAAAAACAATAAAATTATTTAAAATATGATTTGGTGATGTTATGGGGAGATCTGCCCATCACAACCAGAAATAGGTTCATTATCTAATCTATACTGTTATATTCATACCAGTAATATAATTCTTAGTCCATGAGAGATAAGAATCAATAAGAAATGACAACAACCGTATCCAGTGATGTACTTTCGAACGTATCACCCCATTAAATTATTTCGACAATATGTGTGTATTGTTACATACGAATGGCCGAGCCAATACAGTTAAAATACAAATCATCCAACGATTCGCATATCACAACATTCGATCCTTCATGACGTAGAGGGAATCGAAGAAGTGAACAAGTTCAATTACATGAGCAGCATTGCAATATCAGATGAAAGTACCAAACTGAATATTGAAGTCCGGAATCCTTTCGGGATGCTCTAAAAACTACATCAATCAAATAACATATCTCTGCGTACTAAAATAAGATTTTTCAACTCAAATGTAAAATCAGTTATCTTTTACGTATTCCAAACATTGAAAGTTTCCAGGAAACTAAGGAAACTAAATGCGCACATAAATATATAACTCCGATGCATCCTAAGCATTTATTGGTTACAAACCTTTCAACAGAATACTGTGAGAAAAAGCTCAACTATTAGACTTAGAAATCCGAAAGAAAAAATGGCGTTGAGTCGGACCCTAAAGAAAAAAAAACAATTTTTCGAATCGAGTGCTCAGGGTACACGTCAGAATGCCGACTGATGCAAACAGGCGATGAAAGAATTTTATTTCCGCCCTGGGCCTTACTGATGAGATTGATAATGATTTTGAATAAGTTTATAGATATCAATATATTACGTTATAATTTAAATTATCAAACATTTATTTGCTTTCTTAAGCCCGGACTATAACAAAAAGTCTGCTTCACTATATATATATATATATTATTTTACACATCAAGATAATACTTAGGGATACGACAATCTATCTTTATATGAATACGATTATCTATATTGACAAGTTTTGTCCGCACTGTTAAAGTAAATGTTTATTGACGGAAGTAAAATGGTAGATGGAGCTTGCTAATATCTTGTATCATTTGTATTGTATTATTTTACACTATCTTATTTTCTCTTAATTATTTTTCGTTTTTGCTCTCTCACAAACTCATATTTTCAATACTCCCTAGTTAGGTTGCACTGTTATTTTTTAGTATTATTGAATAAAATTTACCACGCCAAGAATTATAATATAAAATTTCACTTCCTAAGCTAAAGGTTATATAATACAGTTACAGTTACAGCTATATACAACAATTCTTATTACACCCACAATGAGTTTAGTCAATTATTTTCAGTTATTTCGAAGTATAAATTATAAACATATCCGATGGCACACGTATGTTATGTAACAAATTTGCAATTTTATAGGGCAGCAGTTTGAATTTTTGGCATATTGCTAAAACTAAAATGTTTAAGAGTTAGAAGAGTGCAACAACATTTTTTTTGTTCTTTTCTAATACAATAACTAATAACTCGAATAGTTTCTTTTTTAACCACATTTTTTTTCTTAGGTTTTGCACTTAGGTTTTGCACTTAGGCATATCGACTTTAAAATTTTTAACTTGACAATTATTTTGTTGGCATAATATTCTGAGTCAGATTCAATCATATTTGTGTTACGTCTATAATTATTTTTTAAGTTTAATATCCAAAACTAAAATAAAATGTTTACTGAATTTGTTTTTAAGTTCTACATCTCTTGCAGACTCTTGAAAACATTTTAACTATACCATCGACCGGGTTATAGTGGTCATAGTGGGTTGATTGGAGAAGACTGAGAATATGAGAAGACTGTCGAACTAGCCAGATCATTGGCGGGCAACATTTATGGACCGGAACCGGCCACGTTAAACTATCGATAGAAAACACCCCGAATAGGGAAACAAACATTCTTTGGGAGCGTATGGAGCGTATGGTGGGTCACAGAGTCTCCAGAATATATGCACTAAAAACAAACACCAAAATAACATGAAGCAGACTGGAGGAAGATGATGGGCATAATTTTTTTTTTTTTTTTTTCTCCTATTACTCCGCGTGGTAGCATAGGGCTTCGATAGTGAACCTCCATTCCTCTCTGTTGAGTACTACTTCCTTAATATCGTCCCATGTATAATTGTTGACTGTTAATTCTTGATCGATTGTGCGTCTCCATGTGTTGTATGGTCTGCCGGGTCTCCTTTGTCCTTGTGGATTCCACTCTAGAGCTCTTCTTGCTATATCACTTTCTGATTTCCTTAGTGTATGACCTATCCATTTCCATTTTTTCCTATTTATCTGTTTGTTGATAGGTTCTTCTCCAGTTATCATCCATAAATCCTCGTTGCTAATTCTTGACGGCCAGAATATTCTGCATATAATTCTCAAGCACTTGTTGATGAATACTTGTAGCTTCTGTTTGATTCTGACCGAAGTGAGCCATGTTTCACTGCCATATATTAATGTTGACTTAACACATACTCTGAATATTGTTAGCTTTGTTGTTCTCGATATTTGGTTGCTCCGCCATATCTTCATTAGGCTCCCAAATGTTCTTCTTGCCTTATTTATACGGCTGTTGACAACTTCTGTTGCACCTCCTCTTGATGTTATAATGCTCCCCAGGTAGTTGAATTCTTCTACGTATTCTATCTGCTGTCCACTCACTGTTATTGGCTCACTATTACTATTGTTTGTCCTCATTGCCTTAGTTTTCTCGATATTTAATTCCAGTCCCGATTTCTTTGCTTCTTCCTGTAATCTGTTGACTTTGTTCTGTAGGTCCCTTTGATTCCTTGATATGAGGCATACATCATCTGCGTAATCTAAGTCTTCTAAGTTTCCGAAGAGATCCCATTCTATTCCGTTTATTCCAGTGCAAACTTTTCTTAGACTGTCGTCTAGTATTGTGTTGAAGAGAAGTGGAGATAGTGGACATCCTTGTCTAACTCCTATATTGGTGTAGAATGGATCACTGATCTTACCTCTGTGTTGAACTGTTGTCTCTGCATCTTTATACATCGCTTTGATGATGTTGATGATTATAAGATTTTTTCAGGAACTCCCTTCTTTGTAAGTGTTCTCCATATTGCGCATCTCTTGACTGTGTCGAATGCTTTCTTAAAATCTATGAATAGTAGATATAGTGGGGTATTCCATTCTACTGATTGTTCAACTATGACCCGTAAAGTATTTGCCTGGTCTACACAGCTTCGGTTTGGTCTGAAACCTGCCTGCTCTTTCCGTAGTATTGGTTCTAGTACTTCTTCTAATCTTTTCTTTATAATAATTGCTATTATCTTATGAATAGTATTTAGAACCGTGATTCCTCTCCAGTTGCTGCAATTTGCCAAGTCTCCTTTCTTAGGTATCTTAACAATCATTCCTTTCTTCCATGATGGTGGTATATTCTCCTCTATCCATGCTTTCCTGATGTGGGGTTCAATTGTTTTTGCGAATAAGTCAGGGTCCAGTTTGGCTATTTCTGCTGGAATTCCATCTTCACCTGTTGCTTTGTTGTGCTTCAGGATATTGATTGTAGCTTTGATTTCTTCTATATTTGGAGCTTGAGTAGATATTGGCAGTCCCTCAGTTGGGTAGATATTTGCATTGTCTCTGTTTCTTATGTCTGCTTCATTATTTGTACTTGCTTCGTTGCTCAGTTCTTGGAAATGTTCTCTCCATCTCTTTAATTGATCCTCTAAGTTTGTGATGAGCGCACCATTTTTATCTTTAATTGGTTTGTTTTGTTGTTCCGACTGGTTTGTTAAGTTCTTGACTATGCGATGCAATTCTCTCAGGTTATGTTGCTGTGCTGCTTTTTCTGCTTCTCCGGCTAAATTTTGTAGAAATTTCCTTTTCTCTCTTCTTGCTGCTCTTTTCACTGTTTTCGCTATTTCTTCATATTCTCTTCTTGATGTCATCCTGTTGTTTATCATTTTCTTCATTTCACCTCTTCTTTTAATCAAGGCCCATGTGTTATCGGTTATCCAGATTTTTCTTTGTGGTTGTGAAATTCTAAGATTTTGTTCGCTTGTTTGGTTGTAAATTTCCAGAATCTCTTCCCAAGTGTATTCTCTATTATTTCTAATATTTTCTCGTAACGCCGTAACTATGTCAGCTCTTACTTGCGGATTTTTTAAGTTGTTTATATTTATTTTCTTCTTTCTATTTCTTCTGCCTCTTCCTTGTTGGCTTAGTTTTATTCTGAAGTCCCCAGTTAGTAATTCATGATCGCGGTGTATATCTGCTCCCCTTCTATTTCTCACATCTAACATTGATTGTTTCCATTTCTTGCTGATGCATATGTGATCTATCTGGTTTCTTGAGATCCCGTTTGGTGTTGTCCATGTGTATTTGTGGATATCTTTGTGTGGAAATAGACTCCCTCCGATTGCTAGGTCGAAAGTCTGACACAACTCTATCAGTCTTTCCCCGTTGTTGTTTCTTTCTCTTCCTAACCCGTGTTTGCCCATTATCTCCTCAAGTCCATTGTTGTTAGATCCTATTTTCGCATTCCAGTCACCCATTAATATTTGTTCGTAGAAGTCATCCTTAATATGGTCTTCAGCGACATCTGTTGGTGCATAGCATTGAATTATTGTTACATGTCTTGTCATATTTCGAAATCGCCCTATAACAATTCTATCCGAGACTGCCTTCCAAGAAACCAATGTTTGTCTCAATTTCTTTGATATTAGTATTCCGACTCCACTTTCACCCCCTGTTTCCCTTCCACTGTAAATTACCATGTTTCCATTCTCCGTGTTGATTTCTCCGGTGTTGTTCCATCGCATTTCACTTATACTTAGGATGTCTATGTTGTAAGTAGCCATTTGAGCTTCCAATTGCGAGAGTCTTGAAGCTTCTCTAAGTGTTCTTACATTCCATTGTGCAATTCGGGTCCTTTTTTGAGTGCCAAAGGTCGTTATCAAGTAGTCATTCGTGTATCCGAGGCTTCTTCTTCTATTATTTCGAATCCATTGATTTACCGATTATGCAGGTGATTGGCCTACAGTAACCGGTCCTAGGAGATGGAGTAACCATCTACCGCTGCCAAGAAACAACGTGGCGCTACCTTATTACCGGTTCGATCTCAATTAATGATTTTCATTCGATTAATCTCGAATTTTCAATTAACAAATTTAATGATGGATTTTTTTTTTTTTTATAAATCGCCACCAACCAGGTTCGAACCGGGGTACCCTCGGTCATGGATCCTGTTACATAACCACTGCGCCACCGAGGGTTAATTACTGGTCATAATCTCATGAATAATCACATGTGAAGACACTAATAATCACTAAGTGACGATCCAACCTGTAGACACTGTGTGGTGTCCCTGTGAAAAGTGTAAAATATTCTACTTACTTTGTTATAGTTGGTTTTGTCAATTGTTGTTTACTTTAAAAAACGTAAATCAACACCACATAAACACAGCTCTATGTAAAATGTTTGATTCAGAGTTGTAGATAATCGTGGCAAAACTAAATATAAAAAATAATATAACAGACAAAATAAAAGACTAACGAACGAAGTTTGATCAACGTAACAAGCTTGGAATTAATTTTTTTTTCCAATGGTCATTGTAATTTTTTATTCTTTTTGATTGATTTTTTCTTTTTTACATATCCTACTAAAAACTTCGCATCGATTCAATTTTTTTAATTTCAAATTATTGCAATTTCATATAAAGTATGTTTAATTTGACTGTGGTGCTATTTAATTTAAAACAGTTTATGATACCGAATCGATGAACAACAATTCCTTATATTTATAATATTCGTTCGTTCGTTATAGTATTCAATACATTTGGACGACAAACCAAAGAAATAAAGAAGGAAAGAAATATGTATAAGGAATTTGTTTTATTGGACATGCTTTTTAGAATAAGCAAAAAAAAAAAAAGAAGAGAAAATAACAAAAAATAAAACTGAATGCTGTAAAATAAAATTGAATGTACTGCAGCCGCATAACTAACTATAACCAACCAATAATCAAAAACCAACCAAAAACAAAAAGAAAAAACCGCACTGAACCATATTGCAATATCTTTAACAAATTTATTGATGATTGGCAAACAAAAATAAAAACCACAATACACGATTGATCGTTTTAATAAATTAAATTGAAAGTTTTTTACTTGTTTTTTTTTTATTTTATTTTTTTTTTATTCTTTTGTTTGTTCTTTATTTTTTTTTGTTCTTAAATTTTTCAATGTTTTATGATTGAAATAATTTTGTTTTAAAAGAATTAAATTATTTATATGAATAAATTTATAGATTGATTGATGATAATGATTGATTATAATGATAGTGATGATAAATTTGAAAGATCCTTTGGACGAGTTTCTATCATTTATTAAGAGAACAATTTTGAAATTTTATTCGACTCATCATTTAATTAAATATTTATTGAGTTGTTTTATGTAATTAAAGCTTTGTAAATTATTTTAGTCTAGAATTTAGATTAAAAAGGTATAAAAAGTAGGTCAAATAGACCAGAAATATTGTATTAAACTTAATGTAGAATTCAGTTAATTATATTTGAATCAAATATTATTAATTGTCTAAACGGCTTCTACAGTCTTTTCGAAAACTCATTCAAAGAATAAATCAGCATTTTTAAATATCATTGAATTTTGAAGAAAAAATTTAAATTAGTTATATAACGGTAATTTGACAAATGTCTGGAACATTATTGAAATTTGATATTGTTTTTGTTTCAGTACACATATTGGGAGCATAGAGTCATTAAATTTGTTGAATTGTTAAATGTAATTAAAGTAGATACACCACTATTAAAGTAGATACCACACACACAAATTGTTAAATGTAATTAAAGTAGATACACCAATACCGCTATTGCTATCCCACATTGTCTCATTCGTTAGACATATCGTCTAGTATAAGAGATGATTTTTATCTTCCACAGAATTCGAAACCATACACCCACATGGGATTGTATTTTTTTAATCCCCCTACCGATTGTTCTATAAAGAAGAATGTCAAAATCGGACAAAATTTTAAATCTAAACTCAGTTCGGTAAAATACCTATGTGTCAGTGACGGGGCGTGGAATTTTCAACTGGAGAAGCACTATAAAAGGAAACATCAGTTTGCTTTGGCTTTTCTTTTTCTATTGAAATTTTAGCTAATTTCGACAGTTAAAATTGTTCATATCTACTTCTCAAAGTAGTTTTAATTCTGTTTAGGCAGAAAAACGATCGCTCAACTGAAGTAGTTATTACGAAGTGTTATTATAAATTTACAAAGTTGGGAATATTTATTAAAAGAGTTCTTTAGTTCTGTTTCAATTAAAAATGTTAATATTTCGCAAATACTGTTTTTGTTACTAAAATTTTAATCTGAAAATATAACTTTAATTTAAGCTCTGACTTTAAGAAACCAATGTAAAAAAAAGTGTGAATATATATTTTCTATATTTATGTTGGAAAATACCACGTATACGAATTAAAAGATTTTATTAAAAAACTTGATTACATCGTTTTATTGTTGTTGTAGTAGAGCAAGCACCATCTTTGACAATTAATAATTTTTCCTCAAAACTTCTAAGCGAAAATGATTTTTTCTTAAGCTTTCAATAACTCAATTACAATTATCTATTTTAATTATTTATAAATAATAAAAAAAAAAACATTTTAAATTTTTATATTTGTTAACAAATTGTTTCAAAACTGCATAAAACAAGATTATGGCTGAAAATAAACAATGTAGCATTCAATTACAAAAAACTACAGAATTACTTAACGCATATCAATACCACTCTCTAAAAAAACCCGAAACTACATACATTATTCATATAAATATTAATTCTCATTAAGTCAACAACCACAATAATGCACAAAATTAATTCATTCCTTGCTACTTTTTTTCTTTGTTGTTGTTTCCCTTGATTTTCTATCAAATATATTCTAATTATATCAGGTAGACTTGGGATGTATATCAGCGACTCAATTTTTTTCCTTTTAAGATTTTATTTTATTGTCGCTTCATGTATTATTTTGTTGTTGTTGCTAGCAAACTAAATAGAGATAGAGACAGTGTGTTTGAGTGTATGTATATTGTAAATGAGGAGAATGATATTTAATTTGTCCATTATATTTTTATGCTATGTATAATTATTATTATAGCTATGTTGGTTGGTAAGAGAAGAATGATTTTGAATAGGCATTACTTTCAAATACTTTAAATTTGTGGTTGTTGAATATCTCTTGTTGGCTTGTATGATTGAAAGAATAATAGAACATAATGATGTTTATATAGACATTATTTTCTAAACATTCATAATGTAGTTAATATCTATGCATATAATTGTTTCTTGAAATTTTTTTTCATTCGATTTGAATTTTTGTAGTTAAATAATTTTTATATTAAATTAAATATATATTTTATATTAAGCTGTGAAAAATAATAAATAATATTTCATTGGGGGAAGCACTTATTCAACTCAATATATGGACGCTTCGTGCCTGCTATGTGTATACAGTTAAAATTGTTAAAAATTTCTAGCTCTCTTCAATTACGTATATTTGACAATTCTACTTGTGTTATTATTATTTCCCTAATCATTTGCAATTTGGCATTATTTCATACAAATAAATGTATGTAAATATATTGAAACACTCTTGGTTTCAACAAAGCATTGGTCTGGCACTGGTTTTTGATGCACAATTTTTTGTTATTTAATAACAAACAAACTTTTAAATATTAACTTTATTGTATATTGGGTGAAATCCTGAACTTTCAAGATCTTTTTCCAGGTTCATCAAATAAATTGAGATAGTCCGAAATAAATTTAAATGCTCCAGTAGTTCTTTAATATTTTTTTTAAGTTTATTTAAGTTTTTTTTAGATCTTGTGCCACTCATTCTAATTGCTTTGATAAAAATTCAAAAAGAAACGCTGTTCTATTATATTTCGATAGTTTATTTTATGCTAATGCATTTTGAGTGCGATTCGATAAGTGGGTGTATTTTAAGTTAATTATTGCAAGAAAAATAGCACGCAAATGTAGCATATGATCTTAAATTTTATTACTAGTCGTATAATGAATTTATTCGTTTTAAGATTGATGACAACTGTTTTAAATCCGAATTATTTTGTAGTCTATTCAAATCCAATTAATTCTTCAATAATTTGGGATATATGGAAGCTGATGGAAGTAATGCTAGAACATAGAAAAAAATAGTTTTGGCATTTCAATTTAACGTTTCGCATTGAAGCTTAAAATTAATTTGAATAATTTGATTTTCTTTCGTTTTCTAATTCCCGGCTCTTCGCCACATAACATGTTTCAAATTATTTTATGCAGCTGATTTATGCTAAAATGCTTGAACTGGCGCTACGCTTTCTGTGTATTACTGTTTATACTCAGCACAGCATTTTTCATTTAATGAATGTGTTGAGCTTTTGTGTACATACATAGTACTACAACCGCCACGTCCATTTTGTTTTCCCGAAATTACAGGCTTCTTGTAATTTTAATTTTTTTTTTTTTCTTATATTATAGCCAAAACTTGGGTTTTGAAGCTTTAAGTACTTGCGTACCGTTGATTATTTGAAAAAGGAAAGGATAGTTAGTGGAAAAGAAAGACAAAGGAAGAAGAAAAGTTTTGTGGGAAAGAGCGAACTATATTGTTAATATTCGTCTTAAATTTCTGTAAGTCATAAATAAAAAATCCTTCTCTCATTAGGAATGTTTCGATTGGGACGCGATTTCACAATCGGGATGTTCTTACTATAAAAGAATTTCCATAACCGGACTTAAACCATCTCGGAATTTCCACTGTGAAAGGGTGGCGGGCACTTGATGCCTCTCTTGTTGTGCGATGGAATTGCTTAAGAGAAGGAAGAAGTGATTTTAATTCCTCGGAACAAGTGCCAACACTAAGCAGATATCTATAAAATAGCGTAAGTGCACCAACAATACGACGATGACCAAGTGGTATAAGGGATGAAGTCACATTTATGTCGCCTAGAAGACGAATGGCGCGGTTTTGAACTTTGTCCAAAAAGTTTAAAGCAGTTTTTGGTGCACCTGTCCATAAATGTGAGTTATACTCGAGCTTGGGTCGTATATATGCTTTATAGATTTTTAAAAAGTCTCGAGATGAAAAATAAGTTTTGCAGCGGCTCAAAAACCCTAAATATTTTGCGGCGCTTTTCGCAATATCGAAAATATGTTCATTCCAGTGCATATTTTGATCCATTCGCATTCCGAGAATGTTCAGATCGATGAGTCGCTGGATACCTTAATTTTGAAACCGGAGAGCCGGTTCGAATGTTGTTAGCTTGTTACTAACAAGACATATTTGAGTTTTGGAATTGTTAAACTTGACTCTGTTAGCTTTATCCCAGTCGACAAATTTGGCAAGGTCATGATTGAGCACGCCGGCCATCATTGCTCTTTTGGAGGTGACTGCGGAAGCTGTAGTATTAGTTTGTTTTAGAAAATCATATGATGCTACTAGAGTGCTGTCATCAGCAAAACTATGGATTGGATTGAAAGTTAATTTGAGAAGGTCATTAATGAAAATGAGAAATAGGGTAGGTGAAAAGACAGAGCCTTGTGGTACACCAGCATTGATTTGAAGTTGGTCGAAAAAAGAACCGTCTACTGAAACTATGATAGATCGATTTAAAAGAAAACTTTCAATCCATTTAGAAAAGGTTGAACCAGACCTATTGCGTTGCATTTTGCTATAAGAGAAGAATGTCAAACTCGATCAAAAGCCTTAGAATATATCTACCAGAGCTACAACAGTAGCTTCACCAGATTGATGCAGACTGGTGTTGAGCCTCTCGCAGAGGCATGTCATGAGATCACCGGGGGAACGTTGGGCTCGAAAGCCGTATTGGCTATCATGAATTATACCTCTACTGTCAAGATATTTCTTCAGCTTATTATTAATTAAGATTTTCATCGTTTCTGAAATAATGGAAGTAATAGCTATGGGCCTATAGTTTGAAGGATTGATTTTATCACCTTTTTTAGGAATAGGATAAACTTGGGCAACTTTCCAATAGCACGGGTAAGTTCCTGAAGAAAAGGATATTCCTTTTGTCCTTTTCTTCAGAAACTCAGTTGCGCAGAGGTTTAGAAATAGCGAAGGCAATGTGTCGCAGTACAAATGCAGGTATACCAAATTTGAAAGTAATCGGCTTATGTGTCAGTTATCCATGATTCTGTTACTTTACTATAATATGAAATACTAACTTCAGTTTATCCAGCATATGAGTGATTTTATCAACCTTATTCTTCAGGCTTCTTGCGTTAAAGTACAACATTTTTGCGGAACTGTTTTTTTTGCATATTAATATAGTTCGTTTTTCCCATAAGTATTGTGTGGCAAGTTATGTGTTATGTTATTTAACAGTAAGATTTTTTTCTTCAATCGCATCTGCTATTGGAAGATTTTCTAATAAAAAACTGGCAATTTTTTACACATGCGAATTTTACTACCAATAGTTTTCTTCAGTTCTCGTGTCTTTTTCTATAGAAATTTGAAATATGATGTTTGTCTTGCATTAACAAATATCAAATTATCAGTTACAATTTTTGTATTATCTGCAAATATATTCATTAAGCCATATATACATTTCTCTTCTGTAGGAATCAGCGTTTGCGACTCCTTTTGTTTCACGTTGGAACTGTGTTTAAGAGGAGAGAGTAATTTTTTGTGTCCACACCAATGAAATATTTATAAACTACAGACTAAAAATTTCTTCACTCCATTTTCTAACTATAATTTTTATTATATACTAGACGTGTGTGTTAGGTCATTAAATGCATATAACTAAAACTACAACAAAACATCCAACTCAATAAAATAGAAAAATTAGATTCATAAAATTCTAATATTGAAGTTTGAAATAAAATTCTAAAATAATTAAAGTTATTAATCGACTTTATCAGACACCAGAAATCATTTTTAAGATCGATATTTTATTTTTTTTTCTCCTCTAATCAATTTGAATAAGACGTTGAAATGAAATTTAAAAGAGAAGAACAAAATATTTTATCAATCTCATTACAAATGATTTAAAATAAAACTACTCCATTAATTACTTATCTTCTTAAGGCAAAAGATGAACTTAAAAAAAAAAAAGAAATGTCCAAAACCTTTAAACTTTACTAAAATTCATTTACCATTTTTACAAACAAATTATTTTTAAGTAACCAATTAAATGATAGAATTAAAAAGGATTGATGATATCGTCGTTGTCGCCATTGTTGCACTTTGGGTTAAATTCAAAGTTTACAGGCCAATATTAAGAGAACATATCAAGCTTATTGGGATCAATTCTTTATAGTATGATGAGTTGAAAAAAATAAATAAGTTAATGTTATACCACTTACTATTTTAAGACTGTGTCGGTATGGTATTATTTATAGTCGAAATCGCAGCTATTAGTTAGTTTTGTTTTGAAGTCTAAGCTGTAATCAGAAATGTCATCTGCACATCAAATGCAAAAGCACCTGACGTCAAAAATTTGCATTTACAGAATTTAAGCATCTGAAGATGACTTGCAAAATTTTATTGCAGATGCAGATGACTAAAGCAAGCACACTTTTTTTTACTTTTCTTACAGCGCTTTTGACATTTTGGTGATTAATTATTTCGTTGAAAAACCTTTAAAATGAAGAAATATTGAAAATGCTGACAATTAAAATAAAAAAAAATATTTTATTAGGAAAGAAAATTTAAAATAATCGAATTATTGATGCAAAATATTAAAATAAAAAAAATACCAAAAATAATGATCATTCACCAATATGTAATTTTTTTAACGTAGCTACCTGGTAACCTTCAATAAAATTTATTTAAATTTTTTTTTTACACCGTTTTTTTGTAATAATTCCAGCTAGGTAGTCACTAAAGAAATTTTTGATTTACTAATTAACAAATTTTTCGAAAATTCTGCATCTATTTTTAAAAACTGCACAATTGCTTTTTTTTTTGATGTTATAATTTGAAAATGACATTTTCTGTCATGTAATTATTGTTTTTTTCAATTTCGGTTAGCTGACAAAAGCAGTCGCCATCTGCTTGCAATTAAAGTTAAAGCTTGTTGCGTTTCAGGTTACACTGTTAAGTCATTTGATGCGCAGCTGACATTTCCGATTACAGCTTACTTTGCACAATTAAAACTATTTTGTTTACTTGAATATTATCCAACAATGTGTAAAAAGTTCGTTCAGTTACGTTTTATTATACGTCTCCTGTACTGCATCTCTACTTGTAGAATTAGGTAGTTCTGGTATAGCATTTTTGTCGAATATATCAGCTACTTTATTCCCTATATATGTAAGAATCTTTTGAGGTGGACTGAAATACTATTTCACTTAGAGTTCTCCGCAATAATACTTGTATTTTGGTGTAGCGTATTTTGGTGTGTATAATAGAGTCATGATAGTATACAATATATGTGCATATGTATATAACAATGGTTATTTTTTTGTTCTTATTCAGTTATTCTATCAAGCTTTAGCTACGAGTAATACCAACAACAAAATAAATGTCATTAAGAACGCTTAAAATATCTAGATTGAAAGTGCCAATATTTGATATTCAACTGAAAATTTGTATGCCCAATTATCCTGATCTAGAAAAAATTTAAATTATCTTCTTTTACAAATGTAGAATCTATGACAGTTGTTACCTATCTCTTATTACATATATTTTCAAATTGCATATTATTCCATTTCAGCTGGGTCTGCTAAAATTGTGTTGATTAATCGTTGCTTCTTTGGCTTAGCGAAATAATTAAAATTAATTTTTCACTGAGCACTGAATGCTCATCATTTCAGTAATTACTAATGTCTCAAATATTGTTCCATATCTGAGGTCAATGACAACTAATTAGGATATTTGTAAAAAAAAAAACTTTGTTCAAAATCTTTAGACTGGTAGATATTAGTGGGGGATGATGACAGAAGAATATCGACGGCCAGCATACAACAACATTTACAGCAACAGAAACCTATAGCATAAAAAATACAATGAGCGTTAGTTGTATAAGAATGGAAGAAAATTGTTCGGATGAAAAGGTGCAAGCAGATCGTACGCAGTTCAGTGGCAACCCAAATATCATGTGGAAGTATGGAAATTGAGACGATTACAAAGTTTTTGATTTTTTTTTTAATTGACCAGAGATTCGCATGAATTTTATTTTGCCAGTTAAGTAAGTAAGTAAACAAGTAGATTATAATTGTAAAACTACAATATCGAATAATTACCTATACACACTTATAAAAGGGAGATTTTATTTGTTTGTTCTCTATACACGGTTTGAAAAACTGAGTTCTGAAATTTTATTCATGATCAAAAGAGAACCCGGACGTTGTACTCTACAAAGCTATCTAATGACAGGTTCGGGTAGCTGCCGTATAACTCCTAGCACCTATCAGAAATGTTACAAAAACCAACTATGTTAGAGACATGAAAATTTATACTTAGATTTATATTTTCAAAGATAAAGAAAAACTACTATTATTTAACGTACGATTTCAAAAATTTTGAATAATTTGGGTCGGTGCCATACAACCCCTAGCATCTATCACGAATGTTTCACGTATTTATGAATCGATAGATACAGTTAACAGTGATAATGAAACTATTAACAACCTAACTTCGAAGTTTCTGTATTCATTAGATTTGATGGTAACAACTCCCATAGACCTTATACGAAATTCGAAGCAATCGAAACTATGGTTTTGGTCTGCAACTAAAAGAAGATTGTTTCTTTAATGGACAACTATACGTGGGTTATGTTTACGGGTAGGAACAGCAGAGAACGTGTTTCTTTATATTCCATCAGGAAAAGCACAAAATATTGAACTTAAGTTGTAGTATTGCTTGTTTTGATATCATGGTAAAAAAATATATTATAATATTTTTGATAAGCCATTTGTTTTTGATTCGGTTAATAAGCCAAAGTCTATTGAAATAAATTCTAGACATTTTGTGTTCGGCCCGGACAACGTCGGGTAACTTTGTTAGTTTATTTCTACTTAAGATGAAATATTTGCGGAGAGTAAAAACATTATTTATCATCATCATCTGTTGGTTCTACAGCTCTGAGTGAACCTTAACGTCGTCCACAGCTTTCCTCCATTCTGCTCTATCTTGTGCAACTATCCTCCATTCGTTAACTCCAACCTTTCGACAGTCGACTTCGTCCAGCCATCGTGATCTTGGTGTACCTCTTGCTCTTGTATTGTACGGTACTGCGTCTAATATTCTTTTTGGCATCCTTTCATCATTCATCCTCACCACATGACCTGCCCATCTTAGTCTTTCTTAATAAACTTAACAATATTCAATTAGTGCTTCTAGCTCCTCGTTTGATCTGATTTGGTATTCACCATTGTCATTTATTTTGGGACCAAATATTTTTCTCAGTATTCTTCTTCGGAATACTTTCAATTTATTTTCGTCACTAATTGTCATGGTCCATGCTTCGCATCCGTATGTTACGACCGGTTGTATTATGGTGTTGTACATTCTTAATTTAATTGTCCTGGTTAAAATTTTTGACCTGAAAAGGCATTTGTGTGCGTAGAAACATTTTTGTGCTGCTTGAATTCTAACATTAATTGTCAGATGCATGTCATTTATATTATTTATTAAGACACCTAGATATATAAAACTATTTACTCCTTCAAAGTGATAGTCATTTATTGTTATATTTTGGGGGGATCGCCTTGTTTCCGTGTGCGCCATCTTCATAATATTTGGTTTTTTTTTTTTTTTTTTTTTCTCCTATTACTCCGCGTGGTAGCATAGGGCTTCGATAGTGAACCTCCATTCCACTCTGTTGAGTACTACTTCCTTAATATCGTCCCAGGTATAATTATTGATTGCTAATTCTTGATCAATTGTGCTTCTCCATGTGTTGTATGGTCTGCCAGGTCTCCTTTGACCTTGTGGATTCCACTCTAGAGCTCTTCTTGCTATATCACTTTCTGATTTCCTTAGTGTATGAACTATCCATTTCCATTTTTTCCTATTTATCTGTCTGTTGATAGGTTCTTCTCCAGTTATCATCCATAAATTCTCGTTGCTAATTCTTGCCGGCCAGAATATTCTGCATATAATTCTCAAGCACTTGTTGATGAATACTTGTAGCTTCTGTTTGATTCTGACCGAAGTGAGCCATGTTTCACCGCCATATATTAATGTTGACTTAACACATGCTCTGAATATTGTTAGCTTTGTGGTTCTCGATATTTGGTTGTTCCGCCATATTTTCATTAGGCTGCCAAATGTTCTTCTTGCCTTATTTATACGGCTGTTGACATCTTCTGTTGTACCTCCTCTTGATGTTATGATGCTCCCCAGGTAGTTGAATTCTTCTACGTATTCTATCTGTTGTCCACTGACTGTTATTGGCTCACTATCACTGTTGTTTGTCCTCATTGCCTTGGTTTTCTCGATATTTAATTCCAGTCCCGATTTCTTTGTTTCTTCCTGTAATCTGTTGACTTTGTTCTGTAGGTCCCTTTGATTCCTTGATATGAGGCATACATCATCTGCGTAATCTAAGTCTTCTAAGTTGCCGAAGAGATCCCATTCTATTCCGTTTATTCCAGTGCAAACTTTTCTTAGAATGTCGTCTAGTATTGTGTTGAAGAGAAGTGGTAATAGTGAACATCCTTGTCTAACTCCTATATTGGTGTAGAATGGATCACTGATGTTACCTCTGTGTTGAACTGTTGTCTCTGCATCTTTATACATCGCTTTGATGATGTTGATGATTTTTCAGGAACAGGAATAATTTCTCAGGAACTCCCTTCTTTGTAAGTGTTCTCCATATTGCGCATCTCTTGACTGTGTCGAATGCTACAATAGCAATATCGTCAGCTTACGCACTTATTATAGATGTTTTTATGAATATGTTTACGCCTCTGTCTAAATCTTTTATTGCATGGTGGAGCATTAGATTGAAAATTGTTGTTGACAGGGCATCACCTTGTCTAACTCCTGTTTTTATTTTAAATTCGTCTGTTATTTTATTTTGCACTGCTACCTTGCATTTGGTGTGTCTGAGTGTTAGCATACTTAAATTGTAAAAACATTATTATTGAAGTAAAATCTGAACCCAGTACCACAATGGTAGTCATTTTCCGTTTACTAATCTATTTAAATTTAAAAAATATTATTTTTTTTAACCAGTAAATTTGAATTGTGAACCACTGTCTGCCATATTCTTACCCAAAAAATTTTATCATTTTATGTTTAAAAATGTCCAGATTTAAGAGAGAAAAATAAGAATAAAAAAAAAAGAAAAAGATGAATTAAGAATCGAATAGAAGTTGACAACCGTTTGCAACTTTTTAAGATTTAAACTTTTTTGTTTGTTTGTTGTTTTTTGTCTTTAAATCCAGCTTCAAGAAAGAAATATATGAGAGGAACCTTTTAAAGATTTCTATCTTAAAAATTTTTTTTTTTTTTTTTTGTTTCCCAAATGATAATTTTTTGATATTTTGATTTTAGGTTGTAATGTCTTTTAAATGATGATCATTAATTTCCAATCAATTAAAATTAATAAAATGATTTCTGTTGACATTTAACTGATATTAATAATAAATTTTTTAGTATTCAGTTTCTAATTGGATGTTTTATAATATAGGAATGATTGAAATGTATACAGACGTTATTTGATTGAGGTCTTTCAGAAAATTGGGGAATTCAGAAAGAAAAGTACAAAAAAATAAAATAAATTAAATGATCTCCAGAAATAATGAAAATTATGTTCCTAGTTGGAATTTATTGATTTTTATTTTTTTCTTTGATTAAATGTCATTGTCAGACATTAGGTCTGTTTATTTTGCTGTTTTTTTTATATCATGAGAATTGTTTTTAAAATTTTAGGAAATTATTATTTGGTTTAGAAAATTGGAGGGAATAAAATTTGGTTTTATTTAGCAAAATATTTTGGTGGTCTTTTTGAATAATTGATAGATATTTTGTTTTGTTTAGGGATTTGCAAAATAATATTAATCAGTTGAGTATTGACTGAATTTATAGGATCTTTGTAATTATAAAGAAAAGTTGGAAAAGAGATGAAAAGATTATAATTTGCAGGTACTGATAAAGGAAGTGGGTTGGCGTAAAAATATTTTTTTTTTTTGGTCAAAATATTGGGATAAACACACTAGCTGCTTTCGCAGAATTTTAACCAGTTAGAATAGCAATAGAATAAAAGAAAGTATAAATGAAATAACTAAATAACATATACGGAAAATAGGAAGAGAATAGATGGGAAATAGAAATAGAAAAGAACTAATAACACAGATTTACGAACAACTTAACAGAAATTAATTCACTCGTTTTTTGAAAACTTCCAAGTTGTCTTTTTGAGGAAACGCATGAGGCGGTAGAGTGTACCATAGTTTAGAGGTTCGGTTAACGAAAGATTTTTTGTATTTCACAGTTCTGGTTCGAAGAGGCTCTACTACAAATTGGTGGGAAAGGTCTGCTCTGGGAATATTTCGTTGGAATGGTAGTACTTTTAATTTCATGAGAACAATTACCCAATAGATATTTATAAAACGGAGTGGCTGCTCCTACATTCTCAAATAAACTCCTAATTCCCAAATAAAAAATTCTCAGGCACGAATACCCAGAAAAAAAAAAACAAAAACTGCGGAAAAAAAATCGATCAAAATAAAAGTCCCTAATTTTATACATAATTTGGAGATTTCGTATTTTAATTTGATGAAAAAATTAAATTTATTTTTAAATCAATTTCGTTACAACTTTTTTTTTAATACAAGATAACAAGTATAAGTTTTGATTAGAGCAAGACTTCTGTTTCTTCTGGAAACATGAATTTGGCTAGTTATTTGAAAATCTGGAACTTAACTCAAACTGCGTGAATCTTTTTTATAATATTTGCGGTCTACCGAACAATTAGAAGTTCTGGAATTAGTGTATTGATGGATGGTTTTGAAATTTGGTGAACTATGATGTTGATTTGGATGTGACTGTTTCTTTTACAGATGGAATGTTTAGATCTGACCGTATTCTTTCATTTCTTAAAAACCAAGGGGCATTTACAATAGATCGTTACACTTTTGATTTAAAATACTCAACTATTTCTATATTTGAATTGCTTGTAGTAGATCAAAATCGTATATCCAAACTGGTTTTAATATTGTTTTTGTATACCATCACTTTGCTATAAAGTTAGAGTTTAGAATAACGCTATTTATAAACCGGTACAGGTACCGTTGAATTTTATTCTGAATTGCTTGTTCTTTTGGATAGTGTGAGTTCTCCAATTAAGGTGGTAGTCTAAATTCATTCCCAATTATTTATTATTATCACCTATGACATCGTTTAATTTTACTGCAGGACTCATTTCTTTACGGTGTTCAAAAGTGATGTGCAATGATGTTATTGTCCCTTTTTTTAGCAAATTTCAAATTTTTAAAAGATTTTATTCAATCTTCAAACTGGTTTGTATTAGAGCTGGGTAAAATACAAATACTATACCACTCATTGAGTAAAATTAATTCATTTCAAGTATTTGAGTAAAATTATTTAAGTAAAAAAAATTTAAATACTATTTTCAAGTACTTTTTAAATAAAATTGTTTGACTTGATTGTTTCAAATACAAGTTAAATATTTGGAAATTATCTTAGTTTCTAAATTCAACTATTCAAATACTTAAAGTATAGTATATTACTCACTCACTCAAATACTAAAATATTTGAGTAGTTTAATATAGAAATTAAGATAATTGTCAAATACTCTATTTGTACTTAAGAATGCAAATCAGATACTTTACTAAAAAAAAATTTTTTTTATAGTATTTTAAATACTTGTACTGGAATACGAACCAGCTCTGGTTTGTATGGGATGCCAGACCATTGCGGTACACCTGATTTTATTTGTCTAATGTCTGTAGTATAGCTGTTGTATCTTATTAAAAATTATGATTACTTAGATAGGATTTGAAGAAGTGATGATAACGGTGTGGTAGCAGCTTCATCACTTTAAATAATAATCCTACGTGCCATACCTTATAGAACGACTGTGGGATGTCCAGGAATGCTGCAGAACAGTATTTTTTCAACTCCAATGTTTCATTTATATGTTGCACCAATCTGTGAATTTGTTTGGTAAATATTTGGTGAACATGCAAAATTTCATTTGTTGAACATGGGCGTGTCAACGCACACCGTTATTTTGTTAGTAGTATTATAAAACTGTTAGTAGTACTAGTAGTTTTGTAAACCGCTGTTTAACGTCTCACAGACGTAAATGTTTTTTTATTTCTTTTTTTCTCTCCCTATTTTCATTACATACATGCCTAAAATTTCCAATACCTTCAACTTAGCGTCTAGTTCATAGTTGGCAAGTGCGCACTTGTATGTAAATTAGTTTTTGTGGCTGTTATTTGGTAAAAAAAATTTTTTTACGACGGTGAGACGTAAAACAGCGTCAATGAGAGTTTTTTTTAATTTTTATTAGATTTCAACTGTTTTTCTGGAAATATAAAAAGAAAAAAAATTGCAAGTAGATCAAAAATGAATGTTAGTGTTGATTGTGACAATTGGGATGAAATAGAGTTGTTAGAAGAAAATTTTTCAGATAATGAAACTGATAACGAGTTTTTTTCTGAACATGATTCAGATTCAGAATTTTCAGACGAACATTTTGAGGATAGAATTTTGGAAGAAGAAGATGAAGAAACAATTGGAGCTGAACTTGAGAGTGAAGCAGATGTGGAAATGTATTTTAGAGGTAAAAATCGTTTTAAATGGTCAAACAAGAAGGAAAACATCACACATCTGAATCACTTGCAAAATGCCAATGCTGCAATCACATATGTAAAAATTGCTCAATTTAAGTGGTTGTCAAAAATTGGAAAAATATAAGTTCCTGAATTTATATTTTTTTTCTTTATTGATTATAGTTTTAAGAAACTAGTCATGAAGACAAAAAGTATTTTTTGTTTATTTATAGATACATTTTTGATTTGACGTTTTTGTTTTTTTTTTTTACTGACTGAATTATTAAAAATAAGAATTAAATGTAATATTGAAAAAAATATGAAGTCAAAATGATTTAGAATAATAAGAAAAATATTAAAAAATTAAAAAACCGATTTACTTTTGATAGACAATTTGAAGCCCAAAATATTTTTAGGGTCTAAAGTGGCCGACGTCTCACAGACGTAAAACAGAGTTAATAAAATTTTTTTTTTAAACAGCGGTTAACAGTTAATATTGTCCAACAATTTTTTTCATGTCTAATGTAGCAATCAAATTTAGCTTTCAAAAATTACAAAATAAGACTATGAGCCCAAATCTTAGAGTAAATCGATATTACATCAATTAAGTTTATGTTAAGTGTATTTGAATGGGTAACAGCTAGTCCAAAAAATTATAATTAGTATTCTGATATTAGTGTATAAAATCAAAACTAACTTATATACCAAAAAAATATAACTATTTTGGACTATTTTATGTAGAATAAGTTCAAAGCTATAATTTAAGAAATTTATTTAAATTCAGGTTAAATTTTTTTACAAACAAAATAACTAAAAACATATTAGGTACTATTGATCTGTCAAAATGTCAAGTAACAAGGTAATAAGTTGTTTTGAATGCAAATTAAAATTAAATTTAAAAAAAGTTAGTGCTATTCAATGTGATGGTGAATGCAAAAAATGGTACCATAGTCATTGCTCTGGGCTGGAGAAAGAAGAATTCAAGGAATACCTCGGGAATGAGGCTAAGCTATGGCTTTGTATTTCTTGTAAAAACAGCCGGAATAAACGACGCTCTGCAAATGTAAATGCTGGGTGCTCCTTGGGTAATCTTAATAAGAACTCTCTGGATACAACAAAAAAAGGTAACAATGATGCAATAATGGAAAAATTGAATGAAATATTAAATAAAATGAATATACAAGAAAATCACCTATCAAGTGTAAATAGTGAGGTTAAAGAATTAAAACGTATTATGGACACAGTATTGGAGGAAAATATTACATTAAGAAATGAAAATGCTGCGCTTAAAGAAAGAATTGATTATAACAGAATAGAAATTGAGAAGTTAAAGCAAGATAAAAATAGAAACATCCTAGAACTGTCTGGAATTGATCAAATGCCAAACAAATCTCCAGTTGATATTGCTAAAACTGTATTTTCGAGATTGGATGTTAACCTCAAGGAGGAAGACATAAAAATATCATTTATGAAAAATATGTCTAAAAATTCTGGTGAGCCTCCGAAGATACTGGTGCAATTGAATGATGATGTAATAAAAAATGAAATAATGCTTAAAAAAAAGAAAGTTCAATTGGATATGTCAATATTTAGCATGAATACTCCAAAAATAGCTGGTAAAATGATATTTATCAATGAATCTTTAACAACATATTTCAGGTTCTTATATAAAAAAGCGAGAGACTTAAAAAGAAATAATATTATTAAATTTGCTTGGGTAAAAAATGGTAAAATACTGATAAGAAAAAGTGAAAATAGTAAGATAATAAGAGTACTATCAGAAACTGATTTAAATGTCAATTAATGAAAGCTTTATTTTACCATTAAAAATCCATGTAAATGATTATTGTGATTATGTCTCTCATGTAAAATTTCAAGTTGTAAACTCTCTCAAAATTGTATATTTTAATGCTAGAAGTCTTAAGAATAAAGTTGATGAAGTACTTCTCTTATTGGATGGGTTGAACACAACCATACACTTAATTATTGTCACTGAAACATGGCTAGATGAAGCGGAAAGTAATTATCTACATATTAAAAACTATAACAATGTGTATTCGTGCAGAAAAACACGTAAAGGTGGTGAAGCAGGCATATTTATTCACAAGTCATTAAGTTACAAAATACAAGAAACCTTCTGTGATGAGTTCAACAGTATAATAAATATTATCGTAAATTTCAACAAAAACAGCATCAACATATGTGCCATATACAGACCGCCTGAAAAAGACAAGGATATTATAAATAAATTCAATGAGCTATTAGAAACTAATCTCACTAAACTTTTCACAAAACATACATACATATTAGGTGATCTGAATTACAATATTATTGATGATTTTCATACTGATGTACAAATCTATAAAAATATTGTTGAAAGCAATGCATATTTTTTTTGTGATCATTCAATTACCAGACCATTATCAGGCACTTGTATAGACCACATCATTACGAATAATCCAAATATAAATGCAAATATAACACACCTGAACTCAGATATTTCTGATCACCAAATAATAGTAGTTGAAATAAATAATTATATCATAATGGATAAACCGGAAAAAATATTAATAAAATAAATTGTTTAGATATACACAAAATAAAAACAAAATTGACAAATAACCCAATTATTATGACAAGCAATGATATCAACACAAAATGTCTACAATTAATTTCGGAGTTACAGAATAATATAAGTGATGCCACATATCAGAAGTTATCTTCGAATGTAATAAAAAATTTGCCTATATGGTTTGATACTGAATGTGCAAATATCAATAAACTCAAACAATACTGGCACAGAAAACATGTCAAAAACTATAATGATGAATACGTTCACAATAAATACAAATACTGGTTAAATAAATACACCGCACTAAAAAGAATAAAAAAAATTAATCATGATAAAAATAAATTTAAAAATGCTGAAGGAAATCCAAAAAAAACTTGGAACCTCATTAAACACATAATTAAAAATAATACTACAAATCAAAATGATTTTTTTTCCGATCAAGATCTTAGTATTAAGGAGAAAGTGACAAAATTAGATAAATTTAATGAATACTATGCGAACATTGGTCGTAACTTAGCCTTAAATTTCAATACTATATATCAACCAATAAATAGAACTACAAGTAGATTTAGATTCAAATTCATATCAACAAATGAAACAATAAAGTTAATAAATAAGATACCAAACTCAGGAGCATCAGGATATGATGGAATCCAAACGAAAGTCATCAGTCATTGTATCGAAAAGTCATGTAAAGAGGAACTTGCAGCAAATATTAGTTGTTTAATAAATGAGTCCATCAATGAATGTATCATGCCGGAACAATTGAAAATAAACAAAGTAGTTCCAATCTATAAAGGAGATGGTGATAAAAATTATATAAATAATTATAGACCCATCTCAATAGCCACAATATTTAGTAAACTCATTGAAACATATGTTAACAATCAACTAACTAATTATATAAAAAATCATAACTTAGCGGACGATCGTCAATATGGCTTCAAAAGGGGATCAAACACTAATGCGGTACTTTTTGATTTGATCACTCATATTCAGGAAGGTATAAACAATGGTAAAAAGGTATCTCTAAAAAGGTATTTTTTGATCTGGCAAAAGCATTTGATACTGTGGATAGAAAAATATTGCTACGTGAGAATATGTAGGTTCAGTAACTACTTGAGTAAGGAAACAATATGCTGAGTGCCAGCAATATAAAAGTCAAGTTATAGAAGTGGACTACGGAGTTATTCAAGGCAGCTCATTAGGACCATCTTTGTTTTCCATCTATATAAGCAGCTTTTCAAATTTAAATTTAGATGGTAAAGCTTATATGTATGCTGATGACTTAGTGATGGTATTCATGGAAAATGATTACGGAGAATTAGAAAAAACAATGAATAAAGATATACAAGAAATTAATGTATGGATGTCAAAATTAAAAATAACAGCAAACATAAAAAAAACGAAATATATGATAATAAAAAACAACACAAATACATCATTAAATATAATATTTCAAAATTCAAAAATTGATATAACACAAACTTATAAGTACCTTGGCATAATACTAGATTCTAACCTAAACTGGAATTCACAATGTAATGAGGTAGCAACTAAAGCTAGAAGAATAGCTGGTATGCTAAAACTTATACAGAAAAGAGTTCCTCTAGAAACAAAACGAGCAATATACTACTCTATCTTTCACTCAACGATCACGTATGGAATCCTTGTGTGGGGAAATACATATTCAAAAAATTTAAATATGATACAAAGTATCCAAAACAGAGCCATCAAGAACCTCTATGGATTTGAAAAACGAAAGCCAACAGTTGATATACATTCATTCTTAAAAATTTTGCCAATTGAACTACATGTAAAAATGTCACAAGCTTTACAAATATTTAATATACAAAACAAACTAATAAATACAAACACACTATTAATACACAATGAGGAAATACACCAACATAATACACGTAGCTCAAATTTAATAAGAAACAAGAATCGAAAAAATAAATTCAATGGCTTAGACGGAATCTACTATACATCGATAAAGGAATTTAATAAATTACCAATAGACTTAAAAACATCTGATACACCCTCAATAAAATCAAAAATAAAAAAAATCTTTTTAGAATTAATAAAATAAGAATCGCAAAAAAAAAAAAAAAATAACAAAATAAAAATAACAAACACGAACAACAACAATAGGTTGCTATCAACAATAAGTCACCTGATAATCTAGCATTCTATAAATCATAATTATTAACTTATATGTATATACTTTAATTATTACTTAATGTAATCGTAGACTTTTAACTAGGTTTTTTGTCGTATACGTAATATTCTGAATTTTTATTAGCATTTGAAAGAAAATTAAACAATATACTTATTACTTTGAATTTTTAAATTTGTTTACTTGTAAGGTCAAATTGTAAATATTTTATAACACATACTCTGTATGAGCTTCAAGCTCTTTTAGAGATATAATAATAAATAAATAAATAAATATAATGGATTAAAAAAAATTTAATGAATTACCTGATGAGTTAGGTAAAGAAAATATATATTAAAAAATTCAAAAAAGAAAAACTAATTATGGAATATGCAAAAAATTATTTTATTTAGGAGTAAACTGTTAAATTTAAGGTGTAATCGGAAATGTTAAACTAAGATCATGCATGCAAAAACATTTGACGATCAAGCAACAAAAATTTGACAATGTTGATGATAATGCTTTTATTTCAATTGCATTCATTGCCAGCGATTTTTTTATTTTGGCTTTTCAAATTTGATGTTTGTCGCAATGGGTGACAAAATGCAGTAAAAAGGGCTTTAATACAGTTTAACTACAATTCAACTACCGTTTAAAGCTTTTATAACCACTTCAATGTTAAATAAAAACTAAAGCTTTTGCTACATCTTGGAATAATATTTTAAGTTATAGTTCTGTGTTTTTGTAATATCAAACGGCAATAATAATAATAATAATAATTTTGAAAATAAATGTTCTTATTAATTAGCCAATAATTTAATTAATTTGAACAACGAGCGTAGTACTATTGTAATTTTAACAAGTGTATTGATTATTGTTAAACTTGAATCTTTTTCTTTCTTCCTTACTCAGTGCCTTACATAGGACTTCCACTTGACATTTCCATCGTACTCTATTTCTAGCTATGCTATTTTCGCTTGTTCCGGCCACGTTATGTTTGTTTTTTCAAGCTCTAAAAACTTGAATCTAAAATATTTTATCTATCCTTACATCAAAATGAATATTGCCAGACCTCCATTGGCCAGTATATATTTTCGGCGGTAAAATACATTTTATTAACATATTTTGCTACAATTTGCCATAAAACTTATTTTTTCTTTAAAAAATAATGATAACCTATAATTAAATTGATTCTAATAACTTCCTCTATGACATGTATATAAAATAAAGTCAAAATTTTTTTGCTACACATTCTACTCTTATTTTACGTTTCCACTACGTATTTTAAATTATTTTTGGAATAAGTCTACAAAGTCAAGATCTTTTGAAATACTTTTTGGAAGATGTTACATTGTAGATTATACGGTTTTACTGCATTTTGGAAATCACGGAATGTTTTTTGCAAAAGAACAAAATTATTAATTAAAAAATTAAAATGCTTACATGCACATCTGTTTATACGGACAAAATAAAACGAAAAATAAAAAATAGAAAAAATTACTGCTATAAACATAAAAAAATTGTTTTGATACTCAAACGCTCATTAATTGGAAACTTTAAAATGAAAAACTTCAATTAAATTGTTACAGCATCAAACACTGTTTCGTTTATTTACCTAATATGGTCTGTTTCTCTCATTTTCTATTTTAATACACAACTAGACTTCATTCATTTAAAAAAATAATTTGACGAAATCGTAAGTTCACAACATGTCACCAAAAATTGACATAAAAAATTACATGAATTAAAGCTGTTATTACACTGCAAATACATTTGATCTTAGTTTGACGTTTTTGATTCCAGCTTTATGTATCTAAGATAATTGTACGAAATCTATAATTATAATTGACAAGCATTTAAGGTCCTGCGCAGTAGACACCTTTTTATTTTATTTTGATTCTCCTACTCTTCTAATGAACTTCTAATATATATAAGATTGTATATAAAACAAAAATGCGCACATAGTTGAAAATTTTGTACTCATATGATTTTATTATTCAGCAAATACATTATGCATAAGTGAGATCTTATGAAAAAAATAAAAAAAAGTAAATAAATCAGTTATTGTAATTTATATATTTACTTGCAAATGAATCAATGTACATATGCCAAAAAAAGGAAAAAAACAATTTCATCTAAAATAAAAAATATAAAAACAACAAAAAAACAAATCACTTGAATTCTTCGGAGTGTAGTAAGTTTTTTTTTATTAAACACAAGTTGTTTCTGCTATATCGTGCGAAGTCTATGTCAGTACGTAAATTACTGTTTTTTTTTTAAAACTTTAAATTTGACTTCAACTTGAAATATAATTACTCAACAGGTGCCCCTAGTAGTTATGATAACCAACTAAATAAATAAATTTCGTATATCGTATTGAAAATTTTTACTTTCGATTTCAGTACCATTTTTTTTGCCTCATAATAAATCCTGTAAATATTCTCCAGTTTAGCTATGCCAAATTCACCATGTGGATAACATTTTTAATAATAACAAACCTAATAAATTTGATATTTAAAAAATAATTTTATATTTCCTTAAAAAAAAAAAAAAATTCAAAAATTTCTAAATCCAATTAGAACTTCAATCAATTGAAGCCGTGAAAATATTTAAATTTTCTTAAAAGATTAGGTCACTTTATTAAAACAGATTGTATTCATTGCAATTTTAATACTGTCAAATTAAACTTTTTACAAATTTTTTGAAGTGGTTTAATATTTCGAATTAAAAATAACAAAATTAGCAATAATGTAATATTATACGGTCCGTTGTTTTTTATTGTTGTCGACATTTTTTTTTTTTTTTAAGTTTAAGATACAACAAAAAAAAGATAGCTAGTTAATTTACTATAATCCTTGTATAATATAGTACGATAAACCGTGAATAAAAACAAAAAAAAATTGGCATGTGTTTGTCGCTAAAAATTTCCTTTAAAATTTAATTTGATACTTTCTCTTGACATGTTATTTAAATAAAAATGAATTGCTTGGAAACTTTAATATCAGGCAACACAAATATGCTTGGAACTATGTTATGGAACAAATATAATTTTGTTAAAGTTCATACAAACAAAAGTTTTAAATGAACTCATATGAGTGACGACAGTGAATTGTTGTGGTAAATTAAATATATATAAAAATTTTAATAAAGACATCCTATAATCAAATATACATATATATATATATATATATATACAATATGTGAGTCGTATTAAAGGAAACCCTTTAAGTTATATTTTTGGAATTGTATGCTGTAACATTACTTGGGTGTTTTTTTTTTAATTTCTTTCACTATTTTTCATTCACAGATTTTTGGTATGTTATTATAATATTCACTAGTCATGTAAATTTAACTTCCTTTTTTATTTGTGTTTTTTTATTTTAGTATGTATGTTCCTGAAAAGTTTTTAAATAATAAAAAATTATTGTTCTGGCTTAAAAATATTACAATAGATATTAACACTACACCATAAAATACAAATTATAACTTGAAAAATGTTTTTAAGGGTTACTACCGTAATTTTTTTTTTTAATCTGTATTATGGTATTTTATATAGGTTTTTCCATATTTTCATTTTCATAAAAAAAAAAACAAAAAATAGAACAAAAAATAAAAAAAAAATATTTTCTCAAAATAAATCTGAAAATGCATTGTGCTACCTTAAACGTTTTTATATGAACTTTTTCTATTTTGGTTAATCTTTGTATCTATATGCAATTTGGTGTTACTTATGTGCACCACGTAACTGCATGCTGATGAGAAACAAATAATGAAATAGTAAAAGAAAAAGAAAAAATTTGCTTAAAAAAATAGAAACAAAAAAATATCTTTAAATATGATATTTTGCAGTAAAAATTTTTATTTTTACTAAAAATTTTGAATGCGCGCCTCGCCTCACCTAAATATAAATGGCTAACATTTATTTTTCTTATTAATAGTTGGCACAATAAAAGATAAAAAAAAAATAAAATGTGTTTTTTTTGACAATTATTTTTATGAAAGTGACAAAATACTAAGGATTTGGAAATAAACGTTTTTAGTATTGTAATCACATCAACTTAAATAGGAGCAGCGCATTTTTGTTTTAATGAAATTGAAAGTTTAGTGTTGATGAAAGTTTTTTTTTGTTTATGCTACTACTGTTTGTTATAACTACCTGTGGCATATTTCATAAAAATTGACAGGTGATAATTTTACAAAATTGTCGTGATTGTCCGACATTTTTTTATACATAAATTTGCAGGTGACAAAATTGTCATGACAAATTTTGTAATTTATAGTGAAAACAAAATTTTTCATCATAATTTTGTAAATTATAAATTACAAAATTTGTCCTGACAATTTTCTAAATTATAATTAAAATTGTCATGTCTATTTTTTAATTGTATTTATTCATAAATATTTTATTAAAAACAACATATAATATAAAATATAATGTAAAATAATATAAAACGCAACGTTAAAAACAAAGCCAATTAAAATAATACATACTCAAACATTCACTTTGTGTCGTTAAAATTTCAGTATGATGTACGAAAAGGTAATTCTACTTAAGTTACTGCCAATGTTATATAAAAAAAAAAAAAAATAATATGAATTTATATTATTTATAATATATATTAAAATTAACAATGTTTTGTCGAAGTTATGTCATTTTTAATTTTAATAAATTTCTCGAACTTATTTCATTATGAAATTAAAATAAATAAATTAAAAATCGATAAATTCAATCGATGAAATGAAAAATGAAGTTTACAATTTTACATATTTGAAATCGTGTGTCATGAATTGTCCGATAATTATAACAATTTTGTAAAATACAATTTTATTTTTGTTTTCATAACAAAATTGACATAAAAATTACTGTGGACAAACCTTGAAAAATTTTGTAGATTTTACCTTTGTTTATGAAACAGGAATTGACAATAATTTACAATTTTGTTAATTTTATTTTAAAGCAAAAATTTGAAAATTGTCGACCTGTTCTTTTTTTTTTTTATTTTTTTTATATAAACAATTTCAATATTTGCCTTTGAAATAGACTTAAAACTACCTTAGCCTTGAAGTTAAAACTAAAAAACTTAAACTTAGAGCTAAACTTTAAGCTTAAACCTAAAACTATCTTAGCCTAGAAAAAGTTTAAGAAAAACGGCTTTACTATAACTAATTACTATTAACAATTAAACTTATTTTAAATTTTTATGTTAATTTTATTTTCTTACTATTTATTTTGGTTCGCTCATAATTATTACTGTATGTTAACATGTTTATTCTTATATTATATATTGTAAAATTGAGGCTTAAAAATCAATATTAAATCTTTTTTTTTATTAAATAAAACCCTAGACTGAACTAAACTAACTTAACCTAATTATTAAGCCTACTTAATCTAACTTAACCTAATTGTTGAATCTAATATGTAATTACTACCTAATTCTGGTTGAATGTGTTTTCTAACCACCAATATTCTCTTTTAATTTTTTTGTCTCTATCTAGTATAGACATGTTGTATTTTAAGTTATCTTCATTTATGTGGCCCGGATTGTAATCAATGATCTTACATGTGGCCCGTCTACTATAGTAATATAGTATAGGATAGGGACATGATTGTGGTCTTGAATATAATCATTTTGATCAAGGAATATAAAATGCTGGGGTGCAATAAATCCCGTGAGCATTGTTTTTTTTATGTACTCCTCATTGTGGTAAAATATATGTGATGTTAAACCATTTTCTGGAGTGTTTAGTGCTCTATCATAATGTTGACTTGTAATTTACAAATTTGTAATTTACAAAATTGTCAACTGTCTATGGTATTTAAAATATTTTTATGAAAGAGGCCACTGCCTAGAATGACTCGACAATCATTTTTTATGTATTCCAAAAATTACAATTTTGTAGAGTATAGCATCAAAAGCTATTTTCTGTTGTTTAGTAAATCAATAAATAAATAAATTAAATAATAATATAAATTGATTAAACAGTTTAATATTGTCAAATTTAGTGCTTAGAGCAAGCACATCAGACGTCTATTAGAGACGAAAGCTAATTATATTTCTGTGAAATATTTAATTATCATTCAGTGAAGTTAGTATGATCCTATATCGTTAGATAAAATAAATAAAAATACATGATGTTAGTAGAGAAGATAAAACAGACTGTTAGTAGATAATAAAGTATGGCCTATTCTACTATAACATCATGTCTTTTTATTTTTTTTTTATCTAACGATGTAGGATCATACTTACTTCATGCTATATTTTTGTGCATTATTTAATCATGATTCAGTGAGGTTAGTATGATCCTACATCGTTAGATAAAAAAAAAGACATGATGTTATAGTAGAATAGATCACACTGATAGTAAAGTGTAGATAAAATAGACTGTTAGTAGATTATAAAAACTTAAAATATAATTAACATATTAACTAATAATACAAATGCAGGGTGAAATGAAATGTGGAACATTTAGGTAGTCCTGAAATTATTGCGATTTGTTCTTTCAACTAGATATTTTTAAATTACGGGAGCTACCATTTTACCTGTCAGTATCTGGTGGATTTATGAGATGGCCCAATTTTCCGACGATCATATAATGAATAAGAATAAGGCGGTGGAAATAGGGTGGAAGTTGCTGTTGATTATTATACAATAAAAGTAAGTTAGTACATAAACAATTTCTAATTTAATATTGTGGATTTATTTATACTAAATATAGATAGTACAAAAAAAAATTACAAATAATTAGCAGTTTGAACTGCTAGTACAATTGATACAGGATAATCCAGAAACCTCCAGAGGCTTTACTAGATTTTAAAATAACCAAATTATAATATAAATATTTTTAGAAAGGTTTTGTTATTTCACTACATGTTGTAGGTCCGTCAAAAATATGTGGAGAAGAGTGGTTAAAGGTACGTACCAAAATACATATACCATATACCTATGCATGATATAAACTTTAAATTATAATAATTATAATAAAAAATAAAATTTAAAAAAATATTGTTTAACAAAAACGAAGTAAAAACATCTGGTGGTGAACCTAACAGATTTATAAACTGTTGATAGATTACTAGGTCTAACCGAAAGGTGATACATTTGTTATAAGAAATACGGATTTTAGATTTTTAAATCTTTTCTCAAATAATTTATATACTCCAGAATTGAAGGTACAACACGTCATAACAGATTAAACCTTCGTTGCAGAGACGAAGTATCGACAAATATGAAACAATTTCATATCTTAAACTAAGAGAAGCAACCTATGACCGAAAAAAATGTAGGATGTTGATGAGAGAGGCCCAGGACCAACATGGTCTGCACCTAAGTAAGTAAGTAAGTAGGTTATATACACTTCTTTTTTATATTTTTTAAACTTCACAAATTGAAACTACAATTTGGACTGCAATTATTCAATTAGTTGAAAAACAATAACAGCATGAAGAGCAAGGGACAAGAACATTAATGCTAAATGTAGATAGGATTACAACTGTAAACTTTAACTCCAAGAAGGTTTAAAAAAGAATGTAAAATTAAAATTGTTAAGGAACCAAACGAAGTATAATATGTACTTTACTTATACCAGGTGTTCCAGAGCATGCCAATCGGTTTTTTAAGAAGGGAAGGAGCCATTATTTGAAAATTAAAGAAAAATTTGTTAACGAGTTAGTTTCTTATTTTTTTGATATAGAATTCGAATTTGCATAAAAAAATACCTCCTCCAATTTAAAAATCTCGATTTCGGCCAATTTCGGCGATTTTTGGTCTTAAAAAATCCTTTTCGGGTTCTTCCCGGAAGTTGAAAATATCACCAATCGTTTTTAAGTAATAAGGTAAGTAATAAGTTTTTAAGTTATAAAATAACGGCTCCTTCCCCTCTTAAAAAGCTGATACGCATGCTTTGAAACACGCGGTATACTTAAACATAACCAGTAATCTTTTTTGACAGTAAAAATGGTATCAGTACTATCAACATAATAAAACTTTCAATGACTCCGTTTACATCATCTAATAGAAATGCTTATTTATTCTTTTTTTGGACGCTTATTTATTCATTGTTAACTTGTCAATTTGACAATAATATAAATATTAGCTTTTGTAACTCTATATGATTTGACAGAAAAAAAACAAAACAATTTTGTGTATGGTCACAATAAGCTGACTGAAGTACAGGTAAAAATGTGAAAAGGTTTTGTAGGCTGTTTTGGTTTGAATGTGCAAAATAATTGAACCACCAGTTTTTCGTGTAAATTGCCTATTGTAATCAATTCAATCCAATTTGAGTCGACTTTTTTTTAGAACTCATAAGATGGAATTTGTCTTCACATTCGGGATGTAGAGGTTATAAACGAATTTTTATAACTTATCTTCTGTCATCTAGGGATTTCTACAGTGTCGGAATTGATACATGTTCGTGTCAAATATACATAATATAAAATATCATATAAATATCAAATATGCTCTTATGGCACCTCCATACAATCCATTATATCGAATTAGATGGAATCGAAATGGGAAAGGTTGAAAAAATTTCAAATTTTTCAAAAAACAACCTAAAATTAGTGAAGAAGGGAAATTAATTAAAATCAAGATGAAGAACTGTTGCAATATAAATAATATTTGTTTATATTTTATTTATTATATGAATTTTGAAATGATTTATAAATTCCTTAAAACAATTTTTACGCTACAAAATTTTTGTCAAATGTAAGTAAAATCTCCAGAGAATTATTAAGATTCGAATATACCTATTCCAAATGATATTTTGAATTGGAGCACATCAAATCAGATCGAATTTATTATAATCAAAAACACCGTTTGATTTTTCAATTTCACCTTGTTACTTCAGCATCTGATTAAATGCCTGATGTAGAGGATCATCATTTTATCAACAATTACAGCCGCGTCTGACTGCACCAACACCTTTGCTGTTTAGCAGCTCTAAATATTTTATCTCTTCTCTCCAAGGTTTTGAAGTTTAAAATAAAATCTAATTGTATGCCGTTTTTAATAAAAGTTAAATACATATAATAAAATTTAAAAAAAATCGCATTGTGCAAAGTAGACCAGTAGATCCATAAGTCGAACGTTCATTTTGGTGATGAATTCAAAAATTCTCAAAAAGTTTCTCGTTTCTGGAAATGAACTTCTTTGTAGAATGTTGAATGAAAATTAAGAAACGTTTTTACCTGTTACTTACCAGTTATAATTTTGTAAGAATTAGGTAGTAGTAAGTATACTAATGTGAGTAAAAGCGTAGCAATATTATTATGGGTAGGTACATCCTTTGATATGATAAAATACAATTTTTTTAATTTAATATTTTCGAATTCGACACAGTCAAGAGATGCACAATATGGAGAACACTTACAAAGAAGGGAGTTCCTGAAAAAATCTTATAATCATCAACATCATCAAAGCGATGTATAAAGATGCAGAGACAACAGTTCAACACAGAGGTACACCAATATAGGAGTTAGACAAGGATGTCCACTATCACCACTTCTCTTCAACACAATACTAGACGACATTCTAAGAAAAGTTTGCACTGGAATAAACGGAATAGAATGGGATCTCTTCGGCAACTTAGAAGACTTAGAACAAAGTCAACAGATTACAGGAAGAAGCAAAGAAATCGGGACTCGAATTAAATATCGAGAAAACCATGGCAATGAGGACAAACAACAGTTATAGTGGGCCAATAACAGTGAATGGACAACAGATAGAATACGTAGAAGAATTCAACTACCTGGGGAGCATCATAACATCAAGAGGAGGTACAACAGAAGATGTCAACAGCCGTATAAGTAAGGCAAGAAGAACATTTGGGAGCCTAATGAAGATATGGCGAGAACAACAAAGCTAACAATATTCAGAGCATGTGTTAAGTCAACATTAATATATGGCAGTGAAACATGGCTCACTTCGGTCAGAATCAAACAGAAGCTACAAGTATTCATCAACAAGTGCTTGAGAGTTATATGCAGAATATTCTGGCCGGCAAGAATTAGCAACGAGGATTTATGGATGATAACTGGAGAAGAACCTATCAACAGACAGATAAATAGGAAAAAAATGGAAATGGATAGGTCATACACTAAGGAAATCAGAAAGTGATATAGCAAGAAGAGCTCTAGAGTGGAATCTACAAGGACAAAGGAGACCCAGCAGACCATACAACACATGGAGACGCTCAATTGATCAAGAATTAACAATCAACAATTATACCTGGGACGATATTAAGGAAGCAGTACTCAACAGAGAGGAATGGAGGTTCACTATTGAAGCTTATGCTCCCACGCGGAGTAATAGGAGGAAAAAATAAATAATATTTTATTTCACGGTTTTCTTCTTCATTACTGTTATTGATAACTTCATTGTTTGATAAGACTATTTACATAGGTATTAACAGACAAGATTCAAAGCAATTCATGCATATATGTCCAGAAATAAAATAGTTCATTTTCTTCAGGGCTCTGCGATATGTTTCGACAGTTTTTAAAAATGCATATAGAAAAATAAATAAAATAAAGGATAGCATAATATCCCCAATTAAAGGTACTGATACTATATAAATTTTGAAAAAAATTGCACACCTTCATAGTTTCTTTAACTAGGTTTATAAATTTGTAGCAGGTATGTCGCAAGGTAGCTGTAAATAAATTTTAGTTGTCTGCCATGTGTGCGGTCCGTTAAATACATGTCGCATATTTTTTATTTTTTTTTTTGCTTGCTTTCAGTTTTAACGGTTGTGAATTTTGACGTCGTCTTTAATGGTAGTTTTTTTTTCCATTTGTTTTTTGTTTTTCTTAAATATTTTTTTTTTTGCGAAATTTTGTTAACATGGAAGTTTGCGTGTATTCTAGGCAATTAGTTACTTTTTTTTTTCCTTATAAATTTTGGTCGAGAATATTTCAAACGATTATATAGGTGTGATGCCAGCATTGAATTTAGTTTTTTGTTTTTGTTTTGTTTTCTTTTGTTGAGGATTGTATAAAGTTTAAGTGTTGTGTTAGGTAATCGAATCGAATCCAATTGAATTTTGATTACTATGTCGTTTTTGGGAATTATTCCATATATTAAAATTTTATTTCGGTCAAAAGTTCACCAATAAATTCATATTATTTATTTTTGTATTTTCTAATGAACATCTAAAATGGCGTAGCGATGTAGATTTGTGAAAGTTGTACTAGACTATATACTGTTATTTAAGTGTTAAGGGAAGATTTATAGGTTTTGGTTAAATAAATCAAACAATATGTAAAATTTAATATTTAGTGGAAATAATTGTGTTAGTATAGAAGCAGCGCAATTAGTTAACAAATCGAAAATTATTGATAACATAACATTTAGATATATGATGAATTGACTGATAGAAATTTAAATTCTAATGACAAGTCATAGAGAAAATTAATAGTAGATAATTGTGTTTAAAAATTAATTATAGGCAATTTGGGAGTCATTAACAGTCTAAAATTTAATTTTTGGAAGTTTTTCTGCAGAATCTTGAGAGTAAAAAATATTGTCAAAAACTACAGCTAAATTTTTATTTATTAACCCTTTCACTCACCTTGTTCGCCTGGGCGAACAAATTCTGTTTTATACTCTAAAATCTTATTTAAGAGCTTTTAGTGTATTCAAAGTAGATTTTAAGATTCTCTTAAATATTACAACTTGCTTTTGTCTTAGAAAAATGATTTTGAGAACTTAATGTGTGGGAAATTAATTAAAGTGACAGGCGGTGCTGAAGAGGTAACATGATAGCTCGTAGGTTGAGTTGATTATTTTAATATTTTTCCAATATATATGTATAAAACTAGTTTATTATAACTGATCATAAATCTTTTTGCCTCCAAACAAAAGTTTCACTTGTTCACTAGTTTTTTTTACTCACAAATAGATTTCAGTAAAATAGTGAAATTCACTTATATCTCTTTGCTGCTATATAAAATGGAATTTTATAATTCAAAATCTGTACTTATCTCTATTTTTTAAAAAAAGTGCACTTGTACCCTTTTGTTTCTAACCCCTTCAATTGTTTTTTGTATCTTATTGTATCGCATTTTTTTGTGTGGTCTGGCACATTATTCAGAATAGCTTGTAGCACTAACAATCATTATAACTGTTTATAGTTTATAGATCATACATTCAAGCAATTAGAGAAAGTATTTATATTCACTGTCGTCTGTCCAAATATGCACACATTTTAATTCACAGAAAAGAAAGTGATTTTTCGAGGTTTATAAATTTTTATTGTATATTATTGTCCCGCATCTATATTTTTCTAAATCAAAGATGATTATTATTTTATATTATCATTATTATCTAGTTTTCTAATCTGAAAAGAAAATTATTGGTTAAAGCAACGACATTTAAATAATTTTAATCTAATTGACATAATTTAGTTCAATGAATTTTTAATATTTTTAAATTTAATCTTTTGATCTGAAGACAACAACTTTCATTCATAATTTTAAAATTAAAAGGAAAATTCAAATTTTCTATTTATATAATTAAAAACCAATTTCACTTTGCAAATAAATAATTTTTAATGAATCTCCATAGTCAATTGTATATATATATATATATATATACATATTAAGTTTTCATAACTAACTGAAAATTTAAATACTTATTGAATAAAACTTAAGTTATTACATTTGTCATTTAAACTGTTATGGGTACTAAAAAGTGACACAATAACATTAAAAAAAAAATTGAACAGACATTTTTTTTTTTATTGTAATTGTAATTGCCTTTTGATTTTGAAATTTTATTTAAGATATTCATTGACATCGGATCATATTAGTTATACAATATAGTTTAGAGAAATCTCATACTGTTCGTGTACATTACATATACAGTATACATGTGAATAAAGTGAAGATGAAAGTTAAGTTTTAAAATTTTTGTTGACCAAAATTTCATTTTTAAATATAATATAAAATAATGGTGTTATGAATATGAGTTTTTATCACGATATATTGATTCGCTCGATAGTCACATACGGATGTGAAGTTTGTGCATTAACAGTGAATGACGAGAATATTTAAGAAATATTTAAAAGAAAAATAATCCGACAATTCTGGGGTGCTATTAGATTAGAAGATGGACCATATAGAAGAAGATGTAATGACGAACTATATGAGCTGACGAATGGCCATCCATAATATAATAAAATTCATCAAAAAGCCAAAAATTAAGATGGGGCCGGGCATATAATAAGAATCCTAGAAAACTGAGATCAGCTTAGAATATTATCGACAATGAGGACATGAGACAGGAGTATAGACCGAGAAATAGATGGGAAGACAATATTGAAGCAGACGCGAGAAGTCTGAAAATTGTAAATTGGAAGACGATTAAAATTCCTGCACTTATATTAAAAAACTTATTTAATTTTTCGTCAGTCAATTAAGTGGATGCTTAAAAATAGAATTAGAAAATTTTTGGTAACATTTTTAATATATAATTTTTGCAGGAATCATTTTAATTGTGTACCTATAGTAAAATATGCAGGTGTATTAGAAATTAATTTAGGTATTTTATGAAAAAAAGTATAATTTTAATTATTATGAAGAATATTAAAAAGATGGTAAATTAGTGGACTGCTTTTAAAAACAAACTAGTAGGATGAATATTTATTTAAAATTAGTGACATCATAAAATGTATTAAATTTTCAAAAAAAAAAGTATTCCTTACATTTTGAAATTCGATAACTTTTGTTCGAGAATCTTATTATTTTATTTTGTTATTTTAAATTTTTATTATTTTAAATGACCTAAATTTCTTTTTTAAATATTAATCAAGTAAACACTATAACCGTAACGTTTTTTTACAAAATCTAGAGAAATTATCATTAGCTAGCTAAATATAATTAAAACTGCTGACTAGATTGCGAAAATAATTCTCAGTTGAATCAAAACAATGTCTTACATTTCAATTTTATTTATCGGACTTAAATGTCTATAAATACCACCCATAAATTTTTTACACATAATTTAAAAATTGTTTGTTCATTGATTACGTGACATTAACTTCAATTTTTATTTTACTTAAAAGTTAAGTTTTATTTTATAATACGTAAATCTTGCTGGGTCATTTTTAAAAGTGCCTAAATAAATTATGTCGACTAATTAAAAATATTTTCGGAAAAAATAGGTAATTGAGCATTTTGAATTGTATTCAAATATGTATAGACATTGTACATGATTGGTTTTAAAGCAAAGTTTTAATGCAAACTAGCTTGGATAAAATGAGTTGTACAATCAAATAGTTTTTCCAATGAAAATTTTAAATATTCTTAAAGTTTTTTAATAATTTTCTAAACTCTTGCTTTTTACTTTATCAATTGTTCTTTGATTCGGAACCGTATCAAAAGATAAGGATAAGCTACGCCAATACAAATAATATTATTTGAATACATGACAAAAAATTACTAACAGAATAAGAAACGGTTACACAGATAAAGTGGATTTATAATGCAACGATTTATAATCCATCAGCAATAAAGACTTATGGCAGATAACAGGTGAAGAACCGATAATGCATCAAATTAAGCGCAGAAAATGGAGATGGATAGGACACACTCTAAGAAAACCATCAAATAATATAACAAGAATGGCCCTAGAATGGAATCCCCAAGGGAGCAGAAGGCGAGAAAGACCCAACAACACCTGGCGTCGGACTGCGACTTCTGAGGTGACAAGATATGGACGAACTTGGGAGGAGATAAAGACCATTGCGTACAATAGAGAACAATGGAGGAGGCAAGTTGATGCCCTATGCTCCCACGAGGAGTAACAGGAAAAAAAAATAATGCAACGAATAGCAGAATCAAATATTCCATGCAAATTGACGAATGAAATAATAAAACAGAGGTTATTAAAAAAAACAAAATATTCTAAGAACGTATACTGAGAAGTAACGTAGTCAGCAGAAATAAACAACAAAAATGAAAATTTTTAAATTTTAACTTTGCGCAAATGTACATGTTCATTATCCTATTATTTTTTTTTTTTTTTATAAGTTTATTTTATTTTCTTATATATATTTAAATATCTGATATCTGAAGTAATAGAGCCAAAATTGTATTAATGGTTAGTCTAAAAGACTAGTTTTAATATAAACAAAAGGATAGTAGTTTTTAGTGCGTTAAAGTCGACACAGTCCTTCACTTTGTTCCCCCCCGCAAATTAAAACGATAAATGAAAACTCTTTTGATGATTTTCTTCTATCTGAAAAAAAAAATATATATATATATATATACCTATACAAATAAAATTTAAACTATACAGTAGTGAATTCACACTAGTGATGTATAGTCATTTAAATCATTCTTAATTTTACTTAAATTTACTTTTTCAAGAAATTAATTGTGGGGTTTCAACAAAATTTTATAATACTAATTTAATAATAATTTTTAATCTAATGAAATAATACAATAGAAATTAAGTAAGTTATTTTTTTTTTTTTAATTATTAAATTTATTTATGGCAAGAACATAAGTGAATAAGTAGAGCCATAAGTAATTTAAAATTTCTTTGAACATAATTTTATCATATACATCTATATAACTGTAATCGCAATCTAAGTAAAATCTAGCGTGTCTTAAAGAAGAGCAGAAGAAGAGAATTTCCAAGCAAGGTACTTCAAGTCAGATATATTGTTACTGATAAACCATTAATAAAAATAGATTTCACAAAATTTAGATGAAAAGCGGATTCTAATAGTTCCACTGCAGTTTGAAACTAGAATAAATAATCTAATTGACGTAATTTACCTTAGTATAGTTCAATCTCGTAATAATTTATATTTAAAAGCCATTTTTTACAAAGTTTAACAAATTTATTTAAACAATTTGAATTTTTTATATTCATTGGAAGATTATTAAAGTATTTTGATGCCATAGTAAAGTAAAACTTCTTATAGTGTGTTCTCTTATTACAGAAAGGTACATTTACTATCATTCTATAATTTATTCTTAAGTTATACGAGCTTGAATTGCGAAGTCTCAAATGATGTTTGTCCTTGTAAAATTTAAAATTAATGAATAATGAGCAAAGAGGTGTCTGACACGCAGTATATTTAGTTCTTGAAATAGGGGCCAACAACTGAAGGTTCTATTTTTAAGGTACATGACACGGAGAATACATTTTTGAGCTTTTAGTAATGGTTCAATTGTATTGAGATATGAGCAATTCCAACTAGTTATACCATATTTTATTTTAGAGTGAACCAGAGCATAATAAATATTTAATAAAAGCTTTGCTGAACAATATCGTCTCAATATATAGAATTTTCTAACACATAACAACATATAGTTATATAAGTTGTTTAAATGAGATTTCCAATTTAAATTTTTCAAGTACTTGTACTTTTCAACAGATTCAATTTTAAAACAACCTACTGAGCACAAACTATTTAAACATGAGCCAACATGACAATTGTAATAAGAAGCATAATTTAAACGATAATTATAAATTATATATATTATAATTTACATTTATCACAGCTTTAGATCAAAATGAAACGAATTTAATAATTGTTTTCTAGATGTTCAGTGTCAAGTTTAGCTGCAATTTTGCTGCGAATTGATGTTTTGTTGATAATGGTATTATTATATGATTACCATGCACTGACATTTGAAATTTTCAATCCAAACCTATGCAAATATTTTGTTAATAATTTACCATGCCATATTTGATCAAAAGCATTAGAAATATCCATAGCCAAAATTTTTTGGTTCACTCAAATTGGGCAAACAGATATTTAGTCTCTCGCTAAAGTTAAATAGTCGGTGGATCAATGGGGTTTTAAATCCATATAGTTTATCGTGAATAATACCTTGACTGTTTAAATATTTGGTCAAGAGCTGTAGGCCTGTAGTTAGACGGATCGCTTTTGTTTTTTTAAATAAAATTTTTTTTTTAAATAAATTTAATTAAAATAAAATTGAATTTGGAAGTTTAAGATACAAGATGGCACAACTTATTGGTTAGCTCAATCTATACATTTGTATTATTTTATTTTACAAACTATAATCATCTTATATATTAATACGCTTAAACGTCTATTAAACTTTGAACAAAGCTTTTTTCAACTAAATTAGACAACTTTATTAGAACTATTAAGAATTACGATAGTGTGAAAAATTTTATTTAAACACATAAACCACTAAACTATAAGACCAAATAAAACCAAAAACAAATTAAAATTAACCTAAAAACAATTCATCTATTGAGCAATAGCATTGACTATCTGATTATATGAATTAATTTTAAAAAAAAAAAAAAAAGCAGCAAAGACACAAACCGAATTATCAGAATATAATTATTATATCGATAAAATAGCTTTGTTAAAATATTACGATATTATGATATTACAGCAAAAAAACTTACCGGTAAAACAAATAGTAAATTTAGAAAATATATTTTTTACCTCACCCAGACCATGTTCACAAATTCCACAAATTGAAATTTATTTATTTTAATAATTCAAAAGTATAGATTTAAATACGCAATAGCATTGAGTAAATATTATATTGCACATGGAGAATCATAAACCGAAATTTACGATCTGCTAAGAACAAGAAAAACAAAATATGTTATGACATTATTATCAAGTTCCAATTCAATACACGGTAAATTTAGTACACATAAAAATTAAAAAAACTTTCAAAAGAAAAATCACAGACTCCCCTTACCTACATCAGAGACCCTAGCGGGATAAAAATATAACAATAAGAACTGAAGAATCAGAGAAAAAGCATAATTATTGGCTTTACCCGTAACTATAATAGTCATAAGGCTCCAATAAAAACTGAACAATAAGAGAAAAAGCATAATTATTGGCTTTACCCCGAACTATAATAGTCATAAGGCGTCATATGATGTCATATGATACTTCGTTAAATGGCCTATATGATTCTATATGATTTAACAAAGTCGTAACCAATCATAACCTTTACTATAATGGTCATACCTAATCATACCAAAACGTCAAAACCAAATTTTAAAAGAAGTGAAATAAAAATATAAATTCTATAAATAAATGTTTTGTTTTTTTATTTTGAGTTTTGAAATAGTTAGGGCTATTATGATAATAAAAAGAAAAACTAAAAAAACGTGTCTATGACTATTTTAATGTGTTTTTAATGTGAGTGTGGTATGTATTTAGTTTAAATGCATTTAATTTCATATCTGTACTGCCAGCGACATCTCTGTTCGCCACATTTTGTTGAAATGTACGTCTCTATTAATAGTATTTGTTAGGGAACGTTTAGACATCAGATTTTGTTTTATTTATTTTTATTACATTTACAAATTTTATTGCAATTACATCAAATTGTATTTGAAAAGTTTTAATTACATATCTCAAAGATAAACAAATATAGTTGCAAAGTATATTATATTTCTTCATGCAAAATCCACTTTCTAAACTTGCAAAATACGAAGATACGAATATGCGTGACGAGTACTAATAATAAATACTTATAAACAAATATAAATATTCATTGTAATTTCAGAACATTTATGAAATATAAATATTTAAATAGTAAATCAATTATTCTAAGATATCTTTGATAAATAATAATAATATTTAATACACATTTTTTGTATTTTTTAATGTATATCTTTCAATATATTGGCATAACACAATTAGAAGTTTATAAATACTTTTTCTAGCAAAATTCTCTTTTTCAAGTTGCGAAATACAAAAATGCGTGTCGAGCACTATTATTTGAAAAAAAATAATAATGATATTCTATAACAAAGTCGGATGTCAAACTTTAATGAACATCATTTATACGTTATAAACACGATTCAAAAACGTATAAACGCTGCCTTAAATAAAAGTTTTCTTCAAAACTATTAGCGGTCAAAATTAATTTATAATAAATAAATAAACACCTAAATAAAAAATATAAAAAAATAGTTATAGATAGATCAAACAATATTGTAAATTACTAGCTATTCCCGGCGTAACATTCGCCGGTCTAACATTAGCATTATAAATGAAACAATTTATTTTATTTATTTATTTTCTTTATTTTCTTAAAAAAAATCAATGTTTTATAATTATAGTTTTAAGTTTTTCAATTTAGCTTATTTATTATGTAATAAAAAAATATGTAAAACATTGATTTTTTTTAAGAAAATAAATAAATAAAATAAATTGTTTCATTTAAAATGCTAATGCTAGACCGGCGAATGTTACGCCGGGAATAGCTAGTATTATATTAATTATAATAATCAGTATCATATTAATTTGTTAGTAAAATATAATTGAATACTAAATTGAATTTACATTTTACGATCATTATTTATAACAACCATGAGTTATTTTCAACCTGTAAATTTTGATTACTCATAGTATTACGTAACAACGTTTTTTTTCCTGATAATCTTTTGAATCCTAATTCTGGCGACAATAATTATATAAGCATTATTAAAAAATTATTCAAAATTTAAAGCTCTATATATGAGTGTACATAGATGAAACTTTCACATGATAAAACCAACCAACCAACCTGTATGCCAGCAGTTATTTCTGCATAATGCCATATCTCATATACTCAATGATGCATAATTTAAATGAATATAATTTTTTATTTATTGTTTTTTTTTTTGGTTTTTGTTTTGTTGAATTAATGATAATTCGATTTTGATCGTGTTGAACTGTTGTGTGCATTGTTAAATTCAATTATGTCCATAGTTCAACTTTAAGTCCAGTTCCTAACTATTATAATATTTTTTTTTTAAGCTTAAATACTGTATGGGTTTGGATTATAAATAAACATGACTTGTGCCACAAGCATTTTCTTATTTATTTTTATTTTCCTTTTTTTTCATATTCTCATTTCTTTTAATAATCGTTACTTGGAACTCTTGGATTTGAGTTGCGCTCCTTACCTCTGTAATGAAATACACAAAAAAAAAAAAGACAAAAAAAAATCAATAAAGAGTTTTTGTGGGCTTAATAAAATAATATAGCCATAAATCACTTTCCCTTTTTGATGATTGTTTTTGTTTTATAATGTTTTGTGGTTGGTTTAAATACGACAATAATAAATGTAATTGAAATGATCGTAATTGTTATTACGATGGAAACCATGACTTTTCACAATATAGCAACCAATTGTCAGAATAATTGGAATAATTTCTAGAGGCTTTGGTGCATTAAAATAAAAACCCCAAAGTATATTGAAAATAAATTTTAAATTGATTTTGTCTATTCTAGGGTATTTAAAAAATTTATTTGAATCTGGTATTTAAATAGTGTAATATCAGTTCTGAATTACTTTCGTCGTCCTCAAATTACTTCCTTGTGTATACAAAAATATGTGTACAGTAAATGGTTAATAAATTAATTAGTTTTCAAGACTATACGTTGAATAAATAAAATAAAATTATGGAATAAGTACTCAATTTTAAATATCTGGGCGTAAATAATAGAATCCCGCAATACGAAAACAAAAATAAGAGTCTAATCTATGAAAAGCCAAAGCTATTTCAGGTTACATCTGAGATGTTATATGGAGAAATAAATACATGCTAATAGGAAACAAAACATGAATATATAAAAGATGTATTCGACCCATATACGAATGTGTATGCTATTGGGACAATCGCGGACACATTTAAATAAAAAAAAAATGTACAGAAACGCGAACTCTGGGAAAAATATGTTGATACATGTTAAGAGATAAGTAACGTAGCAACAAAATCACACATGCGACATTAATACCTTCATTCATAATTGTCCTTCTTCCCTTCTAATTTCCTTCTTTCCTACCTTTCTTTTCCCAACCTATTCAAACGTACCAATCGGGTTAAAAGGTCTCCCCTAGCTGGAGCGACCATATTTAAATAGAATGAAAAAAGGTTGACTGGCAAAGGTTGTAATGAATGCCAAATTAATATCAAACATCTAATATGATGAGCTCCGACAAAATAGGATGATTGCGCGAACGTCGTCATCACAATTAAGAAGAAGACGTTGAATGAAGAAACAAGTAAGGATGAAATGACAGATCTTGAATGAAACTGACTAACTTGTATGAGCGATTTTCATTCACTGGTTCGCTCAGCCATAAAAATATTAACTGTTAATATACAAGAATATACTGTGTCAGACAAAACGATTGTTTTCCAATGACTTTCTATTCATTCGGCTTTCTTCATCATTTTCAAAAATAAAATTACATATTAAGAACTTAACGGAAAATATTGTTATCGTTACCAAAAGAAAATTTACTACACTACTGTTAAAATATGGAAAAAAATTGTATGTATTCTTATAAGTATGTGAATCAATAATAATGTAAAAGGCTTGGTAATACGGGCCATTCATATGAAAATGTGTATAGGTGTAGTTGGTTAGCTAGTCAAGATAATTTTTAAACTTTTCCAAGTAGCTTTGAATGCATGTTTGTTTGTTTGTGCTTATATACATATATGTATGTCTGATTGTTTGTATGATTTTAAAGTTTTAGCCTTATGCGATTTATCTTTTTGCACAGATTTAATTGAAAAAGAAGAAAATAAACAATTATTTTATTATTATTATAACTGTTGTGTAATGCAGGTGAAACAATAATTGAATTTTAGGTTGCAACGAAAAACCAAAAAAAAAAAAAAGAGTGAAGCCAATTCATATTTAAGATATATATCTTTTAATAAAGAGGATTTTTTCTAAGGAATTTCTGTTTATTTAATTTTTTATTATTATTGTTTTTTGTAGAGTGTATTTTTGATTACACAAACAATAGTCGGATATTATGTTGATGATAAGGCTTGTCTGTTGTTTTTTTTTTTTTGAAAATATTTTAGTCAATTGATTTTAATAGTTTATTAAGAAATAATATATTATTAAAGTGTATTCGCTAAAAGATGATATAATCTTATTTTATACTATATAAATATTTTGAAATATTATTTTTGTTGGTTGATTATATTGAATTTGTGTCTTATCAGAATTATGATCGGGTTAGGATTAACACTAAAATTTAAATCTAAATTTGGAAATAAAAAAAATAAAAAAAATATTAATTTGGAAAATTATTTAGGTAACAAACTAAAAAACTTGATGAAGATATTGGGTAATATATTTACTTAAAAATAATGATAAACTTACTTACTTACTTGCTTCATATTTTTTATTTTAATAATGGTAAACAGAGACTTATATGCTTATTTGTCTTATACAATACGGAGTTTAGGTTTTTCGCTAGATTTACAATATTGTGCGTCATGTTTTCATGTGCGACTGTTTTCACTGTTCAAAATTCAAATTCAAAATATTTCGGATATAGTAATATGTTGCCTTTCCATCCGGTTAAAACGTATCATAAGATAATAAAACATTAATAATATATTAATAAAATTTCCAATCCCGTATAATGGGTAGTTAGTACATACCTGACTTAACCTTTATTCTGCTGGAAAGGTACACCTGTACCTTTTGCATTTTACTTTTTGAATATTTTCGATGCAAATTGACTTAGAGACTTGAATCTTTGCGAGAATAAATTTTCCATCAAAATTTCTATTTCAAAACTTTTTTGAATTAAATAGAATTAAAATTTTTCAGTTTACGTGGTCAGCTGGAAAGGTAAACCTGTTGGGTTAAAATTAGAAAATATTATTTGTTATATCACAGAAATAATTTATTATAATAAAATGTTTTTTTATATAAACATTATTTTACATTTTTCATTTACATAAAGTTTATATAATAAATAATGGTACTTGGGTACCCAAAGGGCAATTCATCATCAAACCATGAAATAAAAATAATTCGGTATTTAATGATATTTTTGTTATAGAAATGAAATAAAATTTTTCTGGGCCTGAAGAGCTGGCATTACACGGTAAGTAATAATGTCGTTTACTGACGAAAATACTGAATCAGTATTTCATTATTTTTTACCCCATTACACGATCAATAAATATTGACAGTATTTTCATCAGTATTTAAACATTTAGTTGAAATAGCAACATGGAAAAAGCATGTTTAGCTATTATTTTGGCTTCGGCATTTAAAAAAGAAAAAAAAGTTAAAAGGCAAATATGGGTGAAAGAATGACTGAAAAAAAGAGATATGGTTGCTCCATTCGTAAAAAAAAAAAAATACAAATATGAGGGAATATATTTCTGTGAAACTGAGACTAGCCGTTACGCTTCGTTTCTTAGCTACTGGATAGAAGCTTTGAGGATTTAAAATTTTCCATTGTTATATCTCCGACGTGCATAAGTCAAATTGTTATGGAAACTAATGTAATGTTCTTATACAAGTTTTAAAAAATTATATTAAGGTAAGGCATTAGACAAATAGAAAATTTTATTTTTTAACTTAGGAAACTTCATATTTTATACATTATAACCTTACTGCTTAAACATAATAAAAAAATATGACAAATTATTTTCTGATTCTTCAGATGATAAAACATTTGTTTCTTGGTTCACATTATGTGCACTTAGTACATGAAATGATGTACTTGTGGGAGTAAGTGTGGTTGTTATACGTCTAGAATATTGCGAATCTATATAATCTTAACTGAATATTTATTTAAATTGCCAAGTTGAGCGACAAATAAAATATCATTTATGGCTTTTTCCGCAAATATTTTTTGATTCGAAGGTAAAGATTGTAGTTTCCTAGCTCAAACTTTTACAACATTAAGTTAAAAATGGTCTTGAGACAAATAATCACAAGCCAAAGAAAGCAACTGATTTTTTTTCGTTATAGAATCTTCTTTTTTACGCTTTGAGGGATGTACAGATGAAAGTGTAGACTGACCTGCACAACCGACTTCAATTGTATTTGAAATTGTCGCAAGACTAATGCAATTTTAGTACATGTCTAAGAGCACTCGATGGAAAACATGTCGCCATTAGAAGACCGGATAACACAGAATCATTATATTTTAATTATAAAAAATATTGCAGCATTGTACTATTTACGATAGTTAATGTAAACCGACAGTTTAAAATGGTAGATGTAGAAGCAAATGGGAGATTTTTAGATACCGGTGTGTTATTTTATACGAAATTCTGGGAACTGTATTACAAAAATATGATAAAGATTCCACAGCCTGTACAGTTACCCAATTCTTCCAAATTTTTTCCTTACGTCTTTGTGGCTGACGAGGCCTTTGCACTCAATATAAACTTAATGAAGCCATATTCTCAAAAAAATTGCACTCGAGAACAAGAACAATTTAATAAACATTTTTCAGGGGCTCGTTGCGTTGTTGAGAATGCTTTTGGCATTTTAACAGCTAGGTTTGCAATTTTTCAAAAACCTATTTGTCTTAATCTAGAGAAAGCTAGAACAATTACATTAGCTTGTTGTTATCTACATAATTTTTTAATGGCAGAATTTCCACAAACTTATGCGCTTCAAGCTAGTGTAATTCAAAGTTTAAATTTAGGAGATGGTTTACATGCAGATTCTGTTCGTAATCCACAACTAAATGCTAAAGAAATGAGAGATCAGTATTGCTATTATTTAAACAAAGAAGGAAAAATTTAAATAAAATAATTATATAAAATTTAAAATTTAAAATAAACGAGTGCATATTTTTAATTTCAAAACAATCTTTCTATTAAAACCAATTATTATACCTACTTTTATAAATTAATAAACACATACCTAAAAAATTGTTTCTTTTTCTATAGATGTTTGACTACTGACAGGCTTTTCGGTGCTATCTAAAAATTGTAAAACATAAAAAAGCCAAGAAGTTGGTATATATATGGAATTTGTTCCGCTGCCGGATCTTTTTGATTCCTCAATTTTTTTTTCCTTTCTATAATTTGAACGAAGGGTATTAATTTTTTTTCGTACGTCATCTACAGTAGCATGGGGTTTTTTTTTTTATAAATGTTTAATAAAACTTTTAGAGCCGCATTCCTTTTATCTTTCCGCATGTAAGACGGATATCTTACATTCCAGAACTCTGGTAATTATTCCAATTTTTTGTACAAACGTTTCTAATATTTCTATTTCATGGTAAATTATTTCATTAATATTATTACTTTCGTTATCATTAAAATTATTTTCGATATCATTAAAATTATTATTGCTATCATTAATATTATCATTTATTGCACTCATTTTGCACATAAAAATATTACTAAAATTTTTGACTTCTATCATTCAAATTTTGAAAATACTGATGTTTATACTTACACCATCATGAATAATGACAGTATATTGAAGGAATGATGGAATTTCTATCATTACTTCAGTACTTCAGTATTTCCACTACACAATAAGTAATACAGTCATTGTAAATACTGACATTATTACTTACCGTATAATGCCAGCTAAGGGTACATCATCGTCAGTAAGTGAAAAAAATAAATAAAAATTCAAAACATGAAATAAATAAAAATTCTAACGGTAGTTGGGTACTCAGAAGATGTCTTATCATCGAAACATAAAATAGTTCTGTACCAAATGCTGCATGTTAAAATACTATAAAAATGTATATTTTGTACCGTGTTTCTCTTAACTATTTTTTTTTAAATATTTTATTTTTTTTGTTTTTAGTAAATTCTCATGTAAAAAAAAATTAATTAAAAAACCGGCACTCTTTTTGAAATTTAATGTGTTTTGAACACTTTTGCTTAAATTTGAAAAAATTAAATAATATTTACAATAAAATATATAAAATTTAAAAAATAGGTTTTTTGATGAAAAAAACACTTTTTTTGCGTGTTTTGTGTTTTTGCGACAAACCATGTAATTGACTTTCCTTGCTACCTGAGCGGCAAATACAATTTCAAAGTTCTCCATCTAGTTACAGAACTTTATAGAATGATCAATAATACCTTTCTAGAACAATGTTTTGTTTTTTTATATGATATTTTTTGAATTAGATGTACTTTTGCTCTTTCAAGTCCGAATTTTATACTTAATACTTCGTCACAAACAGAAATGCTTACCTTCTTTTTCCTAAAATAGCGTTACTTACCAAAAAATATTTTATAAAATAGATTCCCTCAAGTAATAAAACTATATTTAAGAGTAAAAGTAAAACAAATACAAAATAATGACAATAATATAACAAAAATAGTAAAAATCATAGTAAAATCCATACAAATTGTTTGAAGGTACAGGTGTACCTTTTCAGCTGAAGTAAGGGTTTTGAAATGCCAGCTGAATAAAGGTTAAATAAATTTTTAAATTACCGAAGTAAAGTTGATACAGTCGGAACTTTTCGAAGCACATTTTGTAATTGGTAAAACACAGTTTGTTTTCTTTATTGGATTGATTTAAAGCAAGTTGTAAGTTCAATAGTAAATTAGTCAACTCTATTTATTTTCTACCATAAATTTTAGTTTAATTCAAATTTTAGGTTTTAAATAATATAGACAATATAGACTGAACGGCAATGTTAGATGGATGGATCGGAATGTAACAATACAGATGGATGGGAATGATTACTCAAATTACACAAAAGAAATGAAAGTTATATTCAAACTTAGGTTTGATATATTTTGTTATTAGAAATTTGAGAAATGTGCTAATGTCAAATTTTACTTAATTTATTTGTTTAACATTAATCTATCTATATCAATCACAGAGCAACAAAATTTAATCCAACGATGTGGCAAGCTCGAGTTCAGATAAGAGACATAATTTATTAGTCTCTTCAGTTAGAGGGATTGGAGTCGTAAACTATACTAAGAAAAATATCATAACAGTAATTATAAACTTTGTGAATTGACAAAATAACTAGTACTTCCTAATCAATTATTACAAAAGTCACTGCTGTAGTCATTGTGAGTTTTTATTGATTATGAAGAGTTTTAGATAATTCAAGAAAACCAATTTGAATGTTTGTGTTTTTATCGGGATTTTTTGAAATTTACCGTATTCGTTTTGAACACCAATCGTTTTTGAAGAACTAGTTTCTAATAACTACGGCTAATAGTCAGATATTTTAAAATCGCCCGACGTTGCCTGAGTCCAAAACGAAACTTATAAAATTTATAATGTTTATTTGAATGATACTCAACGAAAGTATGAACCGAATTAAAAAAAAATATTTCAGAAAATTATTCTAGAAGTTGAATAACATACATTTGAAGACATACTGGGCCCAAATTAAAGTATGTGGGAAGTTTGAATTAGCTTAAACTCTTAGTCTTAAATTAATCGGGTATTGTTTTGAATAATTGAATTTTCGTTAAAAGCATTAATGAGGGTTCCACTTTTAGTTCTGGCTGGCGATGAGGAAATGTCAAAAATCATATTGAATAAAACCAATTTATAAATTTCGTTGGGTAGGCTTCATTTTCATTGGAGACTGTATCGTCGCGATATTTTATTTTTACAATTTAAGTCTTCAGAATGGCTTCTTTCACCACCAACATAGTAATTGCAAAGTAATATGTAACAATTAATTCCCTAAAATATTTTGCTCGAATAGTTTTAAGCATTAAAAATTTAATGTTTTGCCACAAAGAAAAAATTCCATTAGTTTTTGTTCCTCCGGATAAGATAAGTCCTGCAACCCCGTCCGTGGGGCATAGAGCAGAACCGGATATAACTGGCAGTGTTTAAACAATCAGAAAATTTTAAAAATTATAAAAGGCACGTTTGTTTAATTTTGAGGTTTGAAACACAATTGGTTTTGAAATATTGAAAATGGTCGGTATCCGAATCTGTCATTTGATAACGTTGTTAAATACCACGTGAGGTCTTTTCGTATCGCGGTATCTCTTCTCTGATCGTAAGTAATATTATTTTTAAAGTTATGAAACTGTATAGTGAACAAACAAACAAACAAATAATCAAATTTTTCGTTTTGTTATCCTATAGCAGAAATTTATTCGAATAGTTAAATAAATATTCAATATATATGAATTATTATTTTAAATCAAATCCTGAGCATCAATATTACTATAAATATTTTGTATAGCCACGTTAACCTTACGTAACCTACTTCCCACTGGAATGTATTACTAATGAGTTGTACCACAATAAATATCCTTCTTTAAATGTTTATTTATGAATATTCTGTAATCAAAACAAAACATTTTATATACAATTTCGATAGAACATTGTACATTCTGGAGGTAGTAACATTTACTTTAATTGATTGTGGGATGAAAAACATGTCATATTAACTTAAATGATTGTTGTTTGCATTTTGTAAATTCCTGATTTCGATACACTTTTAGAATAGTTTCTTTTCTTATGATTTTCATCACATCCTTTTAAAATGTCACAACAAAAAAAAATTAAGTGATTTCTTTAAGTCCTGTAGCGTGTTTATTTAAATTTTATATGCAAACCAAATTACATGAACGAAGTAAAAAAAATATATACATATTTATAAGCAGACCATAAATAGCAATACAATCATTTGTTTAATTTAAGCTTATTGTGTGAAACTGAAATGAATTTAAAAATATTACAGCAAAATAATTGTGAGAACAGAGATAAGACAATTTAAGAATTTGAGATTTTGATTTTTTGTTTTTTGAATTTGTAGGTGTTACATAAACAAACAAAAACAAAAAAAAGTTGAAGCATAAACATTAATTTGAGAAGGATCATAAAATCAATCTTGCTAGACTGTAAATTATTGTTAATTTAAAATGAGAGTAGGATCAATTGACCATTTTGTGATTTTTTGTTTTACATTCGAGTGGTAAAAACGTTAATTAAGTCTGTGATTTTTAATAAACCTGTATTTGGTAATTCAACGATTTAATTCAATATGTATTAATAAAACGAGTTTATACAGAGTGTAAAGTGCAATTTTGTTGTATAATGGTTCGAAGTCAAAAAATAATTTTCCTCTGGGGGAATTTAACTAATATTTGGGAGGTTACAGTCTTCAAACATCACAATTTCATCTGATTAATCAAAGATAGAATAAAATCTACATAATGATTGAAAAAAATATAAATTTCAAGTGACAGTTCGATGGTAGAGATAACAAAAATTTACAAAAACAAATTAAAATATTTTTTTTTATTTTTATTTTCGAGCTTAAATCAAGCAAGTTACAATATATACTAATAATTACAATTTTGGTTAAATTACATATAAAATTATAATTTAAGAGAAAAGAATAAGAAAAACGAATAATAAAACAAAAAAAAGAATAGAAAAAGCATAGCTAAAAACTTATTCTAATTCAAAAAAAAAAAAAAAAAATATACATGAAAAAAATAATAAATAACAAAGAACTAAAAATTAATAATGATATAATGATAATGATAGTGATGATAGAAATGTACACTGAAAAATTTTTTACTGTTTTTTCAATAAATCGGTTGTTGAATCGGTTGTAAAAAATGCAAATAACAATATTTGTTAAATTAATAGTATTTTTTATTAAAATGATAACAAAAATGATTTTTTAACACAAAAAAAAAACAATAAAAATTGTACCTACAATAATATTAATAACAAAAATTGTTCAAATAACAGTGAATTTAACAATTTTTGTTATTACAGAATCGTTGTTAATATAATAATAGAAATTGTTAAAATTTGTAATTAAAAAGAAAACTATAGTTATTAATTCAATAATTAAAATCATTAAAATAATAACAAATTGTATTTTGACAGTCGAAATTATTAAAAAAACAAGACTTGTTATCAAAATAATAGTAAGTTGTGTTTTTAATAACTTTTACCTATAATTTAACAAACATTTCTTAAAATGAGAAAAAATATTTTCAAATTTATAAATTCTTATTCAGTTCAAAAGTAATCGCAGGATAAAAAGAACGTTTTGCTAAAGTTAATTTAAAAGTGAATAAAAATGTGTAAAAAAGAATAAATACCATATTGAATAAAAAATACTTATTTAATATACACATAAATTTCTTAATAATTATTGGATGAACATATAGTTAATTGGAATAAATTTAAGGAAATTTCTAGAGGTAAGTTTTATTTAATATTAATTAGGTGAAATAGTGCAATGATTAATATTTAAATTATATTATATTACTAGCTTTGTAACCCGTCATAAATGACGGAAGCAAAATAAATCCTAGTTTCTTTTTTTCTTTCATTATTTTCTTTATTCCGAAATTACAGTACTTATGTTTATATCACTTTTTATTTATTTTTATTTATGTTTATATTGGCCTAACACTAATCTTTTTTTTTTTTATATAACAGAAAAAGAAGTACCATACCAACAAATTTGTATAAAATGTTTGTATTTTTGTATGGTATACTCGTACTCACTTCCATTTAGTTATAATTCGTTAGTTGGGTTCCATTTAGTATAAATTATACCGTATTAGCGTTATTGAGTCCTCCGGGAGAGCAAATTTAAAAATGGAATCTTATTTTCATATAAATTTTGTCTTTTGTATAATGTATAGGGATCTTATTTTGCTATATGAATAAACTGTTATTATGGTATTGTGTTATTTTTAAAAAAATATTCAAAATTTTGTATCTAAATTGGTAAAATTTACAAAAAATACAAAAACATTTTCATCAATAATTTTCAATTTAAAAAAAAACAATGTTTTATTATCCGGCGTAGAAGTCGAGTTAATTATCCTACTCTACTTCTATCAAGTTCTATTGATTGAACAGTGAACCTGAACAGTGAAGTGAAAAGTGAACACTTAACACTGAAAATAAAATAATATTTTTGGAATGGAGCATATAGAACATACAAAATACAGATACAGCAAATAATAAAAAAAAAAAAAAAAACAAAAAAAAAACAAAAATAATTTTTTTTGAGTGAAGTGAGTTACGCACACAATATAGACAAAAATAAAAGGTAGAAGCAATAAAGTAGTATAATGTATAATATTATACAATACAAATATGCTGATACACATGTATATTATTGTGTATAATTTTAAGTAATAAGAATAACCTTTGAGTGAATTATGTTTTTTTTTTGTGTTAAATGCTGTTTGCCTTTTGGTTATTATACCATATTAAACTATTGATTAAATTTCTCTTATTATTATAAATCAAAAAAATTGTTTGTTTTATTTATATTATTATTATTATTTATTATTTTTCCTTATTATTTGCGAAGAAGACTAACATTAAATTAAAAAAATATAGTTCATGCAATCAATTTTTCCTGCAAAGGTTCAGCATGGTAGACAGGGGTTAAAAAAAAGCACCAAAGCAATTTGTATATATATGCATTTGTATACATATGCAATTTGTATATGTGTTGGAGCGTTCCGTCGAACTTACAAACATCCAGATAAATGCAGAATAATATATATATAATATTTTCTTTTTTTGAGAAATAGTTATTAGAATCACATGTATTGTGTAGAAGAAAAAATATAGTTTGTATTTCAATGGCAAATTGACTTAAACTTGATAAGTTCAAAGTATTTTTTGTTATTACATTAATTATATATATACGCTGAGAAATTAACTTAACGAATTTTTTTTTGTTTTAGATTAATTGACTTATAACCATCATTCATCAATATATAAAAACAAAATTAAAAAATATGCCGTTAAATCCATGATTGATTTTGTTGCAGCTGATAAAGTAACATATAGTAAGTTTTATTTTATGAATATAAAAGTGTTTAACAAAGTAAGATTGATTTCATAAAAAAAATATAATAATAGGTATATCTATTCAAATTAATCTTCTTGTTTTGTATAATATAAAATAAATTTACCTTATTTCTTTTTATTTAATTACAGATGAGAAATTTTTAACAACGTTTTACTTATTGCACCACATACTAGTACCCACAGCAAGAATTGTTCTTGTTGTGGCAAATAAAGAAAAACTAAACATAAAAAAATTTGGATTTGCGATTCACAAAATTCTTTTGTAATTATTGGTAACACAGTGCAACAGCTGAAAGAATTGTTAGAGAAACGAATTAAAGAAAATCTGCCAGTTCAACCGTTACTACTTCTAGCAGGAACTGTAGATGGCCACAAAGAAATGTGTTTAAAAAGAAGTGCTTTATGTATATAAAAATTATTAGCAAATAAAAAAAAAAATATTTTTAATTAAATATAATGCATTACTAGGGGCCTCTGTTGAGTAATTATATTTCAAGTTGAAGTCAAATTTAAAGTTTTTAAAAAAACAGTAATTTACGTACTGACATAGACTTCGCACGATATAGCAGAAACCACTCGTGTTTAATAAAAAGTTTTGTGGTTAGTAAGTTTTATTTAGGACACATAAATACACGTCCCTCATATACTGCTTCGTTTCCGATATATTCCCTACAGTAAGTGGCATTTAGTGGATAAAATTACTAAAAATAAAAAGTTTTGTCATTAAAGAGGTACGTATATATATACCTACATAATACATAATTTTAATAAAAACTATATTATTACTACAAATAACAAAAATTTAGAAACAGTTACTTAAAAGGATAAAAATGAAGAATTCAAGTGATCAGGTTTGACTATATCAAAATGAAATACTCTAAATCTACTATATAAAAATAAATTTGCTCGTCATATGAACAATTCAACTGATTTTTTTTGTTTTTGCTTTTTTATATTTTATATTTGAGATGAATTTGTTTCTTTGTTTTTTTTTGGCATATGTACATAAATTCATTTATTTGCAAGTACATAATATAAAATATAATAACTGATTTGTTTACTTTTGTTTATTATTTTCATAATATCTCACTTATGCATAATGTATTTGCTGAACAATAAAATCATATGAGTAAAAAATTTTCAACTGTGTGCGCATTTTTGTTTTATATACAATCTTATATATTATATATATATATTAGAAATTCACTGCGCAGGACCTTAAATGCTTGTCAATTATAATTATAGATGTTTCATTTAAGACATCCCAAAAAAAAAAACTGTTATAAAAAACTATAAGTTCACAAGAATCGGAGTTGATTGGATATTATGTTTTTTGTTAGGACAACTTATTTTAAAAATAACAACTTGTATTGTAAAAAAATTTATGCGGTTTGTAAAGTTAATAGCAGAATATTGTCACAGCTCATGTTTCTAAACCAACAGATTCATTATTATATTTACAATATTCTTTGTTAAATCCACAATTTTAGCTATTAAATAGATAACCCTTCTTGTTAAATTGACAACTTCTACTGTTAAATTAAAAACTTTTGCCTATTAAAATAACAATTTTGTTATTATATTTACACAGTCTTAGTTATTAAGGAGATAATACTTTTTGTTATATTAACAACTTCTACTGTATTAATTAAAAACTCAGGTTGTTAAATCAACAATTTTGTTGTTAAATTCATATTCATTTATGCTCTCTCTTTTTTCTCTCAATGGTTATTACTTTAACTACACTGGTGATTAATTTAATAACGATTTGTTATTGGACGTATTTTAATAACATTTTTGTTAATTTAATAACGATTTTATTAATTTAACAGTAAAAATTTTTTCAGTATAGTTAATTGTTAAAAATCACAATATTTGACAATTGAATTAAAAATTAATAAAATAAAAAATAAGAAAACGAAAAATTGATATGAACTAAGTTACAATAACATAATAATGTAATTTATAAAAATATACATAGTTCAAGGGATAACCTTGGATGCACGTTCATTGACGCATATATATAAATTATTTTTTAAAGACTGCTTTGTTAGTAGTAGGTTAATGTGGGAGTTATATGCGTTACATGAAGACATCATTCTATTTAATGGTTCATACTTGCCATAGTTAGTTCTATGTAGGTTAAACATATTATTAGATCGCAATCTGAAATTGGAACAAAAGTTAAGCTTAGCGAGTAATTGAGTAGATGAAATGTTCCCTTTTATTAATTCAGTTAAGAATACTATATCAGCGACAGCTCTGCGTTTTACAAGCGTATTGAGATGTAGCAAACTCAATCTGTGCTCATATGGAGGTAATCTTAATGGATCTTCCCATGGGAGATTGCGTAAAGCAAATCTTAGGAATTTTTTTTTGGACCGATTCAATTCTGTTAATATGAATGCAATAGAAAGGATTCCATATCTGGCTGGTGTATTCCAAATTAGGTCTAACTAAGCAAGTGTAAAGAGATTTAAGTACATAGGGTACGTTAAAGTCTTTTGCCCAAAGTTTAATAAAACCAAGCATAGAGTTGGCCTTATTCAGTATGTGGGTATAATGGAGATGAAATGATAGCTTACTATCGAAAGAGTACTCCCAAGTCTTTTGTTGATGCAACTTTGGGAATGGTTTGGTTATTAAGAGAATAAATAAACGAAGTTGGCCAAGAGTGACGAGTAAATGTAATTAGTGCACATTTATTAACGTTTAACTGTAGATTGTTGTTGGTACACCACCTATGAAATCGATTTAAATCTGCTTGTAGTGCTAAGGCATCTTCCAAGGTATTAATTTTTTTATAAACTAGAGGGAATTAACTAGGGAATTGAATTTTTTCTGCAATTATTTATAGTTCAGTATCAATTCTGTGTTTGAAAATTTTATAACATAATTATTTAGATTACTTTTTATAGCAAGTCAAAATCAATCAACATCCTATTACTGTTATATTATTAATGTTATGCGGCTTAAGTTATGCGACATATAGTATCTGTGTATTTTCTATATACAACTGTATATCAGTTATCAAATAGTTTGTAATGTATTGAAGGACGTAACCAAATTTCTGTTCAAACAAAAATATTTGAGTTTAAAATTCTTGAGATAATTATTTGTTATTTTAGTGTGTAAGCTCTTTGTGGGGTACCTAAAAATCCTTTTTAAAAAATATTTTATTTATTGAAACGTTATGGTTTAATATAATCGTAGACATGAAAGACCTAATTATTATTTTCTCGTGATGTTTAAAGGTGCATTATTTGTTTCTTTAAAGACAACAATTTCTATTCTCACTTCATATCGACGAGTTTAAGTCACCGAACGATAATAACCCTTTACGATCGATATGGTGCCGTGTTTATGTCAGACTACTAATCAGAAGTTTCCTTGTTTCAGTATTCAGTAGCCACTTTCGCTGATGATACGGTAATATTGGCCTCGCATAATAATCTAGTATATGCTACAGAAATTCTGCAACACAACATAAATAAAATTTAGTAATGGCTAAAGAAGTGGATAATCAGAGTGAATAGAGTAAAATCAACACATGTCAAGTCTATGCAAAAGAGAAAAACTTGTCCGACGGTGGTGCTAAATAACGGAGTTGTAAAGAAACAGTCAAGTACATCTGGGCATGCATTTGGATAAAAGACTTATATGGAAAATACATATTCAAAGAAAACGAAAACAACTTCGGTTAAAATTAAGTAAAATGTATTGGATGATTAGTCGAAACTCACCAATTTCACTAGAAAACAAGCTTCTGACTTATAAAGCTATTTTAAAGCCGATATAGACTTACGAAATCCAACTGTGGAGAGTAGTCAGCAATTCTATTGTTGAAATATTACAGCGATTCGAACCAAAAATATTAATACAAATAGGACCATGGTTCGTAAATAACGTTATTTTATATCAAGACTTACAGATGAAAACCATAAAGGAGAATCTGACCATAAAGGTGGATGAAACAAGATTAGATTCTGATCCAAATATCCCAGCAAACAACTAGTTGGCCTCAAATGGCGCTAGTCGACTTAAGCGTCACAATATTCTGAAACTACCCAACAGATACTAGATTGATTGATATAACAAGATTGTCATGGATAATTTATCAATGGGTTTTTCATCCACAAGTCATTATATGTTGCTTACCTATACAAATATCATACAAACTACTGAATGTCTCCATTATAGACAGATTGTACAGCTTATAAGGGAAATAAAAAAAATATGTAATTGTTGGTGTACCAAGAGTAGAATCAGTAAGTACATCCTATAACTTTAAAATAAAAAAAAAAATTAATTTATTAAATTTTGTTATGTATTGAAAATTTTTAATAACGAGTACTCGTATGTTACTCACCCGTTAGTATAATAATCATTTTTTCAAATTAAAATTATTTTGATTCGTTTTTGGAAACATTATCCAGAAATCAATACATTCCATTTGGTAAATTTTTGTTTATTATATTTTAATAATTGTTTTACCCTACCCTTCTTTTTTTTTGAATTTTTAAATACATTAAATTTAAATTTTCTTTTTAAAATCATTATTATCAAATTACCTAAAATAATATATGTGCCAACAAATCAAAACCGATTATGTCAACATTATGAAAATATCGAAATAAAATAACCACCATATTCAGAATTTTTTTAAATATTTCATGTCAAAATTTGGTTTGATTTTTACTACTAGAAGTCACATTTTTTCTGGGTACATAATCGCTTATGTCAAAATGACCTAAAAATGTTAATACCAGGTTGTCCAGAGCATGCGTATCAGCTTTTTAAGAGGGGAAGGAGCTATTATTTTAAAATAAACAAAAATTTATTAACTAAATCGCGGGTTCTCTATCGATTGGTGATATTTTCAACTTCCGGGAAGGACCACAAATTGGTTTTAAGACCAAATTTGGCCATTTAACATAAGTTTTTTATTTTATGTCACAGAATCCGAATTTACATAAATAGTAGCTCTTCCTATTTGAAAATCTCGATTTCGGCAAAATTCGGCGTTTTTCGGGTTAAAAAACTGATTTGGGGTTCTTCCCGGAAGTTGAAAATATCACCAGTCGATAGAGCATTCTCGATTTCGTTAATAAATTTGTTTTTTCATTTTAAAATAACGGCTCGTTCTTCTCTTCCCCTTAAAAGGTGATACGCATGCTCTGGAATATCCGGTATATTCCTAACTTATAAATTGATAAGCGTTTTTTAACAATTTTGAAATACCATTTTTAAATTTTCAAATGTATTGACTGTTGAAATGGCTTATTTGACTTAAGCGATATTTACAAAATTTTATTTATTAATATTAACATCTTATCACAACGTCACAAATTTTTTTGACAAAATAAAATGTTTGTATTTCAAATGCTCACTTAATTTAAACGATTTTAAGAAACCGAAAACTGGTAAAGTCCCGTTACTATATATTTGTTTTTTTTTAGATAGTAGTAAATCATCGAAAGAGGCTTATAGGGGCTACCTGTTACCGGGGAAGGCAGTTTGTGCATTTGTGTTTGGCATTTTTATTTCAACATTAAAACCAGTCTTATAGACTAACCATTAATTTACATTTAACCCAAAGAAACTAAGATGTCTTTGATCTACCAAAATCCAATAAGGTTTTAATAGATAAAATGTTTTAACCTAAATCAAGTGGTCTTGTTCGTTTTAGTCGCTTAACAAAGTTTTGATTGTCAATTAAGCTGGAAGCTTCGGTATTGACATGTTGGATCAGACGAGTTTTATGCCGTGCAGTGCATTTCATTATTTCGTCTTTTATACATGAGATCTTCAGATCTCTATGAATATCTGCATTGCGAACATACCATGGAACATTGACTATGTTGCGAAGTACCTTATTTTAGAACGTTTGGATAGTTTGAATATGGATTTGCTTAGCACATCCCCATATTTGAATACCGTATGTCCAGACTGGCTTCAATATTTGATTATACATCAAAACTTTGATATAGGTCGAGACCGTAGAATTCCGCTCAATCAGCCGGTATATTTCTCTATATTTGAAGTGAAGTTCTTGGTTTTTGATTTTCACATGCTCTTTCCATTTCAGTTTTGCATCCAAGGTCAGGCCAAGATATTTAGCTTTATTCTCGTATGGAATCACGACATCATTAATTTTAACTGAGAGAGGAGTTACTATGTTTTTATAGGTGAAGTTTACATGACTAGATTTGGCTCATTTAATTTAATTTTCCATTTGCACCAGTCGGAAATTATCTTATTAGCTTTCTTCTATAGTAGAACCAACTGTTACTATATATTTAAACTTTTATTTTACTCAAAATATCAATTTCAGACATAAGCGGTTATGACTTATTGTCACAGATGGTGTATGTATAATTTATCGATTATGAACCAACCCTTAAATTTACATACTTATAAACACTTCAATTTTATTCACACACTTTGCGTTTTTTTTTTTTTTGTTTTTGATAATTTTTACAATATAAAATTAATATGAATGACATGGAATATGATTTAATATGTATAAAATGGATGTAGATATGCATATAGATATTGTGAAATTTTCAATCAATTATGGTTAATGTGTAAATTCAAACAACTCTGCTATTATTTCAACCGCATATGCATAATATTAAAATCTCTAATTACCTTTTCAACTCTTTTTAAGATTTAGTAAAAAATACAACAACAATAACAATCAAAAAAGTAAAAAAAAAAAATTTCAAAATGAATATCTGGGATGACATCATGTAATCTCTTTACCCCTATCTCTCTTTTGCCTGCCTGCCTTCCTTCCTTCCAATAATAATGACATGTTGGATAACTGAAAATCCATAAGCCGACATTAATATGATATCTTCAATGAGCTTGATATGTAAATATCCATCAAATAATAATATACTACAAGACATAAGATATCATGATCCTTGGATATCCATAACATTCATGGTTATTATCGTCATTATCATCGTCATTATTATTATTATTATTATTATTTTTTTTTTTAAAACCTCACCTTGCCAATTATCTGCAAAGAAGAAACTGAATCTAAGCTTAAAAGAAGAGAAAAAAAAAATATAAACAAAAATTCATTTTTTTTTTTTCATTCGGAAAGATCCAGCAACATGTCTTTTAAAGTTGGTCTTCTTTGTATTGCAATTATTATGGTGTATATACATTGTATTGTAAAATAATGCAATTTTTGTTTTCATCACATCTTATGGATTCTTCTAGATTATTTCAGACAGCAGATTCTTTCTTTCTGTAATCATCATCGTTATTTAGTTGCGCATAACTCTTTAAATTTGATTATGTGATGTTGAAAAAAAAAAACTAAAACCAAAAAACAACATAAAACAAAAAAAAAAAGAAAATTAAGAAAGAGATGCAAATAGAATAAAAAAAAAAAAATCAAGTATGAAAGAAAATACCATAAAATATCACACTGACATGATATCCATGATAATGCATTGATTCCATGTACATTCATTGTGTATATATATATAGCTATACGTAATGACTGACTGACTGACTAGGACTACGACGATGAGTCAATGTATATATAGAAATAAACAAACGAATAAATTTCTTTGGTCTTTGTTGTCTTTTATTTTTGTTTTTTTTTTGACTTTCAGGATTGAGGTATCTGATCTGATGATCGTATATAATACTTGATGACAGTATTATGTGACATCTTCAGTCATAATGACCTCCGCAAAAACTTCATATTAAAAGAATTAAAACTTTAAGATGTGCAGATTGGAAATCTCGTATTATTTTGAAGTTCATTATTATAAGACGACATCGCATATTTTAGTTGTTTTTGTGTTTTTGTTTTTTTTTTTTTGCAAATTGTTATATTTAAAAGTTTTGAATTTTTTTTTTTACATCTAATCTGAATAAAACTGTCCATCTGGTTTTGTTCATGGTAATTTTGTTAAAGTTCCGTAGAAGATCGATTTGAAAATTTAATAGACTTTATGAAAGAAGAAATTTATTTTAGGACGTAATTGCGACATTTTCAATTTGATTGAAGAAAACGTATTTATTGAGGTATAAAGTCCGGTGAGGAAGTGATTTAAAACATATGTTCGGTGATTTGAAGTAAGATTCGATGTCCTGTGTTAGCTAAACCAGTAAAGCAGTTTTGTTTCTTTATTTCTCTATAAAACAAGCTTTTTGGGAACCTGAGAGCGACTTTATGTTCCCAAATGACTTTCAAACGAACATTCAGATTTTTTGTTTAAGTTAACTAACTACACGGTTGAAAATTTAGGTATAAAACTAATAAATTTTTCCAATTCGTATAAATCCTGACTAAAATCATATTACACTAATAAATAGAGAACGTATTAAAATCAGTATGTGTTCTAGATTAATTCAATAACTTATAAAGATAAAATTATTATTTAGCAATATATTAATTTAATATATTATACATATTAGATGTTTTTATATCTTGGAATATATTAATTTAATATTCTTATAGGTATATGAATCAAGTTTATAGTCATTTCATATTGAATTTGTATGACTGTAGGTATTATAATTGGATCTTTATTAATTTAATAAGTTAATTTCATATTCATATTTATAAGAATAACTTTTTTTTTTTTTTTATATTACAGCCAAAACTTAGGTTTTGAACCTTTAAGTACTTGCGGTACGTTGACTATTTGAAAAACGAAAGGATAGTTAGAGGAAAGGGAAGAAAAAGGAAGAAGAAAAGTTTCCTGGGAAAGAGCGAACAGTGTTGTTAATATTCGTCTTAAACCTCTGTATGTCATAAATAAAATAATAATAGAGAATTTTTTGGATTTTATACCAAAATTATATTAAATAAATAAGAAAAAGGTATTATTTTTCATATTACAATTTATAAAAGTAAATACCCTTTATGGCATACAAAGTGCCTCAGATGGGATCATTTACGCGCTAGGTGGCGCAATAACCCAAGTAACACCAATAATGCTTATAGCACGAAAAATTCAAAATAAGCATTATAACTGTCGTGAAAGCAACAAGTAGCATGATAAAGGCATGACAATTATTGTACAAGCATTATAAGTGTCGAATAACAGTATATAAGCATTTATTTCACATGCTATGCTTTGAAGCCAATATAAGATGCATTATAACTGCTATAATGCTTATTTTATTGTGCTAGTAGCATAATAAGCTAGATTTCAGCACAATACTACATTATTTTCTATATTTTATATAGTGTTTTTATGGCGCTTAACCCGAAAGGTGCTTTCTTGCATAAATTTCATAAAGACGCAATATTTAAAAAAAGAGTTTTTTCTAATTTATAGTTAAACTAAATTTTAATTTACAAAATGGATAAATTTACTTCGACCTGGAAAAAATTATAAAAAAATGGCACTTTATACAGGCGTGCAAAAACAATTGACAAAAAGTTAGCTTTTAGATTCACCGAAAAGAATACAATTGTATATATCGTTTTACATGTTTTTTTAAGTACTTTACTGTGTCAAAGTCCCGAATCTCTATCTTGTCTCTAAATCGATGTAATTGCCTGTTGTAATTTGGCGAAAGTACATATCTAACATTTATCACTACAACAAACTGTCGAATGTGCTTTTGGGTTAATTTACTTTTGTCATTATTTTTTAAAATGCTAATTTTCACTTTGAAAAAGTAGCGAAAGTGTCAGATTAGTGTCTTTGTCGTTGTGAATTTTTAATTTAAGCTTAAAATTTACTTAATCTACACTCAGTAAAGTGACGAATCTTTTAATTATTATAATATTTCTACAATAATCCCTATTTATGCATAATAAATAGCTATTATTATTTCTTTGACCTTATTTACGTATTTAAAAATTGTTTTAAATGTTTAGTTGATTTTAAATAGAGAACCAGAATTAAAAGATTTTGTTATAGCATGAAAAATGTCACGTTAAAAATTGTTATTTGCAAAGATTATTCTATTATAAATAGATGTTGTGGGTGTTCGTTCGGTATTCAGTTTATAAAATTGAATTGTGATCGATTGTGATCGAGTTATAATTAAATGTCAAGTGAAAATTTATAAATTTTAAACGTTAAATTAAAGTAAAATTTATTCCGATTAAAAATTTTAGAAATTTTCATTCATTAAGTTTACCAAATTCAGGTAATGAAAAAATGATTATTAATTAAAAATCGAAAGTACCTGTAAGGTTATAATGTAAGGTTGCAATAAATGATATGTAACATATATAATGAAAAACAAAAAACAGGTGAATTGTCAGTTATAGAAAAATACCAACTTGACATTCACATAAAATGAAAAGAAGCTGCTCGTAATTTAAAAAATATTCAAAAGGAAAAGACTCAAAAAGATAATACACTTTTGGCGTTTGAATTTGATTTACAAGCCGTTTTGATTACCCCTAAGAGAGCTACTAGTCCATTTTTCTACGTAAAGCTAGCAGTATATGTTTTAACAGTATATAATTTAGGGGATGCTTCAGTAGAATGCTTTTTCTGGGATGAGACCGAAGGAAAAAGTGGAAGCATTGAAGTTTCTACCAGCATATATAAAAATATTATGCAGTATCCTGAAGTAGAAACTGTATTTATGATGTCTGATAATTGTGGAGTATACAACAGAAAAATACTAAATTTGTGTGAATGTGCTTAGAGTTAGTTAAGAGACACACACGTTACGTTAAAATAATAAATCACATATATTTTGAATCAAGAAAAAGCTTCATACAATGCGATTCAATACATCAAAAAAAATTTATGACGGAAAATGACTTCCGGTGTGTACTCCAGAAGAATGGCTTCAGCAAATAAGAAATTCACGGAAAAATCCATCTCCGTATAGCGTTTCTTCGCTTCTCACACACAGATTTTATAGACTATGTATAATTCAGAGAAAGTTTTTTTATAGGAGACGAAAACAACAATATTCTCTTTCAAAATTTTTGTTTGGTTTCAGTATTCGAAGGTCACCTCCGGATAAATTGCATATAAAAACTGATTATGAGCAAGTTTTTATACAATACAGTTTAAAGCAAAGGAGAGGTTACCCTTCGAACTTACAACAAATACGAGCCTTATCGATAAGATTTTCAATATCAATGGGATTTAGAAAAACTGTGCGATGAATTGCAAATTCCAGTCTATCACGTATTTTATGAGAATTTGACGCCCTCTGGTTTAGTAAGAGATGCTTTTGCAATAACAGATATTTCTGAAGAATCCGATTATGAACAGCTTTAAGATTGAAGCCCTTTCATAAATAAACTTATTTAACTTTTATACTTAATAAAACGAATTGTTATGTTTTCTTTATTATTCGTTATTATAGATAGAAATTTTAATTGTTGTTTTCATTTATTTTTATATAAAATGTTTTGGAATAAAATTTATTTTGTATTTTCTATTCCAATACAAAATAAATTCTATTACATTCTATTACTTATATACTTTTTACTAATTTTTTAAATATTAATTTCAAGTTTTTCAAAAATTATATGCAGATTCGCTACTTTATGCAAAAAATTTAACACGAAATTTTTAGGAACTTTATACAAACTAACAACAGCAAACAAACGAAACTGCAATTGCTTTTCGTCTTTTTCGCAAATCTTTGCTTTGCCCAAATATTTTTCACACTTTAAAAATAAATTATTAAACAATTATTAATAATGAAGCCTATGCAAAAAAATCAAAGCGAAAAGTATAAAACCTGATTTTACACGAAAGGTTAAAGTTTGTTTTTGTCCTCCTGAAAATTGTTAAATTTACACATTCGCGAGTTTGCCATTGAGGGGACGATATGTTAAAAACAATAATAGTCCGCAATTTTCAAATTTTGTATCAAGTGATGTAATTACTGATTCGCAGTCTAGTTTAGTAGAAACAAATTTTATAACAGAAAACGTTGATGAATGTACCAGTAACTGGGATTTGGAATTATCTGATATTAATGATGAAAACATTGAAGATGGTGAAGATGAAATTTTCAATAACAACATTGAAAATAATGTATTTTGTCGAAAGTTTTATCAGCATGTAATGGAATTCAATATATTTCAAATAATCTACACAATTTAGATTTTATTTTAATTGGGGATAATTTCGAAAACCAATGGTTTTTGACAAAAACAAATCAAATAGGAAAAATAATCAGAACCATTTCTTATAAAAATAAAAATAAATTTTTGGTGTTTCTTTGAAAAGCGCAAATAATTTATTTGAAATACCAATGAGATCTTCTATTTTGAATATATTCGTATCTAACTGTAGAGAAGAAAATTCACCAGATTTGTACATGATAGATGACATTAAATTTAAGCTTGTACCGATTAAATATAAAACGAACATTGTTTTTATCCCTTTACTACATTCGTGTGACCATTAAACTTTTTTTATTAATTTAATTTATTAAGAAATGAAATTATAATATGTAATTAATAAATAAAAATTCCTTTAATTTCTGAACTTAAAAATATTTTTATTTTAATTTTAATTTTATCTAAAAGTCTAAAAGAACATTGTTTTTAATTCAGGTATTTCGTATTACATAATTAAGTTTGACGTTTAAATGTTATTAAAAGCTACATGTATTTCGGTGTCGGAGCTTAAAGGAAATTCCATTTCTTCGACATAAGCTGCAACATCTTCAAGGTTAAAAGAAGGCTTAGTATTGAAGTGCATGTGACTCCGTTTAGTTGCTGGCTCTCTTAGAATTTCTTTCGTTCTTGTTTTGTTATTTCTTAGTTGAATAATGAGCCAATCTTTTAAATGATTTTGTGTGTAATTTGGATCTTGAATATAAATAAATGAAATAAAATATACTTAAGTAAAAAAAAAATATACCTTTCATCAACATTATTTCGAACATGAAGTCTAAAATGTTTTTAAGTGATATAAATGCCAGTTTCGGTTGACCACTTCGAGAAACAAATTATTTCCAGAGTACCATGCTTCTGGAATAACTGTAAGGGAATAAATCTTTTTTGGATTCATTATCCCTACAGTTTTGTTTTTCTGGATTACTTTGAAAGACATCTATACGCAAATAAATTTATTTTTCCTTTAAATTTTTTCAATAGAACAAAAGCAAGCATTTAAAAAAACTATTAATCATTAGTCGAGTAACAGCACTATAAATGTACTATAATTGCATGAATGCTATTACTCGACTTATTAGTCGAGTAACAGCACTGTCCCTAAGGTTTCTCTATACACTACACCTACAACTATATCTATGAAATGAATTGTAATGCGTTATATTATAGTGTACCACTTTTTTAATACTCAACAAAACAAGTGCGATAGCTCAGTGGTTAGCGTGTTGGACTGAAAATCAATTGGTACGTGGTTCAAATCTCAGCGAGGTAATTTTAAAATATTAAAAAAAATGTAATTAAAATATTGACTTCTACGAAAAATTAATAAATAGAAGGGATGATAAAAAAAAAAAAAAAATCTTAAAAAAATAATATTTAAAAAAACATTTAATAAAAATCCGAAAAAATAAAAGAAATAATTTTTTTTTCCTGTTTTACGGTAGAATTATTACATTTATGAAAATGCTTTTACCGTGCTAATATAATGCTTCTGAAATTGCTTTATAAATGCATAGTAAAAGTCGTTTAATAGCACGCCGTGCTGTAATTGTGCATTTACTCGACACATACATCAACAATGAAGCATTATAAAGTCGCCACTTTGTAGATATAAGTGTAGTATAAATGCATTATAGCAGTTATATGACTAATTTTGCATGCTTTAAGCATAGTAAATTAGCATTAATGCAGCATTAATGCAGCATTAATGCTTCTATAATGCTCAAATTGTTACTTGGGAAGTAGAGCGCCTGCCTTTCAACCGAAAGGTCCCGGGTTCGATTCCCGATGAAGCAAACAAAAAAAAATTGGTTTTTCGAGCTGGTCTAGTACCCTTTGTCATTGAAATATAATAAATGACAAAAAATAATTGAGAGTATATAATATAATCTGGTAACAAATTAAATAAAATGAAACTATTCTATTTAAAAAGGCTTAGTTCCTGACAATAGTAGTAGTTTTTCCACATTTAATTTGCCAGTAATTTGTTAAAATAAATACTCAAATTATTGTAGATATTGTAGTGTAAAATTGCAGTACCGTACTTAAATAAGCACAAAAAGGTGATTCTACCTAAGTTACTGTCAGGATCATAAAAAAAAAAGAAAAAAAAATTATGATACTTACGAAAAACATTGTCCAAGTTGAATCTAAACTATTTTTAACAATCAAATTTGGTAAATTTAAGTCTTGTTCAACTTCAAAAGATTTATGAAAAATATCAAACTTTATATTTAGAAATTTTTTACACAAGAAAATGTATTTATTGCTGAAAAAAAACAATATAAGTAATTTGCAAAAAACTTAATAATTCTTCTTCTTCTCAAAATCAATAACTCTCTAAGTAAGTCTAAAGTAAGTCTAAAGTTTAAAGCTAAAGTTATTTCACTCAATATTTTCTTATTAGGTTGACTTAACATGCCAAGTTTAATGTTATGCTTATGCATAATGTTAAAGTTTTCACAAGTAAAAAAAAAAGCTCTTTGGGCTTCGTCCTTACATTTATATAATTTTTTTAAATTTCTGGATAATTGCTAAAATATTGATGCTTCGATTCATACCTCATTCTAGAGTATTGATTTAATGAGCCCAATTTTTTCCATAACATTCAGATAATGAATAAGAATATGTTGTTTAGGGATTAGTTTAATAATAAAAAAAATGTTACTCAATTAATTTTTCAAGCCTATTAATTACAACAAAGTCACTATAACATAATTGATTAGAATCGTCACTAAATTTTTGTACTTACACTTAAGCGTAACTCACAGCAATTATTTTACTGATCCTTATACATTCAAAAATTTATATACTGCACTTGTTCGTCCTCACCTCGAATATGCTTGTCTGATCTGGATGCCTTATTATGATAAACATATTAAGAGAATAGAGTCTGTTCAAAAGAATATGATTAGGTTTTGCCTACGTAAATTCAACTGGCAACCTTATATTACTGGATATTTAGCTAAATGTCAACTTATTAAGCTTTCTAGTCTTGAGGCTAGGCGAAATGCTGCATCCGTGATGTTTTCCTATGATATCTTATCTGGCAGAATAAAATGTCCATCTATTCTTCGCCGTTATAATATCTATGCTCCAGTGCGCGATTTCAGAAGCCAAAGATTTTGATATCTTCAAAATCATAGAACGAACTATGGTTTTTCCGAACCTATAGCAAACTCTCAGCGCTTATTTAATAACAGTTTTTCAGTAATTGACTTCAACTACAGTTGATTCGTTTTTAGGAGAAAAATCATCACATTTTTTGATACATTACAATAATTCTTCTAATTTTAATTAATTATAATTTTATTCTACAAATTTATTAAAATTATTCTCTATTATCATTTGAATGTACTGCCTACCTTTATAATTACTTTATGGTAGGCATTAATGTTATTTTATATTTGAAATTATTTTTATATTTACAATTTTTGTTTTCTATTTCTAGTTTTATTTTATTTTAGTTTTTAATATTTTATAAGCAAAATCTGTAAGGGACTACCCAGTGGATTGAAATAAATAAATAAATAAACTTATTGCAAGTATTTATTGTTAAAATTACTTCAGACATTTTAATTTTAATTTATTGTTAATAAATTACTTTAATTTTTTTAAAATGCTTCACAAGAACAGTGCTTAAGCTTCAACTTCTTTTCGCAAACTGCATCATATCTAATTTGTTTTACGTTATATAAATTTCTATAAACTTTATAATAATGTAAATAGTTATTAAATGGATAGGAGAAACGTCTTAATCGAATAATATTAACAAGTAAATAATATTAATTTAATATTATAAGTTTATAAAACAAACTATAAGAAATTGTATCATTCTAAAAAGTACATTATATTAGCGCTCCGCTTTCCGTCAGAATTCAGAAAGTACCGCTTGAAATTAACAATTTAATATGAGCAACTTATAAAATTAATACTGAATAAAATATAAATGTAATAAAGAAATACTACTAAATTTATAAGATTATTTTATAAATTAATTTTGGAACATTTTTTTATAAATTTACTTTATAAAATTTATGAAAAACCATAATAAAATATATTATTTTATAACTTTGCCATATTATAATAATACTAGGGGCCCCTGTTGAGTAATTATACTTCAGTATGAATTCAAATTTAAAGTTTTAAAAAAAACAGCAATTTACGTACTGACATAGACTTCGCACGATATAGCAGAAACCACTCGTGTTTAATAAAAAGTTTTGTGGTTAGTAAGTTTTATTTAGGACATATAAATACACGTCCCTCATATACTGCTTCGTTTCTGATATATTCCCTATAGTGAGTGGCATTTAGTGGATAAAATTACTAAAAATAAAAAGTTTTGTCATTAAAGAGGTACGTATATATATACCTACATAATACATAATTTTAATAAAAACTATATTATTACTACAAATAACAAAAATTTAGAAACAGTTACTTAAAAAGATAAAAATGAAGAATTAAAGTGATTTGGTTTTTTTGTTGTTTTTATATTTTTTATTTTAGGTGAATTTGTTTTTTTGTTTTTTTTTCATTCGCAAGTATATAATATAAAATATAATAACTGATTTGTTTACTTTTGTTTATTATTTTAATAAGTTCTCACTTATGTATAATGTATTTGCTGAATAATAAGATCGTATGTATACAAAATGTTCAACTGTGTGCGCATTTTTGTTTTATATATAATCTTATATATTATATATATTAGAAGTTCATTAAGGAATAGGAGAATCGAAATAAAATAAAAAGATGTCTACTGCGCAGGACCTTAAATGCTTGTCAATTATAATTATAGATTTCTATATTATGCACAGAATTTATAAATTTTACTTATCAAAATTAATATATTTCATATATAAATATAGTAATATTATTTATTAATTTTATATAAACTAGCTTATTAATAATATATAAGAATAATCAGATCAAAGTGATTTATAATTAGAGGATATATTAGTTTTATATATGAAAATATATATGCATAACGTTTATACGAAAAAAGCTATTAATTTTTATACCTAAATTTTCAACCGTGTACTTACTAAATTAAATTGTGATATGTTCAGGACTAGCATAACTATTTGGCCAAAAACAGAGCTGGTTTTGTAATCAAAACTTATGGTATTTATGGTTTTTGACGTACAAAACAAACATGTATAAAACTTTGTGGAGTTGCGCAAAATACAATACGCATTTGAGAGTATCAAATTTATATAGTAAGTATCTTAAAATTTATATAAAAAATGTCTTAGAACTGAAGTTAACAAATATTTTAACATAGTAATCGTGACGACTAAAATTTCTTTTTTGAAGGTTATTCTATAATACACTGTTGTTGGCTTGTCTAACTTTACTGTCAAACTGTTGTATAATATGGAAAATAATATAATAATCTAAAGTGTAGATATTTTTTATAGTTGAAGTTGAGCTCAAAACTGAACGCTAAATTGTTTGAATGTATTGAATTGAGATTTCTCTTTTTTGTGGTTTTTTGTTACTGATATAGAATCTATCAGTAACGTCAGTAAAACCAGGAGATTGAGCGTTAAACTGTTTTATATTTAAGGTTAGAAGTCAACGAAGGTTACAAGTCAACAAACCCACACTACATTATAGAATGACAATAATAATTTTAAACTTGAAAATTTACAGATTTGAAGGTTTATTTAAATTTAAAACTATTAATTAGAAATGTCTAGTTTATTGACATTTAATTTTGCTCATTAAATACAAGGAAAAGAAGGTGAAATAATATTAGAAAATACTTAGGAAAAATTATAGGAAAAACCATATGAAAAAGTATAGGAATAAACTAAAGAAAAGTGCTTGAAATGATATTTGAAAAAACTTAGAAAAAATTATAGGAAAAACAATATGAAAAATTATAGGAATAATACAAGAAAAAAAGGATGTTGAAATAATATTGAAAAAAACTTAGGAAAAATTATAGGAAAAGCCATATGAAAATCATAGGAATAATTTTTGGTACAAAGTGTGGAAATATAAGGTTAAAATTCCTTTAGGAATAATGATAGGAATTTATTGCGGAAAAATAGTAAGAAAACTATGACATCATTAATTTTTATTAGATACATTTGATTTAAGGCACATTTCCAACATTGGTACATTTTAAAAAGTGACCACTTTCATAGGAAAAAACATTGGAATTTTAATTAATTTTCAATCAGCTTTACCGAAAATATGTACCATTCATTACCATTCATTACAATGTCGGAAAAGATATTTGGAAAACCAATTGGAATTCTCACCAATTTGGTCAATTGGGTTAATAAAAAATTTTCAAATTTAGAAGTACAGTTTTTAAAAAAATTTAAAAATAACAATTTTGATTACATGAATTTGTATTGCAAAATAATTATCTAGACTATCTAGAGTGAAAAGTATAAATTTTCAGCTATTGTCTTGCTTTTTCTTATTTTAATTTTTTGTATTATATATCGCGGTTCCAAATGGATAAAATTTACTCAGATTATCTTCACATTTTTCTCATTCTCAATGTTTGGATTCAGACTTTTCAATTTAAATGTTATTTCGCCTATAGTGTAATATATACTATTCTGCCTGCCTCATCAACGTTTGCAAAAATGGTGGTTTTTTATATGAATTTGTTTTATTTTGTTTAATTAAAAAAAAATTATCTTAACTTCTAAGCATCATATAAATGTATAGTAATCTGATATCATCATCATCATTGTCCTGGAACCCCTTTTGTGGGGCATAGGGCGGAAATAACCTGATACAGTGATTGTTTTGTATGTATATTATTTTATAAGTTTTCTATTTTCAAATATTTGAAATAGCTTTCAAATTAGATCAATAGATCAATGTATGTAAATATTGTAGCTATAAGTTTTATGATAGCCACAAAGCATTATATTTTTATTAATTTTGCTGTCTCCTATTTTCTATCCAATGTTTTTTGCTGTAGTTCCACAAATCTTAAGCAGAATAGTTTTCTGCAAATTATAAAAGTTGATTTATTAGCAAAAGACTTGTGTCTGCAGTTTCAAAAATAAAATTTCCAATATGGAATTTCTAAGACCGAATACACAAAGACAAAATACACTTTGGATGAAAGCAATTTCTGGTTTCGCGGGTTTTATATTTAAGGATTTTGTCTTTTTAGAATTTTTTTTGGAAATTTTATCCCCCTGTCACAGCAAAATCGTTCTAGATAATAAAATTACAGTTAAATTGTACACGGTGTTAAATCGGTTAAATCCACAAACATTCCATAAAATGTGCAATCTTTACATATGTAAAGATGTCCTGCCCGCATAGTTAAAAAATTTGGAATTCTTGGGAAGGTTAGAATCAGTGGTGTGCGATGTAAACTACATTTTATAGATTACGTTATTTTCTACACGTCGACAATACTTCGTAGAAAATAACATTATGTCTATTTCATTGCGTATAGATAAAAAAAGCAAAATTATATTTCAGTTATTCAGATCCTCTGTTTCTTGAAGTACTCCAAAGATTGATAACTATTAATCAATTCACCAATATGGTCACAAAAAACTTTACATTTTCTTTAATAATGTTCTATGAATTCATCATCAAATTTTCTAATGCATTGATTCGACTATTCTAGAATCACATTGTTTAATCCTAATTCCACTTTTATCAACAAAATATTTTTCCAAATAAACTTACTTAAATTCTTTTAAAATAAATGTCACTTGACATGTGAATTTTTTATTTAAAAAACATCTTTTGCAGTGTTACTATGCCATATGAAGTGTTGAGACAATTTCAAATCTGCAAAAAAAAAATTTAAAAACTTAACATTTTTGAAATACATAATTGCAAGCTTTAGTTGATGCACGATGGTTTTGTAGCGTCACAAAAATTTCACATAATTCCATCAGGCAGGTTCAACCATATTCACGTCGATTTAGTGGGCCGATTTGGCCATTTCAATATGCTATTGTCGAATACTATAGCATAAAGAACAATAAAATACAGATCCTTTGATAAAAAATTTTAGACAATTTTTCAGCTGCTTCAGAATGTCCAGTTAAGTCCTAAACATGTAAGAAAGGTTGCTCTCCGATAGCATTATGCCTGAAATACATGTGCTGAAATACTATGCATGCATCGCAGCAAATATAAATTAGAATATATGGTTTTATATGGAACCAATTAATGCCTGAAATACATGTGCAGAACTATGCATGCATCGCAGCAAAAATAAATTAGAATATATGGTTTTATATGGAACCAATTACATGTAATTCTGCACGCAGAGAATTTGATGCAAGATATCTCTATTTCTATTTTTTGCTGCGCAGCGGCAGAGCTACCAACACGAAAGATTGTAAAAATTCTCATTTTACTCATACTAATAAAAAAATAATGACAAAAGTCATAAAAGTTATTTAATATTTACATATTTATTATTGTATTTTGTGGTAAATATAGGTTATAACCAATTTTATAAAAATTTATTTTAAATTAGTTAATGGAAGAAAAACTAATTGATTTGAAATGAATGGAAATTTCCCTAGTCCATAGTCTAGATTTTCTTTCTTTTTTGTTGATAATTTTTAAAATATTTAGATATATTTAGCATTAATTTATTCATATAATTATATTTTGTTACAATCAAGATATGTGATTAAAATTTTTTCAATAATTATTAAATTAAAACTTTTATTAAACACTTTTAATAACTTTTAACTTTAAAATTTTTCAAAAAATTATTTTATTTAATATTTTATTACTGTACAAACAAATTGTATGTGTATATCTACTAATTGGCGTTAATTATCTACATTATTTCAAGACAATTTAAACAATTTTTGACAGATAAAATATGCACATGTGTCTGGTACACAGATATGCATGCATATCTGCATGCAGCGATGCATGAGAATTCTGCGCATGTATTTCCCACTTTATCCAACAATAAAACAATCGTTTAGGATTGATGGAATAATTTTTCCACCCATCAATTAATAAAACTGATTCTGCACTCATTATAGCCTTAGTTAATGTAATATATTTTTTATATGCTTTATCATGCCAAGTTGTTGGCAGTGCTTTCTACAATGCTAATCTACTTAAAAAATTATTGTTTACATCACACTGATAATCATAGTTTACATTGCTTTTATTCTAATCAGCATATTTCAAATTGTTTACACTAAGGTCTGCTTCAAAGTGTAGACAATTAAACATTACACGGAAAGGAGCAACACTGGTTAGAATAGCAGGGTGATCTGATTGAACTTTCAAAAACATTGAAACTCGTTGAGCTCAGATTGAGAACAAGCGTTGCTGAAAAACTTATAACAGTATTTATTTTTGAAATTCGAATGTGATATAAAGAAGCTAGTGAAGTCAATATTTATACACTAGTAATTGACAATTTGCAAAACGGTAGAATTAATTGCTTTTTTTTTTTAATTTATAAATTTTTATGTTGAAAAATTCTAAAAAGATGAATCTCAAGGCAAATTGTTCTATATGCTATGTATAGTAAGTAGAATATATGAAAATAAATTGTGCAATATGTTCATCAAAAGATGTAGGTATCTATAATTATTTTTGATTTCTATGGTTTTAATTGCATTCATATTTGTGTGTGTGTGTGTTTTTTTTAAACAGGTTCACTGTAAATAATATCTTAGTTCTATCTTGGGACAGTATTTTTACTAAAAGTCGTTTCAAACTGACATTATTTCCAATGACGTTGAAAGATTCTATAAAACATTAAATTCCAGAAATTGTTATTGTTGATTTTAATTATTTTTATTTTTGTTCATTTTAGAATATACAACATGAACGCGACTATTTGTCTTTTGAAACTAATTAAGTTGACAAATTTTTTCCTATTTGTTGTTAATATGATTTGACAGCTCAATCACGATCTAAACGTTTTCAAGACTAGTTATAATTTTTAAAATATGACTGAAGCTAAACAAAATATACCATAGATACCCTTCAAACAAAACAGAACTTGATAAATGTCAAAGTATCTTATCAATAATATATTTTTTTTTAATTATCATAATAATGATATGTCACTAGATTTTTAATTGTGATTGTCATTTAATTAAGAATATTTATTATAAATAATCGTCAAGCTAAAGTCAAATATTGTATGTGTATAGGAGACGAACATTGAGTTGTTTAATTATGATTCGTTGATTTTTGATGATAATCGTGATATTAAATCCGATTTTACAATAAAATCTTAATGTTGGCTGATAGGTTATAAATTCTATTTTTTTTTTTTTTACTTTTCTTCTATAATGCAGGTTCAAAAACGAACAAAAAAATGGATAAAATGATGATAGTAAATATTGATATAATTAGGCATGAATTGATGATTTAACAGCACAATATATTATTAAGTAGGTTAATATGACGTGTTCGGTTTTTTTAATCCGAATCTTTTTTTTAAATTTTTTTTTTTTTAAATCTCATTATTAAATCTACAAAACACGAAATGTATTAAGGTGATATTTTAAATTGAATGAAACAAAGTTTACAAATTGTTGTATTAATTTTATGTATAAAAAGATAAATTCGTTATACTTTCAAATTGATGAAAACAATTATTTTATATACAAATATAGTTAGATACAGTTTTGGATGCAAAACTGAAGTGCAAAGAACGTATTTAATAGAAATGAAGAACTCAATTTTAAACAAAAAAATGTATACTGCAAAATATTTTACATCCTGAATTGCAAGTTAACATAGTAGTTGTTGAAAATCAACGCAAAGAAATACACAAAAACCCTGAGATGTAAATATTGAACTATCTGAAAAAAATCATTCGTTGTCTTATTAAAAAACAACCTCATGAACTGATTATCAATAAACAGATAAATTTTACTATACGCATATAAAAAAATACTCCACCAAATTATAAAAAGAACAGTTTTTATTCGTGGAAAAATATAGGGCCACATAGTCCTCGGCAAAAATTACAATAATGGCCTTAATAATGAACTATTATAAGGATGGTCTTGATAAGAACTATAGTATGGTAATAATCTCCATACAAAGACAAGAAAAAGAAGTTTTGGTTATGATAGATAAAAAGAGTTGGATTAAGCAGGTTTAAGACCTTCACTACCGTGCTGAAAAGCGTATGCAGAATGTTGATATTAACCCTTTACCGCCGGCTACCGGTTCTCGTTGTACGATCGTAATGAATTTTTAAGAGTAGTCTATTTTTAGTTCAAGAATTACAAATTTAAAATTTGTGGTGATAGTCCCGCCGGATCCGGAGTTGTGGCCTGTACTATATATAGTACAACCGGCGGATATGGGTGCAAAAATCAATATGAAAAAATATATAAGAATGAAAAAATAAAAATCTAATATTTATGTTAACTTTATTTATTTTTATTGAGAAGAACATAACCATCATAAAACATAAACATAAATTCTTTAAAAATTTAACATATGATATTCTGCAAAGCATTTTCTTTTTATACATAATGTTTTTCTACATATTTTACAAGAGTACATACTTCTTAGATGACACACGACACATCTAAGTTGAGTGTGCATTTTTTGAGGAACATGTTGAGTTTTTTCTTTTTCTACTGATGAAGAAGGGTTCCTTTTTTTTGATTATAGAAGTGCTTGCTCTGGCTTCTTGTAATATTTTGCATACTATAGACCTCCGAAAATTAAGCTGAGATGAAAATTTGTCATTGCTATTTCCTGATTGAATGTACAATTTCCATGCATTTACCATTGTTAAATCGATCAGATATGTGAAAATGAACCACCACCATTTTTTCCTTTGATAGCAATTCTATACGAATTTATATTTTGATCAGCGTTGTCAACACCTCCCATGTTTGCATTATATGTTGCATACACTTTTGGTTGACCAATTTGTACTTTTTTACGGTCAACTTTGGACCAACGTTTTACGTGATGCAACAGGATCACGGTATCAAAATTTGTTAAAATTCAACATACGCTATTATCTATCCATTGCACAGCAAGTAACTCGGTTGTACTATCATATCTATAATCAAATGTGCCACAAGATTTATTTTTAAATGTTTTTCAAATGGGCAATATTTTAAACGATTTTCTCGAATGGTACCTGTTGCTTCTGTTGACTGTGGTATCATTTTCAAAAAATCAGTTACTGTTTTTGGACCAAGCGGAATCAACCGCTTATTTTCATAATTTTTTCCGCAATATACGTCAAAATTGTAGCAATAACCAGAAGAGCTGCATAACATCCAATTCTTATATCCAAATCGAACAGGTTTTCCTCGAATGAACTGCTCAGCTGAATGTTTCCACTTTTAAATAGAACCTCTCCCTCCACTTTTAAATAGAACCCGTTACCTAAGTCTTTATTAAGTCGGTCATTTATATGACTTATTATTCCCAATCCAATTCCCAATATTATTGTTGAAATAGTGCTTAGAGGTATAATAGTTTTAGTAAAACGTAGTAATAAATAGTGTAAATCTTTTAATTAGTCTTAAACACATAAAAACAACAATAATTAATTTTGAAATATTGATATATGTAATAAAATTAAATTATTCATATTATTTTGATCCCATATCCGCCGGTTGTACTTTATATAGTATGCCAAACTTTTCACAAAAAAAAAAATGATTAAATTTATTAATAATTTTTAATTAACATTCAAGCTATTTTAGTTTTTATTTAATTAACACTTTTCAATTTAATTTATAAAATAATTTAAAATTTTAATAACATTTTTTAATAATTTTATGGTCAAAGGTACATTATTTAGCAATTTCTAAAAAACACTCATTTTCTAATGAATAAAATTGACACTTAATCAAATTTAAAGCAAGTGTTATGCAAATAAAAGTGTTGGTACATTCTTTAAGAATAGAATTCACAACAATTTGGCTTTAAAATCAAATTAGTTTCAGAAAAAAAAATTAATTTGTACACCCTGTTTTGCTGTACTATATATAGTACAACCGGCGGTAAAGGGTTAAAATATCATTTTATCAAAAAAGTATTAACTAAAAAAGAAATATGTGTTATATCCCCTAAAGCCTATCTAATACATATAATATGTAGATTGTGAGCTTCATTCATCATCGTATTCCATTTTTGTTAATTTTTTGCAGAATGTCACGAATTGAAGATCTATTTTCGAACCAATGAAATTAGATAAAATGTTGGTTATATTATAGAATAAATAAAGTGTAAGTCAAAACAATTTCACAAACTCAATCGGAATTAATCCTAAAACCAATTTACAAAAGTCTTATTCTTTTGCTACTACTTATAAGGCAACATCAACATATTTTTTTCAATAAAATTTATAATAATTCATTTTTTATTTATATTTGGACTTATACTGAAAAACAATACATTTAAATTTATTTGTGTTAACAAATATTCAATGCTGACCCATTTTTATTTCTTTGCGACAAAAAAATTCTTCGTGATTTTAGTAAGGATCATTTATGTCTCTTAATATAATATGAAAAGGCTATTAAGAATACTAATATGTCTAAAGCTTTAATAATCAATTGTTTACAATAAATAAATAAAAAAATAAATAAATGTTCCTTGCATCTTTAGGTAAATGACTTGTTGTAGTAGTAGTCCCGTTTTTATATTCAATAACCTAATTATATAAGACTTGGGCGAAATAGCACCACCAGGGAAATATGGATTCAAATATTGATCTTTACGTATGACAACAACCGGTTGCAGCACGACATGCTGGTACAATATAGCCACAAAATTTTTCAGCTTTTCCGGCTTCTTCGTTCGGATAAGGACTTGGAAAATAATCTGACAATTTGTCTGGTTTTTGGTATATTGATCCAGTATCATCTGGCTCGTCTGTCACCATTATTTGTTTTCCTTCTCTTTTGGCTTCAGCTACTGTGTGGGTAATACTAACAAAATTACAACAAGCAATAGAACACGTAGAGTGACATTCTGCACAAACATGCGGTTTTCTCCGCCTACTTAGCATGATCTAGAACTGAAAATAGTTCACTATGACTCCATGGCCATGTCGTAGGTGGCACTTCAGTATCAGAAGCTTACTTCAGTAGCAGAAGGTACTTTGTTCCAAAGCAAAAAATATTCGTCTTATACCAGAACAAATTGTTGCAAAAAGCTTCTTCTGGCTATTACTCCCTAGCCTTGTTGTGGAGTAATTGGAAACATACTGTAGAAAACTTAAATTAATATTTGCTTTTAATAAATTAGTGTCGTAAATTCTCCCTAAATTAGCAGCCATTCTATGCAATTCACAATTATTCATCAATTTTAGAAGATGATGAAAAAATTTTGTTTTAACTAGGTAATTACCACTAAGCAAAATTTAAATTAATTCAATTTGGTGTCTTATTGATGTACCTGTGATTTTTAGTACAATTTGGTTCTAATCGTTATATTCTGTGTTATGGTTTATATATTATGATTATGATTGTATATTATGATTTCTTTTTGGTTTGATTTTGCAATTTGCTCAATTGCACTGTTTTCCAACCACGATATTCATATATTTCTAAACCCTCAATTTCCCGTAAATTTCCAATCTCTATTAAAACAGGGTTTTGCTATTTAAATATTTTCAATTTAACCATATTATATTAGAAGAATATATTTTTGTCAATAAATTTGAGTGTGAAAGTCTGGAAATTATATCATTCTACAAAATATGAAGTTTTTTTTCAATATTTGTAAGTAGATATTCCGTAGTATTTGCTGAAATTTATGTCCTCTTAGATAATTCATTGACTAAAAATATTCACTTTTTTTTTTTTTAAGTTTCTTTGAAGTCACATAGTAATAAGTTTATATAATTTGAAAACTTCAAAGCTCCAAACATAAATTTCATTTAATGGCATGGAAAATCCTCCTTGTGTTGTGTTGCGTATTTTGTTTTTCTTCATGGAAATGCAAAAAAAATGTTCACAAAACAAAGTATGAAGTATTGAAAGGAAATTAAAGTATTTTACTGACACAAAGTTATTTCATAGCAATTATTTTAAATAAACTCAATTCTTTGTATTTGTTCCATTTAAAATATTTCAAGCTTGATTAAACTATTTTAATAAAGTCATATTTACGAGTATATTGCACTACTGTAAACGTATTTGTTTTTTAATGTTACACTTCATGCATTGTATTTTATAGAAAATTGCTAAAAGTGTTCTGTAATCGGTGTACAATCGAAGAATACATATTTTAATATGCTATAATAAATAAAAATATTCCAATTTAAAAAAGTGATAATAAAAAATCGTATGAATGAACAAGGGTGTGAAATAGAAGTGATGGAAGTAAATATTCTTTTGAAGTTTAGATATTTAAGTCACTTCTGTTTGATTCTTTGATTAATAATTGTTTTCACTTTAATATAAAGAATATAATTTAATTGAGGAATACCTTTAATATAATGAGTTAATTAAAATTATAAAAATGTTTAATAATTTTTGCCAGTATTATGGATAAAGCTGTGTATTGATAAGACAAAAAAAAATTATTAGACATAAATCAGTAATGATTCAGGGAAATATCGATGTTGTCAATTTATTTTAATTTAAGTTAATAGAAAATAATCAAACGCTACAATTTTAAAAATGACAATGAAGTTAAGTGAAACATGAATCTCAGGGTTATTGAGTATTTATTTTTATTTGTATTTATTTATTTTTCTTAAAGGTAAGATTTGACCATAACACAATAAACTATAATAAATTGTTTTGGCAAAGCTGGATTTTCTAAGTCTGCAGAAAATTTTGAGCTAGGTAGTATGTATTATGTATATATATATAATATGAATATTTATACATATGCAATTATGTGCAATTTTATTCTTTTAAGCTGATGATTTAGAAGAACTTTTAGGCGTGCAATCAAATATAAGAGACGAATTTCTCGGAGATTTAGATAAGAATGAAATTCTAAATGAAATTCTAAACAATATTTTAGGTCTAACTTGTGATGAAAATGCTATCGAATCAGATGAAGATATGCAAACGGCTCAATTTGTAACTCATCTAGAAGCACTACATTCATTAGACGTAATTAAATCATACATGAGACACATTAGATTAAATGCAGATTTTATAGAAGAAATTGAAAACAAGATTTTCAGTTGGCCCAAACTAAAATCAAAACTTTCTTTAAAAAAAAATAATTATTAAATTTGAAAATGATGTAACACATATCGTCCATTTGATAGAAGAACGACATCATTCAAAAATTGTGATATGAATTGAGTTATGTCGTTCTTCCAGCAAATTAATGTACATACATAGAAGTAGTCATTATGTAATCGTAATGTTATATTGAATTTATTTATTTTTGTTAATAACATAATATTAGTATGTACCAATCTATTATTCTGACTGAATATTGAAGAATATATTTTTTTTTCGTTAAATTTTGATTTGCACTTATTGTATTTGTGTTTTACATATTAAAAATCATTAAATGAGTATTCATCGTTTGTATGATGCATATGTAAATTATTTTGTTGTATTATGTATATATTCTTTATTTTTCACTATCTTTACCACATTTTATTTTCCAGACAAATGCAATGCATATTTGTGCTTACTTTATTTTTATATAACTTTCGTATCTTATAGAAGAGATAGGATACATTTAGTAAATTAAAAAAAATTTAGTACCGAATGCACCATTTAAAACAAAAATTATTTTATATAAATTCAAAATGTGTAGTACAAGTTACTGATAAATGATAATTTAACATAATATTCCAAAATTTAACAATTCAAAATCTATATCATTTTTAGCTAGAAGAAAAATTTGCTTATAAAATTTAAAAATAAAAATTTAAGTCAATAATTTTTAATAATTAAAAAATTCAAAATATTTATGTTTAAAAATAAAAATGACAATCGAAATATCGATACATTAACAAGGAATCTTTGGTTGATTCAAAGATTATGCATTGAAGAGTATCTGTTATTCAGGTAACCGCATCTAATGTATTATTTTTAAAACTTTATGAAAATATAAATTATTAAATAATTAAAAAGTGTGATCCAGATAATTTCTGTTATACAGATTTTCTTAACAACTCCAGTCCTCAGGACACTGGTTCTACAAGACCAGTATAGCAAGACCGTTTCTCAATTCAATTTATTACGGTAGGCACCTCGCCAACTGCTTATTACATATTGCAATTTGGACTGAAATACACAGTAATAAAATGTCTTTAAAGCAGATTGCAAACACATTTTACTAAAATAATAAAAAATTCATAGAGTAGAACGTAGATGCTACTATATACAAAGACGAAGTATTGCAATTGCCCAAATTGGTTAGAAGCAAAATTGGATTTACAATTTTTTTTTCTCAAATTTAAACACGTACCAATAGTACAGAATGGTACATATTTTCGGAAACGCTGAACTAAAATTCCTATCATTATTCCGACAGCAATTCTAACCTTTTCTCCAACAATATTTCCACACTTTGTACCAAGTGTTATTCCTATAATTTTTCATTTGGTTTTTCCTAGAATATTTCTTACGTTTTGTCCAATATAATTACACCCTGTTGTACCTTGTATTATTCCTGTAATTTTTCATTCGGTTTTTCCTATTAGTTTTCAGACATTTTTTAATACTATTTCGCCCTGTACCTACAAAAGAAAATAATTAAAAAAAAAAAATTTGTGAAACTATAAACAAGTGTTCTTTTTTTTAATTATAAAGTATTTATAAATATTTATTTGGCATTCTGCTCTTTTTGTTCACTGTGACGAACTTCAGCATCTAAAAGAAAAATATTTCAAAGTTATGAATACAAGAATATTAGAATTTTTATACAAATAAGCTAAAACATGGAACTTAATTGTGAAATATAAAAATGTAAAAAGTAATAATGTATAAGCAGTTAATTATTACCATTATTTTTTTGCTTTTTAGTCGTAGTCTTCTCGGTTTGCATGAATCCTTGTATTTTCTAAGAGCAGTTTTCATTATAACCTCTAACGTACGGCTTGCCACATTTAATTTTAACTGTGATCCATCCATCTGCTGAATAATTTTAATAATATGGATATTTCCAACAGCCGTGCTGGTCTCATACCCCAGTCCAAATAAGAGATGTTATTAATTTAATTCTTAAAAAGTATAATTTACAAAAAAAAAATTAGTAGTTACACTAATTATAATATTATGAAATTAATGAAGAATGAGTTCAGTCCAACACAAATTATTATCAATTATAGCTCCAAAATACTTGAATTTGAAGAAAATACTCGCTTAAAAAACAATTGGGTTTAAACATTTTAAGTTTTATGCAATTTGAAGGGTGAAACTTAATATCAATAATTGGAGAATTTTTCGAGGATAAGCTAAAAAACATGATCTTAGTTTTACTATATACTAATTATCAATATATGTTTAGTAAACCATTTTCTTAACGTGCTCAGATTAGAATTAATATCCGCTATCATATTTAAAGGAGTGACTGAAGCATAAGAGAAAGCAAGATCATGGCCACAATATTCTTAAACAAATAAGGAATTTATAAATTAAAAAATAATTTGGACCTAATACCCACTTTATTGACTTTCTTACTTCTGTTTTTCAAATATGATTCAAACAATTTAATTTTCAAGTCTCTAAAACCAGCACTACACATTTTTTTGAAGACGATATCGTGATCATATCGTGACCATATTAAAGTCTTTGGTAATATCTAAAAAGAGCCCTAAACATGATTTTTTGTTGTCTACACCTTTTTAAATACATTATTGAACAAAAGTTTTGTCTGATACTAGCTGAAGAACACATGAAGTTAAATTGGCGAATATTTGCATAGCTATTTAAATATTAATTGTGGAACTTTCTATTTTGAATATATTTTATTTTCTAATTTTGAACTTAGTTTTGTATTTTAAACGGAATTATTACTTGTTATTATGTTTTTAAATGTGAATATAATATTTTTGAATGTATGAATTGTATCTGTGTGTAAGAGATCTTCTTTTTTGCTACCAATGCCTATCATTTGAGTTTGAAACTTTTATTAATCATATGCCAAAACTGATTTTAGTAAATCAATAATTTTGGCATCAAATATCATGGTTTATTGAATGAATAACTGAGCTCTTGTAATTACCCAAGGAACCAGATTTAGAATCTGTGTACATAATGTGTGCACGCATTATAATTTTAAGCACACAATAATAGGTTACCTCTTGGTATTATATGTGTATAATGTGTGCACTTTTGGGGAATAATTGTGTACAAAATGGTATACACACAGTGTGCATGCTATGCAACTTAAATGTGACGGTTCTCAATGATAATTATTAAGGTCACAAAAAGGTTTAATTTTATGAAAATGTATACACAATTTACCGCCCCAATCACAACCAAATTTTACGTTAAAGAATACTTCGTAACTATTTTTTTAATCAAAAATTGTGCAAATAGTAAAATTAAAGTTGAATTAGAACAAAATATGAAGTTATATAATAATGATAAATAATAATTCTTTTTATAATTTGCGACATTATATTCATTTTTGTTATTTATTATATATTTTCTTGCGGAAAAAGTTCCTGCAATTTCAAATTTATCATAAATATAAAGCTTTTACTTCGAAAAAATTAATGGGCTTTCCAAATATTGTATATTATATTACAAAAATTAATTCAAAATTAAAAGAGCTAGTACAATGTTAATTTTTTGTAGCATTTTAAACTTTAAATATTTAATTTTAACATAAAAAAGATTACAAAACAATGAAATTTTGTGATTTAATTGAATTTAAGCTTTGAAATTTAAAAATATTTCAATTTATAAATTTAGAAATATTGACATTAGAGATGAATCGCCATTTTTGTAATGATGAAAATGACGAAATAGGGTAAATATACCTTTGTACGCTAAATTTAATATTACTCCCATCCGTGGCCGGATTAATTTGATAACTGGCATTTTAATTTAATAGATATTATAGAAATAATAATTAGAAACAAAAATGTTTGAAAATTTTATTTCTTATTTTTAGCTTAAAAGCAAATGTATTTTAAATATGAAAATTTAGTTGAGAAAGAAGGTACAAAAAATATTTTATTTTTAACGAAGTTAACATGAGTAATAAAAAACAAATATGCTGAAAATTCTACTGCATTATTCTCCTTTGGTTATGGGGTCATAGAAGTTTGTCTAGACTCTAAAGATGTTCAAAAAAAAAAAATTTGTATTTTTCGGACTAATTCTTATATTAGTCTTTATTAACTTACCAAATTTATATTTGTCATATTGAACATACTCTATATAAAATAATATATTTTGAATAATGCTTCGAGTTAAGGTCGCCAGAAACCAACTTAAAAAATGGAACACTATTATATTTGGATTTATGAACTTTACATCGATGTTCATTTATTTTATTCAACGAGTTAAGATAATATTTTACTCAATAAAGTAATATATTTTATGTTTGATACTCATTTCTTGTAATAATAAATTATATTTTAAAGCAAAAGGTGGAATGATATGTATATGTATATGAATATGGATTTGAGTAAAGTTTAAATTTTATTTAGAGTATAAGCTATTATTAGCTAGACCAGAATGAGCGCAGCCACCACGCAAGCTTCACGCAGAAATACTACTTTCAAAGTTAAAACATATGAAAACCAATACAAATGCCCAGAATTAAAGTAGTCAACGCAGCCATCACGCAGAAGATAAAAAAGTTTTAACTTTAACGCAGGAATTCTACTTTATACAATTGTTTGCGTGCATTTTCTCTCAATTTCTACAAGCTCATGCTTGCATAAGATATGCATGTATGATGACCAAAAATAATCAAATTTGCCAATTTTCATTTAAAGTGTATCCCTATTGTGTTCTTTTGTATATTTTAATACATGGGGGCAATTGTTTTTTTGTAGATGTCCAATTTTGTATCAGTATTTTGTGGCGCTGTTGTATGCGCTATTTAATACTTATCGTTGACATCGTTTTGCATTCTGTACACTAAATTTGATGGTTACGTTTTTGATATTTAGCAACTTTGTTGGTTGCGCGATGGCTGCGATCATTCTGTTTAGAAGTAAAAAAAAATCGCGTATAACATAATGTAAATAATTTGTTTTTTTTTGCGTACAATAAATTTTTAAATTTGGACATTTATACAAATTTTATAATATTTATAAAATTTTTCTTGTTGTTTTAAGACCCCAAAAGTTTGTTGTTATAGTGCTTTTTAATGTAAATTTTTAAAGATTTGAAATTTTTGTGTGAAAACTATTCGCGTACTTTTTATTTCAAGGTGATTATTTTTGATACCTATCTTTGACTATAATTTGACAGTTTCTTTCACAATTTAAATATCATCCTCTCATTTAAAATTTTCCAAATTTTCTTTATACAAAGAAACTATTTTATTGTGGTAGCACCTGGACCTCATACCCTATGTAAAGTGATAAAATTTATCATTTGTTACATTCTAATTATGCACACATTAAACATATTATAAACTTCAAATGTAAGCAAAATATTGATGATTTGCGTCGTTATGGTTAATTTTATACATAATGGAAGTTTATGGTTATATTTTGTTTATCAATTTAACCGAAATGTGTGCATAAGGTAATTATTTTTCTCACATTTACTCTTAATTGTGACTGAACTGAATTTTTATTGTTCATGTATCAATTTTTTTTTTGTTTATTTTTTTTTGTTTATGCATCCATTTGAGTTACATTTATGTTTGTATAATTCAAAGTGTGTGTAAGTTATATACATGTGTGCAAGTTAGAACGAAAATAGTTTTCAGAAAAAAATAAAATAATTAAAACTAAACTGTCATTCTTTAAACAATCCATTTTTCTTATTTAATTTTTATTAAAAATTAAGTCGTAATTATAAAGTACACTAATTTTTTCCGGTATAAATTCCATACCGGTCAAAAAAAAAATTTTGAGAATCATGATGAAATTTTTATGAATATAAATGTAATTTCGGAGAATACTTTTCAGTTACACTGTAACAGTACATTTTGGTAAAAATTGTAACCATAAAGTTTGAATTTAAAAGAATAAGAAAAAATAAAATGATCCCTTACTGTGACCATAAATATTTTCAGAATAACAAAAGCAGCAATTTGCATACAATGTGTCTGAAATGTATGCAAAATGTGTATGTAAACTTCGATTTCAGTGTGCTTAAATACGGTTTTGGTTCCTTGGGTATTCTTTTACGTAAGAATTTAATGGATTATATTTTGTATATGTATGCAGTAGTAGGTATATGTATTGCAGTATGTATTATATTTTTAATATAGTATTAGTATATTTTAATTATCATTAAAAATTAAAACAATCCTAAAATTTGTGATTTAGTTTTTAATTGGGAAATGAAGCAATTACTTTACATACATTTATTGTACAAAATCAGTCTAATATAGATTTACAAATATGCAAATATTTCGAATTTTATTTTAATGTTCAACCAAAAATGCGTGACTACGCAAAATGGCAATAAAATATTTTATGATTTATTTATGTAAAATTTTATGAAAGCCTGATATGGAAATATTGCTGACCTATTGAAAATTTTATAACCACAAGTTGCAAAATATGATGATAACTACTTTTACAAATGTATAACACTACAATTTTTATCTTAAATTTCATTAATAAATGGCATTAAAGTTGAGTGCAGAATTAAAATAGTGAGCGTATATTCCAGTGAACACCAGAATTTTTATGACAGTCATAGCCATTGCGTAACTATCATTGGTCTGACTAAAAGAAAATTGATTTGATCTTTTTTGTTATTAAATACAGAATTTATAAAACTCCTTAAGGAGATGATGGAGAGATATATGTTTATGGGATCAGTTTAACGTATAGAAACTTTGATTTGGGTACTGTTCATATTGTATACAATATTCATTAAATTTAAAACTGTTCAAATGAAACTTTGGATTGCATCACTGTTGTTTTCAATTAATTAAAAAAAAAAAAATGTTTATTCAATTTGAAATTTTTCTTTAAACTTAAAATTTTAAATAACACTTTAATATTTTCTACTTTATTAATATGAAAAATGAACGCATTAGAAAAATTAAAACATATTCATAATTTTTAACAGCTTTTTAGCAGAGATTTTGTTAAAAATCAAATTTTTACTTTTACAAACCATAAAAAAGGCAAAACCTTAATAAAAACATGACATCCAAATAAGTCAGAACGTCTTCTTAGCTTAAGTTAATCCACCACGTTCTACATTTTTAATGATTTTTTCTTTCTATTCTTCGGAGTTTTTCATCATTAATTTGCAAAAAAAAAAAAAGAAAAACAAAAAAAAAAAAATTCAAAAAGAAAATGAAAATAAACCTACCACTCCTCGTATATGAAAAAATTGTTTTGAAAATTTTGCTTTTCGCACAATTTTTGTATATTCGCCTTCAAATAAATTTTTCTCCTTCTTTTTATTTCTTTATTTCTGTTTTCGTTGTCTTTTTTGTAATCCTCTTTGTAAATATTAAGGAAACAAGTAAAGAATACACAACGCTTTCGCATAAACCTCTTTGTATTTAACATTTTAACAAAAGGACCTAAATAATGGGCTCCAAAAATAATAATAATAAGCAATAAACTAATACAAATATCACAGGTCCTTATTATTATCGTCAGCATCATTATCATCACGAATTCTATATTATACATAATATATACATAATAATATATTATTATATGTAAGGACCTAATTTAATGTTTTGGCATAAATAAAAAGTCCTTAAAATATTTAATTTAGGACGAGATTTTGTTTATAAGGCATCCTACCTACCATAATTACAAGAGAAAAGAAAACACAAAAAAAAAAAAAACAAAAATTATAATGACTTTGAAAGCTTAAAGATAAAGAATTTCTTATTTTCTGCTTATACAAATGTTTGTATGTGTATTTGAACACTACTATATACCTACTTCAAATTTGACATTAAACATTTTAGGAATTTTTTTTTCAACAAGTTATTTATAGTAGAAATGTAAAAAAGTGAAGTTTTGTAAAGAATGGAATAACATTTGTGAATAATTTAAAAATGTAAATTTACCATTTGAGAGATGATATTTTCATAAAATTTGGATCTGCTACTTGCGTGATGTCTCCTCGATATTGATAATATATGAAAATTTCATTTAAATCTCATTTATAATTGAGCCATAGAATTTTTATTTACTTACTTATACTGTTGTAGCGACTGATGATTAAATATAAGTGAAAAAAATTGTGTAAAAGAAAATTATACTTACTTACTTAGGTGGCCAACGGACCATAATATATGTCTTGAGCTTGACTCATCAATGTCCTCCATTTTTTTCGGTCACGGGCTGATTTTCTCCAGTTGAAGATACGAAATTGTTTTAAAAAAAATTAATAATTTATAAAAATTTAACCTCAATGGCGACTGACAAAAATATAAGCGATGCAAAACGAAAGTATGTATATAACTAGTTAAATCTACTATAAAGTATGGTGTGGTCGTATATTGTGTATTGCAAGCTATCATATTTGAAGGATCTTTATAATTTCTAATTAAAGGGTCGCAGAAAAATTGCTGATTATATTAGTAGAAACTGAAATAATCTTTCAGCTTTCCTTTGATGTATTAATGTGCAAATTGTACTGCTCCTAAACCGATAACAAAACCTACAATATATATTAAGGGGAAATTAGAAACTGCAGTATTTTTACATCAAGTTGTTGCTGATCTGATGGTTAAAGTTGTAGAACAAATTTCTATTTGTATGTGGTAGCGACTCTATGTGCTATATAGTGTTGATTCTGATGGTTGAATATTGGATATTTCATCGTAATCTTAGAACGAGTTATAGAAAAAGTCATCTACTAGTATGTGGCAGCGACTTGATGTTATATAGTGTTGGGACAACGACAAATATCTTTGGCTGTCACCTATTTTAAAACTACTTACCTAACAAATTCAATCTTAAACATTATTATTTAATATTTTTATAAATAAAAACAACATTTTGTTCTTCTACTAAATCAACGTAAATAAAATATTATGCCACACTAACTCCCACCTATGGAGCTGAGCTTGTTTATTTACCTTGTATGTATATGCAAATGATTCTAAGCCCGAATAAGATTTAATGTACAAAATATATTATTTAAAACGTTTCTCATATTCTGAAAAGTTATTTATTCTGTATTTTTTTATGTGATTCCCACTATTTATGTATGTATGTATATTATTAGAAGCTAAGACCTATAGAACAGTTTGATGGAATAAATATAATTATTTCATAATATAAACTTTAATTTATGATTCAAAACTTTATGATTTCATTATTAATTGTGGTTCTGATCTAAGTGAATCAGTCAAATATTGCGTTTTCATAGCTAATTGAAAGTAACGTTTTTCATTAGGTGAATTAACTTTATATACTTTCGGACATTAACATTACACCACAATTCAGACATATGATTGAAAAAAAAAATAAAATATGTATAATTAAAAATATTTTGCTTTTGTGTTTTCATAACTTACAGACTGAATTCTTCTTTACTGATGAATACAAGATTTATACCAATCACAGGTGAAATAATATTTTGGATGATAGAACCATAAATTTATGTAAGTGAACATTGGATTGTTTTAATAATATTTTTAATTTAATTTTGTTGGATTTTTTTCAGTCCATAATCCACAAATTAATTCAGGATTGTGCTTGCGTAGCTTAAAAAAAATATAACAATAAAATTAAGTCTTAAAAAAACTTAAATATGTATTTAATAAATTAGTATAAAAATTTAAAGTATTTACTTGATAAATGGCTAATGCCGATTTACTTATTACAATAATTCGTCTTTAAAAATTCTCGTTGTCACTTATGATTTGTTTTAAATTTTGAATCATTCGAGCATTTGAGTCGGATATTAGTAAAAATATTGTTAAATTCAATGTTTCTAAATACGATAAAAGTTCATTTAATGTCACAACTTTTTCTGGATCAAATTTTGGTCTAAAACATAAAAATAAATTTAATAATACAAATAATACCTCTGTTACCATTATCACTAAAATGTGAAAGAAAGCAAAAATGAATGATAGAAACAAATCGGTGTTATGAGTGAACCTTTCATTTTTTTTGTTAATGATAGTCATTTTAGTTGTATTTTAGTTTTCAGTTAAATATTTAAAAGTTTAACATTTTATAACAATATAGAAAAAAGTATTTCATATCTATTTTTAAAAATCGAACAAATGAATCAAAAAATTAAATAATAATAATATAAAAGATAACAAATATAGATATATATATATATATTAGTATTACGTCATTTTAAATCTTGGTTAGAGTTTAGAAATTTGTTTCGTTTAAGTTTTGAAAAATGCAAGTTGTTAAAATAAAATTATTTGATTACATAAAAAAGATTTTTGTTTTTAGAAGAAATTGAGCAGCTTTCAGCAAAAAAATTCCAGCTCTCAAAGTCTTTCAAAGTCCTCGCAAAATTTTTTTTTCTTTTTTGTTAACTTGTCTGTATTACAATGATTCAAATAAGAGGTCCGGCGTCCCAAGTGTCGGGACCGAAGACCTTGAATTTTTTTTTCATTCATCAGTACAATAGTTCTTAAATGTGATTCCAGATGAAACTCCATATCAAGTGTTTAAATTGTATTTTTCTGGAAAAAGTTTATTAAAAATTATTATATATAATTTTTAAAAAATTTTCGGATCCACCCAACAGCTCTCGACTATAAAAACTGCTTACTTCAAGCGCCCGTTACTCATTTATTAAAACCCTGTTTTGGCCCAATGTTTTAGTACAAAATAGCTATATAGAAAAAAACAATATATACCTTCATTACAAAAACAAATAATTTTAAATTTTTATAAAAATTTAAATATGAAATCGTGTCCATATGAAATTTTGTCCATATGAAATTTTGTCCCGACACCATATAAACTTTCTAGTTTCAATTCCAAATTTTCAAAAATATTACTTAAACTATATTATTTATAACTTATTTAACTTTGAATTTACAAATTAAAAAAAAAACAATCCTTCCTTCCTTCGTCCTTCCAAAAATAAAAATGAAGGGAATGATAAACAATTGCATCATTAATTTTTATGAATGATTACACCGAAACATTTTTCATTTATAAAAATTCAATACACAATGGCAACATTTTTTTAAGTATCATTTTTGAATCATAGCACTGAAAGTGAATTATTATTCACTTTAATATTAGCGATAGTGATAATCATAACAGGGCCCCTTGTTACATACCCTAGAGAGTGAAGTTCTGAAATAAATTTACATTGTTTTCAATGTCGATCAATGAATGTTGAATAATGTTTCCTTTAAGGCCAGCTTTATTAATTGTATTATTATGTAAAATAACTATTTTTCCATAAGCTGTTTGTGCAGCATCTAATAATATATTTCGAAAACCCATTATACAGCCCTATAATTGATAACTAAAGCCCCTTTGATACTTATTAAATAATTATAATATGAATTTAAATTATACATATTAGCTATGTATCTACATTAGGTATGTAAATGTATATTTGTTAGAACCTAATACACAGCCTACATTTTATATTATTGTATTTAGTGGTTAGAATATTAAAATATCAATAAAATATTTAATATATAGTATGCATACTCTTTTTAAGGTTACAAGAGAATTTTCCGGTGCATCATAACTACCACCTTGATTCGCAACTGTAAATTTTTCAAAATTAAATTCACTTTATGTGTAAATTTTAATATAAAACAAAATTACCAGGCATATAATATGAAGAACTATCATCATCAGGTTGGTAAACCAAAATACTTATTAAACATTTTTCATTTGGATTTTTGAATTTTAAAAATTTTGATGCAATACATACTATAAATATAAAAATTGTTAACCATGGGATTACGCCTGAGGCTATAATAAATCAATAAAAATATATTATGTACACAATTTGTCATATCTAAAGAATTTTTTAAAATGGACATTTATAACTTATGTCTATTATTTTACCTAAAGTGAATATCAGTCAATTATCAAAATCAGTTTAGATTACAACACTAAAATATTGTATAACATTTTTAAAGCACGTAAAAAGTTATTAATGCTCATTCGGTAAGAAAAATATATTTTTTCTTTATTCTATCTTACTACATAACATTCTTTTAACATATAAACTCAAATACAAAAACTGACAGGCTTATGGGAAAAAATAGTGGGCCACTTACAATTAGATTATAGCTCGAAAACTATTGATTTTTGAATTTCGTCCAAAGGATGCGTTCCATTTTTTTTTACATATTTTGGGGTATTCAGATTTAAAAAAATTAAATATTTTAATTATTAAATATGTGTTTAAAAAGGTCTTCCATCAATTTTTCCACTGTAAAAAGCTTATAAAATAGCTTCTAATGATAGCATTAATTAGTAGACAATAGGCAAAAGAATAAGCCAAGCAAATGAAAATTTTGATTAGATTAATGTTTTAATTCAGGAAAGTAATAAAAATTTTTTTTTGTTAAAGGTAATATATATAAAATTATTATGTAAAAAGATTAAATTATAAATAAAATATAATAATAATTTATATTAATTAAATCGTAAAACAGATTTATAAATGTATTTTATAAAAGTTATTCCCTTTTCCACACCACCTTTGAGGTAGAGAACATGGCGCGTTTTTTTTAAAGTGGTATCCCCAGTAGGCCTAATCCACTAAAATCTACTAAATAAAAAGAAGTTTATCAATATTTATAAATGAGATAAAAAAAAATATAAAATACCAACGAAATTAGCTTCACTCAACTATTTTTGTCAAATAAAACACAATTGCAGCGAAACGAAAAATAAAAATAAACAAACAAAACAGAAAAGCAAATGACGGAATTTCAAAATAAAAAAATATTGTATTGAAATATTTTTAAAAAAATTTTGAATAATTTATTAATTTATTTGGAGCATCATCAGATCCAAATACATCGCCAATAAATTTATATATGTATCTAAATAAAAAAATAAATCTATAATTATAATTGACAAACATTTAAGGCCCTGCGCAGTAGACACCTTTTCATTTTATTTCGCTTCTCTTTAATGAACTTCTAATATAATAAATAAGTTGTATATAAAACAATAATGCGCACACAGTTGAAAAGTTTTTTACTCATATGATTTTATTATTCAGCAAATACATTATGGATATGTGAGTTCTTATTAAAATAAAAAACAGAAACTAACAAATAAGTTATTATAATTACTTGCAGAGAATATAATGTACATTGTACATCTATAAAATAAAAACAAAAAAACAAATGCATACATCTAAAATCAAAAATATAAAAACAACAATAAAAAAAATCACTTAAATTCTTCATTTTTTATCTTTTTAAGTAACTGTTTCTAAATTTTGGTTATTTGTAGTAATAATATAGTTTTTATTAAAATTATGTATTATGTAGGTATATACATACCTCTTTAATGACAAAATTTTATTTTTAGTATTTTTATCCACTAAATGCCACTTACTATAGGGAATATATCGGAAACGAAGCAGCACAAAACTTTTTATTAAACACGAGTGGTTTCTACTATATGGTGCGAATTCTATGTCAGTACGTAAATTACTGTTTTTTTAAAAACTTTAAATTTGACTTCAACTTGAAATATATTTACTCAACAGGGGCCCCTAGTAATTATAAATTGTAGAACATATAAAACTTTTAAAAAAATAGAACAATTATATCAGATTTCAGAATAATTGTTTTGTTTTTATTTTTTGATGTTTAAAAAGGTTGTCAGAAATGCCAAATCCAACTGTTAGCGAAAAAAATAGAAAATAGCCTTATTTCGACGACTACGAACATGTGGTTGAGCGAGTGTAGTTGGAATTGTGAGCATATACATAAGAACGTGTTTATTTTAATTTTTTCGTCGCGAATTTTTCGTCGGTAGTTGCAATTGTGTTTACCGCTTAAATAACAGAATTATATGTATAACAAAATTTAATGAACAACATAAATTAAAACAAAAATAAACAAAATATGAAATATAACAAAAATTTAAGGAAATAAAAAAAAAAGATAAATAAAATATAAAACATCACAAAAATTAAAACAAAATTTATGAAAATATTCCAAAAAGAAATTACATTATGTACTTAAATTATCCATTTCTTTAATTAAATTTGTTTAATTTTCGATTCTCTTTATTTGATTTTAGGATATTATTTTCCTGTTTGGTATTTTATTGTTTAATAAAATATTTGAAAAGGTTTTAGCTACCTCGAAAATAATTTCGCGACTGCTTGTGCCACATTTGGCACACATGGAATGAATGAACCAATCCATAGAATGATGATCATGGGTAATAAATACAAGAATTTTATTGATTTTTCCCTCTCTAAAGATACCCTAAAGAAGCGGCTTTATTCCGAATTATCTGCTTAATCTGATCCATCCCTCTAATTTAACTCATCTTGTAGTTACTAATTTTTCTCTAGTTACTGATATTACAATATTATGTAGTAGCAATTTATTCTTAAATTTAAGATTTATTAAGATTTATTAACAAAATAGATGTGCTGACTCCTATATATCTAACATACATACCAACTGTTGCCGAGCCCTGCTTTTGGATTTATTTATTTATTTTAACAGCTGATTAGGGAAACTTTATAGGTCCTTTTCCCTTTTGAAATGTGGCCCTTTTTATTAAATTATATTAATAATTTGGTATATATTTTTGTATATTATATATTTATATTATTTTTTTATTAGTTATATTATATATTAATTATTAAATTATATTTGAACCGACGTGGTTGTACTGAAAATTACATTTTCAGTAATTTTCACCATTTGAAATTTTTTTTCGGTTCTCACGGGGTTTGAACCCGTGCTCCTTCGGTCGTTACATTACTACACTCAAGTGCTTTGCCTCTCGGCTACCGAGGCCACCTGCTTTTATATTAACTAATAAATAATTTAATCTAGATTAGAATTACATATTGTTTCAGTTAAATTTCCAACGATTTATTAAAACCTGTTTTGATTTTATTACATTCTTTTTGTTTCTTCATTATTGTTAAATTTATTATTATTTTTATTATTTGTTATTTTTCTTGTTTTTTATTTTATTCTTTTACTTCTTTTTATTTTTATAATTGTAAATATCATTGTAATCTCAATTAATTATTGTAATTTGTTTGATTTAAACAAAATAAATAAATAAATATTATAGATAAATATTTGCACGTCGATTCCAAATCAATGTCAAATTTACCCAACATAGTACTAGTAAACATCATTTTAATTATAGTATACCTTTTTGGTTAATGGTCTCTAAAAAATATTTTTTTTAATTAAAGTCCCGTAAAACTTCCTGAAAAATTGCTGTCATATGAAATTATATATAACAAATCTAATCTGTCAGCAAAGAAAGAACCCTTCTGTTCAGTTCGTCAAAATTAGATGAGCCCGTATAAGTTCCCTGTTCTTTCAGGAAAATTGATGTGCAATCAACGCATTTAAAATGTTTTTTTTTTACGAATTTTCGGCATATCCTCAAGTTAGCATCTACATCGAAATTTACTTTAATTAAGTAATCCGAATCAAAAATTAAACCATTTTATAAAGTTTCTTATTTTTTGACGTAGAATCCGAATTTGCATAAAAAAAGTACTCCTTCCCATTTGAAAGCTCGATTTTGGTCAATTTTGGCGATTTTTGGTCTTAAAAAACCTATTTACAGTACTTTTCGGAAGTTGAAAATATCACCAATCGATAGAACACCCTCGATTTAGTTAACAAACTTTTTTGTAAAATTTAAAATAACGGCTCCTTTCCCTCTTAAAAAACTGATACGCATGCTTTGGAACACCCGGTATATGAGAAGAATTTATCAAATTCTACTAACATAAAAAATGTAAGTTCACCATTATTAAAACTTTCAAAAAATGAAACGGATTCTAATAGTTTAGTAGGTGTGTAAAAAAATTAGTGAACAGTCTAAAAGAGATAAATACGAGCAAAATTGAAGATGTAAAGGAAATGCTTAAGACTCCTAGAATTTGCTTCAAGAAGATGAAAGATGTAAAGCAGTTCAAGTTTTTAGTTAAACAGTTTTATTTAAGCTTTAAGTTTTGATAGTATTTTTAAGACCACAACAGCGACGGTTATGGTGTCCGAAAATGCAACAACTAAGAAGCTTATAACATTGAATTATGACAATATTTTGAAACCAGCCGAACTTACTATTGACAAAGATAATATTTGTCATAATGTTGATATTTTGTTGGATTTGCAAAGTTTAGAGAGCGGTTGTAGATCAACGCCACATCTAACATGTGACAATACTTTTGACAAGCTAGTTGAAAGGCATTCAATTAACAAATCTTATTCAAGTTCAAAATCAAAATCGAAAATATCAACAATCGTTGATTACCTTAATGAAGTTATTTTAGAATTGCCTTTTCTATTCCTCTTAAATTTTTTATTTTTGATTTCTGGTAATTCAATTACTTCATTTATAATAGTTTTGATTATGAGTCTACCACGTCTTATTTTTCTCAACTCATCAGGATTAGCAGCATTAATTATTGTTTCTTCTTGATTTAGTTGTAATTCATCATATTCTGAATGTTTAGTTTTATTGTTAACATTGAGTGCTTCATCATTTTAAAATTTTCCACTCAGATAATTTCGTTTACTTTTTCGTACATATTTTGTTTTAATTTTTCTTTAAATTTGTTCTGTTTCAGAAGAAGTCTCACAATAGTCATGTGTAAACGAGTCGAGTTTAACTTTACAACTTGTAATAGATTATCTCCATCTGTTATTTTGATGGACATATCAACAATTTTATGATCTGAATTGTCTTCAATAACATTTTCTGTTATTTCAACTATTATTCTTGTTTTGTTCTCATTTTGTCTTGAATAACTTGTTTCATTTTTCTACCTCTTCTGACTGATTTTTTAACATTTTCAATTTTTGAAAATTTCTTTAACTACTTTTATTGTGGTTTAATTTTCCAAAGGCTCTACCGACTTTTCAGAATTTATTTTTGAAGTATGTTCACTATCTATTATTTCATATATCTATCTATGTTCAGTATATCACAATCTGTTTCTTCATTTTCAGCTTCATTTATATTCAGACCTGAGTTTGTTTTATTTTTAATTTTATTTGACTTATTTTTAATAAATTTATTTTCAATATTTTAATTTCGGCTTCTCTTTTATAAATCCTAAAATTGTAACATCTTTCTGTGTCTGATTAATATTTACTTGCGTTCGACGACTTCCTCTTTAGATATTCAGATAAGTTATACTTACTGCGGAAAGGTTTATTGATTTTCTTTGAATATTTTTGGTTACATTTTCTTGAATGATGTTAACTATTTGATCACTTTCTTCATTAACAAATCTTACAAATTTGGAATTTTTGGTTGGCATAAGGTTTTTATTGATAGGGAATTAATTTCTGTTTCATTAAAATATTCAGTGCCAAAGTTTTTCGTCAAATCATTTAGAAATATTTTCTGCACCTGCAGCATATTTTGCATTCGGATCATTTGGTATTTTTCTTCCCTGTTTTTGACTTTTCTTCTGACATCTTTCCGAAAACATCAAAATTATTATTTGAATTAAGTGGTGATTGATACATTTGGTTTGTTATTTGGATTGTACCTGGTTTTCTAATTATTGTAAATCAAATTTACAACTTGATTGTTACCTAACGTTTTCCTAGATATTTTTAGTTTTAATATGCGTGCTTCAGGAGTAAGAGATTTATGCAATTTCAAATTTAGTTCTTCTTGGAAATTTTTAAATGCTTATTCCATCTCATACTGATTTCTAGCTGTTTACAAACCGAATGATTCATCAAAAACTTTATTGGTACCCATTGTTTTTTTAGAAATGTTTGTTTTGGATTTATGCATTTCTGGAGTAAAATATTTGTGACCAACTACATTTGGTTGATTCTGGAAATTTTTAAATGCTGGTTCCATCTCATACTGACTTCTAGCTGTTTCCAAATCGAATGATTCATTAAAACCTTGATTGGCACCCATTGTTTTTCTAGAAATGTTTGTTTTGGATTTATGCATTGCTGGGGTAAAAAGTTTGTGACCAACTACATTTGGTTGCTCTTGGAAATTTTTAAATGCTTGTTCCATCTCATACTAATTTCTAGCTGTTTACAAACCGAATGATTCATCAAAAACTTTATTGGTACCCATTGTTTTTTTAGAAATGTTTGTTTTGGATTTATGCATTTCTGGAGTAAAACATTTGTGACCAACTACATTTGGTTGCTCTTGGAAATTTTTAAATGCTTGTTCCATCTCATACTGATTTCTAGCTGTTTCCAAATCGAATGATTCATTAAAACCTTGATTGGCACCCATTGTTTTTCTAGAAATGTTTGTTTTGGATTTATGCATTGCTGGAGTAAAAAGTTTGTGACCAACTACATTTGGTTGCTCTTGGAAATTTTTAAATGCTTGTTCCATCTCATACTGATTTCTAGCTGTTTACAAACCGAATGATTCATCAAAAACTTTATTGGTACCCATTGTTTTTTTAGAAATGTTTGTTTTGGATTTATGCATTTCTGGAGTAAAATATTTGTGACCAACTACATTTGGTTGATTCTGGAAATTTTTAAATGCTGGTTCCATCTCATACTGACTTCTAGCTGTTTCCAAATCGAATGATTCATTAAAACCTTGATTGGCACCCATTGTTTTTCTAGAAATGTTTGTTTTGGATTTATGCATTGCTGGAGTAAAAAGTTTGTGACCAACTACATTTGGTTGCTCTTGGAAATTTTTAAATGCTTGTTCCATCTCATACTGATTTCTAGCTGTTTCCAAATCGAATGATTTATCATAACCTTGATTTGCACCCATTGTTTTTCTAAAAAATTTTATTTTGGATTTATGAATTTCTGAAGTGAAAGATTTGTGACCAACTACATTCGGTTGTTCTTGGAAATTTGTTCCATTTCATACTGATTTCTAGCTGTTTCCAAATCGAATGATTCATCAAAACTTTGATTGACACCCATTGTTTTTCTACAAATTTTTGTTTCGGATTTATGCATTTCTGGAGTAAAACATTTGTGACCAACTACATTTGCTTGATTCTGGAAATTTTTAAATGCTTGTTCCATCTCATATTGATTTCTAGCTGTTTCAAATCAAATGAATCATCAAAACCTTGATTGGCACCCATTGTTTTTCTAGAAATTTTTGTTTTGGATTTATGAATTTCTGGAGTAAAATATTTGTGACCAACTACATTTGGTTGATTCTGGAAATTTTTAAATGCTTGTTCCATCTCATACTGATTTCTAGCTGTTTCAAATCAAATGAATCATCAAAACCTTGATTGGCACCCATTGTTTTTCTAGAAATTTTTGTTTTGGATTTATGAATTTCTGGAGTAAAATATTTGTGACCAACTACATTTGCTTGATTCTGGAAATTTTTAAATGCTTGTTCCATCTCATTCTGATTTCTAGCTGTTTCAAATCAAATGAATCATCAAAACCTTGATTGGCACCCATTGTTTTTCTAGAAATTTTTGTTTTGGATTTATGAATTTCTGGAGTAAAATATTTGTGACCAACTACATTTGGTTGATTCTGGAAATTTTTAAATGCTTGTTCCATATTATACTGATTTCTAGCTGTTTCCAAATCGAATGATTCATCAAAATCTTGATTGGACCCATTGTTTTTCTAGAAATTTTTGTTTTGGATTTATGAATTTCTGGAGTAAAATATTTGTGACCAACTACATTTGGTTAATTCTGGAAATTTTTAAATGCTTGTTCCATCTCATTCTGATTTCTAGCTGTTTCAAATCAAATGAATCATCAAAACCTTGATTGGCACCCATTGTTTTTCTAGAAATTTTTGTTTTGGATTTATGAATTTCTGGAGTAAAATATTTGTGACCAACTACATTTGGTTGATTCTGGAAATTTTTAAATGCTTGTTCCATCTCATACTGATTTCTAGCTGTTTCAAATCAAATGAATCATCAAAACCTTGATTGGCACCCATTGTTTTTCTAGAAATTTTTGTTTTGGATTTATGAATTTCTGGAGTAAAATATTTGTGACCAACTACATTTGCTTGATTCTGGAAATTTTTAAATGCTTGTTCCATCTCATTCTGATTTCTAGCTGTTTCAAATCAAATGAATCATCAAAACCTTGATTGGCACCCATTGTTTTTCTAGAAATTTTTGTTTTGGATTTATGAATTTCTGGAGTAAAATATTTGTGACCAACTACATTTGCTTGATTCTGGAAATTTTTAAATGCTTGTTCCATCTCATTCTGATTTCTAGCTGTTTCAAATCAAATGAATCATCAAAACCTTGATTGGCACCCATTGTTTTTCTAGAAATTTTTGTTTTGGATTTATGAATTTCTGGAGTAAAATATTTGTGACCAACTACATTTGGTTGATTCTGGAAATTTTTAAATGCTTGTTCCATATTATACTGATTTCTAGCTGTTTCCAAATCGAATGATTCATCAAAATCTTGATTGGACCCATTGTTTCTCTAGAAATTTTTGTTTTGGATTTTTGCATTTCTTAAGTGAAAGATTTGTGACCAATTACATTTGCTTGATTCTGGAAATTTTTAAATGCTTGTTCCATCTCATAGTTATCTTCAGGTGCTTCCAAATCGAATTTTTCGGCCAAAACTTAATTATTACCCAATGTTGATTTTTGAGCCATTACATTTGTTTGCTCTTGGATTTTATCGATGGCTTCTTCAAGTTTTCTTTTTCGTTTTGCTTCTTGTATATGAAGTAATTCACCCAAAACGTGATTATATTCAATGGGTTTTCTTGTATTGTTAGTCTTCGATGACTTGTACACTTGCGGAGTGAAGCTCTTATGAGTTTTTATACTGTGGTTTTCTTTAAAATTTTCAAATGTTTGTTTCAATGTTTCATTTAAATTGTTATTGTTTTCCATTGTGCTTCTAGCACTGGATTTGCGTACTTGAGGAACAATAGCATTATTACATTAAAAATTTGTTGATTTTGAAAATATTCGAATTCCAAAATCTGATTAATATCTTCAGAGTATTTCGTTTTGTTAATTTTTGACTTTGAGTACGATAAATTTTGGCTTATCAGCAAAATTTCTGAAGCCTTGATCTAATTCTATAATTTGTTTTTCTGAATTTCGTTGCTTTTCTAAAATGTTTTCGTTCGCCACATTTTACGATTTACTTATTTTTAGAATTGGAGAAAGCAAAGAGAGGTTAGATTGATTAATATGTTCTTCCAGAGATTCGTCAAAAGATGAATTTATTGAACAAGGTATATAGTCGGAGTATATAGATTCACATGTTGTAATTAACACTTTAATGCCACTAAGATTCAATGAATTAATATTATTTTCTACGTCAGATAAGATCATACTCGTTGACATTTTTTTCGCATTATCAAACTTGTCAGACAAAGGTATTCTTTCTTCCCATTTTTGAACATTACTTTTAGCAACATCTTCATTAGTGTTTGTATCAACGATTGGCATTGTTGATATTTTCGATTTTAATTTTGAACTTGAATATCATTTTTTAATTGATTGTCTTCCAACTATAGCTTGTCAAAAGTATTGTCAAACGTTAGATGTGACGTTGATCTACAATCGCTTTCTAAACTCTGCAAATCCAACAATGTATCAACATTATGACAAATATTATCTTCCTTAAAAGTAAGTTCTGCTGGTTTAAAAATATTGTCATTATTCAATGTTACAAGCTTCTTAGTTGTAATACGTGCACATGCATTTTCGGACACCATAACCGTTTTAGCTGATGGGGTTAAAAATATTCTCAAAATCTAAAATAATGCAATATAATAATTATTTCAATATACTAAGAATAGAAGTTAAATTTAATTATGAAAAGTAGTTACCTTCATCTTCTTCAAAGTTATTTGTAGGGGGAATTTGTTAGAGAACGGAATGAATGGCAAAGTGAAAAATCATGCATACGCATCAGCGTCAAATTAGAGTCATTGTTTATCATTAAATTAATGTCAGATAAGCAGCACATTTCTCTGAATACTAATGAAGAAATAGATGAGGCAGTTGAAAATTTCAATAAATCTATACAGAAAGCGGCTCTACACCACCAAAAAATATGGAAAAACTTGAAATATGCAAGATTTTATGAAAAATGATTGAAAATGATTGAAAAAGGACGTCTACGACAAACATGGCAAACAACTAGGTTGGCCAGTGATAAAAGAAAACTTAACAGGGCCACAAAACAATTAAAAAACTACTCAACAATGCTAAAAATGAAGCTATTCAAGAACATCTCCGTAACTTAACACCAACAGAGGCTACGGATTATTCATTGTGGAAAGCTACAAAAAATCTGAAACAGCCACAGCAGTTCAATCCACCAATACGAACTAATAACCAGCACTGGGTCCGTAGTAATGAAGAAAAGGCAAAAGCTTTCGGAGAGCACCTTAAGGAACTTAAACCATTTCCATGAGAAAGCACAAACGTGGATTCAGAAATATATAATTTTCTCACTACTCCACTTCAAATGGATTTACCAATCAAGAATTTTACTATTGGCGGAATAATCTCAACGATTAAAAATAATATCAAAACAAAAAAATCCGAGGCTATGAAATAATTAGTGGTAAGATATTGAAAGAATTGCCGGAAGAAGATTATAAAATATTGATGTATATTATGAATGCTGTTCTAAGATGTGGCTACTTCCCATCCCAGTGGAAAATTGCTGAAATAATACTTATACCAAAACCAGGTAAGCCAAGTGAAGAAATTCCATTTTACAGACCGATTAGCCTACTACCGTGATTATCAAAACTATTTGAAAGACTATTCTTGGAAAGATTAAAACCGATTTTGAAGAAAAGCGAAATTGTTTCAGAGCATCAATTCGGGTTCAGAAACGAACATGGAACTATCGAGCAAATACATAGAATAGCAGATATAATCAAGTTAAGCCGAGAGGAAAAAAAGGACTTATCAGCGATATTTCTGATATTAGTCAAGAATTTGATAAAGTCTGGCATGGAGGATTGCTGTACAAACTTAAAAACCACAGAATTATTATTTATTGCTGCGGTCATATCTTATCGAAAGACACTTTTTGGTGAAGCATCAAGGTGCATATACACCAACTAATGAAATTATGTCAGGTGTATCACAGAGCAGTGTCTTAGGTCCTCTCTTATATCACATTTAGACTGCAGACTTACCAACAACTAATGAAACAACCAACGCCACTTTCGCTGACGATACTCACATAGTAACACAGCGCATTCTTCAGAGATTCTGCAACACAGCATAAACAAAGTTCAGCAATGACTAAAAAGCTGGAGAATCAGGGTGAATGGAGCAAAATCAACACATATCACATTTACACTAAACTTGTCCAGTGATTGTACTTGATAACGGAGTAGTACTTCAAAAAGAGGCTGTAAAGTATTTGGATCCTACACTTGGATAGGAGACTCACATCGAAAATTCATATTCATAACATTAGAAAGCAAATGGGCTTGAAGCTAAGCAAATTGTATTGGATGATTGTCCGCAACTCGCTGGTTTATAAAGCTGTCTTGAAACCGATATGGACTTACGGAATCCAATTGTGGGGAGTAGCCAGCAACTCAAATATTGCAATATTACAACGTTTCCAGTCAAAGTTATTAAGATTGATAGTTGGCGCGCCTTGGTTTGTCAATAATGATGTCATACAGATTAGATTAGCTGCACATCCAAACAGACCGACAAGCAGCTTGTTGGCTGCAAGGGATGTAAGTCGCCTTAAGCGTCCTAGATTTCTGCACCTACCCAGTAGACAATAGGAACAATTAAATGGGGGCCAAGAAATACAATGGAGTATAAAGTTGGCATTATGGGTGGTTGAACACTGGGTTATCTCATCCGCTAGTCAGTGAAATTTACCTGCATAAAAAATGTCATAAAACTACTGAAGGTCTCACAGATAGAGATCACGGATTGTAATGTTTCATTGGGGAAAAAAAAGATTATCAGCAAATGAGAGTTTTTTTTTTGTCTCTCATTTGCATGTAAGTTTTCGCTAGAAAAGTACGGGAACGGTCCTTTACAACGAAAACAATAAATTAATTTTAAAATAATTCAATTTACATAAAAATAACGACACTGGATCTATTTAATTACATTAGTAAAGATTAAATCAGAAATTTATCATAGAAATTATTTATCAGAGGAATAAAGAAATGGAAAACAAAAGAAGCAACTTGGGAGGAAATAAGCAAAAAGCTTGGCAATGATAATAATATCTTGTAGTTTTTTTCGTTATTAAAATAAAAGTTAAACATTTTTTTTTTGATTTTAATAAATGTTTTAAAGAAAAGATGGCGAACGTTATGCGATCAATTCCAAAAGAAATTACAAAAGAAGTCAAACATCTGGAGATGGAGAAAAAATTGAAATTCATTGATCGTGTTTATATTTTTATTATTTTTGAAAGATCACTGTAAATAAAAGGACAGTATTAGTTCATCAAAAGTTGGCAATGAAGATGATTCACAAAATATCTACTTTCTCTTGAGAAACAGAAGATGGTTATGTCGATGAAAATGATTCAAAATATAATTTAATTGAAACTAAGTTCGAAACAATAACTGAAAATTGTATTAATCAACTTTCAGAAGATCGAAATTGTGATGATTATTATTTAGTAACAACATCAACAGAACAGAATGATGACATTTTAAATAAAAATAAATTACATAAAAATTGTGATAGTAATACAATAGATGATAGTAATAGTAGTAATAGTAGTAATAGTAATGATGTTGGTAATAGTGTTGATCTTGGTAGTAATAGTAATGATGTACAAATATCAATAAAACGGGCAAAATATTTGAATGAATCCGATGAAAATGAATGTTTTGATAATATAAAGAAAAAAACTGAAACACCCTTAGATCATATGGATGCATAATCTACCTAACCTACCTAACCTCATAACCTACTAACTATGAAAAAGTGTGACATTAGCACTATGGTAGGGGTCATTACGGGTCATTGTCTGATTGGTAAACATGCCAGAACACTGGAACTCTTCTCAAACGACTTCTGCAGAACGTGTAGAGAGGAGAAGGAGAGATGAAACTGCCCAACACCTATTCTGTTACTGCCCTGGTCTCCACCATAAAAGGAAAACTCATTTAAGAGCCTTCTTTCTGATCTAGAAAACACTGGTATCAAAAATCTCCGCCGCTTCGTTAAAAGCTCAAATTGGTTCAACGAGTAGGGTACTACGCGAGGAAAGTTTCCGTGGTATCACAATGGACCTCACCGGTCTAAGTGTGTCGGCGTACTGTCAACAGCCACTACTACCTACCTATATCATATGGATCATTTTTGTAATTTTATTGGTTCAATGCTTAAGCAAAAATAAGATAATGTGAAGCTATGAATTATTTTAAAAATTATATAGTGGAAAATGATTCAACTTATGGAGGAGTACAATAATAGAAAATATTAATTATAATTTTTAATTTATTATTAGCCAATAAATTTTTATATTTGTAAACAGTTCATTGCTAATATATATACTTAATAAGGCATTCAAGTATAATTATAATTAAATAAAAATATGAGATGTAGAAAAAAAGGCTTTCTTCAAAAAAGTCTTTAAAAATAAATATTGATAAATTAAATTTGTATGTAGTTTAAATTAAGTTGTAATGAAATTTTTTAGATTCATACTGTAGTCTGTACTTCATAATGTAGCAATTAAATTATAGTGATTTTTATTCAACTTGATGTTCAGCATATATAAACATTATTGTTGAGCTAAAGAAACAATATGTAATTTTTTAAAATTTAACCCAATTTCATTTAATATTCCTGTTTCAGATATTAGAAGTTCTTCATATTTTTTTAACCAATTCTTAAATCTTTTATAATTATTTTTAATTGCTACAAATAAATTCATGTAATCCCACGTTTCTATAATAAACCTGTGGCATTATTACCTTGTTCTGATAAAATTGGGTGATGTTTTAATTAAACGAACATTCTCTTGTAGAGCTGATTGCCATAATTCCATTGATTTTGTTTTAAAATAGTACCATATTGGATTATTATGATTATCAATTAATGAATACTGAAGATAAACACCCAAATTAGCAATGTTGTCAAAAGTTTTGACAATCCGGTTGCTCATCCTTCCGGTGCTGCTATATGATTCTGAATCATGAACATTACCTCATATATAAAAGCAAGCGAGCATGTACTTGGTATCTTTGAGAGAAAAATTTTCCGTCGCATTTATGGTCCTGTGTCTGACGAAGGGGTTTGGAGAAGAAGATACAATATCGAACTATACCAGATGTTCAACGACATGGACTTAGCCAAAAAAAAGTCAGAATAATACGTCTTCATTGGCTAGGCCATGTACAGCGTATGAATGAAAATACTCCGGCTAGAAAAATCTTCGAATCCAAGCCCCAGGGAACGCATCGTCGAGGAAGGAAACATCTTTATTGTAGAAATGAAAATCGGCAGATATGAAAAACATTCAAATCATCAACTGGAGAGATTCCGCTCGTGACCGAAGTCAGTGGAGGACAATTTTGCGTCAGGTCTGGGACTTTCAAGGTCTGTAGCGTCCAGCAAGCAAGTAAGTAAACCCGGTTTTACATTATGTGCTCCAATAACATATTTCCTACATTTAATACATTTTGATAATAATTTCTGGGATTGATTACAATTGAATCATTTATTTGGTTGTGTTTTTATAACTTAATCGAATAGAACATAAATTCGTGGGAACTTATATGTCTCAAAAAAACAAAAATGGTTGAGTGCATTTTTCAGCTCTTAACGTGCTTTTTCCGGGCGACACTCAAAAAGTGATGCCCACTATGCTTTCGATCGACTACTGAATTTATTGAAACTTTTTTTCTAGGAGTCTTCTTTTTGAAGAAAATTCTGGGTACACACAAAAAAGTTTAGTTTTGATTGAAACATAAAGTTATAATTACTAAAATAGTTTTTATGGTTTCATGTCTTTAGTTTTTATGACCTCACACTAAAAATACATAAAGCAGTTATACTTATACATACGTAACATCTTTTTCATATTATAATCAAAACCAGGGGCCCCTGTTGAGTAATTATAATTCAAGTTGTAGCCAAATTTAAAGTTTCATTTAATGTAACTAATAATAATAACTGATTTGTTTGTTTTTGTTTATTATTTTAATAAGAACTCACTTTATATAATATGCATAATATATTTGCTGAATAATAAAACCATATGAATAATTTCTACTGTGTGCGCATTTTTGTTTTATATACAACTTATTTATATATTAGGAGGTCATTAAATAGAAGCGAAATAAATCGAAGAGGTGTCCACTGCGCAGGTCCTTAAATGCATGTCTATTATAATTATAGATATGTACATTAATTTGATAAACGTTTGATGAAGCTAATTATTTAATAATTTCATAAATAATTAAAAACTAAAACATCAAAAAAATAAAATTAAGCTTTTAGAACAATTAATAACGCATATATACTAAATTTATGTACTAGCATTAAGATCTCTTTTTTCTTTAGCAATAACTATACTTTAAATTACAAGATATCGAACACAAAGTCTAATTTTAAAATATAAACCTAGTATGCATATAAATTTTGTCATTATTTTCAAAATTGTGATTTTTACCTATTCCTTTTTTCTTATATAATTTTTTTTAAAAATATTTTTGCGTCTTTTCGAATTTCTTGATTATGCTATATAATTTTGTTCTGCTTTAACTTCTTATGAATTATAACTACTTTCAGAAATACTGCTTTTAAAAATTAAATTAAACAAAATAAAAAAAAAAAATCTATTTTTCTCTGATCGCAAAATGGCAATAAAGTTTCATTAATGAATGCTAATATTTTCTTATTTTTCCTTTTGTAACTTTCTTCCGGCCTTACTCATCACCATATTATTCAACTAATGTACTGTAAATAACGGTACAAATAGCCCTGAAAATCATACCAATCTTTTATATTTTTAAGTGGGTATATTTTCTCTTTACTGCTACTATATATTATTTTTTTTGTTTTTTGTTTTTAATGTTGATGATTTCAAACAGTGAATATTGAAACAATGGATATGAATGTAAAAAAAAAAGATGGTGATGGTGATGATGACGCTTGTAATGGGAATAAAAGGAAAAACAATATTAGTAAAAAAAAAAATATATATATATAATGAAAATTGGAATAGAAAAGATGTTTAAAACAATACTTTCAGATTAATATGAAGCAAAGACTATTGAAATCGCTTGAATGGAATGGAATAGAAATGGAATAGATGAAAATGATAGAATCTTCGGGAGTTTGTATTGATGTCTAATTTTATTTTAATCGATTGGTTTTAATTAGATTTTAAATTGATTTGTCAAATTAAAAAGAAAAATTGTATTGGAATAAATTTTTAAAGTGATCACGTGAATAATAAGAGCATTTTTTGCAGTTTAATCATTAGATGCTACTTCAAAGCATTTCAGTTTGAAACTTGATCTTCGTAAGCTTAAAAACACATAATGGGAAAATATTCTAGAAATTGGAGGATTGGAAGGAGTGTTTCGTATGTTTCACTAATTTGAATTAATATCGTGGTCGAATCCGGCTATTACATCATCATCAAAAGACTGTGTCGTTCAAGTGCAAACACCGACAAATACATATTAAGCCATTCTGAGAAAAACGTGAAAAACCTATATAATATTTTTTTAATATAGTCTTCAGATTTTTTTTCTTATGATTTGTAATGGCTAGCATATTTAACAATAATATATGCAAAATAGCATAACTCATTGGATTTAAGCATAATATTAATTTGAAATTTGTAAATATCGGGTTTTGAAATTGACACCTGTTTATTTGCATTTTATGTATTTTAATTTATCAGGGTTTGATCTTAACAACTCACATTAAGTGTATATTGAAAAACAGTTTATATCGGAAGTATATTTCAAAATAAACTGTCACATCGTAAATGTCTTAAAAAAAATTCAACCTGATATAATGTAAAAAAACTAAGTTGTCAATGTTATCTGTAAAATAAGTTGGCAACATTGTAAAATTAGAGCTTTCTGAGACATTGTGTTTTAATTCATTTATGATCCAGCAAAATTAATAGACAGTTTTTATTAAAACTGTACAACATTGGGTTTTTCAAAAATTTTGTAAACCAAAATACCTATCAAGCTGGTCGCATAGACATCGTCAACAACAATTTTGATCATGTGGACAATATCTCAAGCTTTTGTGAGCTTTTGAAGATATTTAAGATCATGTGGATGTTGTATTCAACTTTGTGTTGAGACATTTACGATGTCAAGGAAACTAATCTTGTTCTTATGTGAAGAGTAAAATGCCTTGACAATTCTCATAGCATCTTGTGCCTTAACAATTTTACATTTTAAACTTTTGTCTTTTTGGTGAACATAATTTGGAATTACTGGAGGACTTATCTGTTCATATCTTGCAGACAAATTTGAAAACTTAATAATTCCACAGTTTATTGAAAAAATAATATAAATATTTACCTGAGCAACTTAGCTTGTTCTCGTTTTGCTACATTTTTCGCATTTTTAGGTTTTTCTCCTTTTGAAATTCGAATTGGATAATTTTCACTCAACATTTTTTAACATGATTTTAGGGAAATTATTGTATATATAACATTGATAATATTTAAAAAAAATTTAATCACCTTTATCTTAAAATATGTCTTTTGGGATTTGATTCAGTTTTTATAAATAAAGTTATAGATCTACAAATAACGAGTTTTTTGATATGCATATGTAAAAATTGTTGTCAAGCGTAGTTATCGGTGTTTGCATTTGAACGACACGCACTGGTGCATTGCAATGTAGGTACATAGGCCAATCCTAGATTGAATTTGAATAGTTTAATACCTCATACACTGCTGGTTATTTTTCAAGCAATCGTATAGAATCGTAGAGAATTTAGAGAAACCAAAGATTGATAAGAACAGAAGAAAAAACAAGTTGGTCTGGAAATTAACGAAAACAAGACAAAATATATGAAAAATGTAAGGAAAACCGATCAAAGAATACCACAAAATATTACAATCAACAACTTTAATTTTCAAGGTGTCACAAACTTTCATCATCTTGGTGTACTAATAAAAAATGACAACAATATGCACTCGTGCATACAAAGGAGCGAATTAATGGAGGAAAAAGTAGTTACTATGTTAATAAAAAACTACTACAATCTAAAATTCTTACTAGACAAACAAAACTTGTGATATATAAGACAATAATTAAACCAATAGCAACATATGAATGTGAATGTGGACACTTACATTAAAGTGTCATTAAAGAAAGAAAAATAATCCGAGAAATCTTTGGCCCAAAAAGATTAAAAAACGGAGAGCATCAAAGAATGAATACCGAATAAATCAATAATATAATACAACATGAAGATATTGTAAAGTTTGTAAAGGCACAACGACTAAGATGGGCAAGGCATATGATAAGAATGAACGAAAATCGCCCTCAACAAAAAACTTTCAAAACAAGACCACTATATAATAGAGCAAGAGGCAGACCAATAATCAGATGGAAAGATAATATCGAAAATGACTGCCAAAATTGAATGTACAAAATTAGCAGAGTTCTGCGGAAGATCGATTTACATGGAGGAATATCACGAAGAAGGCTCTAGCTCACTCCGAGCTGTAACGCTAAATGAAGAAGAAGATTGATAGTGTTGACACTCATACAAACAACGTACAAAACTTGCAAAACAAGAATGTAGTTAAAAGAAAACAATGAAAAATAAAGTCATACATGAACCTCCCTAATTCCAATGAACCGTACACAGCGACGAAAATTGTAGCACTAATGTTGTTAAATGAAAACGCAGTGCAAAAATAATGAAAAAAATATACGATACGAGCATACGTTTGAACAAAATTGAGCATATTTGCTTAATTTCCGAAGATTATTTTATGAGCTTTCAATAGCCAGTGCCTCATATATAAATCAAAACGAAACTAATATGTGAGTTATAAAAACTAAACAAAATTCAAATGTAGTCAAAATTGCAGTATAATGTACAAAATCTAAAAATAATTCATCTAAAATGCTATTCTACCCAAAGCCTATGCCGAGGTAATAGCATCTTACTTAGCAAATAGAGTATTTCATATTAAGCAGATTACTTTACGCTAAGCAATATACATGCAGGAGTACCACAAGGGAGTATTCTGGGTCCCATCCTATATTTACTCTACACCAGTGATATCCCAGAACTAGAAGCTGCAACGATGGCAACTTTTGCAAATGATACTGCAGTATTAGCGGTTGGTAATAACATAAACGAAGCCACAAATAAATTGCAACAAGCAAACAACAAAATCTCCTCATGGTGCAAAAGGTGGAGAATTAAATTAAACGAATCAAAATGGTAATATTACAAACAAAATAATAGAGTCGCCCATAGCGGTCACAATAAACAATGTCGTTATACCATATTAAAATTCTGCAAAATATCTTGGTATGAACCTTGATGCAAAGCTCAGATAGAAAAAACATATTTAGAAAAAAAAAACAAGAGTTAGAACTGAAATACAACCAGCTGATGTATTGGCTAATTGGGCGGACATCTTCGCTTTCAACATATAACAAAGTTTTGATTTACAAAAAAATATTAAAGCCAGTCTGGGCATATGGTATTCAAATATGAGGTTGTGCTAAACAACTTAATATTCAAACTATCCAAAGGTGTCGCGAAACATTGTCAATGCTCCCAGGTATGTTCGCAATGCTGACATTCATAGAGATCTTAAGATCACTATTATAAAAGGCGAAATCAAAAAACTGGCAATACGCCACAAAATTCGTCTTTCTCAACATATGTTAATACTGAAGTTTTACGCTTAGCTGACTGTCAAAACTTTGTTAGAAGATTGAAACGAATGAAGAACTGTGTTAGGAAAAAATCTTTTATCTCTCAATAATTTCTAATTGGATTTTGATTGATCAAACATATCCGAAGTAATAGAGCCAAAACTGTATTAATTGTTAGTCTAAAATACTAGTTTTAATATAAACAAAAGGATAGTAGTTTTTAATGCATTAAAGTCGACACAGTCCTTCACTTCGTGCTTCCCCCGGAAAATAGAACGATAAATGAAGATTCTTTTGATGATTTTCTTCTATCTGGAAACAAAAAAAATCTAAAATGCTGACAAGAACATGAAACAAAAAATTCAAGCTATAAATCGATTATTTGTTGACAATTTATGTTCCGGTCAGAAACAAGGTTCAATGAAAACTTCTATAGATTTAGTGATTACAGGAAATATTTGATTACAAAAATAATATTGAAATGGATTAGTAGTAACTAAAGTATAATCTCAGAAAAATAAAAATTAATTTGTATTATTACAAACCTTATTTGAAATTTATACAGAACTCCATTTTATAAAAATCAATATTCAAATTGAAAAGTTTTTATAGAATTTTGGAGCTTTTTTTGATTAAAAGTGTAAGATTGAAAGTATCAATAAAAAATAATAATTTAAGAGATAAGAACAATTTGACAAAAAAGGATTAACAGTTATAGAAAAAAAAAAAAAAATCAAACAAAAGAAAATCAATTCAAATTTCGTGTTCGTTTGACTCGTTTTGTTTATCATCGAAAACAGTAAAATTTGAGAGTTCTCTTTCCCCCTTACTTTCTACCATCATCATGATCCCTACATTTATAAATTGAATTATAATGAGAATATTTTAACTTGAAGAAGGAGGATAAGTACTTAGTAAATATAGAACGAACAATTTTGAATTGATGATAAGAGGAATATTGAATTAAATATTGATTGATTGTGTTACGTTTTGTTGTTTGTTATTTTTCCAAAATTGATTGATAATATCATGGACATTAATTAAAAAGAAAATGGGATGAATGGAAATTAATGTGTCTTTTAGTTTGTTATTTTTTTTTTTTTTCGATGTTTCGAAATGAAAAATTATGATAATTTTATGCGTCGCTAAATGTCGTTAATGATAATGATTAAAATTTTTATTACCATTAAAATGAGCGTATTAATTGGAAGGTTATTTTTTGTATAGTAAACGGAAGAGTCAATAATAACAAAATTAAATTAAAAATTTGTTACGAATATGGAATTAAATTTGATTACAAAAGTGTTTTATTCAAATTTTATGATTTAAAACAAATTATTCAAAATTAAGATAAATTGTTGACAAGCATTGGTTTTGAATGGTCATTTGGTTTACTTCAGTTTTGTACACAATAATATTATTCAGTAAAATCTTAAATGAGGGAAAGAAAGTACATATTATCTATGAATTAATGTTATTGAAGTGTTTGTTTAGCATTATGATGGAGTGGGAAATTCAAAATAATAATAAATTAATTTTTATTTAAATATCGATATTTCGGAAACAAATTATTTTATTCATGAGTGCTTGCGACTTGTCTGATTACATCATAAATCTTGATATGAAGATCTTGAATGAAGAAAATCAATCAGGTGGGTGTATTTTTTATATATTTTATCAAAAAAATTATTAAATTAAGTCTGCTTTCCTAATTTTGTAGTATATTCGAAATTTTTTAACCCTTTAAGACCCATTTTAAGGGGTTGTGCAATGTAAAGAAATGCGTTTATACTTCGTAAAAATTGATATTTTAATTTAAAACGTAAAAAAAATTGATTCATAGCTTTTGTTTTTGCAGATTATGTAGATATGTATAGAAGTGTAATACATAGATTAAGTGGAGTTGTACAGAATCAATTGAAGATTTTGCTTCACAAAAAGAAGGAAATCATGTTACTTGTCTTACAGAAACTTATTTTTAAATAATAATGAAATAATATGGGAAATAGATGATATTAAATATCTTGGTATACATTTGGACAAAAAGTTGCTGTTTAAAGCACATATAACTAAGTACAGTGATGGCCAAACTACGGCCCAGCAGGTTTTTTAATACGGCCCACCAATAAATTTCCCATTAAAAAATATATTAATTTAAAAAACCCGTGATGGAAGTTTTTTTTATTATTATTTTTTCTAAGAATTTAAAATTATATTTTTTGAGTTCGGCAATGCAATATTTTGTGCTGGTTTTTCTTGCTAATTTTTTTTCTTCAAAAAAATTCAAAAAAAATTGAAAAAATCATCTAAGTTGGCTTTGTTAAAAAAAATTCTGTGGTTTGGTTGTTGATACAAAGTTTACAATTATATTCTTAAGTACTTTAAAATCAATACGTTACTTGCGTTTTAGTTATACCAAAGACCGTTAAATTTATAAAGATACACAAAAGTAAATCGTACAAAGATTAGAGTTGAGATGGGACATTACGATCTTAATATTTCATATTAAAACATAAACAAGCACACACCATTACAGAAACAAGAATTAAAAAAAAAACTGTATGATAGTAAACATAAATCGACATCCGACAATAATAATGGACAATTAAGAAAGGAAAAATTTAATGCTTTAAAAAAAAACTTAGAAAAACAACAAAATGTGTTTAAAAAAAATCTAAACGAAAATGTGTCCGCTATAAGTACGAGTGTTCAAGTTGCATATTTGATTGCATCTGAAAGTAAACCTTTTAGTGATGGCGAGTTCACAAAGCGTTGTATGCTAAAAGCGGTTTCCGAAATGTGTCCAGAAAAACTACCAGCTATAAATCAGGTTAGTTTATCCCGACAAACTATTACAAGACGAATTGAAAACATCGGTCAAGATTTAATGCAGCAACTGTGTGAGAAATCAAATGAAACAAAATATTTTTCTCTAGCGTTAGATGTAAGTACTGACATAAAGGACACTGGTCAACTACTTATTTTTATACCAAGTATAAATTTTAATTTTGAAGTTTGTGAAGAATTAGCAGAGCTTCATAGTATGTACGGTACAACTACAGGTGAAGATTTATTTAAAAATCTTTGTAGTACTGTTGAAAAATTAGGTTTAGATATGCGAAAGTTAACTGGTATTACAACTGATGGAGCAAGAAGTATGACAGGAAAAAATATAGGTATTTTGGCAAGACTTACTAAAAATCAAGAAGATATTGGTGCAAAACCACCAATCGCATTGCACTTTATTATTCACCAGGAATCTCTTTGTGGCAAAGTTTTAGATCTTCGTCACATAATGGACATTGTTATACCAACAGTAAATTTTATCCGATCAAGAGGCCTTAATCAACGACAATTTCGTAATTTTCTAGCTGAACTTGAGTCGGAATATGACGATATTCTTTTGCACAGTAATGTACGTTGGCTTAGTCGTGTAAAGGTCTCATACAGGTTCTTTCAGTTACGTAATGAAATCGATATCTTCATGATTGAAAAAGGAAAAGAAATAAAAGAATTATCAAGCAAAGAATGGCTTTTCGATCTTGCTTTTTTGGTTGACATTACATCATCTTAATTCTCTGAATACTAAACTACAAGGAAAAGATAAGTTACTACCCGAAGTATATGGTCATATTATGGCCTTTGAAAATATGCTGATTTTGTTTAAAAATCAATTAAAGGAGGAAAATCTTGTTCATTTTAAATGTTGTACTGAACTTAAAAAAGTTTATATATTTGAGAAAACACGCTTTGTTGATTTAATTCAGATACTTGCAGATGAGTTTTCGCGACGTTTCACTGATATGCGTTCAAAAGAAGATGATATAAAGTTATTTGAAAATCCATTTTCAGTTGTTGCAGGCAACTACAATGCTTCCTTACAGCTAGAACTCATTGAAATTCAAACAGCCTCATATTTAAAGCGCAGGTTTCAAGAATGTAAGGGAAAATTTCTTGAATTTTATAAAGATTTGTCAGTCAATGATTTCCCAAATATCAGAGATCATGCCATGCAATTTTCCACATTATTTGGCTCAACTTACATATGTGGGCAGACATTTTCTCGAATGAAATTAAATAAATTCAAAATCAGAAATAGAATAAATGACGATCATTTTCATTCCGTATTGCGAATTGGTGTGTCCTATTTTCAACCTCGGTTACAGAAAATTGTTAAAGATATACAACCGCAAGTCTCTCATTAAATGTACATGTTTTTGTAATAATAAAAAATTTAAATTATGGATATGTTGTTTTACAAATTTTTGTCAATATCGGCCCAGTTATGTATCTATAAATATTATCTGGCCCAAATCCTATAAAAGGTTGGACACCACTGAACTAAGACATTCAATAAAATAGATCTATATATAAAAATGTTGTATCCAATTATAAATAAAAAATCCGGGCTAACTGTAGAAAACAGACTAATAATATTTAAAGCCATTTTTCGCAGTATTCTTTTATACGGCTTCCCTATATGGAAGAGCGCTGCGAAAACAAGCTTAAATCTGCTACGAAGAAAACAAAATGCAATACTAAAATTAATCTTGGCTAAACCTTTTTATTTTTCCATCAACAGATTGCATAGCATAGCAAATATTAATACTGTTTCCGAACAAAAAGCAAAGATATTACCTGCCTGTCTAGAGAGCTGTCTAAATTCAGTAAATCCGCTAATAAGAGCGATTGTAGATTAAGCTTTTACCAATTAGGTTTTTTTTTTTTTATTATTTTATTTTGTTCATTTTCTTTGTGTTTGTCTTTTTTTATAATTAAGTTAGTTTTTAAATTTTAGGATTTTTCCTTAAAAAATAAATATATTATTAATAGAAAAGTTCAGGTTAGTCTAAGTAAATTAAAAGTCATAGGTGTAAATACATGAGTATAAGCTCTTAAATATTAAAACTAGAAATAAGGAAAATTGTAAAATGAAATTAAGGCATAATAAAATATAAATAATAATAATAAATAATAACTGAAGATTGTTTTTGCTTGGGTCTGAAATTAATTACCTTTGTCTTTGATAATATCCTTCTTCTTGCTGCGCTTTATCCACTGTGCATGCTAGCGACTACTATAAACATTTTGATTTCATCTACGGGGCACCTAGAAAGAAAGATATTATAATTTTGCTGAAACACTGATGTTGATTTTTCAACCACGATATTCATCTTCTGTCAGAGTTTCGATTAACTTAAATTTTGTTTTGATAATAATTTCCATTAGTCCATATTTATCATGATGCCGAACTATATACTTACCCAAAATATTAAAAAATTTCTGGATTTGATTACGTTTACGATTACTTTGTTTTTTATTATTCGCAACAATACTTCTTTATTAGTCAATTTCCAACAAATTTTAAGTATCTTTCTGGAACACCATACTTTGAAGACTTCTAATTTTCAGGGTGGCTTCCCAAGTGTTCAGGATTCAAACCCACATTAAAGAGTTGGGAAGCACTCTACAATTCTTTTCAATAGATTCAAGTTTAAATTGTGAGTGAAGAGCACTTTTCTGCATTTCTATGAACACCTCTTCATGGATTTTTCGATGGGAGCTTTAAACTATTTTGAAAGGGTTCGATGTAATTACGTAATTACGTATATGACTGCACCATTGGATGCATTACTTCAAGACAAAATCTACAAAGAAAAATATTTTATTTATATTGTATTTTAGTGTACAGATTGTAAATAAAATGAAGTAATAAAAAACAAAACAAAAACAAAGCAGGACATCACGAACAAGTGTGTTCATTTAGTTATCTACTTATCGATCAGATTTTATTCATATTTTTGCATTTATTATGCTTTATTATTATTTTATTAATATAGCTACCTACATTTATCTTCCTGTAATGCTTATAGGTATTAGAGTTATGAATTTCAAAGCTCTCACATGTATTATATGCTATCACATATTAGATGTATGAACTATTCCTAAAAATTTTCATGATATCCATAGAAATATTTCAAGATAAAAAAACGAAAACAAAAACCAAAAAAACTCCGAAAAAATATTCCACACAACATCATTTTTTTTTATAATTTCTAATATATTTCGGTTGTTTTTCTTTTTTTGTATGTTTGTATATATTTTAAATTTTTGATCGGTTATAATGTAGATATGTATACATTTTAATATATAAATATCTTCCAATATTAACATATCTATCTATATTTATATACATATCTACCATAATACCAAAATGAATTTTTTGAAATGAATAATGAAATTTTAAATAACTATTATTTTTTCTTTCTTAACTTATAACTTAACAGCAAAAGTCTTAAAATCTATTATTCCTTTTAATTCGAATTTTCTATCCTCGAAAGACTATACACCGATCAATGGTTCAAAAGTTATGAAAATTTTGTAAATACACTTCCTATTTATTTGCATCAAATTTTTTTATTTTAATTTTTTTTCCAACTCGAATTTATTTATCAAAAGAAATTATATTGTGTTTTTTTATATTTACAATTTGATTTATTTTTGTTTTTTTTTTTTCAATTGCAAAAGTGCAAAATCGAAACTGAATTACTAAAATTGTTTTTGTTTAAAGTTGTGGCTCATTATGAATTATTATTGTTCAATATTTCTGTTTATGCGTTTTAAGCAAATAACATAATATATACATTGTTATATATATGTATATACCATATGCTTTTTGGTATTAGTTAATAAATATTCTAAGATTTCCAAATTTATATAAATAAGACAATAAATAAATTGACAAAAAAAAGAAATAAATTAATAAAATTAAATTTAATATCACACTAAAAACATTGGCTGTGTTCACATTGTATTGCAACTGCGCTCTACAAACTTGGATGCAAAGCTCAAAATTTGATTGAAAAGCTCTCCGGCGCTTACATTATGCATCAATTGCGAGTATATGTTGATATTCGAAATTAATATACAAACTGAACAATTATTTGCTTTGTAACTTACAAACTGCAACAATTTGCTTACAAACTGAAACATATTCTAACAATTTGAATGAAAAATTATTATAATATTGATATTATAAAACTTATTTAATTTTAATTGAAAAAAAAATTAAATATTTATTCATTTATAAAATAACTAACAAAAAATGGCTTGGCTTCATATTTAAAATGGATTCTTTAACATTGTTATTTTAAAGTTTAGTTCTATTTTATTTTTTTCTCTTATATTTCCTATAATAATTAAAATACAATTAAATTTACTTAGTATACATTCAAAAATAATAAAATTCAAAATACAAGAATAGTAATAAGTATTATTTTTTTAATGTAAATTAAAAAAGTCAGGTTAACAAAATATTCAATTAACTTCTCAGATCAGTCAGGTTAACTATTATTCATATAACTCTTTAGATATTAATTTTGATATAATTTTATACTATTTTTATATTTTTATTATTATATGTATATTAATTTAAAAATAAAAATCTTCATGCATTTAAAAAACTGTAATCAAGTAAAAATATATAAAAAATTATTACGTAGATAAAAATCTATTGTTTTTAAAAATATATTCATGCATATTATTATATATATATATTACTCTGCATTTATCTGGATGTTTGTAAGTTCGACGGAACGCTCCAACACATATACAAATTGCATATGCATACAAATGCATATATATACAAACTGCTTTGGTGCTTTTTTTTAACCCCTGTCTACCATGCTGAACCTTTGCAGGAAAAATTGATTGCATGAACTATATTTTTTTAATTTTAATGTTAGTCTTCTTCGCAAATAATATGAAAAAATAAAAAATAATAATAATAATATAAATAAAACAAACAATTTTTTGATTTATAATAATAAGGACTAATAGAAATTTAATCAATAGTTTAATATGGTATAATAACAAAAAGGCAAACAGCATTTAACACAAAAAAAAAAACATAATTCACTCAAAGGTTATTCTTATTACTTAAAATTATACACAATAATATACATGTGTATCAGCATATTTGTATTGTATAATATTATACATTATACTACTTTATTGCTTCTACCTTTTATTTTTGTCATTATTGTGTGCGTAACTCACTTCACTAAAAAAAATGTATTTTTGTTTTTTTTTTTGTTTTTTTTTTATTATTTGCTGTAAATTTATTCTGTGTGTTCTGCATGTTCCATTCCAAAAATATTATTTTATTTTCAGTGTTAAGTGTTCACTGTTCACTTCACTGTTCAGGTTCACTGTTCAATCAATAGAACTTGATAGAAGTAGAGTAGGATAATAAATTCTACTTCTACGTCGGATAATAAAACATTGTTTTTTTTAAATTGAAAATTATTGATGAAAATGTTTTTGTATTTTTTGTAAATTTTACCAATTTAGATACAAATTTTTGAATATTTTTTTTAAAAATAACACAATACCATAATAACAGTTTATTCATATAGCAAAATAAGATCCCTATACAGTATACAAAAGACAAAATTTATATGAAAATAAGATCCCATTTTTAAATTTGCTCTCCCAGGGGCCACAATAACACTAATACGGTATAATTTATACTAAATGGAACCCAACTAACGAATTATAACTAAATGGAAGTGAGTACGAGTATACCATACAAAAATACAAACATTTTATACAAATTTGTTGGTATGGTACTTCTTTTTCTGTTATATAAAAAAAAAAAAGATTAGTGTTAGGCCAATATAAACATAAATAAAAATAAATAAAAAGTGATATAAACATAAGTACTGTAATTTCGGAATAAAGAATCTAATGAAAGAAAAAAAGAAACTAGGATTTATTTTGCTTCCGTCATTTATGATGGGTTACAAAGCTAGTTTTTAATATTAGCATGATTTCATGTATAACAAAATTTCTGACCTGCTAAAAGTTTATATTGATGTTTTACTTGTGTTGGTAAGTTACAATTGGTGAGAGAGCTAGATTTTAGTTCAAAATTTTGTAAAATTTTTTTGTCGTTTTTTCTTGTTTGTTTTTGTTTTTAAAGCTTTTTCTAAACAAAACGCATAAGCGTGAAAGAGAAAGAACATTTGTAGAACGCAATTGCGCTACAATGTGAGCACAGGGAACAGGATTAACTTGATTGTTAATTATACGATAAATTTTCAATGTTGGCAAATACAAATGTCGCTAAAATGATTGAGTAAATGATTCTTATGGAATATACAATTTTGCACCTTACATATATTCTGTTTATATGGTAATTAAAAGCGTTCTAATAAAAAAATAAAGGTAGAATAAATTAGTAAGCAAATACGTATTTTTCTTAAACTTGAAATGAAAACACTAATGAAGGAAAGAAATGCTAGAACTTATTTTGCTTCTGGCATTTGTGGCGGGTTACAAAGCTAGTATTTCATATTCACATGCATATAATTGTATGTATTTTAGTATTTTTTTATGCACAAAAAAATGTGTAAA